>CM076584.1:1169517067-1170717067 GCA_034641835.2 Pinus albicaulis | reverse complement strand
TCTCCGAACCATAACGCTTGAGGACTTAGCTCCTCTCAGCCTCTCACATTCAGTTTCTTTCAGTGAATCTATGATACGCAGGGCTATACCATGTAGTAAGGGCTCTTTATTAATGCAAATGTATAATTATTTTTAATTTTAATACATTCCAATCTCTTTGGATTCTAAGCAGGAATTTTCATCCGCTATCCAAACTCTTGGATTGTAAATTTTGTTACTTTGAAAATTTTTGGGTTCCTATAACCCTTGGTTAAATAAATATAAGTATATTTTCACAAAATTTGATTCAATCTTAGGTGTTTTGTTAACAAAATCACCACAGTAATTTCTCTAGAAATCTTGCCAAGAATAGCGTGTTTTCTGTTTTGTAAGTAGTAACCATATTATATTATTACTTACGAGTTCTCTCTAATTTAATGTTTCTTTTTGGAAAGATTTTCACATGGATTTATGTGTATAAATTCAATGGTTTCAATATTTCTTATATGCTCCATTTTCCAGAATTCTTCAATTTACAAGAGTACACTTAACTTAGATTTTCAAGGGTTTTTTTTATTGTTTATACTATGAGCAGAATGTATCGTTTTCTTTTCCATCTATAGAGTGTTTGCTAAAAGTAGTTTCTTGTTCCTAGTCTGCCATGTTTCCACACATAGCGTTATTAGCTAATTGATGCAGGGCAAACCCACATTACCCAGAATCCCTTCAATACTAGGCATATAAAAATGCCATTCCTAATTCATGCCAAGTAATTCCATTCACTGGAAATTTCAACTCATGAGGAATCTTTTTTTTTAAACTCATGGTTATTAAAAAAAAACCAAATAATTATTCTAGTTCCAATCTTTCATGCAGAAGTTTTACTTTTACAACATAAAACAATGGTTATAAAACCATTGGTATTTCCCACTTCATTAACATTCGAATTGTAATTAAATTCTAGCCAAATCTTTGGCTCTAAGATTTTGGTTCTCACCTCACATCAAACATAATATATGTAATTATATATTATGTTCACAACTTAAATAAATTTTGAAGGCGTATATCCACCACGGCTTAATCATTTCATTTAATACTGAATGTCAAAACCCATTATATAAACCCCTTTGACTCTGGATTTAACCACAAGCACTATAATAGTTATCCCACAGTAGTTATCACATTTCAACGCTTTCAAAAATCTCTTGAATGATATATATCAACTTCGAGACCAAAAATTAAACATGTATTAAAGCTCTGGCCCACAATGTTTCTTACCTTGCATAATTTCTATGCAACTTCACTGAAAAATCGTCTAAGCTTGTTCAAGATTCTGTTGCACCTTCATCACAGTTCCCTTGCATGTTTTCATCGCTCTCTGAATGTTGTTCATCAATCAAACCATTGCTGCATCATTTGAACTCCTCTGCGTTCTGGCTGTAATTCCACGACTTTGCCAGACTATTCTCCAACGTTACAATTCAATGACCTCTGTGTCTTAGTTTATTTAGAACATCATTCTAGAAAATATATGATACTTCCTCTGCATTGTAACTTAACCCATTCGATTGGTTAAACCACTGCAATCTGCAAACATTCCAACTGTCCACTTGAATTCGGAGTTCCGCTCCTTCAGCATTCGATTGCCAACGCTTCAACAGATCTAGCATATGAATCAGATGAACCTTCGATTCATGTTCTTTTGCCTTCAATTTAATTCTGCAATCAAATTCAATCCCTTTTGATTGCCACCAGACTTAATTCCGTCCTACGGTTCTCAACTTAACACTGAAGTAGAACCGATTCCATTACGCCTATCTCTTCAAGACTGGTATTTGACTGTACTTACTCCAATATTATGCCTTTAAAAGAACGCCTTTCTCTACATTAATAATTGGAATCGATTATCCAATGCTTGCATAAACATGTTTTGATTTTAGCTTAACGAATCCAATGTTCCTTCCTAGCACAATTTCTACTGCGTCCAGACTTGGATCGATCCCTATACATCGACCTAGTTAGTGCTAATATAATTGATTCCAGCAAACTATATTAAATTGATTTCTTTCAAACGTGCCTTAACCTGACAGCAAACTATCAATTTGAATTGACATTTATTCAAAGGTAATTGCTGATATCAATATCGATTATCAAAACTTGCATCGATTCCTGTGAATCGAACCCACTTAATTCAAACCCAACTCATGCAAACCTTTTAATGCAGAAATCTTCATCTTGTCCAAGACTGAAAACGCAATTAATTATGGAGTCTCTCTCATAAATTACGCAACAATTTATTACTTGTATTGGAAGAGCATTCATTATAGTGCTTCTCTTATAAACTAGCAACATACACCAATTCAATCGATATTGAGTCCCAATTCACTCACACAACATAAACTCAGAAAGAAGGCGTAATCTTCATAAAATTAAATTCTGTATAAATACACATAATACTTACATAACAATCTCATTCCTTGGCCTGATTTCCAAATCATTGGCCCTTTTAAAATCTACCTGAAGGCTTCCAAGTAGAAAACCCTGCTCTCTACTCACACTCTCACTGATTTTCAATGCCTTTGAGACTTGATAATTTATAAAATTTTAAAATGATCTAATTTGAGTTCAATCCCTTCAACTTCTCAAAAAAATCTTAAAATCACTCTTGAATCCCTAAGGATTCTCTCTCACCCAAAATTAATGAAACTAATTTCTAAATTAATATTTAGAAAAATCTCTCAATCCCTTTATATCCTCAACTGATCAAATTCTCTCATATTCTCAATTATTTACAATATTTAATTAAAAATACTTAAAACCCACTCAAATCATTCATAAAAACCTAGCCCCTCTAAAAAATTAAAAACCCCTAAGTTTAAAATACAAAGTATTTTCCTCTTCATCTAATGCTCCTGCATCAGACTCCCAAGGTTGAAAATGATCATGATCTCCTGATCATGCATTTTAAGTCTTTGTCCACCTGGATCCCACACTTTGTTCTGCAAGTCATCATCTGCTGTTTCTTGCTGCTTTTCTCTAGGTTTCCATATCTTGTTCTACATCCTGCCTCCATCTATGCTTTCATACTCTGCTGTTGTCCTTCCCTTGCTTAAATTCTTCTGCTTTCTTGCTGTTGTCTGTTGCCTCTAAGACACCTTCATCATCAGTCTTCTGATGCTTTCAATCTCTATGTCCAGCCTTTCCTCTGTCTGGAAATTTCTTTGCCTACTGTTGTTTCCTCCAAATTCTTTTGTTTCAGTTGTTGTAGCTGCTTTTGCTGTGACTGCTCTTCTTACTGTCAACATTGATGTTGTTGCTGTCAATGTTGCCTCAGCTGTCATCTTCTTGATTGTTGCTAACATTGGTTTTACTCCTACAGATGCTACCCCACATGTTGGTGCCTCCCAAACTTCCTGTCCCTCTGCAACATTTTTTTTTTTTTCATCACCTGCAACTTGTTTCTCTGGTTCTAATGTCTCCAAAAAACATTTCAACCATTTCTCCTCAAGAATTTCATCAACATGCTGTAAATTAGTTCTAGCATAACCTTCGTCTTCCCCTTTGACAATCTTTAGTAATTGTCCATCATCATCTTGATTGATTCTGGCAATCAAATCAAGTTTTTCCAACACTATAGCAGTTCCAAAAATTTTCCCCACAGTCTTCTGTTGGCTATACAGACAAGCCAACTCTTTCTTGTCACCCATGGTAACAAGCCTCGGCTTATGAGACATGACTGTCTCATCTTCTTTCTGCAACAGTTCTTCTTCTTCCAAGACAATTCTAAGTGATGGATTGTCTTCTGCATCACCTGTAAACACAATCAAATTGTCAGCTTCAAAATCACAAGACCTAATGGTCTCACTTGTTGATTCAGTCACCAAGTTTTTTCTCTGCAGCTCTAAGTCTTCTTCAGGACTCAGAAAATATTTACTGGCTTTCTTCTCAGCTTTCTCTGGCAACACTTTAGTATGTTGCTCTGAGTTCCTTTCTAACTCCTTTGTCAGCACATCAGTATGTTGATTTTCATCCACCATGAGACTGTTAGCTATTCTCTCCTTCTTACCATCCTCTACTCCATGACTATCATTCATGAAGACCTTCCTGCCTTACTTCCTCAATAAATTATCCTGTACATAAGTCCTCTACCTCTCCAATTCTCTTCTCTGAAGATCTAGTTTCCTATACAATTCAACAATTTTATCAGGAGTAGAACTTGGAAACTTCACACAATTTTCCATACCTTCACCGATTCTTGACCAATCATCAGTTGGTCCTTCTCTCTCTACACCAATATTCTAATTAAAATCCTTTGTTTTCATTTCCTCCTGAGATCTTGCTATCTTAGCGTTGATATGAACATACTTCAGATTCAATTCTCTCTCCTTTTCTTTAACAAACTTTAAAGCTTGCTCATCTCCCTGTACTGTACCTGCAAACATACACAACTTATTAGTTTTAAAACCACAAGAATTTTCAGTCTTGATTTCTTTCCCCAGCACTGCCCTTTGAACAGATCTGCGTGTGGAATCTTCAAATTCCATCTCTGGCTCAAGAACTCTAAGTTCCTCCTTCAATAAGGTAATCACACTTTTCCTCAACTTCATCTGCAATGGTTTCCAAATCACTTTCTTTCCCTTCAGTGGAAAGATCCATCCTCCTTTCTAATTTTCCTGCTCTTGCAGCCATTCCTGTAGTACCTGCAATTGTACCTTCATTACTGCAATTTCTCTTTCTCTGACTTTATCAGTCATCTCACCTCTGTGGCATTCCTCTCAACCTCTTCTCTAATCCTCCATGATCATCTTCTCCATGAGTTTCTCACTCACCATGAGTTGCACTAGCCTCTGCAGCAGCAAGCTCTCCTGCTGCCACTTACCTCACCAATCCACTTCACTGTATCCGGTCCTTTTGGTAAGTACTGGTTCACTGCCTCTGGAACCTCTTGAGTACTCTCTTCTGCTCTCTCTAGGCTATCTCTTTAACTCACCTTCTCTTTTGAGAACAATTTAGTTGTCCTCCTTATCCAACCTTTAGCTGGATGTCAGGTTCACTGCCATCATCTTGTCCACAACCATAAACTTTAATCACAAATTTCAAATCAGAAAATTATCTCACCTTTAAGATCCTACATGATCTTGTCCTCCATTCATTTCTGCAATCATGTTCACTGCAATTGTGTACCTTTGCATATCAGATTTAGAACACATTCAAATAAAACACACTTTAGTTCTCAACAGAACCTTCATGCACTCATTCAGAAAAACAAATATCTTCAACTCCAATAGAGCCTTCTAGCTCTGATACCACTTGATGCAGGGCAAACCTGCATTACCCAGAATCCCTTCAATACTAGGCATATAAAAATTCCATTCCTAATTCATGCCAAGTAATTCCATTCACTGGCAATTTCAACTCATGCGGAAGCTTCTTTTTTAAACTCATGGTTATTAAAAAAAAACCAAATAATTAGTCCAGTTCCAATCTTTCATGCGGAAGTTTTACTTTTACAACATAAAACAATGGTTATAAAACCATTGGTATTTCCCACTTCATTAACATTCGAATTGTAATTAAATTCTAGCCAAATATTTGGCTCTAAGATTTTGGTTCTCACCTCACATCAAACATAATATATATAATTATATATTATGTTCACAACTTAAATAAAGTCTGAAGGCGTATATCCACCACGGCTTAATCATTTCATTTAATACTGAATGTAAAAACCCATTATATAAACCCCTTTGACTCTGGATTTAACCACAAGCACTATAATAGTTATCCCACAGCAGTTATCACATTTCAACGCTTTCAAAAATCTCTTGAATGATATATATCAACTCTGAGGCCAAAAATTAAACATGTATTAAAGCTCTGGCTCACAATGTTTCTTACCTTGCATAATTTCTATGCAACTTCACTGACAATTCGCCTCAGCTTGTTCAAGATTCTCCTGCGCCTTCATCATGGTTCCCTTGCACATTTTTGTTAGTATGAATCCTTTGTCGAAGCGTATGAAAAAATACCACTTTAGCTACACATAACTAATAGCCCTAACATCAAAAATGGCTGCCAATATCTTCAGATCTGCAGTTAGTTGATCAAGACAAGAGCTGCAAAAAATCAGATCTATGCATAGAAAGACATTAAGCAGTAAAAAGAAGGGTTTGCTCCATATATCCAATAGACAAGACAAGAACAATTTTTGAAAGAATTTTTGTATTAAGGGCACTTGGGAGGAAAACAAGAAGATGTTTCCAATTCTCCTCAATGGGATGGGTTCTTGGAAGTCCTCAGCACTTCAGATCTAGAATCTCTCTCTCTTGTTGGTGTAGAAAACCCAGACAAAGATAGAACTCAAAAGGAGCTCACACAACAAATAATGTAGAAAAATGTGACCAAGTGTATAGATCCAGAGTGATCTAATAGGAAAAAAAAGGTGAAGAATGGTAGGAAAAACCCTCCTATTTATAACAAAATATTGGGTCATTCTAGATCTTGGTGCATGATTAAAATAATGTTAACCAAGTCTAGATCCACCTTTTATGGAATATTTTATTATATTTGTTGGAGGGAAAAAGTATTTGACTTGGGTCAAATCCCTTTATTTGTCAATAATAAATAAATAAATGATTTATTTATCTTTTTAAGGAAGTAGTTGAAGGATAATCAAATAAATAATGATTTGTTTAATTATTTGTGGGTGATTTGGTCATATTTAACAAGGAATATCATCTAAATAAGATTTAAATAATTATTCCTAGAAAATAATAAGATAAATAAAGTTTTATCTAATTAATTTCTTTGTTTTGGGTTAAACCTGATTAGGAATAATAATTAGTTATGGTTTAATTAATTATTCCATGAGGAAAATCAAACAAATATAGGTTTGTTTAATATTTCCTTTTGGGGTTTCCTGTTTAGACCATAAACAACCTAATAAATGTGGTTTATTAAGTTATTTTACATAGTGAAAGCAATTTTACTTAGGGTAAAATTGGTCTTACATGGTGTACTTGGGTCCATCTAATGAGAATAGGTTAGATGACCAAAAAATGGTGTAACAGATTGCCCCCCAGCGTGCGAGTGTTAGGAGCAAATCGTATGACCGAAGTACGTTGTAAGAACTCAATCACCAGACATCAAAAGGGAAGTCGGAGAGAGAGATGTAAGGTAGACTAATGTTCTGAAGAACTAGACCCTGAGGAGACGAGACTTACAGGTGAAACAAGTCTCTTTTTATGAGAGGGTACCTGTGCTAAAGGCGGCGGGGGAGGCATACCTATGCCCGCAGAAACAAAGTACAGAAGAATAGTGTGTCCAGTAAACAAGGGACCGAACCATAAAGTACAGCCGGCATAATCATGAGCCAGATAAAAATACAATGAGGAATCCCACATACATGCTGTGCCTGGGATAACAGCCAGGACTTATACAATAATATCTGAGTACATGAGATACAAATACAACCCAAATTCCCCCTGTAAATGGGGAAGGGCTCGCAAAATCCGACTGATACATGCAAATCAAAGAGGCACTGCAAGTGGCTAAGGCCAACATCATCAAATATCTGGAGCTGCATCGAAGGCTGCAAGGAGGAGGTCATCCAGGCATGTGGGGGGGTACCTGTAAGGCCACCCCCTCATGAGGGCTGAGACATCTCACACACACCCGGGAAATCATCAAGAGCTGTTGGTTCATCACTGAACCATCAAGTATACGGATCTTGATCATGCTGAAAGGAGCTGGAGTGGAGAAACAATCAAGTCAAAGGGAAATGAGAGATCCATTTGCCTGATCCGAGGCACCGAACAAAAGTGGAAGCTAGAACCAAGGTACACTGCCCTCTAGACCTGTCTTCTGGAATGAAGGAGCTGATGTCGACAAAAGTAGGTCCACCATAGATGAGGCAATGAGAGATCCTCAACTAAGGCACGAGAGAAAAAAGTTGAGCGACAGGGAGACTAATACCAATGACGACGATGGAATGGAGGGGACTGAGTAGCAAATGGACGACTTCCCTTGTTAGAGCATAAAGGGCATGAATGACCTGGCAGCGACTAACAAAATATCATCACAGATAAGGGACAGTGGGACTGAAGGCCATAATGTGCGACACAAGAGAGAAACCAAGCAATGAGGAATGGAGGACTATAGCGGGGTACAAAGGGACTCAGGATAGACTCCATGAATGCAATGATGACTCCACTTGGATACTCTAAACAAGGGCGACTCGATGGTGCTGCCACACAGTAAAGGTCCAGTGGGGGACCATGAAAACATGAGTACAAAATGGTAACTCACGACGAAAATCAACACGAACAAAGACAAGTAAGGAGGCAAAGTGGTGCCCCAAGTACAAGTTTTGTAAGTGAAGAAATGCGATTTTAAGGAGAGGTGAAGTGACCCATCTTGGAAAAAATGTGTCCTGCTGAAGTATCAAATCACAACAAACTAACAAATACCCATTTGAGGGCTCGGTGAGAGCTTTCCAATGGTGCACATGGTTTGTCAAACGGAGCTACGGTATGGTCGCAGCAGGAGAAAGAAGAAAAAAGGGTTCTCTTTTAATAAGGCAGTTTTCCCTCCAAATCCACTCATTTGCTAGTGTTGCTGTGGTGAATGTAGAGAGGAGAGAAGGCCCTAAATCTTGCGGCGAACGTAGTGGACAAACCGATCGTTGGAATCGAGATCCGTCAGTTGCAGGTAAGAGGCCTAACCTTACTCTTTCATTTTGATGGATAGAAAGTTCAGATTAGGGCCCAGACTCTCAGGAACAGACCCCCTTGCATATTTTCGGTTGGGTCACACTTTTTGGGCCAAAATCTACGACCTGGGATGTAGGTTTTGAGCCAAAAGGTGCGACCTATCCCAGGATTTGGCAGAAAAGTGCGACCTGGAAGATGAGGGGGATTTAGTGCTGTTTGATGGCTGAGAGTCGGGTTTTTTGTGCTTGGTTACAGTATTCCATATCTGTAGACTGATAAAGATGATGTTTTTGTGCAGATATGGCAGATATACAGGTGAAATGGAGAGAGAGAGACCTGGGTACATTACGGGCAGAGATCGAGGCGGATCAGGGTGTCCATCGTGTGTTGGCCAGGTTTGGGGTTCTGAAGTTTTTGGAGAACCCTTTGATGAGAGCTAGAGAGCCCTTGTTGGCCCAGATTATCAGTTATTGGGATCCAGAGCATGAGTTCTTTGTAGTGCAGGGGCACAGGATCGAACTGACAGTCCAGGATGTGTATTTCCTGACAGGTCTCCCGCCACTTGGGATGGTGGGAAATACGCAACCAGTGTTACCGCGGGGGCAGAACATCATGGAGTATGTGGAGCGGCATTGCCCACTGGGTCTCCAAGTCAAAGGGACACGGATACCGATCGGGAACCTGGAGAGACTAGAGACCCGGGGAGTGGCCGCAGCGGTGCTGCGGATCCTGGGCAGCCAGGCGTTCCATCACATCACTGGGGGGCAGATGATGATCGTAGAGAGTGTGTTGAGTGGGACCTACTATGGGTGGGCCCAAATGATGTTGGTGTTTCTAAAACGACAGTTGTCGCTTTGCAAGCGGCAAGTGAACCACGATTGCTCGTATAGGACTTTATTGTGTGCCTTCTTTTTTGAGAAGATCTCGACCCTAGGACCTCATATACAGCTCCCAAATGGGGGCTCGAGGGAGCCCAGGATGCGCCGGTGGGGGCGCCTACTGTGCAGAGGAGGAGGAGGGGCGGTCGGATGGGTGTTTCGTCCTGAGTTTTTTGCCCATTGGGATCAGATGCCGCTATACATAGACGACTATCCCTATAGTGGGATGAGTTATTGTGGAGATCCAGACCTGCCACTTCCGCCTGGTCGAGTATGGGGGCTCGATGGTAAGTGACAGATTACTATTCTTGTATGGGCATGTTAAAGTTATTGAATAGTATATATGATACTGATTCATGTACTTTTGGTATGCAGATATAGCTCCGATAAAACCGGCCGGATATATGGGACGACCGACAGCATCTGGAGCTGCAGGTCCGAGTGGGTCGAGAGTAGCGCATGATGAGGATGCGGCCGCCCTTCTGGAGGACATCCACCGTAGATGCAAAAGGTTGCTGACCGGAGTATCAGAGCACGGGTGGCAGGACTTAGACGACCAGTACATAGAGCCGTGTATTGGTCTACCCTCAGAATGGCGAGGTGTCATGCGGTGCATGGCGATGGCCGGTCAGGGAATACGTGATCTACAGGCTGCAGGGGCAGAGCCATTGGCTCGGGATCTGCCAGATAGTGATTAGGTGTGGGGCATGTGGTGCCCCCTAGTGTGTATGTAGGGGCAGGTGGTGCCCCCAGTTTTGAGTTTTTTGTAACATGCTATGGGTATGTCATATGTATCAGAGTAGATGGACTCTAAACACATGTTTTGCGACACATATAATGGATATGCATATTTTTTAATGATTATGAATGTTATTGTCTTGTATGAAATGCGTGTGATAAATGCTAGTCTAGAACATGGTTTGCAGTACTATCTACATAGTGATTCTGTTCTCGAGGTACATGGTTGAAAGTTATGGTTTCAAATTCACGTATCAAGAGTTTCACTCGTAAATATCGTCTAAACAGAACAGGATTACGAACACGATAGACACCATTTAGTTGCATGACAAGAAGTAGGGAATCTAAACGAACGTGCAGATGGAGGATACGATGAAAGAGGGCATCAGCTAAGAGACCACGCACTGCATCATATTCGGCCTAATTGTTGGTGGCAGTACCAATGCAGACCCCGTTTGAGAGGACAAGGGCATGCAAGGGGGTGAAAATGGCCCAACCTGTCGAGGCTAGATTCCGGGAGTAACGACTTGCACCATCGGCGTAACCGATATAGGGTGGGGACGGGAGGTCCTGCGAAATGGTGTTACAAGACAACAAATGGGGGGAGGAGGGACAATGAGGGCAGCGTGAGTGGATGGAAGACATCAAGCGGCAACTGCGGGAGGGAGTGCAATGAGCAGGATGGCTATGACTCATATACAACAGAGAGGGTGGTATAGGAGGGCTATAGGAGGTATGGCGGGGACTCGGGCTGCGAAGGTCGACAGAGATACGGGTGGAGTGATCTCGTGTATGGGCGGAAAAGAGGGGGTCAAGGGTAGAAAAGGCACCACGTGACGCGGAAAAGTTCTCTAAATCATCCGTAGGGGGAGAAAGGCTCGCATACGGATCGTCACGGGGAATGACGGAAGATCAAGGAAACAAATGGTTAAACGATGGGGAGCCCAGGGTGGTCGTTGAAGGGGGGTCAGGCGAAACAGTAGGGGAGGACTCGAGGGAAATGTGCTTCGAGGGTCTCACAGAGGATGAGAGGTAAATAATGGTCGTAGTAGACTCCGTCATCTGGACATCATGGGGGGGGAATGTCGATGGGAGTGGGGGGATCCTCAAGCTGACCCGAAGCGTACTGCGCGAGTATGGGAGAGGCAGATTGATTCTGTTCAACCTCATACTCTCGGACTACTTCTAAAGAGGCGCGATGTACGTCGAAGTGAGGACAATGGTGGGAGTAATGGCCATGGATCTGCCGTGCGAGCAGGTTTGCTAGTGCGAAAAGTTTTTGGGTTCTTGGTTACAGACAGGGCAGGAAGAGGATGGTCGGAAACGAAGTAGGCTCGGGGAGCAGGCTGTCATGGGTTAGATGTGAGACCATTTCAGAAAAAGTTTGGGTGGCATGTGTGACGACATCACACAAGGCACAAGGCTTTGCAGGCGGGGGAGGAGCAGGGTCAGTCGGGGTGGCCTTGTCTTTGGATGCCCCCTTGCAAGCCTTGCCTTTCTTTCCTGGAGTTGTCACCACAGGGGTATGGTCCTGGGGAGGTGCAGGGGGCATGGTAGCAACAGAGGGAGCGAGGGGGACCGGTTGAACCGGTGTCAAAGCCAGGTAAGGTTTAGGGTGACCGGGAGGGGTAGCGGCTGGAGGGTCAATGTACCAGACAGGTATGCCGAGGGTCAGGTTAGGGAGAGAGAGGGTGGCCATGACGGGGACAGAAAATACTCCGGGAGGGGGAGCCAGGAAAGGTATCTGCCCAGCAGGGTAATGACCAGGAGGGACGGCTCCGAGATGGTTAAGGCTTGGGGGAACCGATCCAGGGGGATAAAGGGGTTCGGGGATACTAGCTGTAGGAGAAGGGCCAGAAGGAGGAGGTCCGGCTGGCGGAGATGAAGGGCTAGGAGCGGGTTGCGGTGGGCGAGGTTGAGTCTGAGGTTGCTGACTAGCCGAAGCGGGTCGCTTAAGGGCAGCCTGAGACGATTGCATCATGCAAACATTTGACAAGCTGGGATCAGAGATAGGAGGAGGGGGAAGACCAGGAAAAGTTACAAGTAGGGAGGAATCTTTGTAGACGCCGGGGGAGACACTCGTCAAGGAATTGACGGTTTGCTTATTGGAGACAGAAGAGATGGTCGTCTTTGGGGAGGTGAGATGGCGGCTCTGTGGTAAGTCAGAAGCTGGTCAATGGTGACTATCTTTCTTTCCATTGTGAGGAAAAAGGAACATCTTCAAGCATGGATGGGACAGCAGACATAACATAGGTGTGTGCTTAATAGAATGTTGTAGTCTAGAGGCGTGTCAATGACTTCGACAAACGGTCTACCGGCAAGGTGATAGGAAAGGGGAAAAATGCAATGAAGCTGGGAGCGTGGCCGTCACGCTCGAAGGTGATCCATTACTGGAAGGGGCTAACGTCACCTGGTCAGATGCCCCCTCTCAATTATACACCGGGGTTGGCATTCAGTTTGGTAAGGATTTGGAAGACGTGAGCAAGAAGAGAGGATGCCTCTACGATTGAGTGGCGTCGAAAACAATCATTTGGTCATCGGCAGGATCTACAGCGCCCACGGCAGATAGTAGAGCCTTCTTTTGGGAAGGGCACGACTGGAGGAGTTCCAGTGTGGAAATGGCAGCAGGAGATTGCGCCAAATCATCTACTATGCTATACGAATGAGCAGCTCGACCAGAAGCAGCATTTCGACGTAATGGTCCTTTAGGAATCTTGGTATGAACCTCAACTTTGGGTTGAGGGATATGTAAGGGACCATTGGGTGTCGAAAGAGGCTTTGTAGAACCGGAAGAAGGGGACTCGAGGGCAGACTGAGCGGGAGGCTTGGGGTACTGGCGAGACCGAGTTTGAAGGTTAAGGTCGACGGTTAGAGGGATGGATCGATTTGTCTGTGAGATGCAGTAATCAGGAGGAACCGGAAAGGGGAAGGTGGAGGTGTGACTGTCAAATCGGGGTGGTTGGGTAACCACGAATCATTGTTGGGAAAGGATCGATAAAACACAGTGGTTAGATGGCCACATTAGGGAGCATGAGGAGGCATGTTGTCCTGCATGTGTGGCTTGAGACCTCCCACATCTGCGCATACGCTGGTGAGAGGGACAATCATGGGTGTAGTGACCATAAACACCACAACACGAACAAGGCTTATTTGTGCGAAGCGGCCTGTCCGGCTTGGGCTGAGTGCCCTGTTGCTGGTTAGCAGTGTTAGGGTCAACACCTTGAGGATTAGGTCCATGAGTACCAGGGGCAGATTGATTTGGATTGCCTCTCTACCTTCTTTGAGCAGGGGGATTAGTCACGCCCTGCTGTGCAAAGACTTGCCCGGGAGGGGGCTGTAGGTGCTGTTGCGGGAGTGGAGGAGGCAAGGGAGATGGAAGCGCATATGCTGGAGGAGCTGGCGCACCAGGCTGCGGATAAGGGTAATGGTTAGGTTGGGAAACATTGAGGTAAGCAGGAGGTTGGGCAAAAGGATGAGGCATGCCGTGCGTCTTGAATTACATGCTGCACGGGGAAAATGCTGAAGTCATGGCCCTCACGAGGGGAGACCATAGCCCGCAGGAGGTTGAGCATACGGTGAGGAAGGGCTCCAACGATGCGCAGCGCATAGAGGCGGAATGAGATGCCCACTGGGCGTTCAGCACCTACGGGCACAGGGAGGTCAGGAAGGACGGTATAAACATAACCAGACTGTGCATAGATCAGGTCATATTTCAAGGCTATTTGGAGGGCGACTTCTTCGGTTTGAGGGAAATGGGAGGCGACATCTTTTCCAATGGGAGCTAAGAGAGTGCGAAGGAACCAGTCCATATAGACCCGATCTTCGAAGGGGGGAGCTCGACATAAGCTTTGTCTTCGTTGCCATTCCTGGACATGAGTGGAAAGGCATGTTGAAGAGGTTTTCTTGAAAGAGGTCAAAAGCTCCGTACCAGTCTCGTATCAGAGAGGGAGCTGGAAATAGGCTAAAAAGGCTTGGGCAATGGTCGCGAAGGTGGTATGGGAAGAAGTGGCTTGGTCAACATACCATTTAGAAGCTTCGCCGGTAAGCGTGCGTTGGAACAACTGAAGACGGATGGAATCATCGGTAATGGAATTGGAAGAACACCACATGTGGAAAGATCGGACATGATTGGTTGGATCTTCTCCAATAAGGCCTTCGAACTTAGGGATGTCGGACGGGAGATTGGTTGGCATAGCAGGCCAACCAACATCGTGGCGGATAGGGTCATTGATCAACTGATTGAAATCGGGGAGGCTGAGGCCTGCGATGTACAGCAGCAAGGGTGCGGCCGAGGTAGGTCCTGTGGCGGTTCCGCTAGTAGTAGTTCCGGCATTAGGGCGAGGAGCACCGCTAGCGTTAGGCCCTGGACCAGACATAGTGAAGGTGATAGGGGGAGAACCAGAAGAAAAAGGAGAACCCAATGAATCAGAAGAGGAGTCGGAGTGCAGACTTGGAGGAGGACTGGCGGGACAGAGCAGGTCGATCGACCGGAAACTGAGGGTGAAGGCCAAGAAGTCTCTGGGAAGTACGCCTTGGGGGTGCAATGATGGCAACACAAACACGTCACGAGGGGAAGAAGAACAACCGACAGAGGCAGGGAGGTGCAGAATCAAGTGATTACAATGTCGAAACAAGGGCAAAAAGGTGCAGTGTCAATTGATTTTAAAGTCTTTTCCTGGCGGTGTAAACCAAGCTCTTCTTCACTTAGGGTAAGTGTGTGGCGTGCGTTAATTTTAATTTTTAAACCCTTTTCGTTTTGAGAGCAAGAGAAAAAGTGTGCTGCGTAACTGAAAATAATGCTGTAAAAACAGTATATAATCCTGAAATAATAGAAAATTAACAGCTACTAGTGCATCAATTCAACCCAAAAAGGTGGGTCTCTCAAAACTAATCTAAAAGAGGGAAAAAATCTAGTCAAAATGCATTAAAAAGAGGCCAATAGATCTAGGGTCGAAAGGGACAGGGATCTAAAGCGAAAAGCTGCTGAAAAGAGGTGCAGATCACAGCTAAGAGGCAGAGGCAAGGTGGCTGGAAAAAAGGAGGGAATCAACAAAAAGCAGAAGGGGCAAGGAAGAGGCCCTAAAAGTAGATCGAAACAAATCTTTAGGAGGTGATTTGAAAGGGAGAAGAGCTGACTAAAAGAGGTCTAAAAGAAGTGTCAGAGATGTTTGATACGAATCATCGAACTGCGAAAAAACGGACGATGGATGCTACTTCAAAAAGTGGAGGGTACTGAAGCCCTAGGGGGCTATGTTCCCACTTAGATGAGCAAAAATAGATCGGGAATAGGTTGAAACGGGGTGAGACTGAGGCTGGAAAGGAAGCTTTAGAACAACCTAGAAAAGTCCTGCGAAAAAACGACGGAAAAATTGGCGGTCGCGAGGTTACGACTTGTTTCGATCTCGGTGTGAGAAAAGAGGCTGAAAAGTGCAACACAGAGGTCCAGGTTGCGGTTTTGAGCTGAAGTGTGACCTCCCGACTCCGTATCCGTGGCGGTTGCGGAAAGGGTGTCATCTCGGTTGGTCGATGCCACCATCACACTGCTGTGATAGGGCAGAAAAATAACGGAAGTTAGAAATTTTAATGGTTTAGGGTTTTATGGGTGAAAACCCATAAAAAATAAGAAAAAAAATGAAAAGAAGCAAGTGCAGTAGGTGGATATGCGAATATGAAAAACGGCCAGTGATTTGTATTCAGCTTGGGTATTAGGTCGCCAATTGTTAGTATGAATCCTTTGTCGATGTGTACGAAAAAATACCACTTTAGCTACGCATAACTAATAGCCCTAACATCAAAAGTGGCTACCAATATCTTCAGATCTGCAGTTAGTTGATCAAGACAAGAGCTGCAAAAAACCATATCTATGCATAGAAAGACATTAAGCAGTAAAAAGAAGGGTTTGCTCCATATATCCAATAGACAAGAGAAGAACAATTTTTGAAAGAATTTTTGTATTAAGGGCACCTGGGAGGAAAACAAGAAGATGTTTCCAATTCTCCTCAATGGGATGGGTTCTTGGAAGTCCTCAGCACTTCAGATCTAGCATTTCTCTCTCCTATTGGTGTAGAAAACCCAGACAAAGATAGAACTCAAAGGGAGCTCACACAGCAAATAATGGAAAATATGACAATGATAATGGCTCAAAGTCGGACCAAGAGTTTAGATCCAGAGTGATCTAATAGGCAACAAAAGGTGAAGAATGGTAGGAAAAACCCTCCTATTTATAACAAAATATTGGGTCATTCTAGATCTTGGTGCATGATTAAAATAGTGTTAACCAAATCTAGATCCACCTTTTATGGAATATTTTATTATATTTGTTGGAGGGAAAAAGTATTTGACTTGGGTCAAATCCCTTTATTTGTTAATAATAAATAAATAAATGATTTATTTATCTTTTTTAAGGAAGTGGTTGAAGGATAATTAAATAAATAATGATTTATTTAATTATTTGTGGGTGATTTGGTCATATTTAACAAGGAATATTATCTAAATAAGATTTAAATAATTATTCCTAGAAAATAATAAGATAAATAAGGTTTATCTAATTAATTTCTTTGTTTTTGGGTTAAACATGACTGGGAATAATAATTAAATTATGGTTTAATTAATTATTCCATGAGGAAAATCAAACAAATATAAGTTTGTTTAATATTTCCTTTTGGGGTTTCCTGTTTGGACCATAAACAACCTAATAAATGTGGTTTATTAAGTTATTTAACATAGTGAAGGCAATTTTACTTAGGGTAAAATTGGTCTTACATGGTGTACTTGGGTCCATCTAATGAGAATAGGTTAGATGACCAAAAAATGGTGTAACAATTTTCATTGCTCTCTGAATGATGTTCATCAATCAAACCATCGCTGCATCATTTGAACTTCTTTGCGTTCTGGCTGTAATTCCACGACTTTGCCAGACTATTATCCAACATTACAATTCAACGACCTCTGCGTCTTAGTTTATTCAGAACATCATTCCGGAAAATATATGATACTTGCTTTGCGTTGTAACTTAACCCATTCGATTGGTTAAACCACTGCAATCTGCAAACATTCCAACTGTCCACTTCAATTCGGAGTTCCACTCCTTTAGCATTCGATTGCCAATGCTTCAACAGATCCAGCATCTGAATCAGATGAACCTTCGATTCATGTTCTTTTGCCTTCAATTTAATTCTGCAATCAAATTCGATCCCCTTTTATTGCCACCAGACTTAATTCCGTTCTACGGTTCTCAACTTAACACTGAAGCAGAACCGATTCCATTACGCCTATCTCTTCAAGACTGGTATTTGACTGTACTTACTCGAATATTCTGCCTTTAAAAGAACGTCTTTCTCTACATTAATAATTGGAATCGATTATCCAATGCTTGGATAAACAGATTCTAAATTTAGCTTAATGAATCCAATGTTCCTTCCTAGCACAATTTCTACTGCGTCCAGACTTGGATCGATCCCTATACATCGACTTAGTCAGTGCTAATATAATTGATTCCAGCAAACTATATTAAATTTATTTCTTTCAAACGTGTCTTAACCTGATAGCAAACTATCAATTTTAATTGACATTTATTCAAAGGTAATTGCTGATATCAATATCGATTATCAGAACTCGCATCGATTCCTGTGAATCGAACCCACTTAATTCAAACCTAACTCATGCCAATATTTTAATGCAGAAATATTCATCTTGTCCAAGACTAAAAACGCAATTAATTATGGAGTCTCTCTCATAAATTATGCAAAAATTTATTACTTGTATTGGAAGAGCGTTCATTACAGTGCTTCTCTTATAAACCAACAACATACACCAATTCAATCGATATTGAATTCCAATTCACTCACACAACATAAACTCAGAAAGAAGGCGTAATCTTCAGAAAATTAAATTCCGTATAAATACACACAATACTTACATAACAATCTCATTCCTTGGCCTGATTTCCAAATCATTGGCCCTTTTACAATCTGCCCGAAGGCTTCCAAGTAGAAAACCCTGCTCTCTACTCACACTCTCACTGATTTTCAATGCCTTTGAGACTTGATAATTTATACAATTTTAAAATGATCTAATTTGAGTTCAATCCCTTCAACTTCTCAACAAAATCCTAAAATCACTCATGAATCCCTAAGGATCCTCTCTCACCCAAAATTAATGAAACTAATTTCTAAATTAATATTTAGAAAAATCTCTCAATCCCTTTATATCCTCAACTGATCAAATTCTCTCATATTCTCAATTATTTAAAATATTTAATTAAAAATACTTAAAACCCACTCAAATCATTCACAAAAACCTAGCCCCTCTAAGAACTTAAAAACCCCTAAGTTTAAAATACAAAGTATTTTCCTCTTCGTCTAATGCTCCTGCATCACTAATTAATCATTTACAGATTCCCCTGTGATGTTTATAAATAATTTTAGGAGTCGACCAGACCAACTAATTCTTAGTCTGTGTATAGCTTAAGGGTTGGAACACCCATACTGCAAATTTCGGAACCCCAGGGTTCTGATTTTTTGGCAAAGTTCCTTACAATTCGTGCTTACAGTTCTCCTAAATATTAACTGCCTCCTATGAAATTAACTTGAACAAAGTTCGAATGATTCATGCTGAGTTTTCAAGAATTTATCGCTATAACGAAAAAAAACTTCATATTCCACATCTTTAATATATATTTAACAATTAAAGAAAAATTTAACAGTTTACTCAGTGTCTCTTCTTTTCACTATCTGCAAACTTTTCTGAAATTATTTCTTAAAACAACATTTAGCCAGAATATATATATATATATATATATATATATATATATATATATATGTATGTATATATATATATATGTGTGTGTGTGTGTGTGTGTGTGTGTGTGTGTGTATAACAACAGAAGTCCACTTATATATGATTGACTGAGGTTGTCCTCCCTACCGTGGATGAGGCAATTACATCCTCAACCCACCCTGTGCTCCAAACCTGAGCTACGTAGTAAGAAAAATAGTACACGGAAGAGATCTCGGGACTCCGGTCCAATCTACCTTCTAGAAAGTGTAGGATAGATGAGAGCTTTTTCCATTGGTTCTACCAGCTCGGGAAAATATATATTTCTCTCTCCTTCTTCACTTTTTTCACACATATGTCAGAACCCCCCTTCCTCACAGGGATGTTTCTCTTATCCTCAGAGGAAGAGTAACTAACCAAAATTGTATTTCCTTCAACTACTTCTCAGTTGAAATAAATATTTTTCCATCAGTCTTTCACTTTATGGAACCAACTCCATAACCAATTTTAATTATTAAAATTTAATTTATGTTCATAATGTATTATTTTCAAAATAATAACCAGAAATGCTTTAAAGTATTTAACAAATAACCTAACCAATAGTTATTAATTAAATCAATGGTTACAAATTCCCCCCTGGAAGTGAACACCATCCCTGGTGTTCTCATTCTGCTCCAGCAAAATTATCAGGACAAGCTTAATTTATGTTCATAATGTATTATTTTCAAAATAATAACCAGAAATGCTTTAAAGTATTTAACAAATAACCTAACCAATAGTTATTAATTAAATCAATGGTTACAAATTCCCCCCTGGAAGTGAACACCATCCCTGGTGTTCTCATTCTGCTCCAGCAAAATTATCAGGACAAGCTTCCCGTACAAAACCTTCATCTTCCTAGGTAGCTTCCTCTTGGCCAAAGTGCTTCCATTGCACTTTAACTTGGGCGATGGCTCATTTCCATAGCATGATTTCCCTCCGGTCGATTATACATTGAGGCTCGACCAGAAATACATCGTCTAGCTTGACCTACAAACAATGAGCTTGAATTATTTTTACTCATAAATCTTAACATCTTTAATCAGTCTGTTATTCATATCCTACCTGAATATGCTGCCAGTGGATTATGTGTTTTGGATCGTGAATGTATCATTTCAATAATGATACATGAAAGATGTTGTGTACACGGATATGAGTAGGTAGTGCCAATCAGTAAGCTACTGGTCCTACTCTTTCCAATATTTGGAAATGGCCACAAAACCTGGGAGCTAACTTGGCACAAGATGCCCATCTTAAAGTGATTTTCTTTGGCTTGATCCTTACGTATACATGGTCCCACACCTCAAACTCACGGTAAGTCCTCTTCTCATATGCATGCACTTTTTTTCTATCCTGAGCTGCTTTCAAATTTTGTCAGATCTTCTTTACTTCTGTCTCCATTTCAACTAGCATGTCTAGTCCAAGCATCAACTTGGTTTCTAGGCTGCTCCAATTAAATGGAGTTATGCATTGTCATCTGTAAAAGGCTTCAAATGAACTCATCTTAAGGGATTCCTGATAGCCGTTATTGTAATCAAACTCCAGTAGGTGCATATATTCTTCCCACCTATTTGGTTATTTCATTACTTACATTTGTAACACATCCTCCAAGATCGGATTCACTCATTCCATTTTTCCGTCCGTCTGTGGATGGTAAGCAGTGATGAAGTTTATTTCGGTCCCCAATCTCGTGAACAATGTCTTCCAGAATGTTGACGTAAACTTTACATCCCTATCAGATATGACATTCTTTGGGATACCATGCAGTGTAAAGATTTCACGCATAAATATGTCTGCTATCTTCACCGTCTTGTAAGTAGACTGCACTGGTATAAAGTGTGCTAATTTGCTTAATCTATCAGCCACTACCATTATGGAATCATTATGTTCTTTTGACTTGGGTAATCCAGTGATAAATTCTAATGATATCACCTCCCACTTCCACTCAGGTACCGGTATAGGCTGCATCAGCGCAGCTGGATGTCGGTGCTCCACTTTCACTTGCTGGCATTCTAAACACTTATTTATATATTCCGCAATATCTCTCCTCATGCCTGGACAGAAATAATTTTTCCTTATTGTTGTTAGCATCTTCTGATATCCAGGATGTCCAACATAATTACTTTGATGATATTCATTCCAAATCAGTTCCTTCAAATCCATTCTGTTTGGAAAAAAAATTCTCTTTTTGAAAGTTAGCAACCCATACTTATCAATTTCATAATCAACAGATTTTCCTTGGTCTTTGAACTCCTTTGCTTGTTGCCACATAGATTTATATTTAAGATATTTCTCAGCTTCTATTTTTATTTGCTCCAAAAATCTGTACTCAACTTGATTATAATACAACTCATAAACACCATGCAATTTGTGGCGTAATGCACCAGCTACTCTATTCTCCTTACCCTTTACATGCTACATATCAATGTTGAATTCACTCAGGAAGGAATTCCACCTTGCCTGGCGAGAATTGAGATCATATTGCTTAAAATATCTGGTTAAGCTACTATGATCAATTTTGAGTATAAATCTTTTTCCAAGCAAGTAGTGCCTCCATAACCGGAGTGCATGCACTTTTGCTGTCAGCTCCAAGTCATAAGAAGAATAACGCTGCCCATGATATTTTAATTTTCGTGACTCGTAGGCAACCACTTTACTCTCTTGGGATAGAATTTCCCCAACTCCTTCTTTGCACACGTTTGTGCAGACCTCAAACTCTTTATTAGGATCAGTTACCCTTAATACCGAAGTTGTAGTTAATAACTGTTTCAGTATTTCAAAACTGTCCTGACATTCTTTTGTCCATTTAAATACTTTTCCTTTCCTTTGTAAGGAGGTAATTGAATTTCTGAATTTTTGGCTCTACAATTTACAAATTTCTACTACTTTGGGGCTTACATAGATTAGACTTGCACCTGCATCTACCAAAATAGAAACAGATTGAGATAAAAATTTACCTTCCAGTTCTATCATCGTCGATTGATAGTCCACGTGTCGATCTTCCAGTGCTGCATTCATTCTAGGTATGTTTCTGGCGACATCACTCACTGTTGAGGCCTCTTGTAAATTGGTAACTGCCTCACTCCTACCTCGTTGTGGATAGTTTCTATAGTAGTGTGCCTCACCACACCCCCAACATTATAAATGTGGCTTCTGGTTCTGGGTTTGTTCTGGTTTGTTGGAGGCTTCTGTAGGTTTATCTTCTAAAGTACATCTTATTCTTTGATGATTCCTTCCAAAATGTTTGCTAACCAAGATTTTGGCAATGTTTAAAATTTTTGGTTATGTTTCTCTTAAAATCAGAACTTCCCTTATGCTCTTTCTTTGCCTGCCAGCTTTTACCTTGTTCACCATTTGCTTCAGCTTGTTGGTAACACATTTTGGCTTTTCTGATTTCCTTGTCCATAGTCTTAAGATTCACAAACTCAATACGTTCCTTCATATGAGTAGGCAAACTACTCATGAACCATTGTACTTTAGATTTTTCATCCCTTAAATAGGGAACATAGCAAAGTAAGGAAGTAAAATTAGTGATGTACTCATCCATCGTCATTTATCCTAGCTTTAAGTCATGGAACTCTCTAGATTTTTCATCATAGAAGCGTTCAATTAAGTTTTATCTTTAAAATACTATTGGAACGAGTCCCAAGTCACACCTTGGTCATCTATACTGCAGACGTTTTTCACCTCCTCCCACCACAATGTGGCTTTCTCCCTTAACTAATAAATAGCCAATCTGGCTTTAAGATTACTGTTGTATTCATACACTTGAAAATAATTGTTCATGTTTATCAGCCATGCCTCAGCCACTTCCTCTTCTACTCCATCAAACGTAGGAGGCTTTATTTTTTGAAACTCTCCTTGTAACTCCACCTTATGCCTCTTAAATTATTTCTGATCTGATACATTATCTAACTCAGCTTCATTATAGTTTTTATTTCTATTACACTGCTGATACTAACTCCTTTCCATTCTGTCAATGTCATGATCTCTTCTCTGTTTCTCATTTCTTTCCTGAAACTCTCTATCAGTACGTGGTTTTTTATTTTCTTAATTGTATTTATCTGAGAGGATTTTTAATATCCTCTACTGTTATTGCATCAAACGTGCATTATCGTTTCACACCCTCTCCATTTCCTCTTGTAACTTTTGTACTGTAGTTAGCAGAATCTGGGTTTGGTGTTGTTGCTCCTCCAGCAATCTGCTTTTTTGTTAGTGCTGATACACACTCAGTTGTACCCACATTTCTGGATTCACTTCTGGTCGAGGTTGTGGCTCCCCTAGGTTCTGAGGGGGCTGCTGCGTTTGACCCCATCTCATTTTGTCTCCTGTTATAATTCTTCTTCTTTCTCTCTCTATGCATCAGCTATACACAGTTTGAAAACGTTAGTTGACCCATAGGGTCCCAGCGTTACAACACTTCTCTAATACCACATGTAACATCCACAATAATTCACGATAATATATATATATATATATATATATATATATATTACCCTAATTTACCACAAACATCATAATACTATCCACCATTAATCCATAATTATTTACCCATCTATTACATAGCATACATCCAACATTAGTCTTAACCTACTACATACGTATTTTAAAGCTTTTCCAGTTTATATGACATGTTTATTTTTATAACATTAAACATCTTAATGCAATATTACACATCTGAGGTTTTAGTTCTAAAGGTTATGATTAACTACGTAATTTTATATCGCTTTTTACACAGTTTAGATCTATTTGGATTTTATGTATGAGTCATCTCATTTTACGAGATAAATATACCTGCCAGTATTTACAACATTGAACCCGCATTGATTGTGAATCCCGCGTTGGATTAACCAACCCGTCATCTCCGCGGTATGGCGCTGTGAAAATTCATGGCGAGTCCTCGGATTAGCTTTTACTGAAACAATTGCATTTAAATTATTGTACCTTTGATTTTCCTCGCTCTACCATTTATTTATCTATCTCAGCATCCGACAGTAGCTGGGTTTTGTCAGGTTTTCAAGGTAATGACTACCTTGGTAACTGCTTCTCCCATTCATTCAACATTTTGTCTTTCGCTCTGGTGGCCGACCTCATGGCGCCTCCTCTCAGCACTCTACAGATTCAAGTGTACAACTCGGCTCCTCGTCTTTCTTCTTCCACCAAGAAGTGGGGTTCTCTTCCGCTTGAACATGTTTCAGCCTCAGAATCCATAGTAAGTAATTTCTAGCTCAGTACAGTTACAACGAGTTTATTTTTCTAATTGAATTGTTAGAGAAATCGTTTTCTAGATTATTCATGGTGTTAGACTTTTCATTCTTTGTATATCCAGTGAAGTCCAATTTTATTAATTTAGAATTCGCAATATAATTACTTATTTTTTCTTACCAGATGCATTTTGGGTTTCCTCTAGGGTGGAATCATGTGCCCTGCCTTAGCTACAGTCGTTTCTATGGTGGTTTTCTTAAGGGTAAGCCTTCTCTTTACCATTCCATTCCTCCGGTGGGGATTATCAATTACTTAGCTATACATACTGATTGATTTTATCCTTGTTGTCCCTTTTACTATTTGGCTAATGCAGGATAATGCATTACACAAATTTAGTATATGCAAAAGCAGGTGAGGGAATTGTTTAATTTTTTCCACAGTATTATTTTTCTTTCATTCCCGTTTGGACTAATAAATTACAGTCTAACCATACTTAATCTTTCACGTAGGTAACTGTCTGGAACCGATGTTAAAATCTTCTGGGTGGTAAGATTCTTCTGACCGCTTCTAATAGTTTCTCCTATGGTTAAACAGGTACCCTTCTCATGCTTGGATAGGGTCTCTAAACCATAAGGCTTGAGGGCTTAGCTCCTCTCAGCCTCTGACATTCAGTTTTTTTTACGGAATCTATGATATGCATGGCTATACCATGTAGTAAGGGCTCTTTATTAAAGCAATTGTGTAATTATTTTTAAGTTTATTACATTCCAATATCTTTGGGTTCTAAGAGGAAATTTCAGTCTGCTATCCAAACTCTCGGATTGTAAATTTTGTTACTTTGAAAAGTTATGGGTTCCTTTAACCCTAGGTTAAATAAATATAAGTATATTTTCAAAAAATTTGATTCAATCTGAGGTGTTTTGTTAACGAAATCACCACAGTAGTTTCTCTATAAATCTTGCCAAGAATAATGTGTTTTTTGTTTTGTAAGAAGTAACCATATTATATTATTACTTACCAATTATATCTAGTTTAATGTTTCTTTTTGGAAAGATTTGCACATGGATTTATGTGTATAAATTCAATGGTTTCAATATTTCTTATATGCTCCATTTTCCAGAATTCATCAATTTATAAGAGTATACTTACCTTAGATTTTCAAGAGTTCTATTTATTGTTTATATTGTTAGCAGAATGTATATTTTTCTTTTCCGCCTACACAGTGTTTGCTAAAATTAGTTTCTTGTTCCTATTCTGCCATGTTTCCACACATAGCGTTATTAGCTAATTAATCATTTGCAGATTCCCCTATGATGTCTATAAATAATTTCAGGAGTTCACCAGACCAACTAATTCATTGTCTGTGTATAGCTTAAGGGTTGGATCCCTCATACCGCAAATTTCAGAACCCGAGGGTTCTTATTTTTCGACAAAGTTCCTTACAATTCATGCTTAGAGTTCTCCCAAATATTAACTATCTCCTATGAAATTAACTTGAACAAAGTTCGAATGATTCATGCTGAGTTTTCAAGAATTTCTCTCTATAACAAACAAAATCTGCATCTTCCACATATTTGATATATATTTAATAGTTAAAGAAAATTTTAACAATTTACTCAGTGCCTCTTCTTTTCACTATCTGTGGACATTTTTGAAATTCTTTCTTAAAACATCATTTAACCAGAATATATATATATATATATATATATATATATATATATATATAATTGACTTTGGTTGTCATCCCTACCGTGGATGAGGCAATTACGTCCTCACCCCTGTGCTCCAAACCTGAGCTACGTAGTAAAAAAAAACAATGCACAGAAGAGATCTCGGGACTTCGGTCCAATCTACCTTCCAGAAAGTGCAAGATAGCTGACAAATTTTTCCACTGGTTCTACTAGGAAAAATATATTTCTATCTCCTTCTTCACTTTTTTCACACATAAGTCAGAACCCCCCTTCCTCACAGGGATGTTGCTCTTATCCTCAGAGGAAGAGTAAGTGACCAAAATTTTTTTTCCTTCAACTACTTCTCAGTTGGAAGAAATATTTTACCATCAGTCTTTCACTTTATGGAACCAACTCCATAACCAATTTCAATTAATGAAATTTAATTTATGTTCATAATGTATTTTTTTCAAAATAATAACTAGAAATGTTTTAAAGACTTTAACAAACAACTTAACCAATAGTTAATAATAAAATCAGTGGTTATAATTACAAATTAAAATAGTCAATTTTGAATATGCTTAGCCTCTCTTATTTTTTGGTTATTTTAAACTAAAATTTGACATATATTTTTAAAAACTTGATTTTAAGTTGTTTAATCTTTAGAATTCGAGTTTTTCAAGGTGCTAAATCCATTTATGCATTTTAAATAACAAAAAATGACATTCTTTCTTTAAATTGTTTTGATTCATTATGCATTATGGTGAAAATGTCCATTTTGTCTAAAGTTAGACGAACCCTTTTGAATATACTATTTTAAAGTGATATTTTTATTTTAAAAATTAATATAATATTTTTTTTTCTACAAAAATATTATTATTTTTAACTCGGTGAAAATAAAATGAAAAACAATCCAATATGAGCCCACATGAATCAACTTTCTTTATTTGCAAAATTTTTAAGGGCCCAAAATGAAATGTGTAATTTCTCATTGTATAAATTATATTTCCGGATGCTATATAGAGTATATAGAGGACCAAAGTGTAAAATATCGAGACCACTTCAAATGTTTTAACCATAAAAAATTATTTGTTTGATAATGTATATATAATTTTTTTAAAACAATATATAATATATATAGTTGACATTAAAATATTTTGCATAACATGTATATCAAGACATTTTATCACCACAAATTAAAATGGTTTTTTTATTATTAATATATTTTTAAATTTAATAATATATATATATATATATATATATATATATATATATATATATAGTTGATATTGACATAAATTAGTTAACATAGATCTTTAAATAGTTTATTTGAATCTCATGTTGAAATATTTTTGAAAATTATATAGGGTTCAAACATTTTACTAACACACTTTTTTACTTCTAATTACTTTACATGCATAACATATTCATTTTTTTGTATTATAGCTGACATTATTTTTCTCTCTAGTGTATTTTATATCTATTTGTATTTTTAGAGGGGCATGTCTCTAGTCTAGGTTGAGCATGGACATACTTACACACCCCCTTCATATTGGATTATAGAATGAGTGTCTGGGCTCAATTAAAATAACCCTACTTGCTAACATTTTTATTTGGCCATCATAAAATAAAATTAATAAAAAAATTGATGTTAAAATAAAATTCACTTCATGGTTAACTCTCGATCTACAAAGCGACCAAGAGCTAAACAAGATCAAATCTTCTTTCACTCTAAAGAGGTTTGCATCTCAAGATATTTGATCCCTCTTGGGGCTTGTTAGATCTAGAGTTAAGATGGATAATTTCGTGTCCTCTTTAACAATTTGACTTGATCAAATTACACAAAAATTAAAATTAAAATTAAATAAAATAACCCAATAATTAAACTAAAATAGTTAACACATGCAATGGATTATTGTAGACATGTTTAGAAAGAATTCTATAACTTGTAATGGTGGATCAAAAAAGCCAAAATTCTTAAGATAGTTAATTTAGGGTTGGAAATTTTTGGACTCTAGATTTTGAATATAATATCTTAAAATATATTATTTTTATTTCAAAATACAATATCATATTTTTTATTTTTGCACTGAGAGTTGCTTTGGCCTAGTATGGTAGAGATGTAATATAATGATTAATATTTTGACTAAGTCAAATTCCATTAAAAAAAAAAAATTATAAAAATAAAATAAAATAGTAACAATAATGTAAATAAAAATAAAAATAACCCTATACAAATAAAATAATTATAAAAATAAAAATGGACCATGGTGTTAATCCATGGTATTGACTCATGGTACTCATGTGGAATATAACCTGTTTAAAGGAGGAAATTTAGCCAACTTAGATTCATATTAACTCTCCATCTACCAAGTGTTAAGAGGGATCAAATCTCTTGATATGCAAATATGTTTTAAAGTGAAAATAGATTTTATTTCTCTTGCCGTTTGATGGATCCAAATTTTTTTTTTTGGTAAGTTTAGCAGGGCCATTCTATTTTCTATTATAAAAAAAGATCAGATTCTACATATCAAAACTTGATGGCCTCAACCTGCCTGAAGGAGACCAAGTCTTTTGGCCACTTTAAAGCATTAAAGGCCATCCAATATTAAAACAAATTGAGTCTTCTTCTATCAAATATATCTAGATTACTATCTCTAGCATACTAAAATTGGAAATAGTAAGTTTTATCCACAAAATGCATATAACAAAACCAAAGGAAATACTGTGTCAATCATCCGAAGATTCTATTGGATCCAGATCCTTTACGCTTGAGCTAGGCATATCCATCTGCTCCATGTTTTGCAGCTGACGATATATACTACCAAGACGAATTGTTCCATGTTGCTGGGATACCCAAATTTCTTGAATCTCCCTTTTAATGTCTTGCAAAGCATAATCCACTTTTGGGTCACCTCCATTTCCTGTATACTCATAAGCACCTTAGCCATAATACATTTTACCATCCAGTAAGTGTGAATTGACTGGTGAAAGAGAGAAAATATTCCTCTAGTATTTCCAGGGTCTTTAATGAAATCCAATGCTTCATCCTAGATTTTTCCTTCCTCTTTTGTGTTGTAGTCTCTTTCCCAACTGGAAATAATATTCTTAACCTATGGAGAATTACCTACAGATTATGCATCAAAGAGGTTTTCCATGACCTCTTACTTTGATTTTCCTCCTCTCTTAGTAGGTTCCACAATGGACTTAGTTATCTTCTGTTTCCCCTTTCCCTTGTCCTCTTTTTCAGTGGTTTTAACCATATTTGTATGGAAGAGAACTCAACACTATATCCTTTGATAGTGCTCTAGCAATTTCTTGGCCATTAATTGAACAACACATGTATATACTTATTGAGACTTGTGTATCGTAACAGAGAGGTAATAATTTTTTTGTGCAAGAAACAATGAAAAGGAACCATAGTAGACAGCGTTACCTCCTAGCAATAAATAAAGTAAAATTCATCCACGTTATCCCTTATGAGGGTAAGGTGTAAGTGCATGACAAGACATTAACACTTACACTCGGACAGGGAAAGAGAAAAGTTGACAGACTTTGACACCCAAAGACTATGCAACCAAGAATGTGACCCATATTGGCAAATGCCCCAATGAATGTCCCTATAGAGTCTATTATCAGAGTTTGAATTATTAGAATTATACTAAAACCTTGGTTTAGGAATATTCACCCCTAGCCCCAACATGAAACCAACCTTATGACTGAGAAATTGAGGGAGAACAGAGATGGAAACAGGGTAGCATCGAGCACCATTAGCAGGGTAGCCATTGTTAGCCATACAAGCTAATTCATACTTCTGTAAATTCATGGTCTGCAACCTGTCATTGTCTACAATATGGTTGGTGCAGGAAGACAAGTAAAAATAGAAGCTAAGAGGTTGAAAAATAAGGATAACCACAAAGACCCGAGAGCCAAGACCGACAGGGACTGGATACGAACAGAGAGACGAGAAAGAAATTAAAATTATAGCCCCAGGAAAAGTTGTGCAGACAATATGACCACAATTCGAGCAAGAGATATCATTGTAAACATCATCCAAGCTATGACTATAAAATTGAAATCCATGCAAGCCTATAGATATTTTTAAACCTCCATCAAAAAAGTGGTAAGGCACTGCAAAATTCAATGTACATGGGATTTGAGATAGCACTTCACAGAAAAATGTTGCATGACAAAACTTAGAATCCATTGTAAGGATATATATCACATACCAGGTGTATAGCTAATGACGCAGAGCTCCGAGCTTCTTCTGCACTGCCCCTGAACCACTCTCCTCAACATTCAACCAGGAAAAGGTGCCTCCTTTCCTTACCTCTGCATTCATAAACCCTTTCACTCGATGACATTGTTTCCCAAATTTTTCTAACAATGTTATTTGGCCACCACCTAAATCATCGGCAGTGATAAAAACAAGTGTGGGTTTGTAGTGCCTCTTCGGGTTGCTGCCGACTGTATTCTCCGGTGACCATGTGATGCACGCCCTTCTCCCGCATGGCACCCCGATCAGGGATTGATGGATCCAAATTTAAATCTATCTAGACTAATTAAATACAGAAAAAAAAAATTAAAAAAAAATTGTATTTTTTATTGTTTAATTTTATATTATAATAAACTTTCTATATTAGAAAATGTAACACTCACATTAAAAAAAACTTAATTATTTCTTTTACTTTTAAATTAAAATAACTATTTTACCTTAATAGGTGACTGAAACCTTTACTAAAGGTTCTTACCATAAATAATAATGTTTCCATTTAATATTTAATGTAATGAATTATCCCAAGCTCACCACTGTAATGCATGTTAGGGTCCCCGTAGTTTGCAAGATTGGCAAGAACAAACGCTGTAGGGCCTACATCAGAACCACTTTGGAATCCTAGGATCTAGCCCTCCTAGATTCAGAGAGGGATCTCTCTATATGTGTTTAGAAGGATATTATTTTAAAGGTCATGATATGATATTAGGCTAGTTATGAATCACAAGTGATTTTTTTTGGTTTTGGTTGGGTAGGATATCATCAAAATAAAGGAATTATTTTGAAGGGTAAAGGTGTGAGCAGGTTGAAAGAATGGTTCAGCTAATAGGATAGGTAAGAGACAGTATCAATCCATTGGGCTATGGAGTCACAAAGGATTTAATTGCACAACAAGTTTCAAGAGTGGTCCATGGGGCAAGTCAACTATATCAAAGGAACTCTTTAGATTGATTTTGTGGTATGGAACATTAAGAAGTGTGGTGAAAGAAGCAAACAGATAAGAAAACAAAGGGCAGCCTAAGATCAGGTAAGGAATTTGAACCTATCCTACTTTCAGCATACTCTCAAGGGAAAACAATTAAGATAACCATAAAAAGTAACCTAAGATTAGGTAAGGAATTTGAACCTATCCTGCTTTTGGTATACTCTTAAGGGATCTTTTCAAAGCAACTGTTGGAGATAAACTAGAGGACATGGCTAACCATAAACTTCTCTAGTTCAAATTTACTTAGCAGACTTTTCAAGAACTTTCAAAGACAATATCTCAAGTTGTACTCAGGAAACATGGGCTCACCAACACTTCACTGATTATACTCTATTGAATTATCCTCAAAACACAATCAGAAGAAAACATAAAGATAAAGCTTATCAGTGAGATTTAGTGTATCTTTACAGTAAATCCTAATCTAAATTTGTTGTTCTTTATCAGAGAAAGTCGACAATATGAAAACATAAGAAAAACAATAATTACAGTAAGAAAAACATCACCATTGACATAGACCAGGATCCCATAAATCAGCTTGTGTATTTGATGTTCAAGCCAGTTACAAACATCAAGTCCAGTAGGTCTTTACAGCTTCAAACTTCTCTTCTCAGCCTATCTTTCTTCAATTACTAACAGAGCTTCAGCAGCCTCAGCAACTATTTACATTCAACAAGTATTCAACCAACATTTACAATGGACTCCTCTTATGATATATATAGGTAAATTGAGGAGGTGGAGTGAAAGGAAGGTCTAAATATTCAATTAATATAGAGCAAATGCTTCTCAACCTTTGGGAGGCCTAATGGAGAAGATATCTAATGTCTTAACTCTATTAATTGATTTTTACATTAACTTTCATCTACTTCAGTCACTTTTGTTGACTTTTGGGCATTTTTAGGTAGGCTGGCAATAACTTATGAGTTGTCTTTGGAAATATCTCTAACTGTGCATTCAATTTGTATTCTTTTGAGGTATATAGGTTGGAAGGTGGCATTTTTGGCTTTGTGGGGATTAATTGCTTCAATGATTTGGAATTTTGAAGCGGTCTTTTGCTGATCTGTCTTGATTTGTCACTTTAAACACTGGTTTTAGCCTTTGATTTTCTTTAAGGCCTCTCTAATTATCTTCTGCTTTATTCACTGTGTTTATCCTTTTAAACTTCATGCTAATCTCTGCTTTCCTTTGATTTCTTTGATTAATCCTTTAATCTTTTTCCTTTAGTCTTCTTCATTGATTTTGATCTTTTTTCTATGTGCAGGTGTTTCTTCTAGGCACTGGAGGGTTTCATGAATGCATTGAAGGCCATGAAGCATTGAATGGAGCTTTGAATAGGACCCATTATCCCTTTCTTTATTCATTTGGTCTTTGGATCATCATCCAAAGACAGAAAGCCTCTTGAATAGGCTGTGGGATGGCCTACAGACTTCTGGCACCATTAAAACCTGTAACACAACACAAAATCATTATTTAAAACTTGCATTTGTGGGGTAAACTGCTTCAGAGGCGTTGGGAAGTGTCAGAGGAGCATTGAGAGAGGGGATTATGTAGCAGAGGGGATTTCCATGGCAGAATCCTAAAGAAACTGAGTTAAATTCAACTATCGGCGTGAAATGAGGAAAGCAGTTTTGCGAAAATCAGAGGTGGTTTTCACGCGGGGTCAGAGCAGTAAACGGTTTTCTACAAATCGAATGTGATACCCATCAACGATCGACACGTGGCTTCGATAAAACACCCATTTCACATGCAAGATTCATGGTGGGAAGGTTTGGAGAGATCGGGCTTGAAGATGATCGTTGGCCGTCAGATCTAAGAGTGGTAGATCTACGACCATAGGGGAGCGCGATGGTGAAAAGTTGCACGGTCGAAGATGATGGTGGGGAATAGGTGGCACGTAATGATTGGTCAGCGAACGGTTAGTGGAAGGTGGGCCAGCGGGTGATGTGGGCTCTTTTTTCGAGTAGCGGGAGTGCGTGTCGGGAGAAGGAGGAGAAGAGGGGAGCATGATAGTCGTTAGATCTATAAAATCTATGGTTGAGATTGTTTCAAAGAAAAGTGGATGATAGGGATCAGGGAAATGGAGGAGAGCCAATGGCTGTCGGATCTGGAGAAGATCGATCGTTGAGATCAAATGCGGGGGAATGGGGGGTACGGAGGGATTTCGCAGCCTGTGCCTCAGTAGTAAATCTCAGCCGTAGATCTCAGATCTCCCGCAGTCAAAAGAGTCAACTGCAGAGGGACTGGGGAGTATGGGCCACTTTGGTCGGGTGCCCCCACAGTGAACCCGCATCATTGATCTAGGTTAATCGGATAGTTGTGACTATATCTGGAGATCGGTCATTGGCAGAAAAAAGGTGTGGGAAAGAGGAATTTGGAGTCGCCGAAGTGCGATGGCGATGGGGGCTTAAGACTTGGCCGCAGGACCGGGTCATATGGAAAAAATGGGGCCAGGGGCTTAAGCGAAAGGGGCTTAAAGCCTTATGCATAAAAAAGGGGCGAAAGGGTTAAAACAAAAGTTTTTAAAGGTTTTTTGAGGTTCAGATAGGGTGAAAAGGCTGTTTTTAAACTAATTTAAAGGGGATTTCATGGTTTAAAAATGGTTTTTAAGGGAATGGAAGGTATAAGAAAGGAAAATGTGCCTTTTTAGAGGGGAAATGGTTGTCTAGAACGGGAGTAAAAAATAGGTAAAAATGGGTGAAATGGGAAAGTTATGAAGGTGAAATGATGGAAGAGGGGCTTGAAAACAGTCTTTTATATCAGCAGGTTGCCTTGAAGTATTTTTAAGTGAAGATAATAGTGAGATGGGTTCTTTTGGACATGAGGCACAGTGAAGTTCCAAGAACTCACAGATTTTCAGAAATTTGTTTCCTCGAAACTTAGGAACTTGATTTAGCCATCATTTTATACAACAAAATTTTATGGATGGCTAACAGTGGCTCCACTTGGGGAGGGCAGCTCCTTGGATGTGTCAAGAACCTCAGAAATTTGTCTCTGCAATGTAGATCAATGCCTGCATTTTGACAATCTTTTCTTCTTTGATCATGCTGCTTAAAAATATGATCCGTACTTTGTATCAGCAAACAGATTTCTTTCCCCACACAACTACCTACACAACCTACCTTCCTAGCATTTTTTCTTCATAAGGTGCATTTGGAATTTCAAACCTTTTGACATCAACATTTTATTCTTTTATTGAAAGTAGAAAACTAATATAAATCTACCTTTATTTCTTTCATGAGTTCAGATTAAACAGTTGAACTCGTTAATTCTCTACCTAAGCTACTATCTGCTAGGATTAAACTCTCCGTCAAATCTACATTCATTATATTCTAAAACTGAAATTGAAAACACAGTCAAACCAAGATTAAGCTATCTGATTTGCTGTGATGGCTATGGCATCAAAAACAAACTACACAGATCTTATTTTATAGAAAATTAAAACAAAACTGTGAAGGATTAAGATCTGAAAATTATGAATATCCTTCTTTCTTCTTATGACTCAGATTTTGATCTGTTCAGAGTCATCGTTTTTCTTTTTATGCCTTGGCTTACATTTTGAGCATGTTTGAACCATTTTTTCTTCTATCCTAATCTAGTCTACTGATAAGCCAAGATTAAATTGTTTGGCTAATCTAATTCACTAACCTATCAGCAGTAAATTGAAATCTGTCTAGTCATGATTAGACTGTATGACTAAAATAGCAATGCTCTCTTCGAGTAGTGGCATTTAGGCTTGCACACTTTCATATTTTTATTTTCTTTTTAGGTATGGGGTTGTACCTTTCTTCTTTTATATCTGCCCTCTTTTCTCTTTTTCTATTGTTTTTGTATTTTTTCTTTTTTAAAATTCAAAAGCAATGTTATCTACAATGAACGAAAAGATTTGAAACTAAAATATTAGTTAACAGAAATAATTTTTGAGCATCCTGCCATTGACTTGACCTACAAAATATTCAGCTCCATCCAAGTCTTGCAGAAAGAATGCATTGTTTCCAATAGCAGATTGAATAAGATAAGGGCCTTGCCATAAATTATCAAATTTTCCATGTTTGCCCTTATCTTCTCTCCTTGAATCCCATTTTAATACTTTGTCACCAATTTTAAAGTCACTTGCCTTGGTTATTTAGTCAAACAGCTTCTTGATGTTTTCTTGTAAATGTGTGGTTGGGAATGATTAGTTGTAATATAGTAGGCTGGGAAGAGAAGTATTGGACTGTAGAAAGCTATTGGACTCAAAGTATGTAACTGGTCTTGGACATCAAATAGACAAGCAGATTCACTAGATCCTGGTCTAAATCATTGGTGATGTTATTCTTACTATAATATTTATTCTCCTTATGTTTCCACTATGTTCATATTCTCTGATAAAGAACAAAAATTATAGATTAGGATTTACTTCTAAAAGTACTCTAATTCTGACTAATAAGCTTTATCTTTATGTTTTCTTCTAAATGTATGTTTGGGAATGATTTCAACAGAGTATAACTAGTCAAGGAATGTTGGTGAGCCCATGTCTTGCTGAGTAGGACTTGAGATGTTGTTCTTGAATTATATTTTCACTGCATGCTAAGTAGAGTCCTAATCAAGGAATTTTATGGTTAGCCCTGTCCCTTGTTTAGTCTTAAACAGTTGCTTTGAAGATTTCCCTTAAGATTATGGCAAAAGCAGGCTAGGTTAAAAGACCTTACCTGATCTTAGGTTACTTTTTATGTTTATATTAAATGTTTTCTCTTAAGAGTATGCCAAAAGCAGGCTAGGTTAAAAGTCCTTACCTGATCTTAGGCTGTCGTTTGTTTTCTTATATGTTTACTTCTTTCACAGCCTTTCTTACTATTTCATACCACAATCTCAACTTAAAAATATATTTTGATATAGATGACTTGCCCTATGGAAACCCTTGAATAGTTTTTGTGCAAGTAAACCCTTTTATGAATCCATATCCCAATGGTTTAGCACTGTTTTTTTTTACCTATCTTCCCATGCTGAAACATACTTCCACTTATTTCCTCCTTCACTTCACATGACCTTCTCATTTAATGATTCCCAACCAAAAACAAACAAATTCCTTGTACTTCATAACTAGCCTAATATCATATCATAAGCCTTAAATATATACCCTTTGAAAACACATATATAGAGATCTCTCTCTGAATCCAGGAGGGCTAGATCCTAGGATTCCAAAGTGGTTCTGATGTTTCCTTGTCATTTGGTATGCCAATCTGCCAAATCACAGGACCCCAACAATGCATAAACGTAATTATCACATTTAATAATAGCATACATTATACACTTCAAAAGTTTCATTTTCGCAATTGATTCTTCAACCTTAGTCTTTATGATTCTATTAATGTTATCATATATCATATTGTTGCATTTATGAATGGAATTTCGTGGCTTGTGATTTATACAGTTTAAGAGCTGGCACGTACTGCATAATTCAATGCTCTTGGTTCTTCCGAGTACATCCTTCGCCAACTGGGCGATTAGCCGTAGATCCGATGCGGGATGCAAGGCCACATGCCCTCATCCCCACCATATATCGTCCTGGAGATCCACGGTCAATTCTCCTTTCCAAAAAACGTTTTTTTATTCTTCGTAAAACCCTAGTTAACCCTCTCATTTGTCTCGGCTCTCGTTTCTAGCTTCTCCCACTTTTTCTATAGAGATTGTCACTGTGATATTGGAGGGTCGTGATTTGACTATGAGTGGAATACCCTTCACTGTGGAAGAGGTTTCCAATGGCAAATTCAGCTCTTTGTTTGGATGATTCCTGGTGTCTATCACTTACGGGTAAACCCAGGTCTAAGATATCTTCCTTTGTTTGGTTCGATTTCTTCTGCAATGTAATTTTTTGAATTCATATTTACCCTATAGTTTTTTATGGGGTTCATTTTTTGCAGGTGGGTTCTCTTACCAAGAAGTCGTTCTTCTGAAATGAGTCGGTTTTGTTACACATTGGAAAATCTCAGTTCTTAGTTAACTCATTCGGCTCTTTCCAGGAATTCCCTAAGGATTTCACATGGTGGAAAAGGTTTTACATTCCTCTACATGGTTAGCACTTTCACGGGAATGAAATCTTCTTCCCAAGTATAGTTTATCGACTCATCTGTCGAGCTCATTTTCTGAATAGCTCTATCTATGAACTATTCTGTCTTTCACTCTTGTGAAGACATTTAGATATTATCTAGGTCATTTCTTTAAGGTTACAGTTATTTAAATTGCAGTTGTAATATTGAAAGCTTCATCATTTTGCGTTATGTAATCTTTCGATAATATAAATGAAGAAATTTTCTGCAGTTGAGAAATGAATTTCCTTGACAAAATTATTACTGTTGTTTTAGTTCTTTTCGTATAATTTTCCAAACTTTAGCTCTTTTCGTCCATTATCTTATATATATATATATATATATATATATATATATATATATATATATATATATATATTCTCGCATTACCTATACAGCGAGGTATCCTTCCACTCCAGATCTTGTATAAGATATATGTGTTTCTCTGTTTATTCCATCACACATTCGTTTTTGGTCAATGGTTTGTAATTGTAAAGAATTTTACCACTATCTTTAGTGTAATGCGAATATAAAGTTTTTCATGTTGTCTTTATTGTAACTCGGATTTTAAAGTATTTATTGCTATCATCATTGTTAAGAAATCTACAGTTATATGGTGTCTGGACCGTTGATTTTCTTCTTCTGAGTATAATTAGCAGGGGTAGCGATGAGTATTGGGTTGGGATTTTACCCTTGTACCCAGTACCAAAGGCTCACCCCGTCCTAGTTTAAAAGACAATATTTCTGTAGTTTGATTTTCTTTACACAGTAATCGTAACTAAAGTATTTATTTTATCTTTTCTTTATTTTACTTCTTTGTACTATTTCTTTATAAATGCATCCCAGTGGATTAAATAACTCCAACAACAAAATACTATATATATTTAGTTATATTACAATTAGTCGGGTTTTCTTGATATTCATCTACTATAATTTTCATGTATTTTACATCTAATATGTAATGTTCACATGATTAATCCCTAAATCTTACAGTAGTAATTCACAGTGTCTTGAAAGTATTTGTTGAGTTATTTATTTTTCATAATTTATCCTTTTCTAACAGAAAGAAAGATTTACAAAAGAAACATAATGTTTTCTCCTGAGCTTAGATAACAAATATCTGTGTACAACAATCTTGCAAACAATCTTCCTGTCTAATGAATACTATGAAACAAAACAGTCACTTATCTAAAAATGTATTTGGCTGTTGGTGTCCACCCAACCTTCAAGAGAGGCAATTACGTCCTCCTCTTTCCCCCATGCTCCACTCCTGAAGAGGTATAGGTTGACAATAGATTTTCTGCTATGACCTCAGGACTCTAGGTCCAGTCAGTGCCAGAAAACTTCAAGACTTGCTGAATGATTTCCACTAGTCTCTACCAACTCAGGAAAATCTTTACTCCTTCCTTAGCCCATGAACAGAACCCCTAGTCCTCATTGGGATCAGTCCCTTACCCCTAGATGAGTAGGTAATTGTTCCAAACTGTCCAACCACATTTTTTAGTTCTTGTAAAACATTTAGCATTAGCCTTTTTACTTTTTATGAAACCAATTTCCATAACTGATTTTATTTTTGACAATTAACAATAGTGAAAATAACTTTTCCAGCAAAACATTAAGTGTCTCAGTATTCTCTTAAAAAAAATAATAAAATGTCATTTAACTAGTTAACAACTAGTTAACATTAAATGGAACCGTCATAACTTCCCCCTAGAAGTAACACCGTCCTCATTGTTTCACTCAAGCTCAAAAAATAGCTCTGGGTAAGCCTTGCGCACAAATCCTGCGTCCTCTCAGGTAACCTCATCGGGGCCGAAGTGCCTCCACTGCACTTTAACTTGGGTGATGACTCGCTTCGGGAGAATAATTTCTTTCATGTTGAGTATGTGTTGAGGCTCAACAAGAAACTTGTCGTCCAACTCTACCTGGAAACAACAAAGTTCCTTGTCAAATTTTCATAAATAATTCATATTTCAAGTTAATGTTTTTTATTCTATCCTACCTGTATATTCTTCCAATGAATTACATGCTTCGAATCATGCACATATCGCTTCAACAGGGACACATGAAACACATTATGTACTCAGATGTGACTGGGTAAAGCCAACCGATAATCCACAGGTCCTACCCTTTCCAAGATTTGGAAGGGTCGACAGAACCTGCAAGCCAACTTGGCATAAGAGGCCCACCGCAAGATGCTCTTCTTGGGTTTGATCCTCACATACACATTATCACCTACTTCAAATTCTCGGTAGGTCCTCTTCTTATCTACATAGATTTTATGTCGATCTTGTGCATCTTTTAAATTTTCTCTGATCTTCTTCACTTATGACTCCATTTAAGCCAACATTTTTGGTCCCAACATTAGTTTTGTTTCAGGGCTGCTCTAATTTATGGGTGTGCGAAATCGCCTCCCACATAGAGCTTCAAAACGACTCATCTTAAAGGACTCCTGATAACCATTGTTATAAGAAAATTCAACCAGATGCAAATAGTCTTCCCATTTGGTTGGTTGCTGGATCACGTACATGCACAACATGTCTTCCAAAACTTGTTTTACTCACTCTATTTGACCATTTGTCTGGGGGTGATAAGCAGTACTAAAGTTTATTTGGGTCCCCAGACCCGTAAACAGAGTTTTCCAAAATTTTGAAGTAAACTTAACATCTCTATCCAAAATAATTTTTTTTGAGATGTCGTGCAATCTAAATATTTCTCTCATGAAAATATCCGCTATCTGTACAGTCTTATAAGTAGAATGCACAAGTATAAAATGTGCAGATTTACTCAATATGTCAATTACCACCATGATGGAGTCATTATGCCTCTTTGATCGTGATAACCTATAATGAAGTCTAGGGATATGACCTCCCACTTCCATTCAGGTATTGGTATGGGCTACAGCAGTCCTGCAAGATGTCGATGCTCCACCTTAACCTATTGGCACTCCAAACATTTATTTAAATACTTAGAAATATTTTTACGCATACTAGGCCAAAAGTATACTTTTCTAATAGCAGTTAAAATTTTTTGGTATCCTAGGTGTCCCGCATAATTACTCCTATGGTATTCATCAATGATTATCTCATTTACGTCCACACAGTTTGGTACATATAGCCTTCCTCTAAAGCTTAGCATTTTTTCTTTGTTAACACTATATTCAGAAGTATTTCCTTGATTTTTGGCCTCTTCCATTTGCTTCCATAGGAATTTATATTCTGGATACTTCTGTGCTTCTTCTTTTACTTGATCCAGGAATTTTCATTCAAGCTGATTATTGTAAAGCTCATAAACACAATGCAATTTTCTACTTAAAGAATCAGCCACCCGGTTTTCCTTACCCTTCACGTGTTGGATGTCCATATCAAACTCACTTAAGAAGACATTCCATCTTGCCTATCGGGAGTTTAGATCAGCTTGCTTGAAATAACTGGTTAAGCTTCTATGATTTGTCTTTAGTACAAATTTCTGACCTAGCAAGTAATGTCTCCACACTTGGAGTGCATGTACTACTGTTGTTAACTCTAGATCATAGGCTGAATATCTTTGTTCATGATATTTCAGCTTTCTTGACTCATAAGCCATTACCTTTCCTTCCTGAGATAAAACTTCCCCAACTCCCTCTTTAGAAGCGCCTGTAAAAACTTCAAATTCTTTATTGGGGTCAGCTACCCTTAAAACTAGTGCAGTGGTTAGTAGCTGCTTTAACCTCTCAAAACTGTTTTGGCACTCAACAGTCCACTTAAAAACTTTTCCTTTTCTCTGCAAAGAGGTGATTGGAAAAACAATTCTGGAGAATCCTTCAGTGAATCTTCAATAATAACTAGCCAATCCCATAAAGGATCGAATATCTGCCACATTTTGGGGTACCCACCATTCCATGGTTGTTTTGATTTTCTTTGGATCAAAAACTATCCCTTCTACTAAAATAACATGGCCTAAGTACTGGATTTCTATTTTGAAAAAATCACACTTGTTGAACTTAGCATACAGCTGTTGTTTTCTAAACATTTCCATCACAATCCTTATATGTTCTTTATGTTCTTCCTGGTTCTTAGAATAAATTAAAATTCCATTAATGAATATGAGTACAAAGTTATGCAATAAAGGATGGAATATACTATGCATTAACCTCATAAATTTTTCTGGTGCATTTGTTAACCCAAAGGGTAACACCACAAATTCTTAATGCTCGTACCTGGCATGGAAAGTAGTCTTGTAAAAGAATTCATCCTTGATTTGGATCTGGTGATATCCAGATCTTAAATCTATTTTTGAAAACATTGTGGCCCCCTTCACCTAATCGAATAGATCATCAATTCTTGGTAAAGGATATTTATTTTTTATTGTTAACTTGTTGAGTTGTCTATAGTCCATGCACATTCGCATGGTTCTGTCCTTCTTCTTAATGAACACCACTGGTTCTCCCCAAGGGGACACACTTGGACGAAAATAACCTTTATCTAGTAGTTCCTATAACTTCATTTTTAATTCAGTTAATTCCAAAACAATCATTCTATAAGGAGACCTTGACATAGGTGATGCTCGTGGTATTAATTCAATGGTAAAATCGATATCTCTTCTTGGTGGCAATCCAAGGATATTTTCTGGAAATACATCCATGAAATCTTGTACCACTGGTATGTTTTCCATCATAGGTGATTTTTCCTTGGAATTGGCATATCCTACCTGGATGGCATAAATCTGACATCCCTTCCTCATACACTTATTCATATGGGATGTTGTAATAGGACATAGCTGTAGGGGTTTCTTGATTCCTTGAATCTCTTTGCATGTACCATCTTGCAATCTGTAATAGATAATCTTTTCCTTGCAGTCCACTAAGGCCCAATTTTTTTCTAGCCAATCCATGCCCAACAAAACATCATAGGAGCCTAATGGAAATATGTTCAGGTCCACATTTAACTGTTGTTCTGCAGTTTCCAATATGCAGTTTGGAATTTTGGCAGTTACTTTTCTTTTTTCTCCTATGGCTAGTTGTACCAGCCAAGGACTTTTAAACTTCTGACCTTTTAACTTACATACTTCCACTATTTTGGGATTAACATAACTTATACTTACACCTGAGTCTACCAAAATAGAAATAGATTGAGACAGTAATTTACTTTCAAAATCTATCATTGTTGGTTGATAATTTGTCTATCGATCCTCCAATGTTGCGTTGATACGAGGGATGTTTTGCGCCACATCGCCCACTATAGAAGCCTCCTGCAAATTTTCAACGGTTTCACTTCTCGCTCGTTGTGGGTAATTTTTATAATAATGTGCCACACTACACCCCCAACACTATAGAGGTGGTTTGGTCACTTGCCCTTCTTCTGGTTTGCTAGATGCCTCTGTAGGCCTCTCTTCAGCTAGCCATCGGATTCTATGATGATTTTTGCCAAACTGCTTACTTATAGAACTTCATGTATAATTCTTAAAAATATTGTTTTTGGCACCTTTGAAGTTTGAGCTTCTTTTATGTCCTTTCCTTGGCTACCAACTTTTCCCCACTTCCCCTTTTGACTTGGACTATTGGTAGCACATTCGTGCCTTAAGAATGGCTTTTTCCATGGTTCTGGGATTTACAAATTCAATTCGCTCCTTCATCTGGGTTGGTAGACTACTAAGGAATCTTTGAAATTTAGCCTTTTCATCTATAAGATGTGGAAAATATAATAACGGAGAGGTGAACTTGGTAATATTGTCGTCCATGGTCATTTGTCCCAGCTTCATGTCATGAAACTATTTAGATTTTTCATCATAGAAACGTTTTTTTAAATACTTATCTTTAAAGTATTGCTGGAACGATTCCCAAGTAACATCTTGGTCCTCAATGTTGAGAACATTCTTTACTTCTTCCCACCATAGAGTGGCTTTCTCCCTTAACTGATATATGGCCAATCTAGCCTCCAGGTTGCTGTTGTACTCGTGGCCTGAAAATATTTGTTCATATTTATCAACCAAGCTTCTGCCACTTCCTCAGCTTCACCATCAAATGTTGGTGGCTTTATTTTTCGAAACTCCCCTTGAAGCTCCACTTTTTTCTTTTTAACTTCTTGTTGATTTGAAAATTTTCAAGATTCTTCTTCATTATAGTTTTTTTTCTTATTGCTTCGTTGTGAGGGGCTTCTTTCCACTTTGTCAGTGGTGTGTTCCCTTTTTTTTCGCTTATTACCTTCTTGCATGTCTCTATCAGCACTAGGTTGTTCCATTACCTGAATTTTCTTGTCTGATAGGCTCTTGAGTATCATTTCTTACTCTTGCATCAAGCGCTCGTTATCACTTTGAACTCGCACCATTTCTTCCTGTAGCTTCTATACTGTATTCAACAGTATGCTGGTTTGGTGTTGTTCTTCCTCTAGAAGTCTACTTGTTTGCTGGTGCTGATCTACAATCAGCTGAACCCACATCTCAAGACTCACTTCTGATCATGTTTGGGGCTCCTCGGTATTTTGGGGTGGTTGTTGTGTTGACCCCCTTCTCATGACATTTTCTGTTATGTTTCTATTTTTTGTATCAGTATATACACATCTTAAATTGTTAGTTGACCCTTATGGTTCCAATGTACGAACACTGCTCTGATACCACTTGTAACACTCATATAAAAAGAAAAATCTTTTACTTCTCAATTAAACTAACTATTTTACCTCAATAGGTGACTGAAACCTTTACTAAAGGTTCTTACCATAAATAATAATGTTTCCATTTAATATTTAATGTAATGACTTATCCCAATCTCACCACTGTAATGCATAAACGTAATTATCACATTTAATAATAGTATAGATTATATACTTCAAAATTTTTATGTTCATAATTGATTCTTCAACCTTAGTCTTTATGGTTCTATTAATATTATCGCATATGATACTGTCGCATTTATGAATTGAGTTTCGTGGCTTGTGATTTATATGATTTAAGAGCTGGCATGTACTGCATAATTCAATGCTCTTGGTTCTGTCAAGTATGTCCTTCAACAGCCGGGTGATTGGACGTAGATTCGGTGCAGGATTCAAGGCCACCCACCCTCATCCTCACTGTCTATCCTCCTGGAGATCCACAGTCAATTCTCCTGGTGGGAAAGCGCTTATTTATTCTTCGCAAAACCCTATTTAACCCTCTCATTTGTCTCGACTCTCATTTTTGGCTTCTCCCACTATTTATGTAGAGATTTTCACCGTGATATTGGAGGGTCGTTCTCAGACTGTGAGTGGAATACCCTTCACTATGGAAGAGGTTTCCAATGGAAAACCCATCTTGGTTTGCAGTGGAGGAGGGCTTTCCGAGTATGACTGTTGGTGTCTCGGCTATGCTTCCTTCGTCCTCTAGCAGGAGCTCCATGACCATTGTTTTTATTCTATCCTCGGGCGCCAGAAGGAAGGCCTCCTTTCTGCATAGTTCAGGTATTCATAGAATTCCTTGCATTAATTTCATTATACCTTACTTGTCTCTTTTGCAGTTGTTGTCTTTGAGTTTAAGCCTTATAATTTAATTATAAATTCAACTCTTCGTTTGGATGATTCATAATGTCTATCACTTACAGGTAAACCCAGTTCTAAGATATCTTCCCTTGTTAGGTTTGATTTATTCTGCAATGTAAGTTTTTGAATTCATATTTATCCTACAGGTTTTTATGGGGTTCTTTGTTTGCAGGTGGATTCCCTTACCAAGAAGCGATTCTTCTATAATGAGTTGATTTTGTTATACATTGGAAAATCTCGATTCTTAGTTAAATCATTTGGTTCTTTCCAGGAGTTCCCTAAGGATTTCACATGGTGGAAAAGGTTTTACATTCCTCTGCATGTTTAGCACTTTCACGAGAATGCAATCTTCTTCCCAAGTTTAGTTTATCGACTCATCTATCAAGCTCTTTTTTTGAATAGCTATGTCTATGAATTGTTTTGTCTTTCACTCTTGTGAAGACATTTAGATATTATTCCAAGTCATTTCTTTAAGGTTACAGTTATTTCAATTGCAGTTGTAATATTGAAAGATTCATCGTTTTGGGTTATTTAATATTTCAATAATATAAATGAAGAACTTTACTACAGTTGAGAAATGAATTTCCTTGACAGAATTATTACTGTCGTTCTAGTTTTTGTCGTGTAATTTTCCAAACTTCAGCTCTTTTCTTGCATTGTCTTATATATATATATATATATATATATATATATATATATATATATATATATATATATATATATTTCTCGCATTACCTATACAGCGAGGTATCCTTACACTCCAAATATTGTATAAGCTATATGCATTTCTCTGTTTATTCCATTACAAATTCATTTTCGATCGATGGTTTGTAATTGTAAATAATTTTATTTCTATCTTTCCAGTAATGCGAATATAAAATTTTTCCTTTTTGTCTTTACTGTATCTCGGATTTTTTAGTATTTACTGCTATCATTACTGTTAAGAAATTTACAGTTATATGGTGTCCGCACCACCAACTTTCTCCATCCGAATATAGTTAGTAGGGGTAGCGATGAGTATTGGGTTGGGGTTTCACCGTTGTACCCAATACCAAAGGCTCACCCCATCATAGTTTAAAAGATAGTATTTCTCCAGTTTGATTTTCTTTACACAGTAATCATAACTACAATATTTATTTATCTTTTCTTTATTATACTTCTTTGTACTAGTTCTTTATAAATGCATCCTGATGGATTAAATAACTCCAACAATCAAATACTATATATAGTTAGCTATATTACAATTAGCTGAGTTTTCCTAATATTCATCTACTGTAATTTTCATGTATTTTACAGCTAATATGTGATGCTCACATGATTAATCCCTAAATATTGTAGACATTATATACGATATGCATGTATATATCCAGATTCTCCTCATCTAACAATATTTATCTTCTTTCTAAATACAGAATCCTTCCATTATTAATCTTTTGCAGAAATTTAAAAACTCAATTGCAAACACATGAAGCAATAAAAACTATCGCACATAACACAGTTTTCTAACAGGAAATCCTGAAGCTAAAAACCCCAACTATCTTATATTATGTATCATGGAGATCATGTAACAATCTCATATAAATCTTAGTACATCAAGCTCTCATTACAATCAATCGTCACACACTAATCAGAAGAAATCTACAAATCCATGCACTAATTTCTTGCCACCTGATACCCTGCCTCCACTACGCAATCCCTGCAGAAAATACCCCTGAATTAATTCGAATCTACCTTGCTTGCATTGCGAAATCCTCATTGGAAACTCCAATGTGTGTATGGTGCAATCAATGCATCACTACAGTCACAATGGATAGTCCATCTTTCCCTTTCACCTACCTCTCCACTGGGTCTCCACTGGAACTAACATGCACTGTAGTTAACTGTTGTATTTGTTCAGTTGATTAATGAGTTATTATTTGTGAATTAATTAACTAATTAATTCACTCCACTCTCACTAGTGTATCATTCAATTAGACTAGATACAACTAGCTCAACTGAGTTTAACTCCATTAACTAAGTTAAACTAAATAACAACTCCATCAACTACTCTTCCAACTCTGTCATAACTTTGCCACTTTATTTCTAACTGATTCCTCCATGCATGAGCCACCATAAACCCTAGGAATTGTGTAATTCCTTCCGCCCACTGATTTTCCAAATCTGTATACTGAAATAAAGTGCTCCAAGAGAATAAGTTGATATTTAGAGTCTGATTATTATCAAGGGCTAATAATAATTGACACTTCTATTTTTAGATCGACGATCTATAAATAGACTTCGCTCAAAATTCTAAAAATAGAATTTCATCTATTTTTCCAACTTGACCAACCATCCACAAATAGCATCCTGCAACTTCTGAAATATGATCACCATGTCTAAAAGTAGAGATAGTCTAAAAATAAACTTGCACCTAAGAATAGCCTACGGGCCCACTTAGTGAAGGTGATTGATTTTCACTAAGCTTCATCATCTTGTTGAATCTCAACACTCCCTCTCAAAAAGATAGGGATTATCCTTCACCCCGATCTTGCCTCTATGGTATTCGAATTTTCTCCTGCCGAGTGCCTTCATCAGAATGTGTGCATCTTGATCTTTAATAGGAATGTACTCAAGCAACATGATCTTCCACTGCACACTATCTATGATATGATGATACTGGATATCAATATGTTTAGATCTATCATGAAACATAGGATTAATAGAGATTTTAATGCAACTCTTATTATCATAGTGTATCACTGTAGGATCTAAATGTGAACCGATCAAACCGACTAGGATCTTCCTCATCCAAATAGCCTCACATTTAGCTTGATTTGCTGCCATATATTCTGCTTCCGCTAAACTGAGTGCCATGGATCTTTATTTCTTGTTGTACCAATAAAATGTTGTAGATACGATACTGAAAACCCCTCCCGATGTGCTCTTTCTGTCTGTTGGGCTACCTACCCAATCTACATCCGTGAAGCCATGCAACTTCACCTCATCTGTCTGTTTGTACCATAATCCATACTCAGATGTGCCCTTGAGATAGCTCAAGACATGATTTCCTGCCTTCTAAAAGAGCTTGGTAGGCTTAACCATCGCTTGTGAAAGCTGGTTCACCGCATAGCATATGTCTGATCTTGTATTAACTAAATACATGAGCGAACCCACCAATTGTCGATAAAGAGTGGCATCCACTACCTCTGCCGATGTAGCATCCTCTTTCCTCCAATTTCCTGGAAGAGGAGTGTCAATAGGCGTGCACCCTTGCATGTGAAACTTCTCAAGTATCTCTCGAGCATACTTGCCTTGAGACATAAACAGTTCACCTTCCCACTGCCATATTTCCAATCCAAGGGAATAATGAAGGAGGCCCAAATCCTTCATCTCAAACTCCATTGCAAGATCTTCCTTGCATGAGTGTATCAACTGCTCATCACCCGTTAGTATTAAATCATCAACATAAAGAACAATGATTAAAAGCTTACCCTCCACCATAATTTCGTACAGGTTTGCATCTGCCTCACTCTTGGTGAAGCCAAGTCCAGTGAAATAGTTTTTGATCTGTGTGTACCAAGCACGTGGTGCTTCCTTCAGCCCATACAATGCTCTTTTGAGCCTGCACACATGCGAATCACTGTTGAAGATCTCAAATCCTTCAGGCTGCTCAATGTAGACCTGTTCCTCAATGATCCCATTAAGGAACGTAGTCTTCACATCCATCTGATGACTGTGCCAACCCATCTGCGCTGAGAGAGCAATGATGGTCCTTATGGAAGAATACCATGTGATAGGTGCAAAGGTTTCTACATAATCAATCCCCTCGATTTGTGAGAAGTCTCGGGCAACAAATCTTTCCTTATACTTCTCAACGCTCCCATCAGCAGCTTGCTTCACCTTGTATATCCATCTTGATCCTACAACTTATTTTCCCATCGGCCTTGGAACAATATCCCAAGCACTGTTTCTGACAATGGAGTCATACTCCTCCACCATGGAATCTACCCATGTGGGCTCCTACAATGCTTCTTCAAAAGAAGATGGCTCTGTCACAATACACTTGCTCATAAGAGCCATGTGTCCACTAAATTGGTCAGGTGATTGTCTCTGTCTGTGCTGCGATGTAGGGACTCCTACATTCTCCGCCGCATCAAGCTTCAGTCTCTCAGCTTCTATGGTACACTTTCTTCCTTGTCTGATCTTTAGTTCTGCATGAGTGGACTCCTCCACTCCATGAATCTCCTCCTGTGGCTGATCCACATCTAGAGGCTTATCTTTGGGAACACGAATTTCCTCCTCTGCATGCAAGTGTAGCTCCCTCTCAAGTGACAACTTCATGGCTTTCACCTCATTGAATTTTATATCCCGTTGCACCACATTCATCCGACTGTCTGACAAATACACACGATAATTAGGGGCTTTTTCTGTGTACCCCACAAATATCCCAACTTCTATAGTTGGCTCTAGCTTCTTCCTAGTGTCCTTTGTCACATGAATGTAAACAGATGAGCCAAAAATCGTCAAATGAGAAATCTCAGGCTTCTTACTAGTAAAATCTTCTTCAGGTGTACTCATGCCAAGTACTCTATGAGGACAATGGTTTTGCACATAAACCGCAGTGTTGCATGCTTTCGCCCACAAGTGCATCAGTAGGCCCTGGTCATGCAGCATAGCTCGTGCAGCACCCACAATTATTCGTTTCTTCCTCTCTGCAACCCCATTTTGCTGTGGGTTATGAGGCACTATGAGTTATCTTCAAATTCCTTCTTTTCTATAGAAGTCTTTGAATTCGCCTGAGATATATTCACCACCATTATCGCTCCATAGAGCTTTCACTTGCTTCCCCGACTCCTTCTCAACCAATGTTTTGAACTCACAGAACTTTGAGAATGTTTTGCTCTTCTTCTGCATGAAGAAGATCCAACATCTACGAGAATATTCATCAACAAATATAACATAATACTTGTGTTTTTTTGTTGAAGCAATCGAGAAAGGTCCACACACGTCTGTGTGACTTCTCTCCAGGATCACCGAAGCATGGTTCTCTTTCTCATGAAAGGTGGTCTTCACAAAATTACCCATAGTACATCCCTTGCACTGATCTGACTGCGCAAGAGTACCTTTGGGAAGTCCAGTAGAAATCTGCTGCAAAATCTTCAAAATGCCATGGTGAAGATGGCCCAATATCCTGTGCCATAATTTGCCCCCATCCCGACTCACCACTTCTTCTGCTTTGCCCATCATTGCAGCACAACCATCTAACTCCAGCTTGTAGAGATTCTTAACTCAAATCCCTATCCTCTTGGTTTGACCCGTTGTTTTATGTCGTAGGAAATCTTTTCCCTCACTGAAAACAATGTCATAACCTCCGTCTTCCAACATTGCGATTGAGACCAAGTTTTTCTTCAGACTTGGAACATGCATAACATCTTTCAACAAAAATGGATTACCTGACTCCCTCTCAAAGGTACTTGTCCCAATGTCGGTCGCACTGTATCGACCATCGTCGCCCATCTCAATATGCATTTAGAGGTCCTTCTCCTCCAAGTCACTAAACAACTCCTTGTCTCCCGTCACATGGAAAGATGCACCACTATCAAGATACCACACCAATCTCATAGAGCTTGAAACCAAGCATGCGATCAAAGAGAAATCAAGTTCAAATTGTGAGGCTAAGGCCTTTCCAGCTGCAACTCCAACAACCTTCTTATTCTTATTCTTCTGTGGGCAGTTATTGGCGAAATGCCCATGTTCGTGACAGTGAAAACACTTCACCTTGGACAAATCCTGCTTCTTGCCTTTAGCTTCCGATTTTGGATGGGATTTATTCCCCTTCCCTTTCCTTGTTTTTATAGCCAACGCGCAATTCTCTTCATCTTCATACTTCGATGAAGAGTCATCCCTAGTTCTTCGTCTTATCTCCTCCGACATAAGATCCGAAAAAGGTCGCTCTCATCCCGGCAGTTTCTCCCGTCCATTGACAGAGTCTTCATATCTATGCCAACTCTTCGGAATCCCAAGGAGAGCCAAGCTCACCAAGTCATCATCATCAACAGTAATCCCCACACTTCCCAGTTCATCCCTACAGTGGACAAACCTCGTGAGATATTTTGGAATACTGTCACCCTTCTCCAATTTTATTTTTTTGAGCTTATCTTTCAGCGCCAACTTCCTCTGGTCACTTCTGCTTTGGAAAAAATCTGTCGAAGCCTTCCACATTGAAAATGGAGTGGATTTCCTGTATAGGTTGGACACAATATGGTCCTTCACACCTTCTAATAGAATTCTTCTTGTCTTTTCTACCTTCTTTTTGCATGCGTCAAGTAATGCAGCATCGCTAGATCTCGGCTTAGGAACATCGTTATCGATGAACTACTTCAGTCCATTATCTTCCAGCATCGCCTCCATCCTATCCTTCTAGGCTATGTAATTCGAGCTACCCTCAAGGGCATACTCAAATCCCAACCCATTGAAAGACATTTCAATGTATACTCAACTGTCGCACCAAGAATTTTCTATAGCAAATTCGAATTGTACACCAGCACAAACTCAACAATTCTTCACAATTGTAATCTTCAAGTATTAACATTGCTCTGATACAATGTAGAAATTATATACAAGATGCATGTATATATCTAGATTCTCTTTATCTAAAAATATTATCTGCTTGCTAAATACATAATCCTTCCACTATTAATCTTTTGCAGAAATTTAAAAACTCAATTGCAAACACATGAAGCAATAAAAGCAATCGCACATAACACAGTTGTTTAACGGGAAATCCTAAAGCTGAAAACCACAAATATCATATATTATGTATCATGGAGATCATGTAACAATCTCATACAAAGCTTAGTAAATCAAGCTCTCAGTAAAATCAATCGTCACACACTAATCAAAAGAAATCTGCAAATCCATGCACTGATTTCTTGCCACCTGATAGGTTTCCTCCACTACCCAATCCCTGCTGTAGAAGACCCCTGAATGAATTCGAATCTACCTTGTTTGCACTACGCAATCATCATTGGCAACTCCAATGTGTGTGTGGTGCAATCAATGCTTCACTATAGTCACAACGGATAGTCCATCTTGCCCTTTCACCTACCTCTCCACTGGGTCCCCACTGGAACTGACATGCACTGTAGTTAACTATTGTATTTGTTCAGTTGATTAATGAGTTATTATTTGTGAATTAATTAACTAATTAATTCACTGCACTCTCACTAGTGTACCATTCAGTTAGACTAGATACAACTAGCTCAACTAAGTTTAACTCCATTAACTAAGTTAAACTGAATAACTCCATCAACTACTCTTCCAACTTTGTCATAACTTTGCCACATCAGTTCTAACTGAGTCCTCCATGCATGAGCCACCATAAACCCCAAGAATTGTGTAATTCCTTCAGCCCACTGATTTGCCAAATCTAAATACTGAAATAAAGTGCTCCAAGAGAATAACTTGATATTTAGAGTCTGATTATTATTAAGGGCTAATAATAATTGACACTTCCATTTTTAGATCGACGATCTATAAATAGACTTTGCCCAATCTTCTAAAAATAGAAATTCATCTATTTTTCCAACTTGACCAACCATCCACAAATAGCATCCTGCAACTTCTGAAATATGATCACCATGTCTAAAAATATACTTGCACCTAAAAATAGCCTGCGAGCCCACTTAGTGAAGGTGACTGATTTTCACTAAGCTTTATCATCTTGTTGAATCTCAACAAATCTTACCGTAGTAATTCATAGCGTCTTGCAAGTATTTGTTTAGTTATTTATTTTTCGTAATTTATCATTTTCTAACATAAAGAAAGATATTGTTTTCTCCTGAGATAACAGATATCTGTGCACAACAATCTTGAAAATAATCTTTCTGTCTAATGAATACTATAAAAAAAGAGAGTCACTTATCTGAAAATGTATTTGGCTGTTGTTGTCCACCCAACCTTCAAGAGAGGTAATTACGTCCTCCTCTTTCCCCGTGCTCCACTCCTGAAGAGGTACATGTTGACATTAGATTTTCTGTTGTGACCTCAGGACTCTAGGTCAAGTCAGTGCCAGAAAACCTCAAGACTTGCTGAGTGATTTCCACTGGTTTCTACCAGCTCAGGAAAATTTCCACTCTTTCCTTAGCCCATGAACAGAACCCCTATTCTTCACTGGGATCAGTCTATTATCCCCAAAGGAGTAGGTAACTATTACAAACTATCCAACCACCTTTTTCAGTTCTTGGAAAATATTTACCATGAGCCTTTTTACTTTTTATGGGACCACTTTCCATAACTAATTTTATTCTTCACAAATAACAATAAGGAAAATAACTTTTCTAGTAAAACATTAAGTGTCTCAATCTTTTTTTTAAAACAAATAATAAAATTTCATTTAACTAGTTAACATTAAATGCGGTTGTCAAAGAAAATTATAAATTAATAGTTTTGATTATTTAAGTATAAATTATATTAAATTTATTTGTAACCAACTTTCTTATATTAAAGAGTAAAGTATTTAACTACTTTCATGCTTTTACTATTATTACAAAATTATTTTAAAAAAAATCGATCTAAGATTTTGAATATAAAGATTAGAAATAAACTAAATTATTAATAATAAAATATATTAAGAAAGAAATATAGAATGAAAATGAAGATGATGTTATAAAAGTCGGAAATTTGGAAAGAAAATTATTTATTTATTAAAATTAAAGGAATTTTAAAGAGAGAAATGAATTAGAAAAAGGATTGAAATGGAAAAAATGGAAATAGCATAAAGATATAAAGGTGAAATTTATTGACGTAGTGGGTAAACTATAAGTTTTTTCTATTCTGGATTAAGTCGGGATGGATGCTAAGAATTTAGTGTAGACTCTCTCGCTGTAGATGTTAAGAATTTAGTTTAGACTTTTTGGCTGTAAAAGTTAAATGCTCGATTAACTATGTTCGGGATGTAAGAAAGGGAATTGTGGTAAGAAGATTGGTGAAAATAATTTTATTTTTTTTAGTTAGATGTGAGTTGTTTAGTTTAAAAAATTATAAATTCTCATTTATAAAGTGCAAGTAATTTAATAAATTTAATTAAATTTTTGATAATAAAAAAATATTATATTTTATTAAATTTTAAATATATTTATAATATCTATCCCAATTTATCTCAGATTGTGCCCTTCTCTTCTTTAACACAATGAATAATGTAATAAAAAACTAATGCTTATTGTAATGGGGGTAATTGACAATTGCAACTTTCCTCTATATGATAAAGGTGTATTGATTTGTCGTTCTTGCCGGCGATAATAATTGATTTCAATTTGTTTTTTTATATATATTTATATTTTTCAATGTTTAAAAGGAATTAATTTATAATATTTAAAAAAATATAAATTTAAAAAATTTAATATAAAGGTAACTAATTTAACATATATATAATATTGGAGATTATATAATTCCTATTAAATGGAACTAATTTTAAAAAACTTAATCAATTTAAATAAAACATTTAGATATATATTCTTAAAAAAATATTTCAATATTAGGCAAACATATATATAATTCATAAAAAAAATTGAAATTTAAAATATTTTTATTATTAAACTATTCACATTATATTATCAAAAAAAAATTTAAATAATTGAAATTAAAAAAATGAGGAAAAATATAATATTGGAGATTATATAATTCTTTTAACATTTAAAATGGAACTAATTTTAAAAAACTTAATCAATTTAAATAAAACATTTAGATATATATTCTTAAAAAAATATTTCAATATGAGGCAAACATATATATAATTCATAAAAAAAAATTGAAATTTAAAATATTTTTATTATTAAACTATTCACATTATATTATCAAAATAAATATACATGGTTGTTACATTTAGTTAAGTGAAGATTTATGAGTTTTTTTCCCTGGGATCTAGAGTATCTATAGCCCAAAAATATATATATTTATTTCATAGTCCAAAAATAAACTAAACAACTAGCTCCAGATTACAGAAAGGCTACTTAGGTTGGGTAGTCATCAAAAAACATGACATGATTCTAAATATACTAACAAGCATAAACATTATTTAGATTTAGTGGAAGAGATGGGAGTAGGGATCTAGGAGGGGCACCAATGTTTGAATCATAGTGAATGTGCCCTTCTACATGGGCTATCCTTGAGTCTATCCTGTCTAAGGTGATGCATTAGTTCCTCAACATCCTCTTGCTGTCTTCCAAAGATGCAAAGATATTGTACTGTTCAACCTATTTATCCTTTAATACCAATCCAAGATATGTGTTCAGCTGCCATTGTAGAACGACTAAGCTTACATACTTAATTTTTTGTGTTCAGGTGTGAGCAGGGTTCAAAATCCAATACGAAATGTCACCCATACTCTCAAAGTTCGAGTGGGACCACGTTTCTTGTCCGACCTGAATTTCAATTTTTCTAAATTCTCTTAGGTTCTCCGATGGAACTGCATTAAAATAAATTGTTGTGGATTCCTAAGAGAAGAGCCTAGTTATTCATTGGCCTTGAGGGCTACTCCTGCTCCCGTCATCCTGCAATGCATGCATTTCCTAAGAGGCATGATTGCCAAAATGGGGTTGCACCTGTATCAATAACTAAAGCAACTACAACCCACAAAGTGTAACATACATAACAGTAAAATAAATTTTTTTACCTATACCATTATTAACCACTCTTTCTATATAAATGTTATGAATTTTCCAATGAATATATGTACACACTATATCATTTCGGTTTTCATTATATATATTAATTATAACGTGCAGGTCCACGTGGTTTTTTCTGTCGAATGTGTGTCAATGGTTCAACACTTATGCATTAGTCACTTCACGGTACTATACATATTTATGATTCTGCTGGTGATTAATTATTGCTATCCGAACTCATATCTTCTATGATTAATGTCCCGAAGGACAGATCAGATTTCAGCATAACTCCTAACCTTTATAATCAATTTTTATTTCGTTGTTGATTGCAGATGATTATTAAGGGTTAACTAATGGTTTCGCTAGTGTACCACCATGAGTTGTACTACTCGTCTGACACTTTCCCATCCTTACACCGTCTACGATGGAGCCTTCTTCAGTACCTGTTTAGAGTATTGACCACCATGAAAACCCTAACTGATTTCTCATTTTCCCGCTTCTGTTCTACCGAATTTTCCCTCTACAACTCTATCGCGTTGCTTGCCATGGCGCATTCAGAATAGGTAACCTCTATTGCTTGACCAGCTTGGGGTCTGGCCCTTCTTATGACGGTATTATCCATTGATATGTTTTTAAGTTTTCGCATTGTAGTTTCTTCGCAGGGAGATGGCAGTGGAGATAAACCACTTACCATGTGTGCAAGTTGTATGGGAAGCTCAATGGATTTATGTAATGAGTTTTCTGGGTACCGAATCTTTCTTCCTAGTAATGCATCCTCCAGTTCTCTGGTTCCTCCTGCCTTCCGTGGTAGGTATCCTTCTCCTCAAGGCATTTTTGTGCATCTTATTTCCTCTTGCTTTTGTCACTGATCAGTTCAGTTGTTTTATTAACTTTTCGAATGAATATTTTGGTGCAAATTTTCTATTGATTTGCAGAGCTTTAAGCCAGGTATAGTGGGTTCAATACACACAAGCTTCTGCATAACTTTTATGCTTCGCTTTCTATTCTCCACTCTATATTTTCTAACCTTGCTTGCTTTGTTTCCCTTGTGAAACAAGTATAGGTTACTCTGCTCTCCTAGCATAGTTCCAGTATTGCATTTCCTTTTTGTTTCCTTTGTGGACTTCTCCGACCACAATGACCTTATCGCTATATTCGCAGGTACATGAATTTTATCGAAAGGAGTTTTTAACTCTCCATAATAGAGTTCTGTCTCTTTTAGCTTCTCGGTCCTTACGAATTTGGGTTTTCTTGTAAAAGGATTTTTAAGGCTCCAACACCGTCTATACTTCTTATATTTGTAATTTGTTAATGGTTCACCCCAAAGTATAGTTTATCATGCAAGTCGAACATTAACTATACATAATTTATTGTTTAAGGCGTAGGCTTGTTGACTGTTAGACATGCAATGGTCTCTGCTATTTATGTTTTCTTTTCTCTGCTACGAGTCGAACCCTCGACCCAGCTAAGAGTAACAATCCCTCAATGAAAAAAAGTTTAAATTTTGTATGCAATATTGCAATGTTTGGTTAAGATGCTTCTGGATTATTGTATAATGACTTTTTTCAGTCTCTTCTTGAAGACAATTTACTACTCATTGTTTTCAAATTCTATGCCTTAGCGTTAAAATGGATTGTTTTTCCTTTTTTTCAGCATTTTCATTTGGCTTTTCTATTAAATCATAATCTCATTGATTATCTTACCCGTAACAAGGCCTTTCTGCAATGATAGCAATGGAAATATATATAAATATAGAGTTTTCTTATGTAGACATTTAAATCGTCAGATCTTTGTTCGGTGGTCTCTACAATATGAGTTTTTTTTGATATTTCACATGGAATAGGTTGGTCAAAATTGGGGTTTCAACCCTCTTGCTTTCTTTGGTGATTTTATATGTTTACTCAAAGGTGTCTAGACCATCCATTTTCTGAGTTGTTTTATAGAACCAATTTAGTCCAGCAACAAAGGTCCAAATGACATGATAAATATATCAAGGAGAAAGAGTTTCAAGCTAGGTATTGGGCACTTTTGTTTGATTCAAAGTTCAAAGAATTTCAAGGAAAGTTTCAGACTCATTGGCTTGGGCCTTATAAGATTGAAAAATTCTTTGAAAATGGAGCAGTCAGGATAAGGATAATTGATGAATAAAAGGTACCTCTTCTTATGAATGGACATCAATTAAAAGTCTATCATAAGACAATTTCAAAAGAATATTTTATCAAAATTTTCCAATATAATACTAATATGAAGTTAGTGAAGAAGAATCCTTCTTCTCCCCCATTCAAAAAATAATAATAATAATAATAATTGTATAAGTGTGAAAACCAATCAATGATTGGCATCCTTATATAGAAAATATAGGATACAAATTAGAATTCTGACATCTTATATTTTCCATTCCATTTCTAAAAAGCTCAAAAATATTTTTTCCCTTTCTTTTCTAAAAATCAATAAAACGTAGTACAGAACTACTTCCATTCTGCAGCTTTCATTCCATTTTGCAGCTGATATTTCATTCTACAGCTGATACCACATTCTGCAGCTCTGTCACATTTTCACAACCTACTAAAGTAGTAATATTGAGCATAGGGAATTGAAGAACCCCATTTGAATATCATCAAGCTAAAGGATACCTCAAGAATCAACACCAAGGAAATAGCAACAAAAGGTTAGTTCTAAAGGTAAGTCACATAAATTTATTTAAATAACAAGGTCAAAAACATTAGCATGTATAACATAAATGATCACATGCTGCCTCAACATGTTGTCATTTGATTTGATTTGGACTCATATCATGTCATATATCTGCCACATCATCCACATCATGTTTCATAACGGTCCATAACGGACTCCCCCATTTATGATTAAACAGTCATATCTTGTTGATGTAACTTATTCGTCTATGTTTCTTAAAACCCCATCAAATATCCATCTCATTCATTCCTACAAACCCTTGACATCCTTCACCAGATCCGCAACTCAATTCACTTCATACAGATAAGGATAATTCTGAAGGCTAGAATCTTCACGACATGAGATATGGGTTTGATAGTCAGGACTAAACTAGTGGGAGCTAAATACATGGAGGGTTATCCTCAGATCAAAGAAATTTTTTAGAAGTCTAAGTGGCTCAAGTTTATAGAAAAAATTGATGTTTTTCACAAAGAGATCACCAAGTCTTTTGCAATGTCTTTTGATGGAATGGAAGTCGAAATAAGAGACATAAAATTTTTAGTGACCGACGCATTTATAGCTGAAGCCACAGAGCTCCCAAGAGTTGGAGAAATGTGGTTCAAAAATAAATAATTTCAAAGTGAAGCATGGATATTTTTCCTCAAAAATCCAGGTATGGATACTTATGTTTACCAAAAGGGCATTCCTAGTTTATCACTCAAGAAAAAATGAAGGAACATGCTTTTAATTTTGCAGAAGTTTATCATTTGTGAAGGTAGATTTGGCTGCATGTTTGTGTATCATATTTGGTTGTTAATGAACTTTTTAGAGGATGGTGAAATAAATGTTCCTTTATTTTTATTGAATAGCTTTAAAAGAATGTCTACAAATGTGCATAAGAGAATTAAGTTTAAAGACAACACTATGCACCATCATGGGTTGGTAAAAATACTTCTTAAATTCCATTTGAAAATTATAAGAGATTCTTGGGAGAATTTTCTAATCAGAAACCATTTCCAAGATGAGTCAGAGCAGCCTAAGGAAGACAAGACTAGGAAAAGTGGAAGAAAGAATATTGATACAAGCATTGAAGATAGACCTTCACCTCCACTACAACAAAGTGAAGAGGAAATCACCCTTGCAGAACTGATGAGGAACAAGAAGTAGGGTAGAGTTAAGACAGGAGGTAAAACAGAAAATAAGAGGAAGGTTATAAGTGAATAGAAATTAAACCCTCGCCTGAAGCTCTAGACTCCAGGGGTCAATGAAAAAAAAACCACCACAAGAAACAAAGTTTATGAATTTAGAGGAAGAACCTCCAATGCCATCTCCCATCAATATCTCTCCTCCACATAGCCCTATAAATTCTCTTGTACATAATTTTGAAGGTAGTCGCAGCAGAATATCTCCAGCCATAGACCCAATACAACAAGAGATATATGACTACATAGAGTCATTAGAGAAAAGAAATGCAACAGTGAATCTAGAACCTCCTATCAATCCACAAGAACCTTTGATTGACATCCTTAAAAAAGAAATCTATGAGCTAGAGTTATTAAATAGGCATATTAAACAGGAGAATGAAGCTTTAAAGCAGCAGAACCAATTGGAGAAATTCATTAGTGATAATTCCATCTTGCATTTGGGACTGTGGTACAAAAGTAACATAAAGTTAAAAATAAAAAACAAATCACTGAATAGGGCAATCATCAATCTCAAATACAAACTCCTTATGAGGAAGCCGAGGATGGCAGTCACTTCAATGAAAAGCAAGAAGAAAAAACTAGATGTATTAGCAGAAGTGTCTGAACAAATTCAATAGGAGAAGGAAGTTCACATTTTGATAAATTGCATGAGGACATGCAATGGCTTCTTAGTGGGGGTATGTTGAACCTCAGAAATGTCCTTTCTCTAACATCCTTTCTCATCACTTTTCCTTACCTTTTCATAAATCCATACACAACAATCAATGATAAATGATATGTTTTATCTCAGAGAATGTATTTGAATGATCTCTATGTTATATTTTGATGTTCTTGTTATTTGAATGGATTTTTCTAACTCATCTATAGAACGCATCATATTCTGCAGATATTTTTTGTTTTTGTGGCTACTTTTATGGTTTGATAGGTTCTAAGGAGTGAATAAAGGAACGAGCCACATGGGCATCTCCAGAATTATCCATATATGGATTTCGTCCTATCCACCTAGTCGAAATCAACAGATAAAGGTGCATGAGATCGTGGTCAAAGTACGGTCAAAGGACGTTATCTAAGAGAGAAGAACTCTTGATTTTCTCTGACGTAGCAAATCAAGAGTTAACCACTTATAATTTTATTCTATGTTTCGGTTGTAATCACCATCTGTAGGCAAAATAAGCACCTAACAATTACATTTAAGTTTGTTTAAATATCGGTTGTTTGAAGACCGAAGACATTCTTAATTTTCTGTAAACATTGTGTATGCTTTAGACTATGTCCTTTTCATAATATGAAGACCATGTTCATGGTTCCAGTTTCTTCTTAAAGCACATATAGTTTGCTAGGATCTCAACCTATTCTGTCGCAGAGGGCCCTCGCATGGGAGGAGGATTTTCATTAGTTGTTTTAGTTTAATTTCATTAGTTCTATTTTTTCAGTTCATAAGCTAGATTTATATTTCTTTGCAGCTAATATTTAGATTAAATTGTTTATCATTTCATAGATTAAATTTATGAATGCTTTCTTAGTATTAGTTTTAGAATCACTGTGTAATATTTACTTTCCTAAAACATCTCAAGAAACTAGATTCTTCTATTTTTGAATTGGATTATGTTTGAGGCATTAGAGCTCACAGTTGTTTAGTTGCTTTACACGTTCTTACATTGTTTCCTAGATCATATCGTCAATTATTTGTATAATTTGATGCTTGTAAATCATGCCAAGAAGATGACTTTGTCATACTTCCAAATTGGATGCTCGAGTATTTAACCTATACAATAAATAAGTTTTCTTTTACATGCCTTTATATTTCTTTCCTAGATTAGATCCTCAATTAAATGTATAATTGGATGCTTGTACATCATGCCAAGAAGATGAATTTGTCATACTTCCAAATTGGATGCTTGAGTATCTAACCTATACAACAATTAAGTTTTCCTTTACATGTTATTTAAATGCTTTCTTATATTAAATTTTTAAAACTAAAGTGTAAGCAATTGCTTGAAAATCATGTCAAGAGGGTGACTCTGTCATATTTCCATATTGAATTCTTGAGTAATTGATCATACAAGAGTTGATTTTCCTCTGAATATGCTTTCATTTAGATTAGAACTGTCATTTCAATTCTCAGTCATAAGATTCATATTTCAATCCGTGGAATAGAACTAAGTTAATATAGATTAGGATTAACTTTAATTTTCAAAATCTCAAAGTTATTAGAATAAGTACTTTGTTTTTAGATTAGATTCTAACCATCTAAAGTTTGATTCATTTTTATGAAAATTAGGATAGCTAAAGAACACTTCATTTTCTTCCTTCTTTCAAAATTAGTTTTTAACATTTAAATTTCATTAGATTTAGTTGATTCGTTTCATAGTTCTCATTTCTTAAAAGTAACATTTAGACATAAAGAACAAAATCCCCCAAAACAACATAAAAACATACACAACAAAGTAATAAAAAGGTTAAATAAGCATATATAGTGCACCACACTTCATCACATTACAAACCTTGGTTTATAATTTATGTTAATCAATTTAAGACATTAAATTGGCTAACCATTAGTTGCATCTTCCCGGATGTCCACTTCTTTCAAGACTTGCTTCTCAGGCTCTTTTGAAGAATTCTTAATCTTGAAAACATCGGTTACTATTTGGGATGGTTCTAGAAGGTTCACATCTTCCTCCTTCTCCTCTTGAGTCTTATAAAAATTATATAAATCCCTATGGGAGCTGCAGCATTTGCCTTACTGACTATATATTTATAAAGAAATAAAAATAAAAATAAATAAATAAGTAGATAAATATTTTTCCTCTTTTTGACAACTACTACCTTGACAGAATCACCAATATTTGCAACATTATTCTTTGCAGAAACATTGGAAGAAATTTTATTCTCCTTTTTTGTCAATCTAGCTACTGAATCCAACTTGCCTTCACTTTCAACTGGCAAAAATGACACGTGAAGTTAAGCAGAAATTTCACGAATATCACTATAAGTGGTGGATACGTGACCCTTATCTTGTGTGTAAATTTCCTTCACATTGGCAGTTGAACCTTCCCCAAGTACTTTAGCACTACCATGGTTAACCCTAGATTTGTTTCTATACTAGAAGATTTTTTGCAGTCAAAAACTTTGTTACTAGACAAGAAGCCTAGTTTTTCCTCCAAAATATCCATATCATCTTTCGGGAGCACTGTTTTAGCTCCTGATTGTAATACCCATTCAGACACCTTGCATGTATCTGTTTTTGACTGCTCAGATACAATTAACACTTCACCCTTTTTCTCTTTGAGCTGACTTTGAACAACAACCACTATGCCATTGTCATGTGTAGCCAATTGAGATGCCAACCTACTCTCATGCATTCCATTGATTTTTCTCTCCTTAGCATGCAAACTAGCTTTTTCTTTTCCAATGACAGAATTGGAAAAATTTGTCAGCTCTTTGTTTATGTCAGCATCATGTGAACTTGAAAACTCATATGGGGAATCATAAACCACAACAGTCCCATGCTCAGGATGGAGAACATTTCCAAGATCTTTCCTCCTTACAATTATAGAATTAACAAAATTATTGTTGCAACTTTGTCTAGCATTATCGCTTGTTGATTCAGATTGTTTATTCTTCACATTTCTAAGTTTTGAATCTGATTTAATGCCATCCTCATAGGATGTTGGGCTCGTCAATGTTCCTACAAGAACATTATTGTTATCAAACTTGATATCTTATGTTGCTTTCTTTACTACTCCATCATCCTTTGTAAAAAACTCTATAACTAGCCCATAAGTTTCTATTTTTCCTTCATATCCCTCACCAAAGCTTCCCAAATATGAATACATATCAGCAATGATAAATTCACTCACGGATTTTCAATCTTGTAAACGTTCCAAGTTTCCCCTAGAAATATCCCTTTCGTTGATCTCATCTACAGATGATGAAAATCTTTATATCCTTAACGAGGGAGTGTCCACAACATTAACCATGTTTCCTGATGACTTCTTTGGAAATAGTATATTTTCACATTTTTTTGGATTTTTAAATGAACCATAAGGATGGGTTGCATAATCAAGCTCTGGCAGTGAAGAATGCAGAATTGTTTCTATAGCTAGGTTAGAATTAGCCCCTCCATCAACAGGTTTAATTGTCTTCTATAGGGTTGTCATTAAAGGAGTTGTTGAGGTCAATTGTGAAGTCTGAATCAAAAGTAACTCCTCCACCTGCTTGTGAGAACCACTAAGTTTAGAATCCTCTGAAACCACCTCTCCTCTTGAATCCCTTTCCATATTTGAAGATATTCCTACCAATGACACGTGTTGTTGCATCTGTTACTTTTTAGGCTTGTGCTCAAATTTTTTCATCTTATTTGAACATTCATTTTTTGAAAGACCTATTTTTTTTTTAGATATGTTTTTATGATTTTCACTAGTATTATGATCTAATCCAGACTAAAGTGAAAAAAAAATAGAACAATTTGAAACTGTGCCATCAAAAATATCACATGTTGTCGCAACAAGCATGTTCACTAGTGACAGTTTAACTCCATCTACTTTAAGTATATTCAATACTTCAGATGGAGGATTGACGGAAAACTTTAAACTACAATTATCTTCATTGTTGACAAATGAAACTGCAAGAGAACTTGATTGATTTCCAAGAGATTCTGGCAAGGAGTTTGTCATTCCATCCAGAACTTAAACTGGGGCCAGAGTGGTTTCTAAAGCCTGTGGGAATGGTTTCAATATATCCATCATCTCACCAGAATGGATCGTAGACAGTTTATTTTGTCATGTTAATGGCCGCGAATCATTTTATATGCCAATTTTTGTCTTTAAAGGTTGATGAAAAGTAGATAAAATGTTACCATATGACACAATTGGCATCGATGAATAGAAATTCATTGGGCGTGAACCACTTAAAGAAATAGAACCTAAAAGTGGAGGCATGTATGTAGGAAATCATGTTTATGGAGGAATGGAATCTTTAATTGATGACACAACATTATTGTTTGTTTGCGAATCTGACTTTATACCTTTTGGACCAAAATTCAGCTCTTCATGAGTCTTAGGGTCAGTGATTTTGATAGTCATATTGGTCTGTTGGGGAATATACTAAGTTGTTGGTCTGTTGGGGAATATACTATGTTGGAAAAAAAATTAGGGTCATACATTGTTAAGATTTTTCACCTAAATTCCTCACACAAAACCTCTCTACTTCCATAACATTGAAGTACACATATGTTTTTTTGAAATTTACACATCATGATGCAACCCATACTGATAATGGGTGTTGTACTCAAACCAAAATCTTCTACACAAAGGAGAGCATCTATGACAACATCTCTTCCTATTTTCAATTGACCATATGTTTGTAGAATTGTCCAACCACACAAGTCATTAGCCACCAATGTCTGATGAGTCTCTACTAGCCCAAGTTCCCAAGGCAACCCAACATTTTTTATTCATGTATGGCAAGATGCTCGAGTACCACCATAATTTCCTAAAATCAATACATGATCTGCATGGCCCTTTACTACACCACTTTTTGTCAATCCAACTCCAGCTTCAAAGACCAACTTTACACTAATTCTAGCTCCTGGATTAGAATTCTGCAGCAAAATCCATCAAAATAGTCAGATACATATTTATTACCTTCTAGCACTGCAAACCTCATATCTTGAACATGAAATCTTACAAAATGCAAAGAACCCCAACATTTGGTTCAGAGGAAGGCAGATGGTTTTGACCAACTTTGGTTGACTCTTTAGTTGAAACCAATTGCTATCACTTGTAAAACTCTCTTGATAAGGAAAATGCATGACTAAACTTTTAATTACCCCAACTGTACAAAGAACATGTTATACAAGTTTGATTGCAACAGTTAAAAGTTAAAACTCTGGCTTGAATTGAAAGAAATTCTCACTTTTGGAGTCAACTCTATGAAATTGAAGGATATTTTAACATGATGTTTGAGATATACATGAGTTTTATTAGATAGAAAGAGGAATACATGGCATGATGCTAGCAATATTCCCCAATGCAAACATAGTATGACAAAACAAAAGAAAATATTTATTGAATTGCTTATGATTTTATGTGATAGATTAGTTTCCCATATCCTCACAAACTGTTCAGTAGATATCCTGGCTATGCAGAATTAACATATTCATGATTGAAAACAACTATGTATTTGTATTCCCAAAGTCTATTCCATTATAATGGTTTTCATCACAATCTATAAAGAAGAATTCCCATAAAATTATAAACATAGAGATTCGAAAATGGAGGAGCATATGTATGGACATAAATAGTGTCAACATCCAAGCACAAGAAAAGGCAGAAGCACTAGAAGATGATTGATTTTCCAACTAAAACTCCAAATGTCCACCACTGACAGTAGCTTTCTAACTTTCTTTCATGAAACTGCATGGCATTGGGAATTTAATTTGGTAGCAATGTAAAATTCCCCAAGGGCTAATCAATGTAATTGTTTAAAATATCCTGTATATGCTAGTGCCTTCAACAAATATATTACTTACATACAAGATAAGTAATACCATAATTTCCTCAGGAAGGATCTGTTAAAATAGAACTCCTATTTGCAATAAAGCATCTTCAACTTCGTAAAATTCCTGAGACAGGCTTAGTTTTATTATCTTCGAATGATTTGGATGTTCAGCAAACAAATGGTGGGAAAGAAGAGAATTTGACACACTTCAATGTTTCAAATCCTATGCTACTATCACTAAATTTTCCAGAGGGCACATTATAAAAAAAAAAATAGGAATTACAAAAATTATTCTCCCACGGGCCATGAGTAATTTCCATTGTGGGGCTCTGATCTGGTAGCAAGCTGGATAACTAATGATGACCTAGGTTCAGGATCTAGATGGCATGCTCCCATGATAATCTGAACGAATAATTTGGGGTTACTCGGTTGGGTTAGGAGAAGTGGCTCTCATGGACATATGGGAAGGTTGTAGCATGAATGGCCTGGGGACACATGCATATTTATAGTAGCCTTAAGAGTTTTCCTTGCTTTCCTCATTGGAGAAGATAAGATATAATATTGTGATTGCTTATGAATAGATTACACAACCTCTTCTAGGCCTATTTTTTAGGGTTGAATATGCTGGCTCTTTCATTTTCAAGCTCAAAGAGTTGGCATTACTATTCATTTCCAATTTTACTAGGCATTTTGCTAGTTTCATGCCATTAGGTTCCAATTTTGAATCCCATGGGTGAGGCGTGATATCCACTAGTTTATATTGGGGTTTGCAAAAAAAATCCAGAATATAAAAATGAAGGAAATAAGGGTTCTACTTCATGTATTTTCACAGTTGGCTGATCCCATGGAGTTAACAAGGTAGCTCTATTCATCAACAATGGAGAAAATCAGTGAGAAATAAGAGTGATTGTTTGTTTTGAATCATTTAAGTATGAGATCACAAAAGACAGTAGTCAGATTCAAATTTCAAATAGGACAACAGTCATTGAAGGCACAAAAAGCCTCCAATATGCATAAGAATTTTTCCTTTTGCACAAGTTTGTACAAGTCGGGAGGGATATTACACCTGACTCAAGGGCACATAGAATTAGTTAAGAAGTATTCAATAATTTTTGCATACAAATATTAGTGTCACTCAAGCAACCCTCCTTCAGATCTTTGGTCACAAACGATGTAGAAATATAACATGTCATAATCAACTTCCTATGGATGATTGTAGTTGTGAAGTTTTTAGCACCAAGAATGAATTATGTAGCCTTACATGTGTGTTATTTGGAGCAAACTTGAATTTCAAGTGAATATTTGTTGATGGGTAGCTTGTGATATTTTTTCCCACTATATATAGATAGATTGTGCAATCGATGAAGGAGAAATAAGAATGGGTATTAGTAGTAAGGGTTGTGCAGGGTCATCTGAAATTATTTTCATATGTATGGCTTGTAAGAGAACACTGGAACTATTAGGGTAAAGGATGTTTTTCAGCAATGTGCACTTTCTTGTGATAGGAAAACCCTTGTGAAGGAATTTGATTATGTTTAGAGGATATTTCATGGAATTAAGAACTCCAAGGGTTGAAAACTACTTTGAAAGTCCAAAGAATTATTGGAAAGAGTGGAGTTTATGATGAGGCTGCAATTTGTAAATGATGAAATGTTTATTTCAAGAGTTAGAGATAGGATTATACTTGGGGACCTCCATTTTCCATTTGTGAAATACCTTGTTTGATCCAATGATATGGAAAATAAAGCCTTGTTGAGAAAATAGATTGTCATCATTGAATCAAGAAACCTGTACACAGATGCAGTCTACATGATACTCTTTGCATTAAGAGTGGTGTTTGGAAATGGTATTTTTATATAGACATTAGATCACATTAAGTATTTCCTTCAAAGTGGAGATAGTGGCATCATTATAATACTTGATGTTCCAGGACAAGCAACAATTTTTCACCTATAGCAGACTTGGAATTGAGGCTCTTAGGCAAAGCAGTACTAGCATTGTTGAATATGATTACCAGAAAACAAATTTTTGAAAGGCTTTTATTATACTATGTGAAATAAGGATAATTTTTCAAATATGTTGAGGATTAAAAAGATGAAACTAATGCCTCTTACAGAAATTTAGCACAGGTCAAGTGGCAGACTCGTTGGAGGATTTCAGTTTCTTTTGAGAGAATAATCCAAAGGAAAATGGATCCCAAACAAACCTTGTTCAATATCACAAACCTCAAAGAGAGAGGAATGCTCCCATCTTGATCCATAATTATGGTGATAAGGGGACTTAGGGTGCATAAATAGATATATGTACATGTGCCACATTGGGAAACGTTTTGATGAGCCAGCCTACAAAATTGGAATAGACCAACCTATTCATTTCAGAATCCAACTTGTATACCTTACATTGGATGTATTGCAAAATATATTTTCAGCTAATTTGCAATATTTCCCACATTTTGTGGGGTCTCTGCCTACAATTCCATTAGAGGAACCCGAGGAGCATTGGTATTCATGACATGGAGATTTCGCTCTTGGTTTCTGGGCCTTCTTTGAGGAGAAGCCCCCTGCATGGAGTTTTCATTCATATTTCATAGACTACATATTGCATGTGGAAACCCATTTATTCTCTTTCAAAGACTGCATGCATGTACAAACCCAAACATTCCCCTTGAAGGTTGGAATTCCTGGCCTAAAGTCCCCACTTTCACCATTTAAAGAGGACATCGATTTGGCTCATGTGATTTAAGGAGGAGGAATATCTTTGCAAATTACTCTATAATTTCCTTTAAGTCATTACTTTATAATTTCCTTAAAATCATAAATAAGTTGGGCTGAACAAACAATATATTGTGAATGAAATGACGACACCTAACAAATTAGAATAGTTTTTGAAAATGATATTTCTCGAGGAATGTGGGGTTTTCATCATTTGCATAAAACTGGAAACAAAACATATACTTCATAATAGTTTCACCGATAGGTTTTTGACCTCTATGATTGAGAGAGTCAATGGTTTTTATCACATGCATATAAGAGGGTTAAGAATTGGGGGGGAATTATATTTTTGAGGACATTCAACAATACCTATGACAAAGCACATAACTGTAGTTTTTCATGTGATTAAAATTTAAGCCTATAAATAAACATTTCATGCAATTTGAAATTCAGATGTGTTCTTTTACCTTATTTTTTTTTCATCTTCTTATATAGGCTCATGTTTCAAAGTTCAAATACTTAGTGACAAGTGAAACAATTGTGTTATTAACGTAAGTAGCTCACTACATTTGAGAGAGCACTTACTTAAGCAAGATATCACCAGTCATTGATATTTTTTATTTGAAAACCCAAGTTCGGAAAAAGATGTTCTAGATTGAAGGCATTTAATTTAACCATTACTGAAAATATTATAGAGCACATCAATAGTCTTTTCCAAATAATCTATTTATCAAGCTTGGTCTACAAGGCCCTGCAACTTAGTGGAAACTCATAAGATTGGAGAGGGAACTACACCAAAGGGTTTAGGAAGTGCCAGATAGTGAATGGATATTGTTGTCTAAGCCTAAATCTTGTTTTTTATATTCAGCTCAACAAATCCTGGAAATTTCCCTCTAAGAAAAAGCACTAGTTGTATCATCTTCAAGCAATCTGGGAGCCCTATATCGAGCCAAAAAGTCCATTCTTCACTTGCTAATTGATTTTGGAATTCCTTTATCTTGGCCAACAACTTCAATTCAATATATGTGGGTTTCCCAGCCCAATCCCCTTTTGTAGTAGAATGAGTGTATTGAGCCCCAGTTCTGTAATTGTATATCTACTATATGAGCCTAGGAGTGTACCTAGAGTATCTGCAGCCAATTGCTCCCTGCCACAATTTTCTGGAAGCCTGACTTGTTAGGTCATAAACCCCCTTGGTTTATTGAGTTCCAAACAACATGCCAATTATTTGGAGTTTAAATCTTATATCTCATACAAGAAAAAATACATATATGAAATAAATGTTTATTTAAAAATGCTCAAAATTGCAGAAAATTTACTTGGTATGGTGGTGCTCTAATATTTGTCAAGTTTCCAACCTTCATTTGTAGATCTAGGTGCATGTTATCAATTTGGACCTAGATCTAACACATTACACTAATTCCTTGAGTTTTTTCTGGGGGTTACTCCATGTACGTAAGTTGATTTCTCCCAGGAGTCAAATCTCCCCACTCATCCCAACCTTTAAAGGTTGAAGGGTGCTCCCAACACAAGGTCGATCATGCTCACTGTTGAGTGAACACAATGACCTCCACACATAACCTCCTCCTCAGTCAGATGATGAAAATTTTTCTTAAATATCACAACCTCAATTTTATCTAGGTTGACCTAGTTTTGTGGACACTTGGACACTAATAAAATTATATTATTGTGTATTATCTTATCTCCTGGTACTCATCATCCTAGAAGGGGATAAGAAACTGACCAACAGAATTATGGATAGGACACTAGTCACCCTCAACTAGGGGGGTTGGCATTGAAGTCTAGGGGCAATGATCAGGTACTCAGTGTTTAGCTCAAAAATCAAAGTTTTCATAATTTCCTGAAACTAGGACAATAGCATAGATCTCATCACCAGGATTCCAACGCAACTCATTTCATCAAAATCTGAGTTCGTATGAGTAAGTTATGGCCTATTGTTTGTTTTCTCAGACAACTAAAAAATTGCAGAATTGTGACAGGTTACTGACATGGCAGCCTAGTCAACAAAAAGGAATCTTCTGGAATATTCTTTAAGTTTATGCCAATGAGGCTGTGACAAGTGGCACTTTCTAATTTGTCATTTTGGTCTATGTGGGGGTAAATTTCCTAATGGGTTTTAAGGTGGAATTGTGCTTTTTCTAATTTATTTATTTATTTATGATTTAATATTATATATATTTATATATATTATATAATATAATATATTATATTTTGAAACATATTATAGATATTACAATATACAATATACAATATACAATATATATATATATATATATATATATATATATATATATAGCATACTAAATATATTTAAATATCAATTAAACTATATGTCAATCCACATTTCAATTATCAAATGCCAAGTATATAGTTCGATGGAATTATTATAAGACAAAGTCCATATTTTCATTAAATCAAATGCAGAGGCCACGTATTCTATGGTTGATGGGTTTAACATAATACGCAAAACATATACCTATTAGGGCGGGGTCGGGTTTGAACCCCAAACATCCGCCCCACAAACAAATTCTTTCATCGTCAAGCCATAGCAAGAAGAATTGAAATGTTATGCCGACATATCTTATTTAACCCTTCAGATGGCGGACTGATGGAGCACAAAGGGGCCAGCCTGCGGCCAGCCCCTCCACCATGCGACCTTGCCACATAACCCAGTGCCAGCGCCAACTGCTAAGCACGATTAGCATGGGGAATTAAATTAATGACTGCAATTAAACCATTAATTAATTTCAGATTACACTGACAGTATTTTTTGCAAAGCGTGCCAAATGCGGCAGATTTCTAATTTTAGCAGTACTAACTGGCAGAATTTCTAGATTTGCTGGAGGAAAACTCGGGAAATTTTCTTTTTCCATAATGGAGGCAATATTCGACCAAATTGGGAAAATGAATAGTCAATTTTAGATGATTTTGGAATTCCAGAGACAATTGTATAGGTTTCAGAGGCTGAAAACAACTTTGAAATGTGGTTTTTCTATAGGGAAGTTCAAGAGAGCCTGGTGCCACCAGGGAAGGAGGTCAAGTCTGGACTAGATAGAGTCAGTTTTTAGTAATTGGATGGACATTTTAAGATGATTTGTATGTTCTGAAGACAATAAAATGGGTTTCAAGAGAAATTGATCAATGTACACAACACTTTTTCCAAACTTGAGCTAATACAAGAGGACCAAGCTATGGAGTTGGACCAAGGAGATGTAGCCCAGGAGGGGTGAACTCCTTCATCAAAAAATTATGTTGATGTTTATATCTATGGTTTGATGTACATTTTTATGTTTTTGTTCAGTTCTTACTTATTTTTTTTATTTTTCATTAATTTAAACATAAAATACAAGACAATTTCCTATTTTGACACTCACCTGCACCAAGGAAACTAAAGCACCATAAGCAAACAAGAAGAAAATAAATTATAATTATGAACTTGTAATTAGCACAAAAAAACTAACATATCAGGTTTAGATCAAGTGGTATCAAAGCATGAGGTTTCTTCAAGTTATTTTCTTGCTTTGCTAGATTTTTTGCAAAAGAGTTTTAATAGTTGCAATTTTGTGATGCTTACAAGGTTAAGATTGCAGAGAGGAGAAGGGAAGATATTGGTAGCTAGTCCTGAGATTAGGAAAATAAGGAAGAGAGTTGATAAATAATCATCCTAACCCAAATAACCACTCAAAGAAGGACTTTCAACACCTCAAGTTCAATCTCCATCAATTGAGATTGAAGAGGTACAAATTGCATAAGAAGCTGAAGTGATCGAAGAGGTAAAAGCTACAAAGGTTGAGCTTGAATCTAAAGTAATTATGTTAGGGTATGAAGAGACTCGTGAAAATTCTGAGGAATATGATGTTAAGAGAGACTTCAAAGAGATGCAAATAATGGTTAAAATCATGTATGAAGCATTCATTGCAGAAAGAGTAGGAGGAGGTTCAAAGTTCCCACATGGAGAAGGAACTTCAAATGATAAGAAGGATGAAGAGAATATTTCAAAGGGTAGTGGAGGAAAGCCACCTCCATCTCCACCATCTTCATCAACCTCATCGTCCCCATATGTATCATCTTCTACTTCCACCACAAAGACCATTCACACTCACTCAAAAGCCACAAGAGGAAAAACTCCATTACTCAAATTGGACATAAAGTTTGAATTACCCATGTACAATGGTGAGGTAAATGCAGAGAGGCTTGAAAATTGGATACGTCAATTGGAGATATACTGTAGAATTCAAAACCTTCATGAGGACGACATAAAGATCCAGTTGAATTCATTGAGGATAGAAGGAGAAACACTAATCTAGTGGGAATCAAAGACTCAAGAGGAAATGTGAATCCATGGTAAGATATCCATCACTTGGGTTGAGTATATTTCTACCATTAAAATACAATTTTATCCTTTATCTTACATGTGAAAAGCTATTATGAGTTGGAAAAAGTTTAGGCAGTTCAAGGGTAAAATAGTTCAAGATTATACCCACAAGTTTAGAAAGAGTGCTTTGTTGTTAGGAATACATTTGAATTCCCAAGATACACTCTTGAAATAAATTGGGGGTTTACATTCCTATTTGAAGCATACTATTCTTATGTTTAACCCAATAAATTTAGACGAATTTTGTGTAAAATCCACACACTTTGAGGCAAGGGTAAAACAAGGCATAGAGGAAAAACATGAAAGTGAGGGTAAAGGGAAAGAAAAGTTTTATGGAAGAGGAAAATGAAATAGTTCTGTAAAAAAGAGAAGGAAAAACTCACATGCAAGAACTATTCAAAGACTAGCTATGATGAAGACCATCGTTGGCAACGTCATCCAGAATTGAAACCAAATAGACTGAAAGCCAAAGAGAAGGGGAAAATTGTTTCTATAGCTAAACAAGACTTAGGGTCAGATTCAGGAGATGAGACAAAAATTACAGCCATGGGTTTGAAAGGTAAACATGTTGCAAGCACTAGTTATTCAAATTGTGAAAATGATACTCATGATGAAGATACAAGAATATAACTTTTCCATATTAAAGTTGTCTCTAAACATACCAAGATTGATATACTTTTTGATAGTGGGTCACAAGATAACTTGATTCCCAAATATTTGGTTAAGTAGCCAGGCCTTGAAACAATTAGACATCCAAGACCATATCCTTTGGGTTGGATTTGTAAGAATGCAAACTTCCATGTTACAAGGAAGTGCTTACTAAGATTCGCCATTAACTCAAACTTTCTTGATGAAGTTGAGCTTGATATGGTGTCGCTTGAAATATCAGGTATTGTATTGGGAATTCCTTATCTATATGATAGGAAAGTTGTATTTCATTTCCATGAGAACAAGTACCACTTGTTTAAGGATGGTATTGAGTACATAATTAGAGGACATAAGAAGAAGACATGTTTGTCTCTTATGCATGCAAGTGAAATGAAGAAGATAGTGAATGCAAGTCAGAAATTGACATTGTTGATGATAAAACAAAGATATGTATTAAATCACACTTTTCATAAGGATTCTTATGCTCGTAATGAGTTGTTTCATGATGTTAATAGGTTTCCTTTGAAAGAAGGTGAAAAACATTTGCAACAGTCAATAGTAGTGTTGAGAAGTGTTGGACACAAGATGTCGGTACAAGAGGGTGCAAAGATAAAAGAGAAAGTGACAAAGCAGCTTGGCAAAGAAGGCATGGGTTCCACAAATGCTGTTTATGCTTTCCAAAAGGTACATGGTAATGGTGAAGAAAATTGGTCAAGAGTCGATGCAAGTACAAAGCAAGATCAGCTAAAAATTGCCATGGTGACAGTGCGCAAGGTGAGAAAGTTTCTAAGTTTTCTTTAATTGTTGACCAAGGTAGGAACAAGATCGTTTCTACAAAAATAGATTGTTGTTCTGCAAATTCAGAAATATTTCAACATGATGGTGTCAATGACAGCAAGAGACGGTCGCAAGAATCGAAGGAAAAGTTGACTTTTTATTAAAAGCTCCAAATGATGAAATTGGGAACATTTCAGTGGATAGAGACTAGAAGGGTGAGGGAACAGTCCCCTCATCCACATGATCAGTAATCAAGAGATATTTTGGGGTAAAAAAGGCTTCTAGTGGGGAGGAATAGTCAGGTGCTCAGTATTTAGCTCAAAAATCAAAGTTTTCATAATTTCTCGAAACCAAGACGACAGCGTAGATCTCATTATTAGGATTCCAAGGCAGTTCATTTCATCAAAATCCTAGTTTGTATGAGTAAGTTATGACATGTTGTTTGTTTTCTCAAATAGCTAAAAAAATTGCAGAATTGTGACAAATTTCTCACATGGCAGCCTAGTCAGCAAAAAGGAATCTTATGGAATATTCTTTAGGTTTCTACAAATGAGGTTGTGACAAGTGGCACTTTCTAATTTGCCAGTTTGGTCTATGCGAGGGTAAATTTCCTAATGGGTTTTAAGGTGGAATTGTGTTTTTTTTTTAGTTTAATTATTTATTTATGATTTAATATTACATATATTATATAATATAATATATTATATGTTGAAACATATTATATATATTACAATATATATTATATATTATATATATACCATATTAAATATATTTAAATATCAATTAAACTAAATGTTAATCCGCATTTCAATTATCAAATGTCAAGTATATAGTTCAATGCAATTATTATAAGCCAAAGTTCATATTGCATTAAATAAAATGCAAAGGCCACATATTATATGTTTGATGGGTTTAACATAATATGCAAAACATTTATATACTGGGGCGGTGTCAAGTTTGAACCCCGGACCTCTGCCCCACAAACAAACACTTTCGTCGTCAAGCCACATCAGCCGAAATTGAAATGTTATTCTGATAGATGCTATTTAACCCTTGAGGCAGCAGACTAGCGGAGCATGTAGGGGTGAGCTCACGGCCAACCCTTCCATCATGCGACCTTGCCACATAACCCAATGCCATCACCAACTGTTAAGCGCGATTACCACGGGGCATTAAATTAATGACTGTAGTTAAGCCATTAATTAATTTCGGATTATACTTGCGATATTTTTGGCGGAGCGCACCAAATGCGGAAGATTTCTAATTTTAGTACAGCTAACTGGCGGAATTTCCAGATTTGATGGAGGAAAACTAGGGAATTTTTTTTTTTCTATAATGGAGGAAATATTCGACCCAATTGGGAAAATGAATAGTAATTTTTAGACGATTTTGGAATTCCAGAGACAATGGTACAGGTTTCAAAGGTTGAAAATTGATTCTACATGTGATTTTTCGACATGGAAGTTCAAGGAAGCCAAGGACCACTAGGAAAGGAGATCAAGTCTGGACCAGCCAGAGTCAGTTTGCAGTAATTGGACAGTCATTTTTAGATGATTTGTATGTTATGAAGATAATAGAATAGGTTTCAAGAGAAATTGGTCAATGTACACAACACTTTTTCCAAATTTGAGCTAATACAAGAGGTGCAAGCTATGGAGCTGTACCAAGGAGATGTAGCCCTGGAGGGGTGAAATCCTTCATGAAAAACTTGTGTTGATGATTTTTTTATGGTTTATTATACATGTTAATGATTATGTTCATTTCTTACTTATGTTTTTTTATTTTTCATTAATTTCAACATAAAACACAAGACAATTTCCTATTTTGACACTCACCTGCACCAAGGAAACTAAAGCACCATAAGAAAACAAGAAGCAAATAAATTATAATTCTTAATTGTAACTAGCACAAAAAAACTAACATATCAAGCTCAGATTAGGTCAAATCCCAACAATAAGGACGGATTTATGGTGAAAAGCTAGCCTGGATTTTTGGACCTTTAATTTATGTTCCCTATGGCTTGTAAACCTGATGGGCATGGACATTTCTAATTCTTGGTGTAGCTCAAATAGCCAGTAAAAAATTTTCAGTTCAGGTTTATTACTTTTTGCTCATGGTGATGGCTTTAGCAGCCCATGTTTTTATAAAATAGCTTGTAGATATTGTTATATTAATAGCTATGTGGAATCATTTTATTCAAAATACAACAACCACTCTAATAAAGTAAAAATGGAAATCTTATAATACTACAAAAATCCCTAAGAACTATCAATCACTACTTATGCTAGACAAATATAAGATATGTTTCTCATAGAAAATGATATGAGAAATACAACAAAATTGAATTATCAAGCATTAGCTAGACAATTAGAACTTAGAATACTTAACATGCTCTTTTTCAAATTTAGAAAAAATACAGAAACAAAACATGTATTTGTTGCTATTTTTTTTGTGTTTTAATTTTAGGAGTAGGTATTCTACGCACTATTTATCTTTCCATTATTACTTCTTGTAATCCTAAGTCCCACTAACCTACTTCAATCATTCGTGGGCATTAGTATAATTTCTTTCTCCTTTACAAAACTTAATCATTGGACTTCATAATATAATGGAAAACATGAAAAGAAAATATTGTCACTGAATTGGCAGTAGATACTAACAAAAAGTGTTTGTGACACACTTTTTACTACAGTATAATCATTGTGAGATATTAAAATAGGATTTTATATTTAATTTTGAGTCACATTGAATTTATATTTTCTACTCCAAACTTAATCCTTGAAACATGAGGGCAGGTTTAAGAGGTCTATTACCACTATAAATTGTGCATATTTTATACTCGGTTATAGTTATTAAACGGATTCCCACCTCTTAATTCTCATGTAGTACTTGAAATTCGGACATACATGGAAACAAATCGTTTGTTTGCTAAAAAAATTCTAGTTTATATGGAACCATATTCAACACTAGAATCATCATGTAAGGAAACTCTAGAATTGAAAAAACTAAAGGGAAAGAAAATTTACTTGAAAAAAGAGCTACTCGTGATCTTTGGATGGATTCGAGAAAGGAGAAATGTCTTTTTATGTGATTCTAAAACTTATTAATGAGCCACTTGTATTAAGAAGAAGTAGTCACTTGGAGCAGGTTATGGACCTTCGCAATGTGGTTCTCAAGAATGTTGAACTCAAGGCTAAATCACAATCTTCATATGGAGAGGATGTTATGAATATGGGGAAAGAAACTTAATATATGCCTAAAATGGTGTCTAATGTGGCTTTCAGTACTTAAAGAGATAAATTTTCTACAACCAGATATGAAACCGAGATGTATAAGGGTGATGAGGCAACTAAAACAAATGGTGTTTCTAAGGCCTCCATTTCTGGTGTCAACAAGGCTACACATCCACATGACATTTTCTCACGTATTTCTTATCCATAATTACAAAAAATATGTAAAATTCTAGCAAAAGATGGATTATCAGAAAATTTTTATTGACTTGCAGCATAAATTCTGAGGAATTTGGCCAGTGTTACATCTCTTCATAGTAAACACTTGATTTTTGAACTCGTAAAATTGGTTGGTGGTTTAAGTGATGCTGCTATGTGTGAACTAATAACTCTAGAAAACACTGAGATGTTGGGATTAAGTTCACACTCCATGGATGGAGAAGTGATTTTGAGAATACTAAAAGCAGTGAATACATTGATTTCAGGTATTAGTGACAGATTAGATAGCCATAAAATTCAAAGGTATGATAAGCAACAAGAGGAATTGTTTCAAAAACATATTACAATGGTTGTTTCTCATAAATTTACAATTGAGAATGTCTCAGATAATTCAATGGAAAGCTTTGTAGTTTCTGTTATAAAAACACTAGTGAAGGGATAAAAGAATTTTATTGATTCCTTTCTGCCACTCTTGATTTGTGCTCTTCCCATGAATAAATATGTAACTGAAGTTGCATAAATAATGGCAGTAGGGGCAAGAAGGAAATCCCCTTATTTATCTATTAAAGAAGGAATTTATGGTCATAAAAATTTCATCAAATTGTAGAAGTCAAAATACCAATATATGGAAGATATTAGAAAATTCCTCTAGATCAAAATACATGAAAAACTTAAAAAGTATTGACAGTGTTTTCTTCATTGTTTTTCATTTTTTGCCAGAAGGCTTCGTTGTCCTTATACCCTATATAAATTAATGACAGACTAGAAATAGAAACCTAGGGCTTATAATAATCCATCCATTCACTCTACATGCAGGAAATTTAGGGGATTTCATTATTTGTAAAAACAGTGCAGACAAATTCAAATTGTTAAAGAAAATCACCTATGCATTTTTTCTTTCTAAAGCATGCAAACTTGTCTTGTTGCCTCGACGAACAATGCACTCTCGTTTCATTTTCTTCCTATTTGAAATTATGTTCTCCCCTCCTGCACCTACTATCCTGTACCATCTTCCTTTTTCTCTTGTCTAAAGTCTGGTTGTGGTTAGTTAGATCCCAGCCTGGCCCAGCCCCTCTAGACCAACCAAAGTATTCCACCTCTCCTTGGAATTCAGATTTTTGTGGTGGTTGGCCCATTCATCACTACTCAGTCTTGCAAGCCAACCATCCTCATGCCATTTGGCCTATTTTTTCCTTGCATTTCATATGTCCCAATCATCACGTCCACCTCGGACCTAAAATTAGTTATCCCTTTGAATTAGGCCAAATTTTAATTTGTTTGATTCAAAAAAATTCACTAGGGTTGTCACATATAGGGTCAAATACTTTTGTAAAATAAAATTCATATTTTTGTACACAAAACATGCTTGACTTACCTTAGCTTATTAGAATCCATACTGTTACATATGGACCTTTCAAAATCACAACAGGTAAATTCTAATAATCCAAAAGAAACTAAAGGTAGATTCTTGTATTAAAAAATTGCAGCATCACTACAACACTAAATACCTTTGGTTCTCGCCTTTTAGAACCTCAACACAAATTAGGTAAGGTGCCCTTTCTTTAAAACTTAAGAGAATAGCCTCAACTTCTGGGATATGTAACACAGGATACAAGCATTTTCCCATTGGAAAGAAATTTTTCAAACAAATAATGTAAATGAAATAATTTGACAGTAATTTACTGATAACAAAGTTGTTCTGCAGTGTGTTCCACCTTATAGTTGATAGACACATTTTAGGCTTATAAACGAATCCAATAAATACATAGTTTCTCACGCTTTGTTATATAATAAAGCAAGATTAGTCAGATTATATAGTAAACTGAGCTAACAATAACTACAGATTTTTTATGCTTCTTTCCTAACATAAAAATAATTTTAATAGAGATTACAACTACAAAAATTTCAATAACAAAATATAATCATAAAAAAATCAAATTTAAGTTTTATAACTGGTAAATCTCATTACGAATATTTTGGCTGGCAGTTGTAGGCCCAGAGACAAATACAAAATGAAAATTTAGCTTGGTAATAGATGCCAAACCTCCCAAACAAGTGGTTTCAAATAGTAATACCAACTACCCACAATTAATTGGATTAGTCCATTCAATGACACAATGAAAAAAAAAAAAAATTATAAACTCAACTTTAGTCTTAATACATTGATTGTTACAAACGAGGCACCTCAATAGATATATATTTTAACTAAAATCACACCAACAAGGAATGAAATACTATCATATAGGGGGCCATCACATAAGCTATCGTAATAATTCATATCAAGCAACAAGAGCTGTCTCTAGAGTAATGTTAAATATTCCACAATTTCAAAATATTCCCATAGATATATACATATTCAATGCATATATATTATATCTTTTCTATACAATCATTAATGCATAACAAACACACTCAAAAGCCTATATTCTTAATCGATTTCAGTATAGCATTGTGAAAATCTTGATTTTTGGTAGCTTGGGAGGTACTCCAAGCCCTAGGGTTCAGGGTTTGGAGGGTGAAGCACCACAAAAGTCATTTGCAGGCTTCGAACCCAAGGTTGGGGTTTCGTACTAAAAGGATTTGGGCCAAAACCATGAGGTATTTGAGTATGAGAAAACTTTAGGTGATAGAGGATGTCGAGACAAAACCAACACATCAAGAATCACTCAAATCGGAGCTCTAGATCATGAGATAATATTTTTTTTTTGTCACTGTCATGTTTTGTGCAAGTTTTCTTGGCTTTAGGAGGACTTGTTGACAATTGGCAATGATTTATTGAATCCCTCATTGAGTGATATAAATATGAGGTGTGTGAGGCTCATTTGTAGCATCCAAGTGCAACATCTCATAGAAAAACATCACCTGTGGTAGCCTCTCTCCAAGAAGGAGAAGGTCGAGTAGCTAAGGGCAAGTTTCAAGGAATTTTTTATGGGTTATAGAAAGAAAAAGTACGTAATAAGTAGGCCACATTAATTCTGAGTTATTTGGTGATGGTATAGGGTGGTTTATCCTTGTGTTATTAAGCTGCAAGCCTTGTGGTCACAACAGAGCCACCGCAGACCTGTTCTCAGTATGTTAGGAGGGTCGTAAGGCCTATTTCCATGGGCAGATGCATAGGAACAGGTAGTGTAGAAGGCAGGTGAATAGAAAAGGGAAGTCGCATCATTTATAAGGTCTGTAGCAGTGTTTTGAAGAGGTATGTTAGGGTATGTGTTGATTCCCTAACTATAATTTCAGGACTACAACAGTGCATCAACTCTCAAGTATAGGTATGAGGATGATTTGGTGTTGATTTTGTTGCTAAAAGGATCAGTTTTGGGTGCAGCCTGTGGGATCCATTTGGAGGGCTTGTCTTGAGCAGATTTCACAGTTATTTGGTTGGTCATCATTGTTTTGTTGGAGGGTAACATGTTGATAGCCCAAAGTAGCCCTAGATCAACGTGACAAGAAGGGCACTGAAAATTGTGTGTTGGGTGAAGGATTTAGCCTAATGTGTAGCTATTTGATGGATAAAAGAAGCTACTATATTGGAATATTAGAGCTCAGGTGTTGGCCAGCCTAGAAGAAGAGATTGGATCAGCCCATGTTCATTGTAGCAGAAGCGACATGCAGCAGTGACAGGTGGCAACCCTCCTTGAGTCTCTATGTGTTTTCCTTTGATGGACTATGGGGCAGCTAGAGAGAATAACGGGAGGGAAGGACCGAAGATATGAGATAAAAAAAAGAGACTGCAGCATGATTGTTAGTGTATCTTGTATTCTTGTACTTGTGGATAATTGAGAGTCATTTTCTCTTGTACGGGAGCCCTATATTATTGTATTATAAATTTATATGTTTATAATATAATTAATTTGGGCTACATATATTGATTTTATTTTTCTTATTGTGCACATGATTGGTTTACTGCATTTTATTTTTCCACTGTGCTAAGTAGCTTTGTTGATATTATTGGTTTAGTAGCATGAGAGATTTTAAGATTCTATCCTAGACCCAAGATCATGGAAATTCAACATTGTATCAGAGTGTGACAGAGCTACTTTTTAGACGGTGAATCAAAGAGTTCACAATAGAAGTAAAACTTAAGAGGGATTTGGTCACATTACAGGTGAAGGGCTCACTACAATGTAAAAGTTGTAGGTTCATCTTAGGTATGAGAACAAGTTGGAAGGGTTTTCCAACTATATTCCATGGAAGGAAAGGATCAAGTTGGTCTTATATATCAACAAGATCTGGGAGTTTGTCGAGAAAGCCATCAAGAAGTCGACTTCCACTAAGGAGTTGGAAGTGTATTAAGAATTGGATACGAAGGCAAGACTAATCATCCTAGATGGTGTGAGGGACTCCCTAATACCAAATTTCTCTAGGAAGAACTCCACTCATGAGATGTGGATGGATCTTCAAAATTTGTTTTGGAATAAGAATGAGAATTGAGTACTCGTATTGGAGGAGAATTTGAATTCCACCAAGATGTTGCAGGGTGAAGAAGTGACTTCATATCAGACGAGGTTGTCTGAAGTCAAAGATGAGCTTGTTGATGTCAGTGTGACTATTTCATTTACTAATATAGTGAGGATTTCCTTGAAAAGGTTTACTCTAGAATGGAAGCCCTTCAAAGGAATCATTTCCAAGGACAAGTTTCCATATTGGAATAGGCTATGGGGTGAATTCATTCAGGATGAGTTGCGAGACGAGGATCTTCATCCAACAAATAGGGAAAATGAGGTCATGCCACTTGTAGCACGAATGAAGAGTAAGAAGAAGAAGAACTTCAGTAAAGTAAAGTTTTTCAACTATGGCAAGATGGGTCATTTTTCGTCGAGATATCCAATTAAGAAGAAGGGAGATAACGAGAAGAAGAAAGGGAAGCAGGTCGTCGGGGTTTCCACTTCTTCTAATATAGATTCTCTCACTAGGAGGTTGGAAGAGGAGAAGTTTTCTATGATCTCTCATTTATCGTAGGGTACTATTGATGAGGATGGATGGTACGTGGGCAGTGGCGCGACGAAACATATTACAGGGTCACAAGAGGTTTTCAATACTCTGGCTGAATGGGACTCAAAGTTTCACATGGTGTTGGACAACAAGTTTCGGAAGGAGATCATAGGATAAAGAGTTTTTCCATTCAGGATGGAGACATGATGGGTGATGTGGGTCCAGGATGTACTGGTTTTACCAGAACTCGAATATAGTGTGATATATGTCTCAATGATCGGGAAGAAGGGGTTTGAGGTCTTGTTCTAGGATAGGAAGGCAAGACTCAAACATAGAAGCTCTAACTCCAAGGGTATTGTACTTGGAGTTAGAGATCATGGTGTATACAGGCTGACGGGAAAGCCTATAGATCATGGGAAGAAGAAGCAAGCAGACCAGGTGTAGGTTCTAGAGAAGTAGGTGCAGGTGCAGGCTTTAGAGGAATAGGTAAAGGTTCTATAGAAGAAGGTTCAAGTTCTAGAGGATGATATGTAGTCGAGTTCTAGCAGGAGATTCACAGGGGGACTTTGCAACCCATGAAGAGCATGTTTTCAGTGGGGAGAAAGGGTGCTCCTACAACTGCTAAGAAGGAATCATGCAGAGAGTGGAAGACACTTCAAGAGACGAAGAAGAAGTAGGATGCTCCCAATGATAGCAACACTTCTAAGAGAGGTCACAGTTCACACTACAGGGATTTCTACATATGTGATCGTCAGGAGTTGGGAGAGTGTTCTGAGTAGTGATAATGATGATGGGTTACTTCCTAGTCTTGGAAGCACCTCCCTCACTAAGAGGAGGTGTTGAATTTTGGTAGCTTGGGAGGTGCTCCAAGCCCTAGGGTTTAGGGTTTGGAGGGTGAAGCACCACAAAAGTCATTTCTAGGCTTGGAACCCAAGGTCAGGGTTTTGTACCCAAAGTATTTGGGGAAAAACCATGAGGTATTTGAGAATGAGAAAATTTTAGGGGATAGAGGATGTTGAGACAAAACCAACACATCGAGAATCACTTAAATCAGAGCTCTAGATCATGAGATAATAATTTTTGTTTGTTACTGTCATGTTTTTTGTAATTCGGTTTGGATTTAGGACTTTTTCATAATTAGAAATGATTTATTGAAGCCCTCATTGAGTGATATAAATATGAGGTGTGTGAGGCTCATTTAGAGCATCAAATTGCAACATATCATAAAAAACATCACCTGTGGTAGTCGTTGTCCAAGAAGGATAAGGATGAGTAGCTAAGGGCAAGTTTTGAGGACTATTTTATGGGTTAATAATCTCGAAGTACATCAGAGGCGGGACACACTAATTTTGAGATGTTTGGTGCTGGTTTAGGGGTGATTTATCGCTATGTTATCAAGCCACAGGCCCTGTGGTCACAACAGAGGCATGAAAAGCCCGTTATGGGAATTTTAGGACGGTCATAAAGCCTATTTCCATGGGCAGATGTGTTGGGGTCTAATTGATGATGTCAATCAGAGTTCAATTAATGTCAACCCAGGAAGGTAAACTTAGAAGTGCCACCTATAGGTCTAGAAAGATTCCTAATTTGTCCGATATCTTATGGTTCTCTTACAAGAACACATTCGTCAAGATCTCTTCCAACAACTAAACAAACCTAGATCTAATAATTGTATGAGATCATCCTATGGTTCTTTTTACATGAACACATTCTTTTTACATGAACACATGAATTTTAGGATCTCCTCCAATATTAGAACATCTAACAAAAACTTGAAAGTTGAAATGAAATAAAAACATAAATTAAATTATGCCTAAAATAAGCATGCAAGTGAGACGATGGGGGCCCTCCATAACTCCACAAGCACACCTCTTCAAAGAGACTCAAATGTAGAAGCAACAAAATCAAAGTATGATTCTTTATTTCAAAATCTCCATCATGATGTACAAACCAACTCTAAGATTCCAAATGGAGGAGATTGTACTCCTATTTATACAATGGAATGAGATAAAAAACTCATAATTATGATCCACTAATCTCTCTTTAGTTCCATACATCTCTCAACCATCTAGACACATAACCCCGTTTTGTCCTTGATCTTGTCCATGAGATCATGATCTTTTCCATAAGGCTTATCTTATAAAATTCGAAATTGATCATTCAAGGCCACATAAAGGTGTCTTGGAAGCTTCCTTGGAACCTACACATGTCACAAAAACAATCCACTTTCCATATATGAAGTAAAATATATTATTTTCTAATATTTTATCAAGAATTTCTCCTAAAAATTCTTGAAAATAAATAATATTTGGAAGATATAAATGAGACCCATTAATGATGAACAATAGGGAAAATGAAGTGGCATGGTAGTGAATAATGAGTGATATAATGGAAGCATAGGTGAAAAATGTATGGTAATGAGTGATATTGGTATCACATTTGGAAGCCCAACATACCCCCCAACTGAAGCTCTTGCATGTCCTCATGCAAGCTACTATAATGACTTATTTGATTTGATTCTTAGATGAGCTTCCTTTGATTGAATTACAAGATGTTTAGTTCTTGTGTAACAACCATATTTTAATCATGGACTTCCTTTTAACTTTGCACATATTTTGATAACTTTTATTTTTGCAAAGCATTTGCATCTTTTAATGATTGGTTCTTGTGTTACAATCATTATTTACTTTGTTGAGATCAAGCATTTTTAAGAAGTCATTTAATATGCTCATCATTTTGTAGTAGTTTTTATTGTGGGAAGACTATGTGGGTTAGGATGTAATATGAATGAGAGAAAGAAATGAAGTGTGCAATTCCCCCCAAATGATGGTTTTTGGCAATTTTTAATGAGAAAGGGAATAGTGAAATAGTGGAATATTTTCCAAATATCATCATTTTAGCATCTAAAAATAATTTCAAGATTAAAGGTTAGAAAACATCGTACCTTACTTACCTAAAGAAGTGGACGAATCATGCATGTTCAGCTGCTGCAATTCTAATCTGAAGCTTCTTCTGCAAGTTGTGGATGAAATATGGATCTATATTGTCGTATCTACTGTTGGATCTTCTGCTGGATAGTCTGATGAATCTGATGAGTTTGCTGAATATGGCTGAAAATGTATAAGGCTTGGAAGGTATACAAAATTCAGAATTTACACTTTCCCCCCAGCCTTATTTATTGACTTGTCCTCAAGTCATTTACATCAAAAAAAACTGAAAAACAATGAAACAAAATCTGCTTCAATTGTTACAAAATATGGGTCTTCAAGTTTTCAACGCTTTATGGCACAAATCTTACTATGTGAATAAATGTTCTGGTGTCGAACATAGCAAGAAATTGAAATTAGTGGCCATTAATGAATGCCACTAGCCAACATGAGAACTCACACCATTGATTCCAATGGGAGTCAAGATGCCTAACACATCTTTGTAGGTACGAATAAATTTGTTGTGGTCGAGTCACCTACAAGATCCAATGAACAACGAATATTAATGTACTTCCATTGTTCATTGGCAAGAGTACTTGCCATTAAGGCATGCAAGTCTCTAGGTGTTTTTTTTAAAGATTATTGGACTCTAGGAATTTGACTCAATGATATGTAGAAGCAGGGTTTTATTGGTGGAAAATGAAAAATAGTAGGAAAAAGGAAATAGAAATGGAAAATGGCAAGAAGTTTGTAAGTAAACTTCTTTGCTTTTATTGGTGGGTTAGGAATGGATGAAAGGAAATGCATGGTGAATGAATAAGAACTCTTGCTATGAAAAATGGATATGGATATGGCATGCTTTATGGATTTACAATTGGTGGAATTCAAAATCTTTTTCAAAAAGGGAGGTGCAAGGTAGTGGTTGTGGACATGGATTTTCCTTTAGAATTTTTCATGAATTTAGTCTTTGGAAGACCAATTTTCGTCACAATGTAATCTCCCTAACGATCACTTTATTATCCTGTAACCTGTAAAAAAAATTGGCAGAAAGAAAACATAAGTGTGTTCAAGAAGAAATGGCCATTTCCTTAATGATTCTTACGCAAAAAATTCATACTAAATAAAACAGATTTAAGCAAAATCAAAGTGTTGAAATTAACTCAATTCATGATATTAGTATCAATCCATTCTTAAAAATAGTGATGAAAAGTAATACTCCCTGTTTGTGTCAGATAACTCATGAAATGTGCTTGGCAAAAAGATTGGCATTAGAAATATTTGTTGTGTTCTGCATATTAGTATGTCACATAAAAGCATTCAACAGAAAGGTGTTATGAGTTTAATGCCAACTTGAAGCTATTGAAACAAGATAATCATCATCTATAGAATCCACCAAATTTTTGATAAATCGATCCTCGAAATTTGTTTCCAAGTGTTCCATTATTTATTTTCAAACCTGCGTGAATTTTGTGGAAAGTGTTTTTAATTTTTTTATTTTTTTAATTTTTCACTTGTACCAACTCTTGCAGTTTCAACCAGTTCCTGTAATTCTCACGATTCTCTCAATTTGCATACCACCAAAGTTTTTTTTTATAAAATGCCTATAGCCTTCACATGCCAATATTCACCCCTTAAATCCTTCAGAACAACAACTGTCACAAAACACATAACAATTTTTTTTTTTTTTTTATTATATATATATATATATATATGATAACAAACATAAAATTACAATAACAATCATATCTAATATAAAACAATATATTAATACAATCATATATTAATATATATCCTAACAACATAACAAACATTAACAAATTATAACTAAAAATATGTAACTAAATCAAAAAAAATTAAAACAAAATCTATAACAAAAATAAAAATAAATACAATATATAACAAAAATAAATACAAAACAAATTAAAACTAAAAACGCAAAACAAATGAAAACAAATGCAAAATAGAACGCAAAATATGTGAAATAGTAAGATTTCGTGGTGCTGTACGAGGCATTGTGATCGGGCCATGAGCTGGATTCACAGTAGAAAAATCATGGTGTGGCTACAAGGATCATTAGGATTCGACCTCAGCGTGCCTAGAGTGGTGTTTTCATTAAGCGATGTGAGCAGTGTACTGTGTATTTGCATTGGTAGAAGTATTTGCATGAAGAGGAGCACATTATCTGTGTGTTTCCTGGTGAACTAAAGACAACAGGTGCAGATGTTGGATGGAGCATTGCATCCTCACCTCCTAAAAGAGAGGATCAGGTGTCATCCGCATCAATGCCCGTAGACTGCGCCTGTAAGTCTACTCTCGCGCACTGCGGTTGTGCAGCAACAGTTCGATAAGCATCTGCAATTTAGACATAGTGGAATATATGATTACAGTAGTGGTATTGGCACAGGTGGTTCGATGGTGGCTTCATGTGTACATTTTCTGCAGAACCGGGCATGCCAAATCTCGCATTCAATCCATGGTTAAAAAAATTCCTCGTGGCAGGGAACCGACATCTCTACATTTTCTCTCAACTCGAATTTTCTGATATTAAATCATTGATAGTAGCAGGAGTCGAGGTTGGATCCCAACTCCCATGATACCCAACCACTGCATCTGTTCTTATAATCGCGTTAAGCATCTCCTCCACCCTAACTTCACCAGAACAATGATTTATTCGCGTGCTTCTCGATATACCGACCAAGAAACTTGCTCTCATCAAGAAAATCTTTCAATTATTTGCATATCCTCCAGATCTGGGGATATTGCTGCACAGGCACTCTTAGAAATATGTTCACGAAGTTGATTAAAATACAAGGATTTGAAGACGATGGACTGTTAATTGCAGACTCTGATGCCTTGTGGTTGTTCGAAAATCGGAGGAGCAACTTTGTGGTCTTGGCTCAAATTCACCTATAAGAATTGAAGGCATTAAGGCATCCCATAGGGTTATTAAAACACAGTGCAGAATTTTGGGCATGAAACCATCCAAAATATCAGAGGCATTAACAACCATGGATTGAACTAAGCCATCGGGTTGCGACTCTTAATGTTTAGAGTAATCATCCAACCAAACTTTGCAAATCATGGATAGGGTGATTAGAGAAATTGGGATTCAAGTTATATTTTCGTGTAAGAGTGTGTAGAAAAGTCAAACCAGTCACCATACCAAAAACATAGCCCTTCGAAATATTTTCGTTGACTCAAGAACACTCGAACGAAATGAGCCAAAAAGAAATTGCATGTGGTCATGTTTGAGCCTCTATATAATATTTAAAAGGATAGCAGAGACAAGGTTACGATATTTCATCATCATGAGAGACGGTATTCAAACCCTCGTGTTATGAAACACTTTATCATTTTTTTATTTTTTTATTTTAATTTTTAATTTTTTGGGGGTAATGGTTATCTCGATACAGGAACAAATTATGGCACAGGAACAATAGATTTAAATCGAGAATCCAGAATTAGAGAATGTGATAAAAAATTGCAAAATCAAATAATCATATGTGCATTAATAATGCCATTGATTTATTTCAATATGCTGCAAATTTAGTTTGAACAAGAAAAATTTTAAATTGTTGTAGCAGATCGATATTGGAAGCTTGCAAATTTCTTATAATCGACAGAATGTGTAGATCAATTTTCCAGCGAGAGTATTTTTATTTGAAGTAAATCGATAGATTTTTTGATCTTCTTGATTGCACGAAGTGCAGGAAGAGATCATACTAATCTCTTCATTTTTTTCTATTTATGCAGGTTAGTGTCGATGGATAATAAACACAATCAATATTTGTGACCAAACCTTTCATTTTATACACTCTTTTAGCGTGCCTAGAGTGGTGTTTTCATTAAGCCATGTGAGCAGTGTACTGCGTATTTTCATTGGTAGAAGTATTTGCATGAAGAGGAGCACATTATCTGTGTGTTTCCTGGTGAACTAAAGACAACAGGTCCAGATGCTGGATGGAGCATTGCATCCTCACCTCCTAAAAGAGAGGATCAGGTGCCATCCGCATCAATGCCCGTAGACTGCGCCTGTAAGTCTACTCCTGCGCATTGCAGTTGTGCAGCAATAGTTCGATAAGCATCTACAATTTAGACATAGTGGCATATATGATTACAGTGGTGGTATTGGCACAGGTGGTTCGATGGTGGCTTCGTGTGTACATTTTCTGTAGAACCGGGCATGCCAAATCTCGCATTCAATCCATGGTTAAAACAATCCCTCGTGGTAGGGAACCGACGTCTCTACATTTTCTCTCAACTTGAATTTTCTGATATTAAAGCATTGATAGTAGCAGGAGTCGAGGTTGTATCCCAACTCCCATGATACCCAACCACTGCATCTGTTCTTATAATCGCATTAAGCATCTCCTCCACCCTAACTTCACCAGAACAATGATTTCTCCGCGTGCTTCTCGATATACCGACCAAGAAACTTGCTCTCATCAAGAAAATCTTTCAAATCTTTGCATGTCCTCCAGATATGGGGATATTGCTGCACAGGCACTCTTAGAAGTATGTTCACGAAGTTGATTAAAATACAAGGGTTTGAAGACGATGGACTGCTAATCGTAGACTCTGATGCCTTGTGGTTGTTCGAAAATTGGAGGATCAACTTTGTGGTCTTGGTTCAAATTCACCTATAAGCATTGAAGGCATTAAGGCATCCCATAGGGTTATTAAAACACAGTGCAGACTTTTGGGCATGAAACCATCCAAAATATCAGAGGCATTAACAACCATGGATTGAACTAAGCCCTCGGGTTGCAACTCTTAATGTTTAGAGTAATCATCCAACCAAACTGTGAAAATCATGGATAGGGTGATTAGAGAAATTGGGATTCAAGTTATCTTTTCGTGTAAGAGTGTGTAGAAAAGTCAAACCAGTCACCATACCAAAAACATAGCCCTTCGAAATATTTTCGTTGACTCAAGAACACTCGAACGAAATGAGCCAAAAAGAAATTGCATGTGGCCATGTTTGAGCCTCTCTGTAATATTTAAAAGGATATCAGAGACAAGGTTACGATATTTTATCATCATGAGAGACGGTATTCAAGCCCTCGTGTTATGAAACACTTTATCATTTTTTTATTTTTTTATTTTTTATTTAATTTTTTAATTTTTTGGGGGTAATGGTTATCTCGATACAGGAAAAAATTATGGCACAGGAACAATAGATTTAAATCGAGAATCCAGAATTAGAGAATGTGATAAAAAATTGCAAAATCAAATAATCATATGTGCATTAATAATGCCATTGATTTATTTCAATATGCTGCAAATTTAGTTTGAACAAGAAAAATTTTAAATTGTTGTAGCAGATCGATATTGGAAGCTTGCAAATTTCTTATAATCGACAGAATGTGTAGATCAATTTTCCAGCGAGAGTATTTTTATTTGAGGTAAATCTATAGATTTTCTGATCTTCCTGATTGCAGGAAGTGCAGGAAGAGAGCATACTAATCTCTTGATTTTTTTCTATTTATGCAGGTTAGTGTTGATGGATAATAAACACAATCAATATTTGCGGCCAAACCTTGCATTTTCTACACTCTTTCTGCAATGTCGCGGGGGTGTTTAGACATTCAGAAGACAAAGCCTTCCGATAATCAATCTCCTAGCTTACCCATGATACAGAAACAAGATATAGAAATGTGATGATGAAGCAGCTCTTACTGTGTCATTTTAAATTATTCATGATGATTTTTTATTATTATTTAAAAAAAAAAAAAACTAAACTACAAGAAAATTCTACGAGGAAATTCTATGAGATCTCATTTTATTTTATTTTAATCTATTCTATCTTAACTTGAAATATTTTTTTATTTTCGAAATAAAAGAATGCTTCCAGTGAAGCCATCTACAGATTAAAAATTTGAACATGCTCACATCAAGATTTAAATTTTTTACATTATGTTTTACAATTATGTGAGTAACCTGTCTTAGAGTTGGCTCAAGGTTATTTTCCTTGCTCTTCAAGAAGTAACTGTTCAACATTGTCAAATTCCTCATTCGTAGATGGATTAGTGAGAAATGTGGGGTTTAAAATAAAAACTGAATTTAAATTAACTATGTGCAAAAATAAAAAAAATTCTCCAAACTTTGAACTCCTTTATGAACCTGTTGTCACCAAGTTCCACAAATTAGTCCATAAAAACAAATGCATAAAATAATTACTAAATCCTTCTAGTTTCACTTCCCCGACAACGGTGCCAAAATGTTGGGGTCTAATTGATGATGTCAATCAGAGTTCAATTAATGTCAACTCGGGAAGGTAAACTTAGAAGTGCCACCTATAGGTCTAGAAAGATTCCTAATTTTTCCGAGATCTTATGGTTCTCTTACAAAAACACATTCGTCAAGATCTCTGCCAACAACTAAACAAACCTAGATCTAATAATTGTCTGAGATCATCCTATGTTTCTTTTTACATGAACACATTCCTTTTACATGAACACATGAATTTTAGGATCTCCTCCAATATTAGAACATATAAAAAAAACTTAGAAGCTGAAATGAAATAAAAACATAAATTAAATTATACCTAAAATAAGCATGCAAGTGAGACCATGGGGGCCCTCCATAACTCCACAAGCACACCTCTTCAAAGGAGACTCAAATGTAGAAGCAACAAAATCAAAGTATGATTCTTTATTTCAAAATCTCCATCATGATGTACAAACCAACTCTAATATTCCAAATGGAGGAGATTGTACTCCTATTTATACAATGGGATGAGATAACAAACTCACAATGATGATCCAATAATCTCTTTTAGTTCCATACATCTCTCAACCATCTAGACACATAACCCCCTTTTGTCCTTGATCTTCTCCATGAGATCGTGATCTTCTCCATAAGGCTTATCTTATCAAATTCTAAATTGATCATTCAAGGCCACATAAAGGTGTCTTGGAAGCTTCCTTGGAACCTACACATGTCACAAAAACAATCCACTTTCCATATATGAAATAAAATATATTATTTTCTAATATTTAATCAAGAATTTCTCTTAAAAATGCTTAAAAATAAATAATATTTGGAAGATATAAATGAGACCCATTAATGATGAACAATAGGGAAAATGAAGTGACATGGTAGTGAATAATGAGTGATATAATGGAAGCATAGGTGAAAAATGTATGGTAATGAGTGATATTTGTATGAAATTTTGAAGCCGAACAAGATGCCTAGGAACAAGCAACGTGGAAGGAAACTAAATAGAAAAGGGAAGTTAGGGTATGTGTTGATGCCCTAATCAGAGTTATAGGACCGAAAAAATGCACCATCTCTCAAGTACATGTATGAGGATGATTTGTTGTTGAGTTTGTTGCTAGAAGGATGAGTTTTGGTCACAGCCTGTGACAACTACTTGTAGGGCTTCTCTTGATGGTTGAAAGGCCCTCCAAGGAGCATATTTCATAGTGATTGGAATCATGGATTAGGAATCATTGGTTTGTTGGAGGGAAATCCATTGATATACCAAAGTAGCCCTAGATTAGTGTGACAAGAATGACATTGACAGTTGTGCATTGGGTGAAGGATTGAGCCTAATGTGTAGCTCTTTGATGGACAAAAGAAGCTACTAGCTTAGAAGATTGGAGTTCACGTGTTGGCCATCCTAGAAGAGAAAATTTGATCAACCCATGTTTATTGTAGAAAAAGTGGCTTGTAGAAGTGATAGGTGGCAGCCCTCTTGGAGTTTCTACATTTTTTCCTTTAATGGACTAAGGGGCATCTAGAGAGAAGAACGGGAGCGAAGGACCGGAAGGACAAGATAAAACATAGAGACTGTAGTGTGATTGTTATTGTATCTTGTATTCTTGTATTTATAGATAATTGAGGGTCATTATCCCTTATACAGGAGCCCTAGACTGTTGTATTATATGTTGATAATATAACGAAGTTGGTTTACATATATTGTTGTTATTTTTCTTATTGTGCACATGATTGGTTTACTGCATTTTATTGTTTCGTTGTACTAAGTAGCTTTGTTGAGATTCTTGGTTTGGCAGTGGCAAAGATTTTAAGATTCTATTCTAGACCAAAGATCATGGAAATTCAACACAAAACTCCAATGTGAGAGCAGAAGTAAATATGTATAAAATGTAAGCTAGAAAGTATAAACCTTTTAATATCAAGTTGCTTCAAAAACATAATATCACAAAAGCGTTGTTTTAATATGGGAAACAACACTTAGTAAACTAGTAATATACTTCTGTTCACCTCTTATTACATTTATTTTCCTTTTCGATTCATTAGAAAATTATCCATTTTCAATGTAACATTACTCATAGTTCACACTTACATAATTGAGTTTAAAAGGAAAAGGATTGCAACATATTTGAAATTATATTCAATCGCATGCATCCTTTGTAAACACCAACAAACAATTTAGTTGAGTTTCTATAACCATTTAAGATTGCTTTTCAAATATCACAATACTTCTCATGCAACTCATTTAACTAATCTTCGTTACCAATCATTTTGTGCAAGATACACTCGATACAAACCTATGAGCTTATGGAAGAAAGAAGTGTTAGAAATCAAGAGAAAAATATATAAGCACTCAATTCACCATACTACATATGAAAAAATGAGGCTTGTTGGAGCTTAAAATTTTGAATGGTGTATAATTGAATACAAATTTTATTAAAATAATGATATACACTTTAAGAGTTAATTAAAGTTGTCTGTGACATGCCTTTTGTTGAATTCATCCTAGGTGATTGTGTGAGAAGTTTGCAATATTTCCAAATGAGCAGCATGCCACTATAGTGAATGAAAATATCCATCCATCTATGATGGTCCTAGTTAGTAACTATTCATGGCAGCTATAGGAATAAAAAAAATTACGGCCACTTCATCACCTTGAACAGTATCTCACAAAGAATAGAATTGTGAATGCATGTTTCAAAAGACAAAAAGATAACTTTACTAAGCCTAACCTTAACAATAATATTACAAGACTAGACTACCCACTATTTGGTGCATAACCCCACCTCATATGCACCTTCATTCATATTTTCCTTGGTAGAGATGAGACTCCATAGGAATTGTTCTAACCTCGTTAACGAGGCAAGGAAAAAGTTTTCCATTGGGTTTAAAAAATACATATATGGCTTGCAATGTCATTGCATTTTTTTCCTTAGAAAAAATTTCAATGCCTTATGTGTTAAATAAAATTAGAAATTCATTAATGGTGAACCCTACAAACATAGAAAAATGTAGAGAAGGCCTAAACACTGGATACACTGGATACTGACTTACATAAATTATCACTAATTCGTGTTTTTTTAATATTGTGCCTCAAAGATTAGGAATAAGAGTGTGTTGTAGTGATATCATTTTAAAACATGAAAATGGGGTCGTGATTTAGTGATGAAGGCAATGGCCAAGGTTTCATTTCTTAGCAGCATGAATAAGTGGTTGGGTTTAAGTTCAAGTCTGAGGTGATCTTGACAAAATAGTATCTAATATTATCAAATATTCAACTCCATAGAAGCATGAATAAGTAGTTGGTGCCAAGTCAAATTCCCAGTTGATTTTAACATAAGATTACCCAAGCAATGGCCAAGGTTCAATTCTTCAAAGGAACAAATAAGTAGTTGGAATTAGATGCAATTCTTTGAACATTTGGACAAAATAGTAACCCCTACTGCATTAACTTAGCTGATAAAAAATGTTTGTGATTAATAGTTTTCCCTTCAATTCCTCTGTGATTTTGATATAAAATCACTTGGTATTAGCCAAGGTTCAATACCCATGGGCATGATTAAGTGGTTGGGGCATGAGGTAATCCTTAGGTAATTTTCACAAAAGAGTACACCCTGTTGTGGAAACTTAGCCAAATGAAAGTGTGTGTGTTTAAATATTTTCCCTTTAAAAACCACCTCGCTCGTGAAAAATATAATTTGCTTCTACTTCTAATGTGTATCAAGTTTAAAGCAAACACTAATAAACTTTAGAGAACTGACTTCAAGATCAAGTCTTCCAACAATGACTATAGCATTTAGCTACAAAAAGGATTCGACAAACATCAAAAGTTTGGATTTTGAAAAATCAACAGAGGTCAGGGTTTCAGATCCATTCAATTCATTGCAGGTGTGAAAACAACATGTCATTATGCCAAAGACATACGCAATGACTTGACTTTCATTTCTATGTCAGAGCTTGTTATGAAACCAGCTCCAAAAATAGAAGAAAAGAGATATCAATGCCTTATAAATAGCCACTTCGAGGGGGAAACCTCCAATATATTACATAAATGAACAATTATTGGATGATACAAATGACAAAACCTCCTTTCTATATATAGGAGTCCATGGGGCCACAATGTACACCTAGTCGACCTAACAATAATAATGTAAGGGCACAATATTAAAAATATGGGGGTCACAGGGGTACAACAATAACAATAAGGGGGGCTACACTAACATAATAAGGGACTACACCATTAATATAGGGACTTAACATGCCCCTCTCCTTCAAACAAGTGTTGTCCTCAACTCTTGATTATTTCTTTATTATTCTATATGAAATTCTCATCCTCTCGTGTGGAATATTCTACAGGAAAGTTCTTCCACTTGATGAGATACTTAGAAATTGATCGTACTTGTCGAGTTCTTGTTTCTGTGACTACTTTAGAACTTCTTTCAATGTGATGTTGATGTTCTTGTTGTTTCATTAGATTCTGCACCAAAGTTAGGTTATCCTTTGAGAGTTGGAGAACTTGTTGTTGATGCTCGATGTGATCTTCTAGTAATTTATCATCCATATTAGCTAATATTTGATCCTTCAAACCATCCAAATTAGCCTCCATTGTGGGAGGGGCTCTGCCTTCTTCACTAGAAAAGAATGTACATAATAGCAAACAAAATATGGCAGAGGAAGATGTACATGAGGAATCCATCCATGAGGAGGAAGACCTCCATGAGACAAAAATAGATTTTGACCTTGTTGACTTGGATGAGAAGCATGATGATGAGGCCTCCAAATTTATTATCAAGTAGAAGAATTCCCAAATCAAGGAGCTTTATACCAGCTTAGAGAGATCTAAGTTTGTGTTTTCATTCTATGAGCAGGAAAACCAACTCAAAACCAAGCAAGAAATCATGGAGATTCAGCTTCTCAAGGAAAAAAGAGAAGAAAAAAATGCAAAGGCCTTGCTTTACGAGGCTTATGAGAGGTATGGTAAAAAAAATGAGGCATAAGAACAAGTTCCAAGAAGAATACCTTAGACTAGAGGGCTGAAAAGAGCTCTAGAACTAGAGAGAAAAAATGAGGCTGAACTTGCCAATGAGCTAACTTTGAATGAACAGTTTGCCATCATGGTATATGAGAACAAAAATCATTGGCTTGACAGGGCCAACCAACATCTTGAGAAGCTCCTATCAAATACAATTTTTGCAACAACAATTACAACAAGCCCATGCTAACAGTGAAGCACAGATAAAACTTGAAAAGTTACAACAAGAGTTTCAACAAATTCAAATCGGATATCAGAAAAGTTTGGCCGAAAAAGAGAAACAAATACAGATTATCCAAGAGATGCATAAAGATGACCCCAAGCTTACAGAGTTTATCTTAGAGTTTATTTCCTTGAATAATCAACTACTGCAACAATAAGATATATTATGCCAAAATATTTCACAGTGGAACTCTTTTTGTCAAGAAAGTGATAAAATCACTAATCATGCCGTAGAATTACGACATGATTATGACTTAATTAATGAAAGAGTTAGTAATTATTTGGCATGGAAAAAGACAGAGGAAGGAAAAAGAGTAGGAGCACCAATCATCAATGACAGTCATAAAGAAATTCTCTTCAATAATTGGGATATACAGATCTGAGAAGCAGAAAAAGCAGCAGAGGAAGCAACTACAGCGGGAAGCAATATTACTGATTGTGTAAATGAAAATTTTAACAAGGCTAATTTGATTTCAGAAACTATTCCAGGATACCTACCACAAGCACATCATTTGCAAAAAGAGTGGAAACAGAAAGCTGAAGAAAAGGCAAAATCAATTCAAGGATTGACAAAGTTAAATTTTTATTCTTACTGGACATGTCTGGTAAAACCACACAGTCAATGTAATGCTCTTAATTGCATCATTAATTCTGCTAAGAAGATTGTGCCAGCACTTGCCGATTCTATTTTTTTAGGACAATTAAAATCTGAAGTTGGCCAGCCTCCTCTTCTCAAATCAATGCTGGATGCTTGCAAATTCAATGATCAGATTCATAAGTAGTTAGTTGATAGTTCTTAATTTAATATTTAGTTTTAGTTTTACTTTATTTTTTCCTAGAAAAAGGACGGTAATTTAAACCGAATCCTAAATTTTTGTAATAAACTATTTTTAGACTCAGTTAGTAGTATTTAAACCCTTCTCATGCATTTAGAGAGAGGTCCTGAAATTTGTCAAAAACCTGTCCTCAGAACATGCACTTCTGCACCCTCGGAGGAGGTTTTGATGAATGAATGGAACGAGATTTATTGATATCTGTGTTTAATATCTGCTACTGATGTTGCATTTTTGTACTCTCAGTATATGTTGGATTAAGAAGAGATAAGTCATTATTGCTTCTAGCTCATGAGTAGAACCAGTTATAAATGGTACTTTTATCTCTTAACTATTTCTGCTTCTGTGTTAAAAGTGATATTTATGTTCAGTTATTTATATATTGATGCTTTAATGCTTAAGTTATCATTTGGCACTTTTGTACGGTGATAGCTATTTATTTATGCTTAATGTATGAATAGCTTACTATCCGATATGTTTTTCACAACTGTTTCATCTAAATTTTTATATGAAGTGGTTTATCTTTATTGAATTCTTTTCTTATAACAATTGAATAATCTTTATTATCGATTGTTATTTGAAATCATTTTAGATCGCATAAATATAAAGATTACGTCCCGGGTTAGTTTAGAATTAGATATTTTTGTTTAAATTAGAATACAATTTGCATATGATTAGATTAGAAATAGAATAAAAGAATTTCAATTAGGAACCTTTTTAGAAAGGAAATATCTATTCTCAACACACACACACATATTGGGAAATTGGTCCCATTATCCCCAGTTGGACCCACTACACCAAACGGAAAATGAGCTGCTAACTAAGGTCCGGACCGGGTGGGTATCCCCCTTGTTGTAGACCCGATTTTTGGGGCTTCAACACTCCCATAGGCCATTCCATTGAGGGGTATTTATATTTCCTCAAATTATTTTTTTCAGTTGGGGAATAGTTAGGCCATGGGACAAGGTAGTTAAGTTACAGGAACAAACTTAAAACCTGGTCAAAAATAGGGAAATTTAATATTTTTTAATATTTTAAATAGGATATGTGGGTTCTCTATGTATGGACCTATGTGTATACACGAAAAAGTCTAGCAAAGTACCATATGGGTTTTGAAATACTGCTTTTTGAGAAATATGATCAATTCTGAATGGAAGGGTTGCTCAAGGCCAATGCATAAGTCATTAAGTATATAATGGTGATAAATGATGCTATAATAGATACCCCCTAATATATGAGGTTAGAAGGGCTGCATGATGGCCGAAATGTATTATGTGCATAGAAAGAACCTTGCAAGGAATAGAGAGGACTTCACCAGATTTTAGCCTGCTAAAAAACTAGTGATAAAAATTAGAAAGATAGCTCATGTCTGAGGTGGGCATACCCATAGTTAGTGAAAGAAAATCATGTCCCCATATTAAATATGGAGTGGATCCAATATGTATATAAGTATAAATGAAATGTAAAGTACATAGTGAATCATCTAATCACTGACTCAAAGTATAAGTCAAAATCATGTCTAAGTATCACATATAAAAGAATGATCAATGATGCTGCAAAGGTATCTAATCACTATCGCTACAACTAAATATCCAAGTACCAAATCATAATTGGTGGAACAAATGGTACAAAACATAACTTTGGAGCCAACATATAATATGTTTCTATAATGACACTGCAACATATAAGAGTGGATGTTGTCATTGGCAGAAAAATGAAGGAACTGTCAAAGTGAACCATGTTGATGCTAACCCAAGGTCTTCACCGATCACCATGGCACAATTCTACACAATGGGAATAAATGAGTTGAGGTCGACCATGTGAGAAATCATTTGATTACTGGTCATTGATGTATACTGTTAACACACGTGATACAACCCACCGATAATGATAATGAGTGTCAAGGTGCCCCAGTACAATCTAGAATGTGCGAATGAATGAATTGAAGTTGAGCACTTGGAAGAATCTATCAATCAGGAGACAATTATGTATTCTCATTGTTGATAGCGAAGAGTCTTCCACTGATGAATGCAAACCCTGAAGGTATTGACAAAAGGACTCTAGACCTTATTCCTAGAGCAATGAGTTGGAGTTGATGGGAAAATATCTACTAGAAGGAATGCATTAAGGCATCCCACATCATTCCAACGCGAATGTAACCCGCAAGCCAAGATTTGGAAGGAATCAGGCAAAGTAAAGTGAAGTAACCAACCTGAAGTACATTTCCAGCATGAACAAGATGAAGCTAGCACACGAAAGAAACCCTCTGAACCAACCAATAATGAAATCTAACAAAGAGGCGATATATCCACTGATAGGGTCGAATGGAAATGAAGGTACTTCACGAATCCTGGGTGTGATAATGTAAGATGAAGTGAAACAAAAGGGAAACCACTTAGTCAAATACCTATGATGGTGATCAAATCCTGAGCACAAGGTCACATATCAATGATGTAAATAGGGCTAGGGTTTAACTCTAGGTTTACTCTAAAAGCAATATGTCACAGTCGATAAGATACAAACCTGCCAGCAAGAAGTCAGTGGAGACCTTCTCAAACTGGCACGAGAAAAGGACCAAATAACTCATGTGATAGAACAAGATACTGACAAGACCGGGAAGGTTGACTGAAAAAGGAGTCAATAGACACCGTAGAAAGGCCGACTCAGCTTAACTTCCCTTGAAAAAAAGCACAACTCATGTTGACTATGGCATAAAATGCTAAATTTGTATAATTTTAACATGCAAGAGGCATAAAAAAACCCTCCATATGATTGGAAGAGGTAACCAACTGGGGGAGTAATAACTCAAAAACAAGGTTATGGCCTCTCATAAGCCAAAAACTAAAACCATCACAAATGGAGAAAAGACTTATATTTTTTGTGTTTGTTCAAGGGTGACACATCTGACACTGTAGTTTCCATCAAGTATGGAAGTAATATCACATTCCCTCTCTTTTTCAAATATTTAAGTTTTTTTGTCATTTTCATATTTCAAATCCTGAAAAAGAATAGAAGAATGCCTACATTATAAAGGATAGAATGAGCGTCGAAAAATAGATGCACTAGTTCCTAAGATAAGAACAATCCTATGCTCAATGCAAGGTGGCAGAAACTGGTAAGTGGCACTCAAATGGATGTTCCATCCATAATTAAATGTGTCAAGTTACAAAGGCTAAGTGATTGCATGGTTAACTTGTATAGAAAGACATGGTCAAAAGGGGGCTTAAACGTGAGTCCAAATGAAGCCGGCTAAAGGCCAGGATAAAAAAGTGGTCAATATGCAATGCAGTAATACAACTCGATAACATATGGGAGCCTTTAGGGTAAATGCCTTGAATAAAGATAGCAAAGAAGAAGAAGAATGAAGCTTCAATGCATAAATCATGGTGGGACTAAAGAGGACTCTTGAGCCTACATAAATTGTAGCATGGATGACAAATTCTAGTGAGGAACTAACTAGGAAGCACATGTAAAAGATGGCTCTACCATCAAGTCATGATTAAAAAATCGACGAGTGAAACATGTTAAATACTCATGACATGATGCGATCGACTCTATGGCAAGTAATTAGAATGGAGGCTAGTATGCAAAAAATGCAACGGAAAGTGAATTCCCTAGCTTATATTCTAGTTCAAAATCAAACACCTGCCATTACAGGTTAGCAGTCATGGGTCCAAAGGAAAAATAGGAATATCTCCAATTCAACATAATGTACCTAAAAAATACATTTCCCAATGCTTACGAGCCAAAAGGTTACAAAAACTTTATCAAATTCAAAAAATAAACAAAAATGAAACTTGTGAAAAAATTTGAAAATCTAGGCATAAATAAACATTTTGACTCACATTTTGATCATTTGTGCATTACAGAAGTGGAAAAAGGATATCTGGGGGAAAAAATCCTCTTCATGAATATAGAGCAACCGGCCACCAAATCACCTCAAATTAGTCACGTAAACCTTAGACTCACCCTATTTATCAATTTTATTCTTGTTTTAAGAAAATTTTTGGAATTTTTACTGAAGGAAATATATTTTTGTTGAAACCCTCTCCGTATACATGGGTTTGCTACTAGAAACTCGTGTATCCATGCGGCTGTGTAAAAGCGAAGTCATGTATGTTCAGAGCGAAATTAATTTTTTTTATCTAATCAATCAATTGATGAATTTTCCCAGGATTTCAATCAGTTGGAGAGAATATGAGCACACTGTTATTGATAAAGAAGTGGTGGAGAACCAATAATCCTTGGATATTCTTCAGAATTGTAGGTTACTCAAATTTTTCAAAATGATGAATATGAAAAGCAATGTTCATTTGCTTCAGATACTAGTTGATTATTGGGAACCAGAAGAATATTTATTTATAACTGATAAGATGCCTCTATGAATAGGTGGAAAACATATACTTTATTACTGGACTTTTCGGAAGGGAAGACCCAGTAGATTTGCACCGCAAGTCCATTGGAGGGCTTAATGTAGAGGATTATGTCCAATTATATTGTGTAGATGATGCAAATAAGGTGGGAATTAAGATTCCCATCAAAGATATGACGGATTTGTACATGAAAATCCTTCTTTTTACCATTGGTAGAGTGGCAAGATCAACTTCTCTATATCAGGCTTCACGTGTGCACATGGGTATAGCAGTGGAATTCTTGATTCATATCTACGATTGGTGCATAGCCTTGCTGGGCAATATGAAAAAACAATTGACCTCTATCCGGAAGTAAAATACTAAAAACTTTGGGTATGGTACAATTTTTCTAACATTATTCTTTGAGAGGGTCCCAGGACTTCGACCAAAGGTCATCTCTACTACCAGCAACCCAAGAGATCCAAGAATAGCCCGATGGGTAGATCTGATGAACAGACTGGGGGGAAGTGAAGTTCCTCAAACCACCAGGGATGATGAGTTATTCAAGTGGTGGGAAGAGCAAGTCATCGCAATGGACGAATATCCTTATGCTCGGATGGACTTTCGAGAAAACCTGATTTAGTTATTCCACCTAGAGCAGCATGCGGTGAAATTGGTAAGATTGCATCTTTTGATTTTTGATTATATGATTTTTTATTTTTATTTTGCTAGCTTATATGAAAAAAAGAAAATTTTTTTGATAGGAAAATATGACTTACAAAATTTTAATGATCATGACACAGACTTGGGACCAATTAAGCTAGAGGGTTAAACAAGGCATAAGCGCTGCAGTGGTGAGGCATATATTGAAGACTCATGAAGGAACCCCTATGCAGTGCAATGAAACTTGGATATTTTGACTCACCAAGTGCCTATGGCCACTATAGAGGACCTACCAGAGGCTATCCAGAGGCAGGCAGTAAGGGTACCATGAGATTGGGTGTGGTTATTCTGTCGTGTAGTGACTTCCATTGTGTTCTATCAAAACATAAATGTTGGGCAAGGACCTTAGATTCGATCGGATGATTGTAATATTTTTGATGATAGACATGATCGGGAACAAGCCCCAATTTTGTAGGACATGATGGATCCAGATTTTCTATATTTTGAACACACACACACACACATATACATATATATACACATAACAGTTTTGTATGATGTGATGTCCCAAATGTACAATATTTAATGATGTTTTTGATATATTTGTTAAATTAATGAATGATTAATATGCCAATCAAGTGCTTGATTAGCTAATGAGTCTGCTAACCAATTTTCAGATCGATGAATATGAATGAACATAATAAATTGAAATGAATGTTGTAGAAAATGTACCCTAAAAAACAATCGATGCAAAAATGGGTCTTTGACATGATAGGTGTTGCTCAATTGCGAAACCACTAGCTATGAATCTAGTTAAACTACTAATGAATCAACACCAAAAGATATTTCCTTCAAGAGAAGGTTGACTACTGTAGTGTAATCTGCTATATTTTTCAAAGCAGGGCCAATTCAGACACCTCTTGAAACTAACAATTGACCAGATGGATAGTGGATTACCAAAGCCACGGAAGCCAGGTTTCAAGTATGTCTACTAGCACCATAAACAAAGCCAAAGTGACTCATTTCATCCAATATTACCTGCCAAAGTAGATCAAAATGATGAAAACCACACCAAAAATTGAAACACAGATATGTACAAAGATACAATATATACAAAAAAGGAGGTGCTAGGCAAAAGCCTAAGCATAATACTTTTTGAAATAGAGTCAATTTCTGCGCTCCGCTAACTTGTTCCCATCAAATTCAACCAAGTCATAAGCTCATTTCTTCAGGACCTATTTGATAATAAAGGGGCCATACCACATATATTTTCACTTTCCTTCCCCCAAGGGATCCTTCTCTTGGGCATAAACCAAGACAAGGTCACCCTCAGAGAGAACCCTGGGTTTGATTGCCTTATCATACTAAACCTTCACCCGTTTCTTATGCACCTCACTCATTGTAGCTGCACCTCGGCACTACTCATCTAGATGTTATAGATGGATAAGGCATTCTTCGAGACTGGAAGCGTTAGGAAGAAGCTCAACTGCTAACTTAAGGGAAGGGATTTCGCATTCAATAGGAAATATAGATTCCAATCCATAAGCTAGTTGAAATAGAATGAAACCAGTTGCAGTATTTACCGACATCCTGTATGCCTAAAGTGCAGAATACAACATGATATTCCAATTGGATCCATCTTTATCAATTTTATATTAAAGAATTGTATTCAAGGATTTTTTAACGACTTCAACATTCCCATTGTCTTGAGGATAATAAGGAGATGAATGCTCCTACCGAAAACCCTATTTCAGAGCCAATTCAGCCATCATGGTGTTCTGAAAAATACTACCATGGTTAGTGACTATATCTTTGGGGATAACGAATCGAGAAATGACTTGATTGAAAAGGAACATGGTTGCTATCTCACCATCATTCCCAAAAGTGGGTATAGCCTCAACCAACTTTGTGAAGTAGTTTATAGCTACAATAATGTACTAGTGACCTTTTTTCGAATGTGGGTTAGAAGTAGTATAATCAATACCCCACTTTGTGAAAGGACCAATAGTGATGACAAGAAAGAGCGGAGTTGGATGAGCAGACATCTTTTGTGTATAAACCTAACAAATATGATTCTTTTTGACCTCTTCAACACAATCTTTGAAAATTGAAGGCCAAAAGTATCTCGCATGCAAGATTTTTTGGGCTGTCGTAAGCCCAGATAAATGAAAACCACAAGCTCCACTGTGGGAATCATTCAAAGAAATCTAAACTTCTTTGAGAGTTAAGAAGCGTCTAAGGGTCGAATCGACCCCAAGGTGATATAGTGTCACCAATAATCAAATAAATTTTGACTAAGTGATGCAAATTTCAACAATCATCTTTCGAAGAAGCTAAGGGAAACTTTGCAATGTGGAGATAAACTATGATATCCACATACCAAGGATCCTATGAAGAAATGAGAAAAATATGTTCATCAGGAAATGATTATTCATAAAAAATCTCTTCTCCACAGGGAAACTCAGAAATCAACTCCGTAAATACTAATGATTTCTTGGACTTGGAAGATGAAAAATCAAGATTAAATTCCTCTAAAATAACAATCCATCAATTGTATTTTCCCCCAATCACTTGCTTACTAAGAAACAACTGAAATGGATTGAATACTACAAAAACATATGTTTTGCGAAGGTGAATATAATATCTGAGTTGTTGAAGAGTGTGAAGAGCTGCCAAAGAAAGTTTTGCTATTGGAGAATACTGGAGTTCAGGACTTACCAAGCCTCGAATGAGGTAGTATATAACATGCTCAAAAAGAGAATCATCTTCCTGAACTAGAACCATACCAATGGTAGATTCTGCTGTAGTGAGATACAAGAGGAAATCCCTACTATAATTGGGTGGACTCAGTAATGAAGAAGAGGTCAATGCTTTTTTCAAATCATTGAATGAACGTTCAGCAAAGTCATCCCAAAAGAATGGAACTCCTTTATTTAAAATCCTCTTGAATCCTTTTGTAATCTCGTCATAATTTACGATGAATCTCTATAGGAAATTAGCTTTTCCTTGCAGACTTGGAAGTTGACGAATCGAAGACAGGGGAGGCAACTAAAGTATTGCCTCAACCTTGAAGGAATATACCTCAATCCCTTACATAGACACGATGAATCTCAACAATTTACCATATGTGACAACGAAAATGAATTTATTAGGATTCAACCGAATTTTATAATATCAACATCATTCAAAGACATGATGGAGGTGAGAACGATGATCAATTGTCTTGCGAGAATGAGCAGCTAAATCATCCAAATATGCCTCGATAATATGTTTGGTGTTGTGGAAGGCATAAGACATGGCTCGTTGAAAGGTAGCTCCATCATTTTTAAGTTTGAATATTCTTGTAAGAAAAGGTACCCTAGCAATAAATAAATGCAGTCTTATGCTGATCTTTAGGATGGATAGTGATTTGATTATATCACAAGAAATTGTCCATGAAGGAGAAAATCTCATTCCACACACACTGATCAATGGTCTGATCTATAAATGGTGTGGGGTAATTATATTTAGGACTTTCCTTATTTAGGTTCTTGAAATTGATGCAAACTCAGGTCGTTGCTTGTTTCTTGTCCACAGGAAATGGATTTGAAACCCACTTAGTTAATGGAACGGGGTAACTGAAACCCACCTTAAGTAGCTTCTCCACCTTGGCTTTGATAGTTGTTGCCTTCCTAGGATTGACCAGAAAAAGCTTCTGCCTGATAGGCTTAGTGTTTTCGTATGTCTTGATCTCATGTTGGACAATAGATGGATCTATACCAGGAATTTCATCATAATACCAAGCAAACACATCCCTAAATTTTTGAAAGAGATCGATGTAAGTCCGAATTTCTTCAGGGAAGCACTCGACTTCAATGAAGATGTTCTCAATAATGTTGGGATCTCTGGAGATGTTCACCGGGGTAGTAGAAAAAATAATAGACATGTTCCCTTCAGAAAATACCTATGTTGGTGCTAAAGGGTTCAGAACTAGGTGAACATGATCAAAAGACTGAAAGCTAGAGAAACTTCATTCAACTTCTCACAAGTCTAGTAGAAAATAAGACCGATGATGCAAATCATCCCACCGTCTCTCTACACTATTCATTTCTTCAAGGATGGCCTCTTCAGATCGAACAATAGTACAAAGGAAATCCTAAGCAGAATATGAACTAAGGGTCCAAGACAAAGCCACATCTCCATCCAATTCCTCTTTACAAAGAAAAAATAGCATGGAATCTGTAGATTCAACAATAGATCTATAAGCAATCAGCTGCAAACATAAGAAATTCCATTCCACCCACTTGGCCTTCTGCTAATGTGGATATAGGAGAAGGTAACGCCCAAGGGTCTTAAAAATAGTGAGTTCAGAAGAAATCTCTCTAAGTAGGAACCCTTTAGGATAAAGTAGCATTGATATCAACTGAAGGAGGTGGAAAATCAAAAGTACCCATCAAATATGTATACCTTCCAACCCAAAAATTCTCAATAGGTTGCTTCTCATCATTTACCAAGGGAACGATTGAGTCCAAAGATGCATTTGGATCTATAGGATAACAATCTAGTTGATCGACCGTGACAATTCTCCCTTCGTGAGGGAAAAATTCAATATGAAATAATGAATATGCAATAACATCCATCTCATAGATCCAGTTTCGTCCCAACAGAAGGTTATAGTCTAAGCTTGCATCAACTATCTGAACTTCAATATTGATAGTTTTACCCCCAACAAAAATGGGTAAAGCTGGAACAATGCCATGCAGCCTGTGAGAATGACCATCAAACATAGTCACAAGAGTGGTTGAAGGGACAGGTGAAGGAGATCCAATAGCTTTCCAACACGTAGGATACATTACACACATGGAAGCGCCCTCATAAAAAATTGTTCAAAAAATATTAAATTTTTGATATGTTGACTTGATATGGAAAGCCATATGGTGAGGAAGTATCTTTTTAAAAGTTGACATATCAAATGTGATAATCAAAGTATTCTTCAGATCAACAACCCCAATGGCAGTGAGAAATTCACTCCTTTATGTAGGACATAATTAGAGTACCTCTAATGCAGAAATGGCACAAGGACTTTGAGTTAGATCTTCTACAATCGAGTAGTTCTGGATAGCCTTGGCATTAGGATTAATCATCATACACTTTATACATGCTTTCAGCATCTGAGTTATAGGTTGAACTGCAGGCCTCTCTATATGGATTGGCTCAACATTACTGGGAGCACCCTTAGCTTTCGAAGACTCAGATTCACCATAACCATGAGATATCGTAGAAATATATGCATGAGAACTCATCATGTATATATTTGATGGATTTTCCCCTTCCTGGTTGCCCCGAAAGGGAGCCCCAGTATTTGCATTGGTGCTAGCAAGTAATTGTTGCCCTTGGGGAAAAGGGTTTGTCTACACAACCTAGGAACTATAAGAACCCTGTTGAGCTAATAAGCGTTGCGCATCTTGAATTTTAGGGTAGAGCTGTGTAAGATGGTCTCTAGTGCACAACTTGCATGGAAACTTAACTTTATTTTTATTATACTTCTTACCCTCTCCAACATGATCGTTGGATTTTTTCGCATTCGCTTTCCCATCCTTGTCCTTTTTCTTATTATTTCGTCCCTTCTTCTTCCCATTGGATTGTCGATTTCCTTTGGGGCTATAAGTTTCAACATCATTAATTTCCAAGGGTTGAGAAGGAGTTGACACTGAAGGCACAACCTGACTAGAAGGAGAAGATTGTATAGACAACTACTGCAATTTATTTAGCAGGTTAGCCGTACCGCTATTGATCAAACAACTAAGCTTGTCACCATGAGGACCAAGTTTAGTTTTGGTTAAATCTAGCTTGGAGTGAGGAGTATCTGGAATTTTTTTAGTAAGCACTCCAGACTAAGAATAAATTAGTTCTAGCTGTTGAACCCTAAAAATTGTTGGCAATATGATGCAGAGTGTTGTCCTTGATGGCAACCCACTGAATGAAGATGAAGACATGAGATTGTTGGCATGTGTTGTCCTTGATGGCAATACACCTGATGAAGTTATTCTTGACTTGATAAATGATGTAAATCTGATGTGAAATGATGTTAGTTAGCAATATGATGCTGAGTGTTGTCATTGAAACGCAACCCACTTGATGAAGTTGTGCTTGATAGAATATGTTCTTGATGAAGTAAATCTGATGTATCTACAGTGAGTACAGAAGGGAATGAAGAAAGGAATTCAATATGTGCTAGATCTATGATGAAAAGAGTATGTATCAAGGCATACGTGGATTTTCCTTGGAGAAGTCGCGTATGCACGGGGTAAAGTACGTGACAAGTCACGTATGGGCAAAAGCGCTCATAAAGTGCAAAACTAGGGGTAACCACCATGGTATTGACCCATTGTATTGGGTAATGATTCGTCTAAATGACCCCATCTAGAAATACCATCGGAAGTAATGTAGTTTTGGGCTCATGGTATTGTTTTGGCTCATGGTATTGAAAAAGGGGCTCATGGTATTGAAAAAGGGTAAACCTATATAAAGAGAAGAAATTCATTGTGCAAATCATGAGTGTGGGTGCAAGATGTATGAGCTTGAATGAATACTTCTCTGTGAAGTATATCTGTATGGAAAGGGTAAAGGTTTGATGATAGATCTGAATCTATGATGCACCTATGAAGAAATGATGAAGTGGAATATCTAGATCTGGAATGTATTTGTATCTACTAGATCTGTTTATGGAAGGCTTAGATCTGAGATGAGGCGAACATCGGCATACAAAAGTAAAAAGGGAGTAAAGGCTGAGCTGAATATACGATACTTATGTGTATCTTTAACTCTATAATGGTTGAAGATCTCGCTAGTTCGCGCGAGCGCGTATATACGTACGAGAAGAGAGAGAGAAAGCTCGTAAAATTTTGAAATGAGCTCGTAATATGTACAGAAGTATACGCTAGTTTATGTGAACGGAAGCGCGTATATACGCGACATCAGAGAAAGGAAAGCGCGTATGCAAACTAGGGTTTGCTAAAGTCTGTGGTAAGAAATGTCTGATCTGTTCTGCTGGTTTACTGATATCTGTCAGTGAGTTATATGTATTTGTTTCATGGTTGACTGTGCTTAAAAGTATGGAAAGGGTCCAGTTTGAAAATATGATGAAATGTGGCCTGCAAGTGGTGTTCTATTGAAGTTGTTGGATCCGGTGTGAAAATTGATGAAACGTGGTCCAAGGTGGTGCTGAGGGTTGTAGCCTTCAGTCAGGGGGTTGTAGCTCCCTTCCAGGTGAGGCTGGTAAACGAGATCGGGGGGTCGTAGCTCCCTTCCGGGAGAGGCTGGTAAACGAGTCAGGGGGTTGGAGCTCCCTTCCAGGAGAGGTTGGTAAACGAGCGCAGGTGGGTGCCTGCGTGCTGGTCAAGTCTGCGCCAGCACATATGTTGTAAGATGTTTTCTCTATAATAAAATATTGAAGGCTGAGCAACTGCAGCGGTGGTTTTCTCCCGACTTGGGTTTCCACCTAAAAATCCTGATGTTCATGTGTGATGCTTTGTGTGATGGTTTATTCTGTTCTTACTGCACATGTTTACTGTTTATAGAACATCTAATGAATGAATGATGGAATGATATAAGTGAAGAATTAATGGCATAATTAGATCTCTGTGTATACGTGAGTTTTATGAAGGATATCCGCGTGTATATGCTAGTTGGCTTCAACAAAGTAGCGTATGGGTTTTGGAGCATAAAAAGTAAAATTTTTTAATATGCACTAAATACTGATTCACCCCCCCCCCCCTTCTCAATAATTTTCCCAACAATTGGTATCAGAGGAGGTCCTTCTGCAGAAGCTTGATCGCTTGAAGGAGATCCGTCGCAATGGCAAAGAACCAAAAGAAGAAGGCTACTCGAAGCAAGCATATACCTCAGAAATCATGTCTAGCAGAAATGGAAGGAGATGAAACAGGTATTAATCGTTGTTCTTGTATTTTACTTAACTGTATATGCAAAGGTAATGATAGTGAAAGTGACAGTATGGATCTAGAAGAAGCTGTCAAAATTAAATATAAAGAAGATTCTGACCAAGCTCTACAAGTACTCATGGCAAAGAGGAAAAAGAAGAAGGTCACTCAAAGCAAGGAGATGTCTCAGAAAACTTGTATAGCAGAAATTGAAGAAGATGAATCAGATAGTGATTGGGGTCATTGGAATACTCTTATTGGTGCAAACAATAGTGAAGATAGTGAAAGTAAATTTGTGGATCTAGAAGAAGCTATCCAGATCAAAGTTGAAGAACAACAAAGGAAATTGATAAGAAAGATTCTATCTACAAAGAGATGATATCTCAAATGAAAGAACAAATAGAAATGTTGAATGGACAGGTGGAAAAATATCAAAGGTTTCATACATATGCATCCAATCGAATTAAAGAACTAGAAGCATAAATCAACGATCTAAATGCAGATCTCGAAAAATCAAGCAAGAAGAATGAAGGACTTGAAGCTGCAATCATCTCTCTGCAAGCAGATCTTGAAACATCAAGTAAGAACAATGAGGTACCTCTACAACCATTTGAAAAGGAAAGCCTTGAAGCAGAAATCATCTCTCTCAAAGAAGATCTGGAAAAAGAAAATAAGAAAAATGAAGAGCTGCAACAAACATGTGAAGAAAATGAAAATTGGTTGAAAGAAGAGATTCTAAATCTGAAGGATCAAGTAGAAGATGGAAGAAGGAAAGAAGAAAGCTTGACGAAGCAATGTCAAGCCTTGGAGGTTGAGGTAAACATTCTCAAAGGTAAATTAGAAGAAAAGTTTAAACTTTTGAGGTTTCAAGATAGTACTAACATTTTGGACAATATTCTGAGTAATCAAAGGTCTCCTGCTATCAAACTTGGTCTTAGTTTCCATGAAATTGTTAAAGGAGAATCTAGCTCACAAGGAAGTGCTAAAAATTCAGAGGATGTCAATGCAAAACCTGAAGTGTTGAAAGAAACAAAAGGTCAACCAAAAATGATGAAATCTCAAAGGAAATCAGTCAATAAAGTTGAATGCTTTAAATGTCATAATTATGTGCATGTTGTAGCAAATTGCAGGAGCAGATCATTTCAGCCTCAATCAAACAATTCCTACATAGAAAGGTACTCTGGTTTCTTCAAGGGATATTGTTTTTCATGTAACAAGTATGGACATAAAGCAACTAATTGTAAAAGGAGCAAGATTATAAATACTCATTATGATTCTTATGCCTTCTCTCTCTTGGACACATGGAATGTTATTCTTGTAACAAGTATGGACATGTAGAAAAGGAATGCGGGGTTAGAGAACGGACAGAGAAATTGAATCTTCCATGACACAAATAGAAAAGATCAAGCAAATACGGGAAAAAGATGGAGGACCGATCGAAACGTGGGAATATTTGCCCTACTACGGTCATACGCTTCTAAAACACTTCTGCGATTAATTGCGAAATGATCAAGATACATTATGAGATTTAGTAATGTATCGTCACGGGGGGAGCAATGTATGATGTCTCTCATGGTTGATTTGATTATTCTGGTTATATGTATTTCTGACAGAGCATCTGATATGAAGAAGACAGGTACAGGAAGTACAAGTTCAGGGGGAGATGAAGGAATGTGAAAAATTTCTATGCTTCACTTTCCATACGCAGGTTCTATTAACAAAAGTCACGTATACACGCGATTTCCAGCAGATACAGTCGCGTATGCATTGATGATAAGATAATTCATATGATAGCTGAAGATCTGGAGCAGAGGTTCAGGGGAAGCATCAGTCTGACTGTTAATAATTGTTGCACAAGTTAAGAAGGAGCACTAGTTCAGGGGGAGCAGCAGGTTGAATACTAATGATTGCATTGTTGGCAATATGACTGCTTATTTGGTTTTTGTGATACTCATGCTCAAATGATGATGACTTGGTACATGGTTTATTATGATGAGATTTTGAGCCCTGGTTGCTGATAAGTATCTTTTGTGCTCACACATGGATGAGTTAGATGTCGTTTGATTCAGAAATAAGAATAGAACATGCAAAGTTTGTTACTATGGTTGAGATCTTTTGCCTACATATGTTACTTCATGGTAAATCTTGAAGATCTTGATGATATTGGACCACATGGATGATTGCTTGACACATATTTGAAGATGTTGTTTTGGTATGATAATCTCTCTTGGAAAGATTGTATTGATGCTGCAAAGAATCTGAAGGCTTGGTTACTAATGAGCTTATGCTACAACCGTTGGATGACACTTGAAGACACAACTACACTGTTCTATCTATCTGTAGTCCAAGGAAGCATTCAAATATCCCAGAAAGAAGCTGAACACTGTCTTTTTCTCACAAGAGGATCAGATCTGGTTTAAATATAGAAGATGGCATTGGATACGCGGATTTCCTGAAACACAGTCGCGTATATACGCGAGTTCATGCACAGAAAACCGCGTATGTCTGATTGCTGACAAATTTCTGTTTGGGGTTAGCTCTCTTCAGCACAGCTGCAGTGCTGTTTGGTATCTCTGATACCGTTTGGTATCTATGGTGGTGTTCCAGTTCTCATAATTCTATTTCTAATGTTTTGATAAAGATGCCTTTATGATTGGTTGAAAGTGTTCAGGATGCGCAAACTAAGGGGGAACCTTAGTCATATGAAAAATAAAAATAAAAAATGCTTGGATGCACAGATTCAGGGGGAGCACTAGCCTTGCTGAGTATAATGCATTATTGGCATTATGATGGTTTTGAAATATGTTCCATTTCTTTAAGTCTTTCTGGTGTTGGTCATAAATGGTCATATTTGTAATTTGATGAAAAGGTCTTGTTGAGACCCATGATGTAAAATTGTAATATTTAGTCATGTAAGGAATTGTCAAATTTGTAAACCCACTTGGTTGGGTAGCTGAGTCAAATTTGTAAACCCGCCAGTTGGGTGATAGGATCAAATTTGTAAACCCACTTGGATGGGTAGCTGAGTCAAATTTTGTAAACCCACTTGGTTGGGTAGCTGAGTTGAAATGTGTAAACCCACTTGGTTGGGTACTTGAGTCTCATATGTAAATCCACTTGGATGGATCTTTGATGTAAGTATGAGTCATTGGTGATAGGAAATTCATAAAGTCATGTACTTCATTGGAAAATATGTTTGAAGATACATCATGAACTCAGGGGGAGCTTGGTCACTTCAGTATACATCAGATCTGTAGAACGCTTCTTCTACATGAGGAGAAAAGAGGGAGAGTGTGTTGGTTTTGATCCGCCCTTTTCCCTTGATGTCAAAGGGGGAGAGTGGCATGGTGTTTGAATGAAGAGAAAGAATGGTGTCAAAGAATGGGGAGAGTGACATGGTGTCATTGTATTCTTAATGTACCTATCTGTTGTGGTGATCAAACACCATCGTGGTTGCCATCAAGTCCAAAGGGGGAGATTGTTGGCAATATGATGCAGAGTGTTGTCCTTGATGGCAACCCATTGAATGAAGATGACGACATGAGATTGTTGGCATGTGTTTTCCTTGATGGCAATACACCTGATGAAGTTATTCTTGACTTGATAAATGATGTAAATCTGATGTGAAATGATGTTAGTTAGCAATATGATGCTGAGTGTTGTCATTGAATGGCAACTCACTTGATGAAGTTGTGCTTGATAGAATATGTTCTTGATGAAGTAAATCTGATGTATCTACAGTGAGTACAGAAGGGAATGAAGAAAGGAATTCAATATGTGCTAGATCTATGATGAAAAGAGTATGTCTCAAGGCATATGCGGATTTTCCTTGGAGAAGTCGCGTATGCACGCAGTAAAGTACGTGACAAGTCGCGTATGGGAAAAAGCGCTCATAAAGTGCAAAACCAGGGGTAACCACCATGGTATTGACCCATTGTATTTGGTAATGATTCGTCTAAATGACCCCGTCCAGAAATACCATCGGAAGTAATGTAGTTTTGGGCTCATGGTATTGTTTTGGCTCATGGTATTGAAAAAGGGGCTCATGGTATTGAAAAAGGATATACCTATATAAGGAGAAGAAATTCATTGTGCAAATCATGAGAATGGGCGCAAGATGTCCGAGCTTGAATGAATACTTCTCTCTGAAGTATATCTGTATGGAAAGGGTAAAGGTTTGATAATAGATCTGAATCTATGATGCACCTATGAAGAAATGATGAAGCGGAATATCTAGATCTGGAATGTATTTGTATCTGCTAGATCTATTTATGGAAGGCTTAGATCTGAGATGAGGCGAACATCTGTCTGAAGTAAAAGGGCAAATCTGAACTGAATATCTAATCTAAAGAAGTATGCTGCTCTATAATGGTTGAAGATCTATACGCTAGTTCGCCGCAGAGGAAGCGCGTATATACGTGGCTTTGCTGAAGAGAAAGTGCGTATGCGCAATGAAATGAGCTCTGTAATATGTATAGAGGTATATGATGGTTTATGTGAACAGAAGCGCGTATATACGCGACATCAGAAAAAGGAAAGTGCGTATGCAAACTAGGGTTTGCTGAAGTCTGTGGTAAGAAATTTCTGATCTGTTCTGCTGGTTTACTGATATCTGTCAGTGAGTTATATGTATCTGGTTCATGGTTGACTGTGCTTAAAAGTATGGAAAGGGTCCAGTCTGAAAATATGATGAAACGTGGCCTGCAAGTAGTGTCCTAAAGGAAGCTTTGGATCCAGTGTGAAAATTGATGAAACGTGGTCCATAGAGGTGCTGAGGGTTGTAGCCTTCAGTCAGGGGGTTGTAGCTCCCTTCCAGGTGAGGCTGGTAAACGAGAGTAGGGGGTCGTAGCTCCCTTCCAGGAGAGGCTGGTAAACGAGTCAGGGGGTTGGAGCTCCCTTCCAGGAGAGGCTGGTAAACGAGTGCAGGTGGGTGCCTGCGTGCCGGTAGGAGTCTGCACCAGCACATATGTTGTAAGATGTTTTCTCTATAATAAAATATTGAAGGCTGAGCAACTGCAGCGGTGGTTTTCTCCCGACTTGGGTTTCCACCTAAAATCCTGGTGTTCATGTGTGATGCTTATTTGTGATGGTTTATTCTGTTCTTACTGCACATGTTTACTGTTTATAGAACATCTAATGAATGAATGATGGAATGATATAAGTGAAGAATTAATGGCATAATTAGATCTCTGTGTATACGTGAGTTTTATGAAGGATATCCGCGTGTATACGCTAGTTGGCTTTAGCAAAGTAGCGTATGGGTTTTGAAGCATAAAAAGTAAAAGTTTTTAATATGCACTAAATACTGATTCACCCCCCCTTCTCAGTATTTTTCCCAACAAAAATAGCCCGCTCTTCATAGAATACCCCTGAAAAGGATACATTATTTGAGATTTCTAGCTATAAAGATTTCAAAAACCATTCAAGAATGAATTCATTCAGGATTTGGGCTTTAATGAGCCTTTTCCTTCTTCTCCATTACTGAATAGGATCAGAAATGTGAGTTTCTTTGTCCTGCTAAAAATTGGCCAGGAGGTCAGTCCCAACGTCATAACATACATGTAACTGAAAATGGTTTAAGAACATTGTAGTCAACTCTACAAAAGTAGAAACAATTCACCTAGTCAGATCGATGTAGCATTCTTCCGCATTTCTAGTTAAAGTTTGTTGAAATAATCTCAACCTAATCGAATCATCAATAAGGGAGTTTGACGAACACCATAAATGGAAAGTGGTGACATGATCCGCTGGATCCTCACTACTCTTCCCTTTAAACTTTGAAATATATAAGGGTATTTTTGTGGGTATTGGAGGCCAACCCAGACTATTTAAAATATGATCGTTAGTCAATTCCAATAAATTTGGCAAGTTTAACATTTCAAAAAATGGTAAGTGTGAAGGAGCCTGGGAATTCCATCCCCCATAGGAAGGATTCCCCAGAATCTAAAAATAATAACCAGGATTTGTTGAGGCACCAGGTTGACAGATGTTGTTCGTAGAAAATGTTGAATGATAGCAAAAACCTTGTGACCTAGCATTTGGAGAAGGACCCCCTCCCAACAAAGGGTTATTATAAATAGGGAAATTCCCTCCAACCGAGGTATTAAATGAAGAAGAAATCCCTTGGTAAGGGTTACAATAAATTTCAAATGGAGAAAAATCTTGAGAAACACGCACTGAGGGGAAAGAGACACTCCCTTGCTAACCAGCGAAAAACTAAATCCCTTCTCCCAGTGCTATAAAAGTAGGGTTCCATCTCGAAAAAACATTAGATCCTTGACCACTGGAAAAATGATTGAAACTTTGATTTTGAGAGGTGAAGGGAATTTATCCTAAGGAAGGCTTCGAATGATGTATATTCCCACAACCAAAGGGGAACCCTTGAAATGAAGCTGATGCACTAGCCATAGAAGGTATGGGTGCGGAAACAGCTGAGACAATAGAAAAGGAGAAATAAGGAATTCCACTATAGGGAATTCCAGAAGAAAAAGGGCCAAATGAGGTATCATATGCCTAGGTGTTTCCACTCGAAAATGGAATAGAAGCATAGCCAACCATAACAACACTAGAAGTGATTTTCGATATGGCAATAGTTCCTCCTCCTCCAACTGAAAGAGGAGTATGAACACCTACAGTGCTCATAGTCGAAAGTGTGTTCCCAGCCATGGCCATCGAAAGAAATGGATATGAAGGAAAAGGACTTGCCAGTCTCGGAGACTTAGGCTTGATGTACAAAAGGACACCAGGAAAAATAGTAGGAAGAGGAGATGGAAGAGACTCAGGAGGCTAAGGAACTTGCTCTACTTCAACCTCTTTTGCTAGAAACAACACTCCAAAGATGAGTGGAGAACTGCTCTCTAAACTAAAACTAACTCCAGGACCACCTATAGAAACAAAAAGCCCATACGGAGGATCACTCTCTGCTATGTTCGAAACCACCGGCCAAAAATCACCAACTGAGTTACACCTATGCCTTCTTCAAGAAGGCTCAACAATCGTGGGAGAATTCCCATGAAGCCTCCTCGATAGATGAGGTGATAGATCAACCACTTTAACCGATTAATTTTAGACTCAAAATAAAAATATAAGAAGCTAATCAATCTATGAGCGAAGAGCACACTCTAGAATTTCCTAAGATATAGTCGATCAAGTGGCCTTTAGGTATTTTTGTTCTGGGTGACGAGGACCAGATGCTAAAATACAAGAAAGCGAAATAAGAGGACCTTACAAAAATACTCTAGGGTAATTACACCCCAGGCCTACTAGCGAAGGTAATAGAAACAATTACGCTGATCTCCTGACAATAGACTTTGTCGGTGCAAGTCCCAAAGCTTCACAAGGGCACCCTCCATAAGTACCAATGAAAGTGATACAACGTCTCTCTTAGGTGCCATGGGTATTCCCCCTCGCAGTCACCTATGTGGTCCCTAGGAGAGGCAACTAAGGGCACCAATCCATATAGGCAGCCAGACAGAATGGTCTTAGGTCAAGATTTATCAAATGGGAGAGGGGATTTCTCTCTTCTCTACATGTACTCTCCCTCACGCTTGAATCTCAGGAGGAGAGCTATCCTAGTCCACTTAACGGAGTTGGATTTTGCTCTTTAATAAAATTGATATTTTTAACATTTTGAGCGCCCCTAGAGAGTTAACTCTCCACTCACCTATTCCAAGGCCCTACAACCTAGCTAGTTGGTGTATGATTACTAACAATGATACCAAAAATTCTAGTGGATTTTAATTATAGCGCTTGATTTTAAATTAGCTGTTACTTAAGTCAAAGGTATACAAAAGTGAAACTGATGGTGTTTGTCGATGCAAAATAAATCAACGAAAACCTACTACATGTTCCTTGAGATGAAAAGAGATCTCTATATGGGTTCTACAAAACTAAATAATAAAAATATTTTTTTTATTTTCAGTTACTCATACTTCACACACTATAGAAAACTATGAAAAAGACTAAAATGCTTCAATGAAGTTAATGGAAAACTACCAATGACATGCAAATTCTAATATTGCTAACTTTGAAGAAGCGAAAAGAGTCTCTAGAGAGAAATGGTTCAATCACTTTTGACGGAAAAGCAAGGCTAGTTCCAAGTAGAACTCCTATGCATAAAAAAACACCAAAATGTACTTGGTGCAAAAGAGAGAAATTGAGAAAAGACTTCCTTCAAAACCAAGCCAAGAACCAAAGACTAGAAACCAACAAAAATGCTTCAAGGCATATGAACAAACCGAAAAAAATGAAATCAAAGAAAAAGAAATGGAAAAAATGAAATGTTTTTGGGCATTCCACTTATAATGGAAAGAAAAAGATTTGAAGAAGACAAGCATAAAACTACCCAAGAACCAGAACCAAGAAAATGAGTCTCTAAAGCGGTACAAAGTGCTCAAGACAACTATGCTAGTTTCGTAGTAGGACCCAAATGAGTAAGAAGAAGAAAAAATTCAAACAAGTGATTCATAATAGTAGCACTATCTTTCAGTGAACAAAAACTAAAAAAAACCAAGAAAGGTTTCTTCAAGATTCGCCACAAAGCTAGTCTAAGAAATCAAGAAAACCAAGGTAGTCAAAAAATGAAAAAACCAAAATCAAAGCAATGCATAAGACCAAGAAGAAAAAAAAAAAATAGAGGCTAACTATTCGGAATGGTCAAAATAGCCAAGAAATCGAGGAAGATATCTTGGTTCTACAACCACAATTGCAATCACACAAAATAGGCAATTTACCAAATGGCTAGGTTTTCACAAGAACAACAGAAAAATGGATATGAAACCACAGTAAACATAGTTTAGAAAATTTAAGGACACCACAGAAGGGGTCAACCACAGATAGAAAAAGTGATAGAGGTTCAAAAACTCAAATTTTCAAATTTTCCTAGGCATATGTGGTTCTCTTGTATGCAACAAGTGCATATACGCGACTGTAACTAAAGAAAATCACGTATACATGGGTTCTTTCGAAAGATACATGGGGTATATGCGGCTGTGTATATACTAAGTACCGTATGTAAATAGAAATATGGAAAAGAAGAAAAATTCAAGCCTAATCAAGAGACCAGGACATTTGCCTGATTGGAATAAACTTACTAGATTTTAAAAAGTGATAAACCTGTCAGGGAACCTACAAGATAGATTAAACAACCCAAACTAGGAATTACATGAATTTAATCCTTAGTGGAGTCACCAGTTCTGTTATGGGCAATGTTACCTTAAGGTATTGGGTTGATAAACCTTCACAGATTAGGGGAAAGTCATCATAGGGACTCAATTAACCAACTTCTATTCTTTAACTAGGGAATAAGGATTGAAGATCTTGCCCGTTAATCCCTCGGTTGTAGTAGATCCCCAGGGTTCAAATATGAAACAACTCTTTTTTCTCCAGAACCTACAAACCAGCAAATAACAAGCACAAAAACCTAGTTGTACAACATATATATGTTATAGATGTTAGGAAAAAACATACATAATCTCATATAAATAACAATAAATGAGCTATTAAGATCGTTAAGCACGTATAAGAGGTATATGACACGTAAACATTAGGAACAAGATGGAACTTATTTTATTGATAACATGTACAGTATAGAAATAGTGGAGATCTACCGTGGCCTTGAGTAAACCATCCTCTGGATCCGTCCAGCCCTAGCCTCACAAAACTTCTTTCAAGAATAATGCACAATTGATGTCACATAGGATGAAGGTGAACATCTCAAGGAAACAAGGGTTTCCTGAAAATCTGGGAAGTGTAGGAGGCACACGGGAAATATTAGACCTGGACAGGGTTAGAACAATGTATAATATCTATAATTCTCTCTCTTCCTCCCTTCGGCCATTCCCTTGAGGGTTATTTATACCTCCTCAATTCAATTTTTTTCGGTCGGGGAAGAGTTAGGCCACGGGCTGGGGTAGTTAAGTTACAAGAACAACTATAAACCCCACCTAAAAAATAGAGAAATATTATATTTTTTAATATTTTAAATAGCATACGTAGGTTATCTATGTATGGACCTGTGTGTATATGCAGAAAAGTCTAGGCAGAGCCGCATATGGGTTTTGAAATACTTTTTTTTGAGAAATATGACCAAATTCTAAATGGAAGCGCTGCCCAAGGCCAATGCATAAGTCATCAAGTATATAATGGTGATAAATGATACTATAACACCTAGATAGGGAAAGACAAGAGAAACCATATCTCCACCAAAGATACTCCAATAATACAAAATCACCATGAGAAAAACCTCCATGTTAGAGTATCTTTGGTGGAGCCATTGTAAACCCTAAGCTATTTTAGAATTGTGTTATTTCAGATTTGACTTCCATCTTACGACTGCCTTGCATACCTTGTCACTCCCATAAATTATGTTATTTCAAACTTTTGACTTCTAAATTTTCAAAAATACAATGTCCTCAATAAAATAGTTGAACACTTACATATTCATAGTTAGATCATATTCTAAGAATATATACATTCTTAAGCATTGTCTCACGAAGAGCAATCACATCACAAGAGAAAATTGAACTTGGTTGGAGAGGATATTAATTTATCCTCTCAAGTACCTTATATAGATAAAGAAAAATGTGTATAATAATACTCAATCACTAAGGATTTATGACAATTTATCTCTTTATTGGGTTCAAACTTTCTCAATTACCAACAAATAATTATTTTTAAAATCCTTCAATATAGACTTCCATTTATATTTTTATGACCATTTACAATTATCATGAGTCACTATTAGTGGCTTCCTTCTCATTCCAATCACTATCATGATTTCACATGCACATAATTAATATCCTCATGGACCGTGATTCCTCTCTTACTATATATAGATGAGGAAAATTGTTGGGTTTCAACATGTCCCTAGTTTAGATTTTCGTTATTTATAAAATTATTATCCCTTCCACATGAAGAAGAGGAGCAACAATATGAAATACATAAGATTTTTTTGGCACGATGCTTTGTGATATGTAATTCAACTTCAAGTTTTATTTATCCATGATCAAATTGACCTTTTTCCCTAATCACACATCACAATATTCTTATTTCTAAATTTAGGATATTATGTTACACATTTTCTTACATCTACGACACTCCATTTTTCCAATTGGGCATAGTTAAAGATTTTTGTAGCTCCCATCTTAATTATGCATGCAACACTCTCATGAACACAGAAATACCACTTTATATTTTATTCTATATTTAATTACATGAACATGACCAGTCATAAATGGTTAACCTCAAACATGTGAATTGAATCAAAGCTAGATAAAAAATGGATCAGAAATCTGGTTGTCCAAAAATACATAAATTATTCAAATTTAGGAAAAAACACACACACACACACACACACACAGATATATATATATATTAATGTGTATCCATATGAATCAGAACCATTATACAAATATATTTCCATTTAACTTGACTTTTCCTCGGCACACATTTGGAGGTTTCCCAACATGAAATTCCTAAAGAATATGTTGTCCTAAAGCCTAGCATGAACCATTTCAAAGTTAAAATCTAAATTATTTGGCACCCTTAAACCTGGCACTAGTATGAGAATCCAATACCATACTAAGAGCATATATGTTGTAAGAGAGTTCACAATGCATTTACATCCACATTTTTTCTTAAGGGTGAAAGTGGTTATGTGTATCATAACTGTGTTTGAAGGACAAATATTTGTATCATAAAACATAGGAAAGATTGAAATGCTTGTTCTATAGCTATAATTATTGTTATGGTATATTTCACACACAAACACTAAATATGCAACGTATTGTGTGCATCCTTCGATATTTTTGAGACTGCAAGCTAATTTTTGAAATAATTACATGTATAAAAATTATATATTATCAAAATAACCATCAATATTTTTCTTCTAGCATTTTGAGTTGAATTCACAATAGTATGCTAAAAAGTATCATTTTAATGTCTTGAAATTCGGATATATAAATGTGAGATATATACTCAACATATTTGGGTTATCTACTTTCATTTTTTTCCTTTACAGGATACATCTTAATTGTTTGAATTTTGAAATTTGAAGAAATTACTGAATTGAATTCATAAATACTGGACATATAGTGGTAAGGAATTTGTACCATAATTTTGTTATTTAAAATGTCGTCAGGGACTTGGTGTAGTGCCTCAACCTAACCATGACCCCTCATCCATCCCCCTACCAATTGGGATGGGTGAAAAAAGGGGGCCCTCATCTTATAGTCTCATAGCTTTGTGTTGTGAACTTTTACATTGGTCCTTTCTATGAAAAAGTGGTTTGTGATGTTTCTTCATTGGAATGTGTCGATCTCCTGCTTGGTCTCTATTCCCAATAACAATGCCATGCTATCTATAATTCTAAATTCCATATTTTCACAAAATACAATGTCCTCAATAAATACTTACCTTTATAGAATCTATACTTATGTTTAGGATTATATTTTTGTTTGAGTTGTTCCTTTATGTTTTACTATAATCCTATTGTTCACAAGCTTTAGCTGAATTTTTTCATCAAATTATTAGAGAATATGCAAAAGGAAATGATTGTCAAAATGTGGAAAAATTTACATTTCTCCTGAGTTATTTTTTTATTATGCACGACAAGATAATCATATTGCAGGAATGAGTTATCCTATATTCTGTTTCAATTTGGGGATTTTATTTTCCTTCCCTTTGTTTACAAGGATGTAGATTTAGTTTTCATGTTAATGGTTTTTCATATATCTTATCGAGCCCCAAATCATAGTAATGAAGTGTATCTTGAGAAGTAGTCGTGGACAAAGACTCTATCAGAGGTTAATTTTGCAATACCACTTCCACATGGTACTCAAAATTTTTTAATGGTTTGTGCATAAAGAAGAGTTATCTAATGATAGGGTTGAAAGGTAAACCACATGTCTTAGTTGTAAGTAATTTATTTGTGTTTCTTAGCTGTAAGTCATCTGTTTTATTTTGAGCTTTATTAGAGCAATTATTTCACTAATTCAGTATGCATGGCCTTTATTTCTCGCCCGATCTCAGTCACTTGACATGCTTGATATAACATTCAATTCTAGGCCACTTTTATTTTAAGTCAGAAATTATATTGATTAAAAGGATGTTCATAATTTTATTGGTTTACTTGGAGTTTGATTTAAAAAAAAATTGTAAATCCCACGTCGATGTTATTTTTTCAATGTGACCTCTTTGCACCAGTAAGGTCAGATGAGTCATGGAAAATAGGTATACATAAAGTGCATATTTTTCCTTTGTTGTGTATCTATTATTATTTATATCATTGATGGATGGTTATTGATTGATTTGAAATAGAGGATGGGAAGGTCCTGCCAATTCTCTTGACAAAAAAAAATCAAATGGAGTTGTAGAATTGTGTTTTAAAGTGTGAGCCATAAATCAGTACTTGAAAGGTAGAATCTAAGAATAGCAAGTTGACTGATTTGGATCTAGAGGCATGACAGACAATGGGGAAAAAATGATGGTATTGACGTGTCTTCCCCACTATTCAGCTTTAAATTTTATACCACTACTGAAATTTTAGTTATCTACAATGGAAATAGTGACTAGATTTAATATTTGTATGAATACCGGTTATCAACATTGTCTTGTCCTTTTCCTAAGAATGATATTAATTTTCAAACTCCAACTATTTTTTTATTGAACTAATTAAAGCTTTGATGAAAATCATGCAGTTTTTTTTTTTTTTTTTTGTAAGTTAGGAAGGTCTATTCACATTCAACATATAAACTTAGATTACATCATAGGCCTGTAGAGGTGAGATCGAAGACAAGGGTCTGGAAGTAGAAGATTTTTCTGTGTGATGCGCACGGGTCTCACCCTTGGGGAAAGGGAATACAGGGGGAAGGAAAAATGGGAGAGTGCTAGAGTAAAAAACCATAGAGTGATCATACATTGAAGTGCTTGAAAAAATTCATTGAAGCCTCCTATCGAGAGTAAAAAACGAAGAAAAAATCTGAGAAAGAGTGGATTAGAGGCCACGGGAGTGTTGTGGCTCTACTTTGTTGGTCAGGAGGTCATCCACGTTGATGGGCCGATCCAGAGTGCCTTCATCGGAGTAGAACATCTGGCGTCGGTTGGAAGAGGGAACTATGCCTAGGCTGTCCTACTTAGAGGGGCATAGAGCCATGGGGGCAGCTTCTTCAAGCTTGTGACACTGGTGGTGGAGGAATGTCATGGACTGGGTGGTCACTAGGGTATAATGGGGGAGATCTTGTCAATGAAATGCATGTGATGAACTTCGCTTACATACTTGACAAATTTCCCTGTTAATGTGTCAATTTTGTGCTCCAGAGATTGATTGCAATCTGTCTAGTCCTAGATGGCTATAGTAAGGAGAGTTTTAGTGTGCGAGTGTAAATCGATAGATCTGATGTACAATTTTTCCTGGGATCAGGTGAGACCATGATTTGGGATCCAACGTAGCATAACATCCACCTCCTCTGATGGTGTTTCTCTGTGCAAAATATGTGCTCTCTTTTCCAAATCTGTGATGTGCCTTTATTTATCCTGGATGGTGGTGGCAACATAACCTGCGGTGGTTTCTGCGCGAGTGATAGGGGCACGGGGTATGCTAACCCCATGAGAACTGTGACCACGGGCAAGGGGAGGAGGATGGGCTTTGCAAGGGGACATGGAGCCAAAGAAAGGCTGAAAGGGGTAGAGGGACACAAAGGGAAGCAAGGGAGTACTGTGAAGAGAGAGCCTCTAGGGGGACCAAGTGGGTGCAAGCACACCAGTAGGAGAAAACCAAATGCGAAATAGTCTATGGAAGAGGGGTCGATATAGGAGGACGGGAGGGGAGGTAGATAGGGGAAGCTGGTGGGGAGCATGCCAAAGGCGCTGTCTTCATCATGCATGAAATTAATGAGGCCAGAGGCCACGTGCTGCTAAGGGTAGGTGGTACTAATGCTGAAGGTGGGGTGATTAGTGGGGAGGGAGGCGAGTGGGAGTGTCATGATTACTGATTGGATTGTGAGGGGTGCTCTAGGCCATCCTATTTCAAATCGAGGAGGCTAATAAAAGTGCAATAATTTTTTATAGATGGCTAATCGATGGCATCCCAGGCTGCAGAAGTGAGCCTGTTGATGTTGCTAACACCCAAATTAGCCAGGAAGTCTGCAAGCTTGTTGGCTTTGCGGCTAACTGCTGAGAAGGAGATTCCCCTGGCATTGTCAATTTTGAGCTTTATTTTATGTAGGCTTTTTCTTATGCGCTAGCAATTAGAGACTTGATGGATGTTGCATCCCTGTTGGATTTTCCTACAGTCATGGGTGGCCAATGTGGAGTCTCCTTCAACCAATAGGGGCCAGAAGTTTTGATCTCCAGTAATTCCAAGCCTATGCGCTAAGGCTTGAAGTTTAGCTTTGTTTTTGGTGGTGTGGCCTAGGTTCCCATAGTAGATACAAATAATTTTGCCTTCATGGTTGCAAAGAAACACCTCCAAAGCCCGCATTGCTAGGATTTTCTTTGGAAGCACTGTCGTAGTTTAGCTTTATCATGTTGGGGTTAGGAGGGTGCCAGACAGGTTTCGGCATAGGGATGAGAGCAACAGAGGGGAAAGCATGAGGGAAGGGTGGGGGGGGGGGGAGTTCATGAAGGGTGAGGATGTGTTATTCCTCCCTCATGGGGGGAGGGGGGGGGGGGGAGGAAACATCAGGGAGCTTGGCTATGGAGATATATTCTCTCAAAGTCTGCTTGATGGAGTGGAGGACCTATTCTTCTATTTTTTCCAAGTTCTTGAATATGTGTGAGTTCCTTTCTTTCCAAAGGGACCAATAAATGATTCCAGGAATAAGGTTCTAGGCCAAGTTGATGAGGGGTTGGGAGGAGAAGGAGGTTCTCGAGAGGTTGAGGGAGAGAAATATGGAGGAGGGGGCATGATCAGAGGCTCTGAAGATAAGAAATAACCAGTTCCAGATGTTGGATGCAAATTGGCATTTGTTTAGCAAATGGTTGGAAGTTTCACATTTGGTTTGGTAGAGAGTCCATAGGGAAGGACCAATGAAACCTTTTTTTTGCAAATTGTATGAAGTCAAAATTTTTTGATGCATGACCAACCAAATAAAAAGAGAGTAATTTTTTGCTGCCAATGGTTACAATCCTAGAGCCTGCTCCATTTAATATCGTGGGGGATGGGATTGGGGTCAGATATATGACAATAGGCCTCTTTAATATTGAAGTGTCTTGTTGCATTTAGTCTCCATATTAGCTTATCCGACTCTATGTCCTTTTGGATCTATTTTTTTTGAAGCTCTTCAGTGAGGATGGCACAAAGATGAGGGTGATTGTGCTGAATCAACACAGAGGGTTCAAGCCACACCCTCTAGTAGGTGTTGTCCTTGTTGTTCCAAAAAACTTTAACAAAATTTTTGTTGAGTCTGTCCATGTGGATTTTGATGGGAAGGTAAATTTTTGTGTTAAGCCTGGGGCGTTACTCTTAGGAATCATCCCAAAACAAATAATTCTCACTGTTGCACACTTCCTAGAAGTAGTGATTCTGTATGAGAGCTCTGTTTTCCCAAGATTGCATCTAGATCGGGGATCCTTTAAGGTTAACTGAGAGTCTGATAAGCGAATCTTAGTGATGAGCGGGAGCATACTTAGCTTTCCAAAGATGAGCCCAGGAGGTGTTGGGATTGGTGATCCAGTGCCACCAGATTTTGGCCCACAAGACTTTTCCAAGAAGATCAGGATCTCCGAGGCCAAGACCCCTCAGTTTTTTTGGCTTGCATATTTTGTTCCATGAAACTAGCACCCATTTACCTTTATTTTCCTTGTCTTTATAGAGGAAGTCCCTTTGGATATATTTGATTTGGTTAGAGATGGATTTAGGGGCAACAATGACCGAGTATTGGTACTGAGGGATAGCTTGGAGAATAGAGCGAATGAGGACCAGTCTACCCAGGAGGTTTAGGGATAAAAATGTCCAATTGGAGATGTTTTTTTGTAGCTTAGTGATCAGGGATTTCCAGTTACCTCTGGCCAGGGGTTTATCGGTGAGTGGAACAGCCAAATATATAGAGGGAAAGGCATTGAGATGGAAGCCCAAAATGTAGGCAATGTTGTTTTGAATGACTTTTGAGGTATTGAGGAAAAAGAGCTTAGACTTGGTGTTGACTAAGGTGCCTGAAGTAGGAGAGAAATCATTAAGAATAGTATGGAAGGCAAGGGCTTCTTTGACTGTGGGAGTTCCGATGAGTAGCGTGTCATCAACAAATTGCTGGTGGGTTGGTGGGGGGGGGGGGGGGTGGATGGATAGAGGTTGAGACCATTGATACAACCGTTTAAGGAGGCAACCATAATGGAGCACCGCAGACCTTCATCCATGATGACAAAGAGGAAAGGGGAAAGAGGGTCACCTTGTATGATGCCACAAGAAGGGTTGATGATAGCCGAGGGGGATCCATTCAGTAGGATGGAAAAGAAATCTGCCATAACCAAGGCCATTATCCATTTGATGCATTCTGTGTTGAAGCCAAAAGTGGCCATCATTTTCTTGATGTAATTACAATTAATTATTTCAAAATATTTGGACATGTCCAATTGGATAAGCATGTCTGGTTTACGTTGATCCTTGAGGGAGTGGATGACCTCCTCGAAGAGGATGATGTTGTCCAAAATTTTTCTGCCTTCGACGTAGCTTGTTTGATGAGGGGAAATTAGCAGGGGTAGGATAGTTTTGATATGGTTGGCAATGACTTTGGAGATTATCTTGTAGATTATATTGTAGAGGGAAATTGGCCTGAACTAGTTTGTGGAGTCTGCTTTGTCATATTTAGGGATGAGGGTGAGAAAGCTGGCATTGAAGGAGTGAAGGATGGATTTTTTTGATTCGAGATTCTTCAATCAAGTCATAGAATTATTCTTTGATCAGGGGCCAACAATCCTTGTATAAGTCTATAGTGAAGCCATCCAGTCTAGGAGCTTTGCCATTTGGCATTGATTTGACTACTTCCACCACTTTAGCCATAGTTATACTTTTCAAAAGCATTTGTTTATGATCTCTGGTCAAGATTGTGGGGATGTTCATTGTTATTTTCTCTATGTCCTCCTCATTTTCATTATTAGATTCTTTGAGGATGGCCGTGAAGTTTTGATTGAGCTCCTCTTCAATCTCAGTGCAATTGTGTAGTATGAGGCCCTACTAATTTTTGAGACTGAGAATTATGTTGTGCTTTCTATGTTGAATAATTGACCTATTGAAGAAGGTAGTGTTCTTTTCTCCATATTTGAGTCAGTTGACTCCGGAATTTTTCTTCCATAGAGTTTCTTCCTGGGAAGCTCGTTCATCCAAATTATTTTGAATCCTAAGTTCCTCTTGCTTTTTTTTCTCTGTCATCCGATGATTGATGATACTCTCTCGGAGGGTCTTCATTTTTGTTTCAATTATCTTTTTTCCGCTATTATGTCTCTAAAGTTTTGTTGTTCCTAGACCTCGAGTTCTAATTTGATGTGCTTTAGCTTCTGCTGGAAGTTGTGCATTTTTTTTCCTGGGAGGGTAGGGGTGAAGACCACCACTCCTTCATCTTGTCCTTGAATTCTGGATGGCTGATCCTAAAAGCTTTGAACCTGAAGGTGGTGTTCTTGGGGCTTTCTGAGAGCTTGATTTAGAAAAAAATGGGCCAGTGATCCGAGCCAGTATGAGGGGCTATGCTTGCTTCCATTTCTAGGGATAAGATGAAGAGATCCTATGAGAGGAGAAATATTTCAAGTCTAGAGGTGATTTGTCTGTCCCCTGCTCTTCTGTTGTTCCATGTGAAGGAGCCATTTTTGGGTGGGGTGTCAATGAGGCCTAAATCGTAGATCATGGCCTGAAAGGCAGTTGAGTCACTATCCAGTTTCCTTAAGCCTCCTCATTTTTCCCTCAGGTTGAGAATCATGTTGAAGTCCCCAGTTATGATACTGAGGGGGCAATTGAAGGAGTCGAGATGCTTCTAGAGGTTGTGGAGCCAGGCTACTTGCACAGAGGTAGAGTGAGGAGCATAGACATTTATGATGTTGATATTATATTTGGTTCTAGTGATATGAAGGAGAGTGGTAAGGGCATGCTTGGAGGCTAGAGACTCGTAGAGGTGGAATCGAGAGTCCTTCCAAAATGTTGCTAGACCTCCCACAGTACCATAGGAAGAGATGGCCAGGTGGTTGTAATGATTTCTTAAGCAAGATTGCTGGATGGAGTCCATACAGTGTATATTTCTTTTTGTTTCTTGTAGAAGTAAAATAGCAGGCTTGTCACAGGCTATCTTGGATTTAAGGATCATTTTCTTATCGGGACTATATATTCCTCTTATATTCCAGGATCCAAAAACCATGGTAACGCGTTAGGGGAGAGAGATATAGCCCTTACCTTTAATTCATTGACGAGGTGGATTCTAAGCTCTTGAAGGTATTGATTGTTGGTTTTCCTTTCTCTTTTTCTGTTTTTCCCTTTGTTGATGTGTTGGCTTGCCTTTAGGTTTGCTGTGATTCCTCCTACTGTGTTTTTTCCTTTATTTAGGTGGTCTCGTTGCTTCTGAAGACATTTCTGTAATATATAGGCTTCCTCGATTTTTTGTATGTGTTTTATGGGGATTCCTTCTATGCCCTTCGTGTTCCATTATTTTCTGATTTTTTGCAAGTTTGTTCCCACTAGGACTTGCTCAATCTCTCTTTCCTTTGGGTTTGAGTGTCATGTATGCTTTCCATTTTTGTGTCCTCTTAGGATGTGTTGCCTTCCCATGTGAGAGTGAATGTTGCATCCATTTCTATGCCACTTTTTTCCATTGGTGTTTGCTGCTCGGTGTTAGCATCCGTATCCCTGTTGTTTTCCCTCATTTCCTCGTGGAGCGTGGTTAGTACTTCGAACTTGTTTTTCTTGGAGAACATTGGAGGATAATTTCTTGTGTTAATTATTTTTTTTTGTTTGTGTTTGTTACCTGTTTTGGTGTACCATTGGTCATCCTTTTTTCCCCATGCTTGATCTTCTTTTGCTGGGGTTTTATTTTGTGGGCAGTCTTGGAAAAGATATTCATGCTCATGGAATTTTTTGCATCAGAAGGGGATGTGCTCATAGTGTATTCTTTGAGTCCATATATCATCCCTAAATTTCATCCTCATGGCTTCTGGTAGGGCTCCTAGGACATATATATAAGCGTAGATGCAGGCATAGGACATATAATAACCATTTTTCGTGCCTTCTGACATTTTTATGTATTCTCCAAGTTCATCCCCGATGGCCTTTAGAACCAAGGGTGCCCAGTAATTGGTGGGAAGTGAATATAACCTTATCCATAATGGAACCCTAGTGAATTCTTCTTTGTCCGGAGTGAATTTTTCCTTCCAATATCTCGTATATAATCTAGTTGAGTTGAAAAAGTAGGGGCCTCCTTCAAATATCATGTCTCTGTCTTCTAGGAGAGCAAATAACACTGTGAAGAAGCATTTGGATCCTAACTAGAGGTCGATCTCTCCTTTTGGACTCCATTTTTCATGGATCCATCCTTTTAGGGTGTGTTTTGTGGGCCAAATGCCCATAAATTTACAAATAATCACATGTTCTTTCATGTATTCTCTATACACGGCCACATCAGGATCTTGAATAATGATTTTCGGGATTTTTACTTCCTTAGGATTGTAGGAAATTTTCCTTTTTTCTCATTCTTTGGCATTTTCTTTCATTTATGGCCGTTCTTCTTCATAGGGAAGGGGGTTTTGATTCATAGAGGAAGTGGCTGTTGTGGCAGTGGTGGTTGTTGCTGTGGTCATTGAGGGATCTGTTACAGCTTGATCCATCTCTTGTAGAGGAGTGATGGGATGCATCTCATGGTTTGAACGAGGAGTAGCTAAGGTGGTGGCGAGGTGTGTAAAGAAAGAGACATTGGGCCTGTGAGCGAATCCTACAATGCGATATTGGTAGGATGGAGCCCGTGGGCCTTCATCTTGCTCCATTAGGGGATGCAAGGTGAGATCATGCAATTTTGCTATGACAGGGCCGTAGCTAGAGGCTAGAGACAAAGTGTAGCAGGGTGCACAATGCGTCAGCTCGAAAATCATATAGTTTTCAAATATCTTTTGTAAATCTATTTCCTTGAGAAATTTTTTATTTTTACTTTATGTAAGGTAATTTCTACTATGTGACATATGCTATGATATAATTGCCTAGATAAATAGACCGAAGTGTTGTCCAGCGTAGTATTTTTTAAATATAAAGAAACATTATTTCAAATACAAAGTTTATTAATTAAGAACACCTTTTAGACTTCTTAGCTAGGTTATGATTATATATTAGTAAGGAATTTTGTGTATGTTGATGTCGTGTTGTCTCTTTGGTTTCTCTTGGGTAAGAATGGTTAATAAGGAATGTGTTCTTGAGTATCAAGAAGACATATACTATTGATATGAATCTCCATGGTTTTCAGGCATGGCAAAAAAAACATAGGTGTTAGGGGGATCTCGAAAGTCCATGTTGGATGAATTTAATACCATTGATTATTCTAATTCCTTGTCAGATAAAGAATTTCATAAATTGAATTAAAATAAATAAAAGAAACTCAAGAATGAAGTTGAAGCTATTTCTTTCTATTCAAATGAGGTCACCAGAACACCATAGGATGACAAGGTGTTTAAGTATAGAAATATGTTCTCTCCTACAATAGATATGCACAGTATTCCCATGTCTCCATGTTTCTCAGCTCAAAAAAGGTTTTTCTATAAAACCAATTTCTTCTTCAAGTTCATCAGTAGTTGGAAAAATTACTACAAAAAATTCTTTCGTGAGTGAGAAAAGGGCCCTTCCAGAATGAGATTTAGGTATTTGCAAAACACAAAAAAATGATAAAACACCAACACACTTAGATAAATTGATTACTGAGGGAGGTGAGGACTTGCCAAAGTCTTCAAAGAAAATAAAACATCAGGGGATAAAATAAATCCAAGGGAAAGTGATTCTCTCAATTTGATATATTAAAATATGATATCTTCTCAACGTATCCCCAGTTCTATTAATAAATTATTAAGTAATATGCCTAGTAGTCATCATGCCTGTATTATGTAGCATGTTTAACCTAATCATAATAGTTTCCAAACTCTAGTGAAAGAAATCACTCCAAACAATAGAAAGAAAAATAATTCACCAAGTAAGGAGCATTTTGTATGTAAATGGGAAAATCAGGTTATGTGGATTAAGGCCCCTACAGCAGGGGAAAAAGATAGTCCTAAAGGTAGTGACAACACAATTGTTAGCTCATATTACCATTCTGGTTCATCAACACATAAGGATAAATTAAACTGGCTACCCTATATGTTGATCCATATGCTTTGAACTAAAAATTAAACAAACACCCCAATATACATGCAAGACAAGTGAAGCAAGAATAAACAACAAATTAGTGTTTTGATATTTTTCTTCTCAAGAACAATGAGAAATGCTCCATCCCCTAGATGAAAATATGTAGAGATAAAAATGAGTCAAGGGTTAGTTTTCAAATGCATATTTAAGATTCATCAACTCCATGTTTTATGTATTTTCTAGTTCGAACTTATGAAATCTATTCACAAGGTTTTCCTGCAAAAGAGGTTGTTAAATATTGAAAAATATGGATGTATGGAAATGGAAGCTAGTGATGGAGTGTGTGGTTGAAAAACCAAAATTTAAATTGGGGTTGGTAATTTTATTTGAGATTAGTATCAACTCTTTTGCTTCATTAGAATTAAGTCCATTTTGTACTGGCAGATAATTGAACACATTTTTTTTTCCAATTTTTTGCAATCTTAAAGTGAAATATTTATTGTTTTATTGTTTGGTATTCACTACTGACAAGAGATACTCTTACTACAATAAGTTTCAAATTTTTCTATTTTTTGGTTGTTGTCATGTTCTGAGTTTGGACTTTTACAATTCAAAATTTCATGTCGCTTTGTGTGAAGGGGATATATATATATATATATTTCTCTATGGTTCCATGGAGGTCCATGTTACATTTGCAAAAAAAGTTTAGATATCATTCAAATATCTAAAATTTCTAATTCTTAATTTGAATATTTACGTGATAATGGAAAGACAAAGGTACCAATTATAAAAATTCCCGCAATAGCAACAAAATTGAGATTTTTCTTTCATTCAACCTATAACATATTGCATTTGTCTTCATCAATGTTCTTCTTTCATATGCTATCCACTTATAACATTTCATTTGCAATATTTGGTGCATTTGCAAGTTATAGGTCATTTGCAGGTTATAAATGTCTCCAAAGTTTCAACTCTAATTGAGTATTCAACTTAACACATCGAGTATTTTATACGTAACCATTTTTCCCTACACCCACTTTTCATAACTTCCATAACTATTAGGTAGAGACCTATAGCTTTGATGATGCTTTTCTTCTTTAGTAAAATATTGTCAAGAATTTAATTTGTTAAAAACTATAGAATTTACAATCTATAAAGTTTCAAGATATAAATTTTAAAAGTGTAATTATTTAAAGGGTGCTAGGTCAATGGAAGATCACCTTATTTACAAGCAAGAGGTTGGTAGTTCGATTCCATCATGCCCTGAGATTCATATGGAATTTCAGCGATTAGTTTCTGGTGAAGGAGGCTCCTTTGAAGATCACCAATGAGCATATGGTGACATTTTTTGACCCTCACTAAAATATGAAATGGTGATGGTCAACGAACACCACCATCTATACGCATCAATAGTGACAACCATGAAAGGTCTGTCACCATAAATCGATGTTGTTGATATGAAATAGTGAGGGTCATTTTTTTTCATTATATTCACTATTGGTGATGGACCTTGAGGTCCCAAATGAGCTTATAATACAGTTTTTGACCCTCACCAAATGTGAAATGGTGACAGTCAATGAACACCACCATATATATGCACCAATAATGACGACCATGAATGGTGCATCACAATCAATCGTTGTTTCTTATATGAAATGGTGATGGTCACTATCTGTCATTATAATAAATATTTGTGACAAACCTTGAATGTAACCACAATACATAATTTTGGTGATGCCACCATTGGTAACGGTCAGTTTTTTGGTGACTGAGGCTATTACCCATCACCATTGCTCATACGAAATGGTGATGGTCACTACCCATAATTATAAATCATTATTCGTGACAAACCTTGAATGTCACCACAAAACCTATACTTTTAGCAATGCCACCTTTGGTGATGTTTAGGTTTTGAGGATGAGGGCTCTTTTGACCATCACCAATAACCTTATGGTGACATTTTTCGCCCCTCACCAATGTCCTTTTTTCTTGTAGTGTTCATTTATTCACATCTATATCCAGTGATATGGTGTAATATATTGTGGAATTCAAACTAGGAATTTTCAACTTTTCCTTTCATACTGCTTACATAGAATAAGTAATTGTGAGACTCTTTGTATCATTTCATTTTATGTTGTGAGTTCGATACTTTTGTATCCAATATGCATCTATCATGTGTATTGCAGTGCAAGATAACTTACTTCTATGTCTTTAGTTTTCAAAGTAGACCTAGTCAAGTCCATTGTGATAATTTTTGTTACTTATTTCCATACCCTTCCATAAACCAATGAAGGTATAAGTACATTACCAACATAGATAATGAAAGAGTACATTGATACACTTGATTTTCATGGTTAGCTATGGAAAATATTTTTAGTGTGTATAACAATGAAGCCTTTTATTTCTACATTCATATATTCATCAACACACAGTAGGTTAGTAACATTGTTTTCATCTATTCCATAAATATCCATTCTTATGTGTATATATTTATGTTACTAACAAAACTAAGTTGAAGTTTTTTCTTCCATGGTTTGGATGCACCATTTAGAAACTTTCATCTTGATGTTTTTCCATTTAGTTAGGATACTTTGTTTATTTCCTATCCACCTTCCTAGTTTATCCAGTGGAATCATTACAACCACCACTTCATAGTAATTTTTGGTTCAAAAATATTCCAATTCTGAAATTTTATAATGGATCCACAATACTGAGTTCTAATCCCACAAAATTTTTCAGGCCATTTTTCTTAAAATTGATGTTGAATCCGTGATTATTTTTCTTAATTTAACTGTTGGTCCATTTATTCATTTCTGTATAAATTTGATCATTTCTATATTGTTCCTGCACTAAATTTTGGTACCTTCATATTTGTTTAATTTCTTGTAGCACTAGTGTTACACTCTTTTTTGATATACTATTGTGTTCCCCATGTATAACAAATATGTAGTCAATCTTTCACATATGTGTTTGTACACATTACTCTAGGGCCTCTTTTAATCAAAATTTTTTCTTGATTATGAATTTTTTATATAATATTCTATATATGCATTCCGAAGAATAAATCGCCGTAGTCCTTTATCAAACATATTTGAATCCCAAACCTCTATTTATATGGCTAGCTTCTCAGAAAATTTCCAACAAATTTTCCCCTTTCTCCCTAACCTACCTCAATACATAATATCTATTCATTGTTACTTACAAGTCCTCTTACCACATTTTAGAACACAAACTAAAAATACTTGTGGTCAAATAGACACTTAAATCCAAAGTTGTGTATGCTACAACACCTTTGAGAAAATACAAATGAAATTTTGAATATCAGTTGACATTTGGCTTGAATGAAACCCTCCTTAATACTCAGTTATGTATCCAGTGTTGGCTTAAAGCTGTAAGTTTTCCTTTGAAATCTTATCTACCTATGTATTTTATGCTAGAAAACATATGTTCCATGAGTTTTACCTATTTCAAAATAGGGTGTAGATATACGTTTTCTATCTCATCCCTTTCTTTTACCCAATTAATAATCTCCTAATATTCTCTATAGATCTACATCTAAGGGACCCCTTTGCCCACTGTCATTTTTAATAAAAAATTTAAAGTAAACAGTTCAACACCATTTTTTGTCCCCCTGTTCACACTGCTTTGACAAGAAACTAATGGTAAAACCATGAACTATCTTTGCAAGATGAAATAGTGAAACTATTATGTGACTCCCATAGGGAGACTTATCTATTCCACATTCACTTTCTTGGGTGTGGCATTATATTCCAACAACTCTTTAAATTGAAAAAAATGAGCTCAAATATCATGTGAAATAAGATATCTGAAAATCTGGAATAGGCTAATGATCACACCATATTCAACTATTAAATACGCATGTGACCCTCATGTCTATTTAAACCACATATCCATCCTGATCAAAATCATAATCAATTCACCTACAAGCATATGTTGTAAGTCTCTATGGTTGTTTGATAGAATATTCATCTCATAAAAAAATTAGCTAGATAACCTGTTACTTTTGATGTTCATTGTAGATATTTATGATTTTTCACATAGAGTACAATAAAACATACCATAGAATAATTTAGTGAAGAATCAAAAGGAGATGTGAAAAATCAGGAGGAATAGAAGAACTCTCTCAGCAACTAAAAATATGTGTCGTAAAATATTGTACTCATATTTATATAATAACAATGCCATGTATCAACCACTTATATACTCAATTTTCCATTTTTTGGTGTATTATAGTAAGAGTGTTAGTGCAAACACGCATAATTTTTGGTCGGGATAGTAGGAGATAAAATTATATGACTTATAGTTTGATGAAATATTGTGGCTCATGTTGAATATTTGAATGCCTTAGATATTATCTCTCATATACTTTAGAAAAAAAAAATGTTGATAACCTACATTGCTAATGTGGGTGAGAACTATAAGAACTAATGGAGTTCATTAAGGATTGGATCTATTTACTTAGTTTGTCAGGTCCTGTTTCCTTTTATTTTATGGTTTTATGAGTTTATTTCTCTTTTGGTAGCTTCTACACCCCTTTTGTACAGTAACATATCAATTCTTATTTATGTTATCAACTCTACCATATATAATTTAAATTGCAGTGTGCATAATAAATCATCTATCTATTAGACAAAATTGTCATCTAGATTTTGCCCTACCATTTGAATTAAGGAATTAGCAAGTGAAAGGACCCATTTTCAAGGATTCATTTTTATTCAGGGAGTACAAATAGAAAATTTACATTTAGTCAACTTATGCTATTCACCTTTATTATTAGCATCCTTGATTTTTCTATTCTAGATTGTCAATGAAGAAGTAAATGTTGGTTGATTTTCAAGTATTTCTTGGTACATTATTAGACATTGGTAAATATCATAAAGGATTTTCAAGTGATAATTTATAAAAGTATCCACTTTTCCCTTTAATTTGGTACAACCCTTTTATTAAATTTCAGATAGGTCAACTCTAATATTATTTTCTACTAGTAGCGTTCTAAGATTTTTATTGAACCCTTCCTTTTTTGCTTACTTAAGTGCCTAAAATATCACATTCCTTTACCCAAATCTTCCTAATTTCTACCCAAAAATAAAAAATAAAATTGTAGCCCATATACCGGTTTTCCCAACAGAAAATGATATTCTTTCTTATTAAAACATTCTCTCAAAACTATTTAGGAAGATCAAATTTTATTTACTACTATGTGGACCACTTTTTGGAGTAACCTTTCATGGACCTAAATTATTAGGCTTATATTGTTTTCACAGCCTAACCAGAAATATTTACTCTTACAATAAGCCAGCCATTATCGTTGTTAACTTATTAAATTATAAATATATCATTAATATGACATGTAATCACACTCAATTTTCCAATACTATTTGGTATTAGAGTTGAACCTAGAATCTCATACCATTTGTAGCAAATCACCTTACTAGTGTTCAAATATATATTTTCTAAATAGTTCTTACTTGTGTATGTCTATTATTTCTTTGCATCATGTGTTAGGACCCATACCTATAACCCTTGTATGCACATATTTATTATGTCGAATTTATAGATCATGATGACAATATTACTTTTTATATAAATGAGATTTCCTTCAAAGTATAGTACCCATTCAAGGATGTTATAGTTATACTTCCTAATTATTCTTAGCACTATATGTTTGTTACTATTGCATATAATCCTAAATAATTTTCCCTCATTGGCCCTTAATGATTCTTTAATAATTGTATGATCATACACTTGATTCACTCATTTGGATAAATAAATCAATGTGTTACATAACTACCATAGCACGATATTGAGATTTTGTGGTTTCATGCATCGCTCCCTTTGGAGGGCTTATGTGCTGCGTTAGACACTCCATATATGGTAAGTCATTAATCCACATTACAAACTCATAAATATAATTCAATGGAACACTTTTGAGATCAAAATACCACCTGCCTATTCATCTTGTGCAGTTTAATTACAACAATCACTTTATGCCACATTCCCTTCTATCACATGCGTGGCATGTGATCTCTGCGACAAAGCTTCAACAACTATGATGTGGTGATAACATTCAAGGGTCATGATTTCCATACAAAACCATAAACTTGGTCGGGTTATGCGGGTCAATCATTTCATTTGTTTCTAGTTTCCATTCTCTATGCATTAAGGTTCTTCCACTACGTACACTATTGGAAACTAGTTCCCTTCGAGCTTACAGTAGTCCTTAGTGTTATTTTCTCTGTGTACCCTTCTATTTTTTTCCTCGGTGAGTTATTCCTTTATAGTATGATGTCATTTTTTTTTAGGTTATTGAAGTTGGGGTTAATATGCTAAGTTATTTGGTGCCCTATGCTCTAGTTTACAGAAATTGTTGGAATTTATGGAGAATTCCTTAACACAAAGACAAGGAATAAAACAATTCCTCTTCCACAACAAAAAGATAAAATTAAAATTAACTTGCAGACACAGAGAGATGAAATAAATAATTCTATTTCATTAGTCGAACTCTGTTACAAAATAAAATTCTTCAGAACAAAGTTCTAGATTCACAGTGGAAACTTCACTAGATGTTGCACACATAGTGCTTCATGAATTTCCTTTTTCTGTCTCCCTGTTATTTTCTCTGTTTTCAGCTTTTGGGCAAAGAGTAACAAATACACAGCAGTAACAATGCTCTCACTATTTTTTTTTTAATGCTCACGGCATATATATATATATATATATGGAAATTTACAATATAATATATATATTATAAATATCTTATATTTATAATATATATAACCATAGTTAAAACATAAATTAAACTTCATGCGGAAGATTTAAAACTTAAATAAAAAATTTAATGCCAAGGTTTAAAACCTTATCCCTTTATGTATTTTCCATTGGCTGTTTGGAGGAGCCTCCCATGGGTTTTCTTTACCTACGAGAATTGCTTTGATTGAAGAGGAGGTGGGACCGGAGGTGAGTGACATCACCTCCTCCAGGGGGTTGTGTTCACCCTTCATGTCTTACAATGGAAGACCCTCGGAACCACTTCTCCTATGCGCGATTTGCTGCCTCCTCTCAGAACATCGCCAACTCTGCGATGAATGCAATTGGTGAAGCATCAATGCACGTGATGAGTGCGGATAACAATGCACTTCCTTTGCTGTCACTAAACTTTAAACAATTTAATTCAGACTTAACTCTGTCGTCTTTCTATCCCTTCAGGAATAACTTCATCATCCTACATTACTGTGCATACGACTATTGGAATTAATATTCCAACAATCCCCCTTAATTTCAACTTCTAGGTTTTCTTGCATACCTAGGCATTTATGAAATAGTTAAAACTCTTCTGCATTAATGGCTTTGCTAAAATATAAACAAATTGTTCCTCTGTTCTGCAATGTTGCAAAACAATTTCACCATTATTAACCAGTTCACATATAAAATAAAATATAGCATCAATATGCTTTTTTGTCTTATGAAAGATAGAATTCTTTGATAAACCTGTCGCTGAGCTATTATCATAGTAAATTATTGTTCCTTTGTCATGTTAATGACATAAATCTTTGAACATTCTTCTCATCCATACTGCTTGGAATTCTGCTATTGTTGCTGCCACATATTCTTCCTCTGTTGTTGATAAAGCCCCAATTCGTTGTTTCTTGGAAGCCCATGAAACAACTCCCGATCCCAAATGAAACACATATCCATATGTGCTCTTCTTGTCATCTGCGAATTCTCTTGGCTTCCTGCCAATGAGTCTCTTTCAGCCTTTCCATAAATCTGGAGATTAAACTCACAGCGTGCATAGTATCCAGCCTAGTTGCAGTCAAATACATGAGGCTGCCAACTATGCTCTTATACAATGTCGGATCAAAATCCTTGTTGTTGTCTTCTTTGCTTAATTTTAACCCCATGACAGTTGGAGTTGCAGCTGCCTTACTGTTATGCATGTTGAATCTTTTCAACACCACTTCAACATATTTTACTTAGGAAATGAAAATACCATTATCATTTTTCTCTACTTCAATTCCAAGAAAATATCTCAAAAAACCCAAATCGGTCATTTCAAATTCACTCTTCATGACTGCTTTAAAATCAGGAATGAGAGAAACTTCATTTCCAGAAAAAATTAAATCATCTACATATAAAACAACAATAAGAATCTTACCATCATTTTCTTTTATGTAGAGTGTGGGTTCTCCATCACATTTCTCAAATCCATTTTCAGTCAGGTAAGCATCTATTCTGTTGTACCATGCTCTTGGTGCTTGATTCAACCCATAAAGAGCTTTTTTCATCTTGTATACTTTGTGCTCTTGGCCTTCAATCTCATAGCCTGGAGGTTGTTCAACATATACCTCCTCTTTCAACACTCCATTCAGGAATGAGAATTTCACATCCATTTGGTAAACCTTCCATTTATGTTGTGCTGCTATGGACAACACTGTTCTCACTATTTCCATCCTTGCAACTGGTGCAAAGGTTTCTTCATAATCTCTTCCTTGTTGCTGCTTGTAGCCTTTGACAAAAAGTCTTGTCTTATGCCTTTCAATCTTGCGTTTAGCATTACTCTTGGTTTTATAAACCCATTTTACTTCAATGACTTTTTTACTTTTAGGGTGGTCCACTAACTCCCATCTATTACACTTCTCTATCACACCAATTTCTTCATCCATTGCTTCAATCCATTTTTCTTCTTTTACAACATCTTCAAACTAAATTGGGTAATCAACATGACAATACAGAGAAAATAAAGAATTCAGACCGACATTATCATTTACCTCTCCTTGTTCATAAATCTCACTCAGATTTGAATCTTGATCTTCTTGGTGTACTTGGAGTTCCACTTGAACTCGATGGAGTTTCAGTTAGCTGTGCTGCGCTTGAAGAAGCACTTCCTTGATTTGTCAAGGCTATTCTGTTTCTAGGTTTTGGTGTGGTTTTTTGTGCTTGCAGTGGTGGAGGAGGAGCCACCAAGGAGGGATTATTTGTTGTTGTCCCTTCCTCTTCTTCTTCGTGAGACACACATGTCTTCACATTCACCATTTTCTCTAAGCTTCCATCCCAAGCTTCTTCTTCAATAAGCTACACATCCCTACTGATTATAGCTTTCTTGGTGGATGGATTATAGAGTTTGCATTCCTTGGACTCATCACTGTATCCAACAAAGATACATTTCTCCCCCTTACTGTCCAATTTATTCCTTAACTGATCTGGAACATGTGCATAAGCCACACATCCAAAAACTTTCATGTGGGTGACATGTTGCTTTATGCCACTCCACGCTTCTTCTGGAATTATATTCATGAAAAATTTGGTTGGGAATCTATTCAAGATGTACGCTGCACAATTGAAAACTTTAGCCCAATACTCATTTGGCAAATGTTTTGCCTTTAACATACTTCTAACCATGTCTATTATGGTCCAATTCTTCCTTTCTGCAACACCATTTTGTTGAGGTGTTTACCTTGTGGTAAAATTCTTCTATATGCCATTCTCCCTATAGAAATGCAGGAACTCTTTGGAGATGTATTCTCCACCTCTATCGGTTCTCAGCACGTGGTGCCCACTCTACTTCTCAACCTGAGCTTTGAAGTGGCAGAATGGCTCAAACACTTCACTCTTCTATTTCAAGAAATACGCCCATGTATTTATGGTGTAATCATCTATGAATGTCAAAACATATTTTTTGCCAGCTAAAGATGGTGTTTGCATTGGTACACATAAATCTGAGTGGACAATTTCTAAGGGTGTTTTTTCCCTTATACTCTTTCCTGCTAGAAATATTTCTCTGTGTTGTTTGCCCAAGATGCAACCTTTAGATAAGTTGTCCAGTTTCTAAATCAATGGTAATACCTTTACCATTTCCTTTCTATGGAACAAGTTCAGGCCTCCGAAATTGAGATGTCCAAATCTCAAATGCCGCAACTAGTTTTCATCTTTCACTTCCTATTGAAAGACCTCTTGTGTTATAGTTGCTACATTTCTTCTTTCCTTTAAGTCTACTTTGAGCTTGAGAGGAAACATCCTATTTCTTGTCATTTACACCTCTGAAATGACTTTTTTTCTTGGAGGTATGTCCATGATTGTACACACATCATCTTTAAAAAATACATTGTAGCCCTTGTCAATGAGTTGTCCAATGCTCAAAAGTTTACATTTCAATCCAGGTACATAATATACATCTGGCACAAACTTCTATTCTCCATTTCTTGCCAGGATACCTACTCTGCCTTTTCCCTCGACAAAGATCTTACTATCATTTCCTGTTGTTACCTCAGATTTAACCTATTCATCAATATTGGAAAACATTGCTATGTTTCAAGTCATGTGGTTACTACAACCTGAGTCTAAGAACCATACATAATCTTGTATGTCTTGTGATAAATTACATGTTAACAACACATTACTCTAGTTCTTATTTTATTTTGCAAAATTTGCATTATGCCTATTATTCATGTCATTTTTCTTTTTCCTACATTCATTGGCATAATGCCCATATTTCTTGCAATAATGACACTGGACTTGGGATTTATCATACCTTTGTCCATGAGCTTGTTTTTGGCTTGAGCCTTCATTTTGTTTGTAGTTGCTACTTCTTTCACTCGCATTTGCAGGGGTGTTTCTTCCTCTGTTTTGGCTTCTGCCTCTTCCTCTGTTGTTTGCTCTACCTTGACCTCTAGTTTGGCCAAAAGAAATTTGAGTATTGGATGCTTGTTCCAATGAGGAATATGTTCCTCTGTTCATTTCATTTTCGTGAGACATCAAGGATGCACTCAGCTCATCCAATGTAAATTGTGAGAGATCCTTTGTCTCTTCCATTGCCACTACTATGGCATCAAATCTTGAGGGTAGAATTCTCAATATTTTCTCCACAATTCTTCTATCTTCAAGCATCTCTCCATGAGACCTTATCTGGGTAACCAACCCAATAACATGAATGAAAAATGAGTCTATAATTTCAGACTCTTTCATACAGAGAGTTCCAAAATCTCTCCTCAACATTTGCAATTTTGTTGTTTTCACCTTCTCGATGCCTTGATAGGTTATCTTGAGAATATCCCATGCCTCCTTAGACTTTGTTGCTGCTGTAGTCCTTTGGAAAATACTCTCATGTATATATTTAAAAATATAGAAGAGGGCTTTGGAGTCTTTCCTATTGTCTTTTAACAAATATCTTTCTGCTGCTGTCAAAGCAGCCAACGCTGCTGCATCTGCTGGATCTGGGTAGCCATTCTCAACTAGCTCCCATATCTCTTGTGAAGCAAACAAGTCTATCATAGTGATAGCCCAATATTCCTGATTCTTCCCGTTAAACTGTGGAAGTTGGGGATTTGTCAGACTGGTGCCTACTGCTGCCATTGTGATTGTGCAAACTAGACAATTTCCTTGACTGTGTAAAAAAAAAAAACAAAATCTTTCTCTACTTTCTTCACTGAGCACATAGACTAGCTCTGATACCATGTTGGAATTTCTGGAGAATTCCTTAACACACAGACAAAGGAATAAAACAATTACTCTTCCACAACACAGAGATAAAATTAAAATTAAATTGAAGACACAGAGAGATGAAATAAAGACTTTTATTTCATTAATCAAACTCTGTTACAAAATAAAATTCTTTAGAATGAAGTTCTGGATTCACAGCGGAAAATTCACTAGCTATTGCACACACAGTGTTTCAGGAATTTCCTTTCTCTGTCTCTATGTTCTTTTATCTGTTTTCAGCCTTTGGGCAAAGAGTAACAAATACACAGCAGTAACAATGCTCTCACTATGTTTTTTTTTTAATTCTCACGACATACATATATATAGAACTTTACAATATAATATATATATTATAAATATCTCATATTTATAATATATATAACCATATTTAAAACATAAATTAAACTTCATGCATCATATTTAAAACTTGAATCAAAACTTTAATGCCAAGGTTTAAAATGTTATCCCTTTATGTATTTTCCATCGGCTGTTTGGAGGAGCTTCCCATGGGTTTTCTTTACCTACCGGAACTAATTTTATTAAAGAGGAGGTGGGACCGGAGGTGAGTGACATCACCTCCTCTGGGGGGTTGTGTTCACCCTTCGTGGCTCACAATGGAAGATCCCCGAAACCGCTTCTCCTGTGCACGCTTTGGTACCTCCTTTCAGAACATCATCGATTATGCGATGAATGCAGTTGGTGAAGCATCAATGCAGGTGATGAGTGTGAATAACAATGCAATGGCTTTGTTTTCATCGACCTTCAAACAATTTAATCCAGACTTAACTCTATTGTCTTTCTATCCCTTCAGAAATAACTTCGTCGTCCTGCATTGCTATGCATAAGACAGTTGGAATCAATATTCCAACAGAAACATGGCCAATCTAGGCGTGGAAGGTTTTAGAGCTCTCCCAGCCCATTGCTTTCATATCTTCTATGAAATTCTTATCATGGGATTTGAGACTGGGTGATCAAGATGGTTTCGTGGTACATTCAACTAACCATCGATGTGGGTATGCTATTCCTTTAGGGAACCTACTATGACCTCGATATATGTACGTGGGGACTGCCATTGGGTTTGTGTGGCTAAAATTCAACCATAACAGGGAACAAATGTTTATTCCTGATGTGTTTTCTAGATTGGTGGGTCGTGACGACATTTGGATCCTTCCAGTTTCTCTCATTTCTTCTACCAAAGTGAAACCTTCAATATGCGTGGAATTTCTCTCAACCACATGACTTTCAAACCTCTTTAATTCTTTAAAGAAAATAATTTAAGCCACTAAGAAATTTATCTATCACATGACTTGTATGTCAACTCACCATTACAGAGGAAGGTAATTTTAACCAACGATCAAATCAAACCTCCATAATATAATTATAATCATATCTCTCAACTTCAATCCATCATATATGTAGAGTGCCATTTCAAAAGTTGTAATCAATTGCATAGTAACTATTCTAGTTTAGAATGGGAGTGGTAACTTTGTACGAGTGTGTCCGTCTTCGGAAATGTCGAGAAGGTGAAGAATATTTATTTTGCACAGAGATTTCCGTTTGGATAAATACTTATTCCTGGTGTTATGTATCTACTCATTTTTTTTTACCATTGTATTAAATTGGTATGGGAAAATGACCACGTTTCCTTGTATGCATTTTTATTCAGGAAATAATTCAATACCATTCCTTGGTTATTGTGATCTTAGTTTCGTTGGATTATCCAAAGTGTATTTCCAGCTTCGACACTTAGATCAAGGGATTTTCCTCAATCAGTGGTTGATGAGAGTATTAATGTCCTATTTGTGCATACTTCTCAAAATTGGTGCATACGTCGATTGGAGACCCCTTATTTAAGTTGGTCATCCTCTCAAGTCGCAATTTTTCCCCTCATACCTATTATATCATCCCTTTAAATTTATTTAATTGTGAGCATACCAGAATTACTAATAGCTATATTTATTTCTATTCAATATTTCGGTCATAGGAAGGAGTCGAAACCATTTCCACAATTTGGGTGATTCCTCAATTTAGACAGAAGAGATGACCCCCTCGTAGTGTGTAGATATAATTTCCTTCGTTTAAACTGACCTCTTGATTTCTTGGAGGTTTAACATCCTTAATTGCATATGAAATAAAATTATCCATTATGTTTGTAAATGGCGTGGTTTCAATGAGCACGTTGTTCAATTTATTTTCAGAAGTATTTCGGTTGTAGACCAATCCTTGATCACTTCAAAGTGTGTGAACATGGTTGTTATAGTTTATAAATCCATCTTTTACTATTTCTAGTAAATCATTTTATAATTATGTTCATTCCTCTATTGTGTCTTGTTTTCACTGGTCATAGATTTAGGTGCCCTAGTGTTTATTCATATATCAGGTAAGTAAAATAAATGTAGATTCAAAAGTGTCCTCCAACACATACTTTTATTGATCATAGAAAAGAGATTACATAACAAATTGCAGGAGTTTACAAATGTAAACTCTCACTTCAATGAAATTAGGAAACTAACCTATTTATAAGCTCTATGTTCTAAATTAATTTAGTCATGGATCACTTGGAAAACCAACAAGTGTCCATTTACAATAAATGAACTTCTAACCATTCTACTAACTTTATTCCTATTTTAGAGCCTAGGAAACAACTCTATTATAGAGTCCCATTTTTACTAACAAAATTCCAATTCTAAGTATCTCTAATATTTATTAAATATTCTAATTTAATAAATATTTTATTCTCTAAATTTACATGATTTAATTTATGTATTTTGGATTTATAATTGGCTTATGAAAGAGGCTAACATTGCCCCATTCAAGGATAAATCCAAAATAAGAACGAGGAACCATCTTCCAAGTTCTCAAGTTGATGCCGAAAAAATCTTCAATCTGAAGAGACCATGAGTCAGCTATATGTCTGATTCATCTCTGAATGTTGCTTGACAACTCCATCACTTGCCAATTTGCAAAAGGATCCATCTATCCTTTGTGTGAAATAATCATCCTTTGTCCACTGACAAAATTGGTTGAATGCCCACTAGCTGATGATGTTAAAAAGAAACTCCTTGTTGCTTTTGCTGTGTTGAAAACTGCTCATTACTTCTTTGCTGTCGAATGCCCATTGGAAAATTTGTTGATGCCCACTAGTTGTTGAAGATGTCCACTGGCTGCTTTTCCTGGTTTTGTCGAGACTTTCAGTCTGAAAACCACCGTCAATTTCATTAACATTTTCCCCCCTTTATCAGTTGAATGGAGAGACAATCCTCTTGAAAGTATTCGTAAACTCCCCCCCTTTAGGTTTAGGAGTTTTAAACTTGTGTACTACCCCATTCAATTGAGAAAATATTTTGACTATGGATGACCATTTCCAAGGATCGATCCATTCATAATGTATCTTCAATATGGCTCATTGTTGTTGGTTATGACATTTTTCTGAGGAATGATTGGGCTTGCCACAATGGCGACAAGTATGGAGATCAAAACATTGATCGTCCATATGAAACATTCATTGATAATGGAAACACTTCGATTGGACTTCAACTTCACATTGTGTAAAATTCTATTTGGATGCAACTTTGGGTTGCATGCATTGTTGGTTATCTACAACTTTCTTAGAACTTGCTGAGGTGAGTTTTGCAAGAAATCCTCCACTGATGAACTTAATTGGCTTGGAACAATCTGGGATATGCAAGTTGGTGTCATCATTGGCATAGCCTAAGCCTCGTCGATTCTTGTTATTTTGAATTTCTTCCAAGGGCTTGATGATGGGCTTGGAAGAAATTTGAATTGGAAAAACTTGGACACTTGAAGCTGTTTGAATGAATGAATTAGAATCATTTTTAGCTGTATGGTTCAAATAATCTAAAGCATCATGCTTTTCTTACAACTCATTCGTTTGAAGTTGTGACTCTAGTTGAAGAAACTCAATGGTTTCATGTGTTTTTTGTAGATGCCGTGAAAGATCAGCAAGATTTTCTTTGTTGATTTGCACCATGTCTTCATCACTTGAGATGATCAAACTGTGAAGAATGTTTAACAACTGAATATGTTCCGCCATCTGAACTTGGTCACTTGAAATTAGGCTCTCTTGTTGGAGATTTCATGCTTTGAACTGTTTCACTTGATTTTGGTACTTGAATGTCAGACTTGCTTTGATTTGTTGCTTATTTCGCTTGCTTGGAACACTTTCTAGAATTGTAGAATTTTCTTTCTTAAACTATGGAATTCATGCTCACTTCATGATGATCATGTTTTCTTGAATGCTCACTTCACTTACTTGATTACTTCAAGCTCACTTGAATTAATAATCACGCTCGCTTGCTTCAGAAATTGCTAGATCTCTTGCTTGGTGAAAGCTTGTTTCTCTTGTTCCAAGTTTACTGGGACTCACACTCGCTTGCTGTAGAGTTCAACTTGCTTGATTGGTGTTAGAGTTGAATTTTTTTGGTTTCTTTGAAGGTTTCTACAGTGAAATTCATGCTGGATCACTTGATGGTTTGAAATTTGTACTGACTTGATGCAAATTGCTTGAATGAATACTCACACTCGCTTGTAGGAGATGTGAACTTGTTGCTTGTTTTATTTCGAGTTAAAAACTTATGCACTCACTTGATTTTTCTTTAAAGAAAGGGTGTCGAACATTGTTGAAAATGCACCCAAGAAAGCTTACAATGATTTTAATGATTCACTTAAAACAATGAATTCACTTTTCCTCTTAAAAATTCATTAACAATGAATTTTTAATGATTCACTTAAAATAATGAATTTGATTACAAGTTCTTAAATCTATCTACAAGAATGTTGATGTAGACTTTGCTTTGAAACATTGGAGTTTGCAGATTCATTAACTTGATTGTAGTGATGTAGAATTTGCTTCGAAATGCTGGAGTTCGCAGGTACATGAACTTGATTGTATTAAGTGAATTTTCTTGTTGAGGTAAAATGCAGATGTTGAAAACTTTGATTATTTGTTGTAGTCGTGCAAATGCATGTGTTGAGTTTAATTATCCTTCCTTGCAGCTTCTTCGTTACATGTGTTGTGCTTTTTTGTATTGAACTTTATGTATGTATTAAATGAAATCATTTATGTGTCAAAAATAGACACAAATCAAAAGCAATAACATGAAGCCATAAAAACATGCGCCATCAACAAACACACATGGTGTACCTAAGATCCCCTTATTCAATTTTGGGCGGATCTAGGACACTTGAATACCACAAATAAGATGTATTTATTAAGTATTAAGGTCATGAACCTTTCATCGTTTACAACATTTCCATTGAAGCTTTCTCAAACAATGACAATCTAATGCCTGCAAAGTTTGGAAGCAAATGCTTTCAAAAAGCTGACTCAAACTCCTACATCAATGAGCTTTCCTTTGAAAAATCGATCACTCTAATTTTACAAAATATGCACCTTATTTCTCCACAAAATTGCTTTGAACATTCAAATTATCACTCCAATAATCTCCTTATTACTTCATACAATGATTTTACTAAGTCTCTCTTTAAAAAGTGAATCAAGACTTAATAAAAAAAGTGTCACTTAAAGTTTCTTTTTAAACTTTACAACCTATGTATGTAAAGTTATATTAACCATTCACTTTACATACTGCCCTCTTTAAAATTTAATGAAAAATTTTTATGAAGTCACTTTTAAAAAGGAGGATTTTCATTTTAGATTTAAAGCACACTATTTTTTTTATTTTTGAGAAATTACTTATAGCAGCATAAAATTTTTCAAATATATTGTAACCTCTGTACCCTCGTATGGCTACAACTGATTCATGATTCATGTTCCAATTTGTACAACCTTTGATTCTCCACTACATCTGTGTCAGTTCACGCGCAAGTCAACAATCCACGCTTGGCTCTACAATCACACTTGATTTGGAGAATGATTTCTTATGCAGACTCAAAAATTTCTACCGTCTTTTTAAAAGAAAACATGAATTGATATACAACTCAAGACATGGGTTCAAATCTAGTGGCCAACACTGGTTGCTACTTAGGGCTTCACACATGTACGCTTTATTTAATCTATTTACATTGATATTCAACACAAACCTGAATAAACACGATGAGAAGCTTCTCCGTCATGAAGCAGTGTTCCTGCAAACAAATTTAATTTTTGCACATCGCCATGGATTGAAACTTAACGCTCTTCACTCCACAGGGCCATGGATTGCAAAATGATTCCATCATTGCATTGAAAAAAAATACACTTTCTCCCAGGCTTCATGATGCTGGTCCCTCCACAAGAAACTCTTCAACACTTCTCCTTCACAGCCACCCCACAAGAAGGCAATGCGAGACTAGTCTCAAGGGAGACATAAAACTCGACAGAGTTGAAGGTTTTAAAATTGAAAGCCCGATCATTTTATTCTTGTAAACATGAGGAGTGCTGAACCTTTCAAGTGCCTCCTCCACAAATTTATATAATGTAAAAGACTTGGACATGGTAAGGATTACTGCTGATGCAAACAAAAACTCTGGCTTTAAAGAAGATTTGGCTACTGGTGTCATTGAAAACAATCTCTGCAACAACTTAAAACTTCATAGGATTACAACGAAACTATGTTGAAATGAAATAATTGTCAGTGCATCCATTAAATTTTTTTAATTATATGAAGCGATCCATTTATGTATTTAGAATCATTTAAAATTATAAAATAGAAGCATAAGCCAAATTAAGATGAGTTGCGGATCGTGAGGTCTTCAGGAGTTGCAAGCACAACTTTATTCAAAATGGAATGAACAAATAATCATAGAAGTGAAAAGATTTGAACCATAAATCATCTTCCAAGCACAAATAATGCCCTAAAGGCAGCAACATTATAAAATCACAAAAATCATTGGTGTAGCATGAACTGGTGTTCGCAGAAAAGGGAGGACGGAGAACCACTATGAATACAACAGGAAAATATGGTATGAGATGAAAACAATAAATGGAATGTCGCTGCCTCCATAAACCGCAGTTACAGGATCTTCATACCAAGTCGTTTGTTCAATCCACTTCAATAACAAATCAAATATTTTTGCAAAACTTCATATTTTTCTTCATACCAAGTCCTTTGCTCAATCCACTTTAATAACAAATCAAATATGTTCTCAACACTTCATATTTTTCTTCATACCAAGTCCTTTGCTCAATCCACTTTAATAAAAAATCAAATATGTTCACAACACTTCATATTCAGCAAACATTCATGCAGATTAGATGACTTCACGCAACACACAATTCATTCTTTAAAAACCTCACATACACCCAACATCACCATCACCATATGCTTTGATACCACATGTATATTCATAAGTGTCCTCAGACACATACTTTTATTGATCATGGAAAAGAGATTACATAACAAATTTCAGGAGTTTACAAATGTAAACTCTCACTTCAATGAAATTAGGAAACTAACCTATTTATAAGCTCTATGTTCTAACTTAATTTAGTTATGGATCACTTGGAAAACCAACAAGTGTCCATTTACAATAAATGAACTTCTAACCATTCTACTAAGTTTATTCCTATTTTAGAGCCCAGGAAATGACTCTATTCTAGAGTCCTAATTTTACTAACAAAATTCTAATTCTAAGTGTCTCTAATGTTTATTAAATATTCTAAATTAATAAATATTTTATTCTCTAACTTTACATTATTTAATTTATGTATTTTGAATTTATAACTGGCTTATAAAAAATGCTTTCCTACTCTTGTGACTTCTTTAGTCACTTATTCCCTATAATGTCTTGTTCTTAAGAAATTCCTTGATTCTATAGGTACGCCAATACCTTGAAAGTTTCTAGTTAATCTGTAAAGCTACAAAACCCGAGTTTATATGTTATCCTTCAGTAACCTGGGTAAAATTTTAGGTGAATATTTCTCAACTGGTTTCCTTTCTGTTTTAGGCTCTGAACGAACTTTTGGATTCTGTATAGATGTTTGGAATTGCTAAATTGTCTCTTATCAAGAGACCTTGTCATTGCTTCATTTAATAAAAATTTATAATATATTTCAAAAATTCCTCAATTTCAATAGATTTTCCCAACTGTTCCTTTATTTTATGTTTCTTCCATACAACTATGTCTAGGGATTCTAAGTTTTTTTTAGCAAAATGGAATACATGTTTGAATTAAATTGTTTCCTCTTCCAGTATTACACTATATTCTCAATAGAAAAAGGAATACATTCCATCCATTTCTATTGATAAAAATTATTGAGGAACCAAATTAGACTCCTATCTTACCTGGTGTAACTAAAAATATTTAATTAGAGTTCCTTTCTCTCACTCATCCTAGTGCATTTATCTACTTACAATTTATGTATGTAGAAAAATACAGTTTACATAGTCTAACATTTCTAGTTAATTACGTACACATTGTTGTAAATGTGAAGTCATGTTTCTATAAGGAAAAATCACCCGTACAATTTTCATATACTCATGTATGACCTACTATAGTATAACGAGCAGTAAATTTTTTGTTCTGTAGTATAACATCTAATACTAGTTTTCATTATAATTTTTATGTAATTAAAACATTTTCTTTCATGGATAAATTTGTATATTAAAAGGTAATTATTTTCATATCATCTATACATACACATTGGCATGTGAAATAATTTAAGTGATAATCACTCAATTTCATACCTTCTATACATAATTATTTTCACAAGAAAATCTAACCATGCAATTTCTAGGTTCATACCTTCTATACATAATTATTTTCACGAAAAAATCTAACCATGCAATTTGTAGAACGTCACTTGGGAATCCTACACCCTTTTGCACCAAACCCTGAACTGAGTTCCTCTAGTTCGCCACTGAGCTGAGAAGTTATTACAAGGGTATCAACAACCCCTTTTGTTCTGTTCAATAGGTATTTAATACTTTTCTCTCACAATAAAGTTTCCTTTTGCGAAATCGTGTTTTTGTGGACATTTTTTCCCACTTGGATACCTTACTCTCTCACGAAAATTATATTCTTATCGAAGATTAGCATGTTGGAAATATTTTCATTGATGGAAAAGGAGTACAAAGGAGCAACACCTGAACTATCATTAAGGCAAAGAAGTAGAGAAGAACCAGCAATAAGACAAAGGAGCAGATCAGGCAACAATGCAGTAAGAAAGCATAAAAGAGAGGCAGAGGAGCAACAAAGAGGCATGGAACAACATTATACTCTCTCGAAAGGAAGCAAAGGTAGCAAAGGCAGTGAATGCAATAGAGAATCACCACAGGCAGAAGAGGTAGCAAAGAAGCAGCAAAGGCAGCAGAGGTAGTGAATGCAGCAGAGAAGTAGCAAAGGAAGCACAGAAGCATAAAAGGCAACAGAGAAGTAGCAATGGTAGCATAGAAGCTGCAATGGAAGAAGAGAGGCAACAAAGGCACGCATCTAGCGTAATAATACCAAGTCACAGTGAATAACGAATAGAATAAAAATCTTAGGAGAGATCAACACATTTAGGACTTGAATAAATCTCATGAAAGATAGCAGAGATGAAAAGTAGCAATGCTTGCAAAAAGAAGACAAATCGACTAAGGGAGAGAACTCTTAGAATAATTCCAAAGGAGGCGATCAGACGACAAAGATCGAACCACATAATAAAAGTATTAAGAATTAGCGACAGAGATGAGAGTGGGCAGAAGAGATGAAGAAGAGCCATGTGAAGGATGAGTGGATGATCAAGATTAAATCGCAAAATTGAAGATTTAATATTAACGGTAGAGATGTGGATGAGTGTTGGGTTGAGAATGAAAGCACACATCGAAAGCTGAGAATTACAGTTTTTACGTGTTAAGAATTGAAGACCAATTAGATGAGCAAGCAGTAACGAGGACCATAGATCTGGTGTAGATCAACATTCACAATTACATCAATGGAGATCAAAAGCACAAATCGCAAAGTTTAGCACTCAAGTATTAAGACCGTCACAAGTTAAGTTAAGTTGGTTGCGATATTAAATTGAGGAGACATGTGTCAGCACTACACACAAGCATACATGGAAGATATTAGAGTTTACCATTAAGAGTTCTCACAATATGGTAAGTTATATGCGATGCGATGAGGGAAGAATGAAATGTCAACACTCCGCATGAGTGCACATTGTAGATCTTAAATATTATGGTTTAAGGTTCAAACGGTAAGTTATGTTGTATGCGATGCGAAGTGGAGAGGAGGCCGCACTGCGCAATACCATAGATCGCAAGAAATATGGTTTAGTGTTATCAATAAGAGTTAAAAGGTGTGGGAAAGAAAAGTGCAATGTACTATGATTGATCAAGTAATGTGGGATCGGATAACCCCTATTATGCATCTATTATGTGCGTTCGGTTATAACATATACGCTATTTTATTGCTAATCGTATGTATGTTAATATGCATTATTTGATTTCCAAAATGTATGTTTGTTATACTTAACTCCAAAGGTTTATTCTGCCATGCATAAAATAAAAGTTATGTGGACCATAACCCACATATCCGTGGGTTTGGTTAAAGAATCCAGCCAAGATGAGTAGTGTGATGCAGTTGCAGCTGTGTGTTAAAAAAAAAGTCTAAACACGACAAAGAAAGGCTAGGTAAGAAAAAGGGCTCAAAGCTTGTACATAATAGTTCAACAACATGGGTTGAGTTGAGAAAAAATGGGTAGTTACACAACGCAATTGAAATATAACTATAGAAACAAAAAATAAAAAATGACAACAAGAAGAAGAGGACAAACGCACAACAAAGCTAAAAAACTAAAAGGGCTGAGTAAAATAATTTATTGTATCTATAGATGTATTATTTATTTTATAATGTTTGTGATGCAAAGGAAAGTCTTCCTAGGCAAAGGAAAACTCCAATTTAATACTTAAATGATTATATAGTGTTGTAACATTCTCAATATGTTGAATGAGGAAATGAGAGGGCGAAAGGTAAAGAGTCATACCTGTTCATTTCATATTCCCATATGGAATGCAAATAACTATGAAATGAGCTCTATAAAGGATGTTATTGTCATATGCATAAAGAGGTTAGAGAATGGAAGAATAAAATAGAGCAGATAGAAATGTTGTGCAGATCCAGAGCTAATATGAAGCAGATTTGAAGGATGGAAGGGTAGCGGTGGAGAAGGATTAAAATAGAGCTGATATCTAGGTAAATCAACATATGATTTTATTGTAGAGTGAGGAAGTTGGTGCTTCCATATCAAGTTGTAGCTTGATAGATGTCCAGTTGTAGCTGGTTGAGGTAGGAGCCTCCTGTGGGTTGTAGCCTATAGAAAATACATGGGAGTTTGTGCTTCCATTTCAAGTTGTAGCTTGATAAATGTCTAGTTGGAGCTCGTTGAGGTAGGATCCTCTTGTGGGTTGTAGCCTATAAAATATAGATGGGATTTGGAGCTTACTTTCAAGTTGTAGCTTGTAGAATTTGAGGTAGTAGCCTCCTGTAGGTTGGAGCCTACAAAAAATCATTGGTGACAGGGAGTTGGGGATTGCCTTTTACAAGTTGTTTCCACTTATATCTGTTGTAGATGTGTATGATTATTATGTGTTGATGTTCTTTATTTAATCTTCTTAATACTTTCTGCTCACATATTAAGATTGATGCTTCATTATATAATAATTTTATCATGAAATGAAGGTGTAAATAAGTTTAAAGGAAATTTTAAAAGTCCATGAACATATTAAACTGATTCACCTCCCCCCTTTCAGTTTAACTAAGGTTGTCAACATATCATCTTTCTCCAACTAAGAGATTTAATGGATCTTTCCCTCCCATCAGTTAAAATTTATTTGGAGTTTCTTATAGAATTCTTATCATGAAAGAATTAACCAATCTCATTTACCAATGTGATTTTATTTTTGTTTTCCTTTATTTGGCAACAATATCATTTCTAGTTATCTCATTCCCAAGTAGTTAAATTCCATTAATTTATTTATTAACAAAATATTCAGTTACATAATTACTCCAATGTACTTCCTTGCTTTTTACCATTCTTTCTAACATAATTCAATATAAATAATACCGACATTACCACAATGAAGAAATATTACAAAAATGCATCACCAAGACTATTTAAAGGTAAAACAAATTCCCGTTAATCACCATCACATTATTTATCATTTAATTCTTAGCCATAAAATATTTTTTAATTAAAAATTTAATCATATTTACGAGTCAAAATAAAATTCAAAACTATTCCGTTATCCATGAAGAAAAAATTAAAACCTCTCATCCATCCATGTAAGCTGATTTGTTTCTCTTATGTTCAGTAAAAATATGTAATCAACATTTTATACATGCAATACCTCCCTTTAGTTTACATATTGTTGCAAGACCTGTAACTTAAATATAGTAAACATGACTTTACTCCTCATGTCAAGAATTTAATATTACATATTAATAAACAATTTTTTCATTGTTAAAGTCCTCATAGAGTTATCACTACATGATGATTTATATTTATTTTTTAGCTAAACATAAAGAAAAAATATGTTAACTTGTTAATAAACCATTAAGTATCTAGATCGAGACTAAATCTTCAATGTTATTTCTAAATTCACTATTTTTTTCTCATTTTCCTATTTGAGAAGGGTGTGGACTATGAATCCTTATTATCATAGACATTATAAAAATCAGAAACAGATATTTTTTATTTAAAAATGTTTCCACTGCAAAAACGTGTGTAAAAATATTGTCATTCTTACCAATTATATTATAATATTCCAACAAGACTAATAATAAACAATATAATTAGCGAAATAAAGAAAACAAAGACATACAACAATAGTATAAATGATGACAAGACACAAGTACATATCACTTTCCATTGTCATCAACCTAATTATCTTCCTTGCTTGGTGTAATAACTCTATTTTTCTCAAATATATGTTTTGATATAGGTTCGTGTCTTAATACAAACCACCAATTTCTCTCCAACACATCTGTGTAAAAAGATAGCTAGTTGCAGTGTTTTGGGAACACACAAGGCTCCATAGTTTCATGCTACATATTTCTAGAGTTGATAGATATTAGCCTACTATCACAGTCTTCCTTTACATTATTCCTATCGAATGTATCCAACCACTTGCACCTAAAAATAACACATTGGAATGAATATAATTCCACTTGAATGATCACTTCTATCTTTCCAATGTAACCTAATGTCCCCTACATTAGGTTTTTATAGTGGTGGCTAGCACGAATATATTGGCCAAACTCGACTTGCACTCCACAATATTTTGTCATGCATCCATCATTGACATACTTCTTGTGAAAAGTATGTCCATATTCCAACATGAATAGGAACACATGCACCTATAAAAATGTGAATAAATCAAAGTGTCATGTATTGAATTACCCAGTGATATTTCAATATATATATATATATATATATATATATATATATATATATATATATATATATTACAATTCAAAGGTGCAGTATGAATTCATAACTATACATAAAGGGACTATGGTTACCAATTTGTTGCACCCAATCCCTATGTTTAGCACATCTTGATCTTTAACACGCGAGGTAATGACCAGATTCACTGTATTTCTCTCTCACTTTAATAAGGACATAACTATTAGGGTACGTAATTGTAATATTTTATTTTAAATGATTAGGATAAGAAATACTTCTACCATTCAAATAGTCAAATTATTTTCTCTCACTATCCCATTTCCCCCTCTTTTGTTTTTACTATGTGACCCATAGTTGTGTCACTTCCATATTGTAAAGAATTAATTTGTTGATGGCTTCAATTTCTGAATGCGCCGACGAAATAAAACCAACATATGATAGTACACATAAGATCAAAATTTGCATTAATATGGAGTTCAGTGTGAATAGTTATTGTGTAGTAAGTTTAAAAATGATAAGCTTGCACTTACTGCTTATCATGTGCCTCTTTTCATTCATTTTAGGAAACTCACCTTCTCTTCTGTCTTCATCTTGTAAGTTTAAAAATGATAAGCTTGCACTTACTCCTTATCATGTGCCTCTTTCCATTCATTTTAGGAAGCTCCCCTTATCTTCTATCTTCATCTCTTTTGCTGTCCAAAATAGTTGCACCTGGTGTGTTATTGATCTTGTTGATGTACTCACTAGAATAATGGAAAGAGAAATATAATATATAGCCATCTACCATAGATGCCTCAATGTTTTCCTTTTTTTTAATAAATGCTTTCAATTTCTTCATTTACCTCTCTAAGAAGAACATCCAATGATAAGAAAGAACCCCAACTAATTCAACCTCATCTTCTAGGTGAATTAAAAGATGAACCTGTAAGTCCATGAAACTCATTGGAATTTCCTTATGAAACATACATCTCTTGAAGCCAACATGAAATGCTATCCATAAGAATCTCCTTAGATGTGATCCAACAAGGAAATGTAGATAATTTAAATATGACACGGTGTAGGTCTTAGGGGAATTTATGGTTGACTCACCCACACACGAGCAGAGGATAATGACACTGCACAATAAATAGTACATTATAAAAAATTAATTAAAAAATATATCATTACATAAAATAACAATAATGATAATAATAATAAAATCGTGTTTTTGACATACATACTCTTAGAAGGTTCGAATTTTCATGTTATTTCAAACTCGACAAATGATATTCCACAGTGAAGAAGTACCATAGTGGAGACCTATATAAAGAAGGCAACCTCATACTCATTATCACTTTATTTTCAAAATAAATACCATCTTTATTTAAAATCCATAGGGCATCACCTTCTTCGAAATACCGAGAAGGACTAACCTCTCCTCTATTTTTCATAGCCAATGTTTCCTCTTAGTTTTTGAAGAAATAAAATCTCTCCTAGCAGCTAATTTGCCATTTTTTTGATGATATGTTACTCCATTAGTAATATGAAACAATTTTAAATATATGCACGAGATTTAGTAAGTGGGAATATTGAGATGCTCCCAATATGGGAGCTCATAAAATATATATTTCCTTTTCATCGCAATGGGAAATGTCGAAACATAGTTGTCGAAGAATTTTATATCATCGAACATAGGTTCCCCATTTCAAACAATTTTTTTTAAAACTCATTGTCCTTTTATATCTAATATTCTCTAATCCATGAAGTTTTTGTCATTATTATAGGCATTTGGGGTCTCTATGGTTTACTATTGAAAGCGGATGCTGCTCTTCTTTAAGGGTGTTCTTCTAGGAGGAATACCCTGAAGCAATCATACATTAGTTTTTGTAGGTCCTCGGACCACATAGCCTCCAGAGAAGGTCCACAATATTTTACATCCATGATACCATTTTGTTACAATACCCACAAAATTATGGGATACATATCAACACATTAGAGACCATCAATATCTAAAAAACTACAAAAAATTAAATTAATATGTGAAACAAAATTGTTACATATATAAAAAAATCAATAAAAATGTAATTTAATAGAGAAAAATACCAACCCTGGATAGTCATGTATAGTTTAAGCACATATTCCATACAACATAAAACTCCTATTTGTTTCGATGGATCTTGATACATCGTACGCATGTATCTATTCCCATAATTCCTTCAATTCATCTATCAATGGTTGTAAGTAACCATCCATATCCTTCAGTTTTCTTCTACCAAGGACCATGAGAGCCAACATAATATGTTCATTACTAACAAATAACCATGGGGGGGATACTGTTATTTATAACTACTATAGGCCAAACATAATATTTGGTCTATTGGAGGGAATATGGGTTGACACTATCCATGGCTATTATGAGTTGTAGAATTCATACTTCATCATTGAATTTTTCAAGCCATGTATCCTCTATATTCTTCATGTATATTGAATGCTTTTGGATTCACATAACTCCTTACTCACTTATGTGTGAGGCATTCCATCCCTTACACATAGATAATTATTTTCAATGAAAGAGTCTTTTAATCCTTGGGATTATAGGCATCTTCCTGAATATTTTATGAGAAGGACCGTGTGATTTACTTGTTTTTTTTTGAATTACAGTAATTGCCATGGCCACATTTCAGAGATATCTCTTTATCTACACATTATCCTCTATATATAATATAATAATTCTAATTTTCATGACATGATATGTACCCAACACCCAACATTTTCATCAACTGCTTTTCCTCTTCGCAGCTAATCGAAAATATATTATCACTTGGGAGAACCTTATGTTTTAATGACATACATTTGATGGGGAATAATCTTCATGTGAGGTTATCCCCAAATTTTATGGGCATATATATATTGACAAAGAATTGGATCCTATTAGGCTAGTAGTCAATACCATTAGGTCACCCACCTATGAATTAGCAAAATATGTTTCCCTAAATCTTAAACCTCTCATTGGGAACACTGATTATTTTATTAAAAATTCTGATGATTTTTTAAATCTTATTAAAAGAGAGAATATATCCTAATGAAATACTTGTTAGTTTTTATGTGATGTCTCCTTTTACCAAAAAATTCCATTAGATGAGATGATTGAGGTTTTAAAAGAATTTTATGATCCTAAAACAACAAAGATTTCTAAATTTTTTCTAAGATCTACATTTTTTAATTTCCAAGGTAATTATTAAGCATATATCTAGAGTTTCAAAGATATCACCACTCTCACCAATTTTTTCCAACTTAGACATGAAGTACTTTGAGAAGAAGACCATTGAATTTTACCTTTTAAAACCTACTTGGTGGAAAATATTTTTTGACAACACAAATGTGAAATGAACACATGGTAAAGTAGAGCTTGATAATTTGTTTAATCACACTAACTATATATCCTATCGAATTAAGTTCAGTATGGAACTAGAGGAGAAAAATAACATACCTTTCCTAGATGTTATAATTAATATGAAGGAGGATGATACATTGGGACATAGATGTTTTTGAAAGAAAACTCGCACAAAGAGTTACCTACATGTTGATTCATATCATGCTCCCTCTCAAAATTTTGGTGCCCTCAATATGCTTTTTGTTAAAGCTCTTCTAATATATGACTTTCATCACTTGGATGAAGAAAAGAAGAATTTGAATTCTTTTTTTAGAAACATAGCATAAAATGATCAAGATATTAGGAGGGATATAAGAATAGCAAAGTGAAATATTATCTCGCAAGGCCCTCACACTCATAGTGGTAAGGTATACCTTCCTTACATTTAGGGGGTTGAAAATAGGATTGAAAGGATTTTTGGTAAGAAGGACATATTCACTCATTTGACAATAAAAGGAACAATTAGACAAGGAATGAGAAAGGAAAAATATAAAATTGATGAACATAAACTTAAACGAGCCTACAAAATTGACTGTTCTTGTGGAAAAATTTATATTAAAGAAATAGGACGTTCCTTGAAAATATAGCTGAAACAACAAGAAGTTTACATTAAGAATGAATGACCATGCACTACATACATTGCTGAACACTCCTTAAAATATAAGCACAATATTTGTTTGTAGGATGCTAGGATAATTGCAAGGGAGGACCAATATCAGAAGAGGAAGATCAAGGATACACTTGAGATAATGAAACCTTCACGTAATCTCAATAGGGATGGTGTCATTGAGATTAAAAAAAAAAATGGTTCCTCTAATCAAGAAAATTAGTTCTACCAAATCGTCTTAGGTTCAACATCTGAGGTATAATTATCTAACCCTACCTTATAGTCAATTATTTATTCACTTGCAAAATAACATACAATAGAAAGCATGCAATATTATTAATATTAATAATTTCATCATTAATATAGGTATCATTAATCATCAAGTTATTATTATAAATTAAATTAATTACTTAGGGTATTAATAATATCACCAATAACTAAATAAATTGAATAATTTAATAATAAAATTTAATAATATAACAATATTATTGAATTGAATCTAATAATATTATTAATATTATTTAGTATATTATCTTATTAGGCTTACTTAGTTCTAAGTTTTATATTATTAATATTATAATTAATAATATTAATAAGGTAACATTAGTATTTCAATTTCATTTTTGTGTTTGATTTCAGTATTTATTTATTCATCTTCCCTATGCTTTAGCTTTCCTTTCCTCAAGCATAGTCCCGATGATGGTTCCACTTTGGAACTCGAAACACCGACAAAATTTGAAAATTGTTGTTGATAATCAAAATTCTTCTTCTACAAAGGGGAATTTAATTGTATAATGTCAATATTTAGCATTAATAAAATCGACCATTTTTAGTTTTGATTGTGTGACAAAATATAGAGAACTTGATCGATCATGCAAGTCAATTGCCTTTATATTTTTGAGAAACATACATTCGACATGCCAAAATTTGCTTTCAAGATTTACAATAACGTCTATGTCCCCAACTAAGAAGACTTTGGCTTGTGGCCAGGTCCAAATGGAGGGGTCGTGGAAGCATATTTTAGGCTTTCGAATAAGGTATCATTTATATGAGAATCATCCCCTCACTCATCATTTTGGAATACATCTAACAACATGTCCCCCATGGTAGTTGTATCTCATTGGTAATCATGCATACATACCTCGATTTGATTTCATCCATTCCCAACATTTGATGAAGAACTACTATTGTTGTATTCATTACTAATTGGTGAATGAGAATGTAGTGGGAATTCACTGTGGTTGATTTAACCATTGTTTGTATGCTTCCTCTTTGAGTCTTTCTCTTCAAATTTGGATACATTTTTATTCAAATTGACATGGATTAAAAAAAAAAAATCAGATAATCAAAATATAAATAAAATAATAACTCACTGTAGATGAAAAGGGATAAATCTGTAAAGGACTTTGATCAACAATATGGAATGAGATGGAATTTGAAGAATTGGCCTTTTGATATTATTCATATTTTGTCCCTACATTTGAGAAAAGTTAGAAATAAAAATTTGTATGCATATCTAAAGTTAATCTCAAGAACCATATAACCACAATATGAATTTCAATATAGTTTTAAAACCATTTTTCAGGAATAAGGTTAATTTAAGTGGAAAATTTTTACTATGAAATATTGTAATTCATATGGATGCATCCTAAAGGATAATTTGAGATTAATATGGGATTTTATGTAAAAATAAAATTTCAGATAACTTTTAAACATGATCGGTGCATTTATCATAATAAAGTCCCTCATTCATTTAAGAAAATACCACCACTGGGGCATTCAAATAATATTGACATGGGTTTCCAACATTCTGAAAACAATATGTGATCATATTGTGCTCTTCTACAAAAAAACATCTATGTGTTTAAAAAAGAAGCATCGCTACACACCTGTTTCTGCATTTTAGAAACTAAAAATGAATTTTTCTAACTCAATTCTATTATAATAATTATAGCATTACTTCTTTTAAATAGAAAATGCATCGTTGCACTAAAGAACATAATCCCACCATTTTGAGATTTCGAAAAAAAAAAAAAGATAAACACAAATTGATGTAAAATTAATCAGTTTATCTGGTAACTGTTGCATTTAAATGTACCCCGACAATGTTAGTGCACTTTTATTGTCAACACACTAATTAAATTGGCTACTGAATATACAAATGTGCAGAGAAATTGAAAAAACATGTGTTTTTTTCCTTTTTTCTTAAAATTAAAAAACGAGAAAAAATAATTTTTATAAGTTTAATTTCATAAAGTCTTTTAAATAGTAAAAAATTATTCACTATTTCGTTATTTTAACCAAATTTTCAAATACTAGGATCAATGTGCAACAAAAAATTACTTTGGAACAACAGAACTATTCAGAATATTAGAAGGTGAAAAGGTATGGTGATTCACTCAAAACCTTGTATAGTAAATTTTTTAAAATTTATTATTTATTTTACTAATTAAAAATTTTATTATTTCTATTATGTCTTAATTAAAAGGGAGATATACTGGGAGCACTGTGGAGTTGCAAAATATTTTTGATTTGCAAAAAGATAAGAATTCGAAAGGTATGGTGATTAGCTCAAAACCATCGATAAAATAGATTTTAAATTTTACTGTTAATTTTTTTTCAATTTATGTTAGATTTATTCACAATTAAGGAAAAATTAGAAAAAAAATAAAAACCTTGTATAATAAAAAAGACTACTATAGATTTTACTAGTAAATTTTTTTACAATCTTTCTTCCTATTTAAATTTAATTAAAATTGAAAAGAAAAATCAATAGTTACCTGAAACCCTTGTTTCTTCCTACAAAATTTCACATTACAATTTAACTTCCTCTACCACTTCACAATTAGGGTTTTAAAAATTAGGCATTTTAGATTTTATGGGTTTATGTACTTACTATATGTAGGGTGCGTTGTAGCTCATTTTTGACACTGTCTTTAATTTTGAAACAAAATAGATATATATTTCAAAATAAATAAATAAAAAGTGAAAAAGAAAAGAAAAAACATATGTATTATTGACTTAAGATTTTGAAAGATTAATGGTGGATTAACATTTATATTAAATAAATGTAGTTTTATGGTTAATTATGTTGATGGGTCTTGGTGGAGTAAAGTGAGATGACCGATTAAACATCAGGAGAATTTTCGAGCAGTGTTCTATGAGATGTTAGGTCCACCTAATAGAGAAAACTTGACAACACAAAGCAAGGGAGATTTATGTGACTTGGTGCCTCCATCAAGGATTTAATGACAAGAGAATTGATTGTAGATTGACGGTACATATTTATTACAAGGTTAGTACTGGTGGGCTTACATTGTTGCAATGGTGCTCCCGTAACACAATTCCAAAGGACTGTGACTCAACAAAAATGATCAACGTCACCTTCTGGCCACGTCATCCTTAACCCTCCACATCACTCTGACATTACACGTCATCCTATGATTTCACCCATGCCATTGGCATCACATCACCATTAAATCACATTTTACCTCTTTTTCCATCCTCGATAAAACCCATTTTCATTTCCACTATTCACATTTTCAACCTCATTTCGAGTCTCCGTAGAACGATTGTAGCTATTGTCCTATTCAAATTCAAATTTTCAATGCCAGTTTTGGTTACCAGGTGTCTATACATTACAAATTGACCATTAAAATTTTTCATAATATCTAAGAAGGTCATCTTGTCTAGTTCTACCACCCATATTCCTCTCATGGTCACTGAGGGAGATGTTTTGATCTTATTTGCTCCTTAAATTTAATGGAACTTCATCAACACATTTTAGACAACCAAAACGAGTCCCCCATATATGTTTTTGTCATAATATTTGGTTTATTTTCTAACATAATTCCATAAATGTATGTTTTTCCTAAATTTATTCACTGGTTTCTATTTGTTATGTATCCCAAAAAATGTTTTTTCATGAATGCTCTACGTGAATTTTTTTTTCAAGTATCTTCTCTTTTAATTCAACAACCTCTAACTTTTCCATCTTCAAACCTTTCCACTGTAATTTCAAAAGAAACCCTATGGGATATCTTTTATAACATGTCTCGGAAGTATTATGCCCAAATAACCTTATTTTGATTCCTATAGGACAATATTTTTCTTTCAGAAAAACTAAATTTCATCTTCAATTTTTTTGCTGAAAATGGGAGACCAATTCTACAGATAATTTCTAGGGTTTTGGGAAGGGAAGATACCACTTTCATAGACCGATCTATTTTGGAGATTTTTAATGTGATTTTAGAGCCTAAAAATGTTTTTGATATACCAAACTATTCGGAGAAATTGGTCCATTCCTAGCTATCATACCTAAATCTCACTGGAAGTTTCAGATTCCCTTCACTGATAAATTTGTTGTTCCTTTATGTTCATGTTGAGAGTTTCATGAATTTGGGTCTGAATATCATGGGTGTACAGAAGAATAAGTAATCAATAGTGGACTCGACATAAATCTCAACAATCCATTCCAACTATGAAGGCTTCACATATTTTACTTCTTCTTTTATGTGAGTTTTTTATTCAATCATAAAAAACTTTGCTCCACCTTGTATTTTTCCAAAATCCCAATCCCTCCTATATATTACTAAATATTTCAAACTAGGTTATTGTTTTCAATTTGAAGACTATGCTAAGATGAGGCCTTATGTAGCAGAGGATGCCCCTTATAGGATTCCTACATTGGTACCCATGAGACTGTTTATTCTGGAATTTATCACGAACATCTTGAATGTTGATTAGCTTCACTTTGTACAAGAAAATAAAGGGAATTTGTTCAAGTTTCCCAAAAAAATTTGGCCCTTCATAGAAAAAAATCATGAAGCAATGGAAGAGGTGGAAAATATTCCTAAGAACATGCATTTGCAACATGGAAATAAATGGTCATATGAGCCTCATCATATCATTTCTAAAAGAAGGGTGAAAAATTCATATGTTCCTTATCTACATGAACACAGACCCAACATGGAGAAATTAGTTAATGGTGGTAAGACATAAGCACAAGAATGGATGGATATTGAAATTGCCCATGCTATAGAGAAATTTTTGAAGAGAGGAAGTGAAGATATAATTGATTTGGAAGGAGAGATAGTTCAAAGTTCTAAAAGTACTACAATGTCAAAAAAGGAACCTGAACCTTTGGCTGGAATTTACTTTTCTACAATTGGTTTTAAGATACAATTGGGGGAAGTAATGTGTACACCTTATTCCACTTGTACCTAAAGATACTTCTACAATTGTTTTGCCTATCCTAAAGCAGTTATATAGTCATATTGAAGAAAGGAATAAGAATATAAGAGAAAGTGTTGTATCGCATAATGAAACACAATCCATTTCATATTATCATACCATATTGTTATATGATATGGATCCTAAAATAAATAAATAAACTAAATTTTTATTTTTCCCATCCTTCTTCTCTAGTCGTTTCATATTTGCAGGTTTCAAGACTATTAATTTAACTATGGATGCACGCGAAATTACTTTTCCTCAAAAAATCAACTTGCAAAGGAAAAACAGAGAATTAGTTTATAGTGATTTAAATAAAATGTCTTTGGCTTCCAGTAAGGGTGAAGCTTGGTTGGGAAATGTTTTAAATTTGTTGATTTTGGAGAAAGAAAATTACAGGGCCTTACTCACTAAGAATTAAGAGTTGATTAAGTTGATTATAAAAAATGGTGTTAATCAAGAAGATATAAATGTTGTGAAAAAACTCTTGCAGGGAGATAAAACTGAGGTTCAAGTGATAAGAAAGAAGCTTAAGTTACCTTCTGTGGAACATGTTATGGCTCTGAAGGTATTTGAAGTGGAGAAAGAAATAAGTCCCGATAAATGAACTTTTGTAGAGAAACAATGAAGTGGTTTTCCTAAAGGAAATGGATTTTAGAATACAATAGAAAATAGACACACATGTATGTACTATTTTAGTACAACCAGATTCTGATGATCCAACTGAAAAATTGATGAGAGTAATGACCAAGTTTAAGATATTAGAGGATGATATGAAGAATATACAAATAAAGATGGATGATACAAAGGAGCTCTTAAAGATAAAGGAAAGGTAATTGACCATGGCTAAGCATACTACATCAAAATATCAAAATTATTATCGCACTGCTTGCAATGAGATTAAGGATTTGAAACAAAAGGTATAAGGTAATTTGTCTCATGTACGAGCTAGAGAAATTATATGGTAAGACATTATTCATAAAATGAGAAATATTTGAGATTTTATGTTAATTATAGCAGAGAGAAATACCATCATCATAGATTTGGAGGGCATCATTGCTGCCGACTATCAAATTATCCTTCAACGAGCACATCTAGCCAATAAAATAATTGAATTTCTTAATTCCATGTCCTCATAAGAATAAAGAGAAATGAAAATTGAAGATAGATTAGAATTAGTGTTGGAGATTAATAAAATGGTGCTTAAAAATTTGTAAAGGAATACAACTAAAAAAAATCTTAGAGAATAAAAGAGGTTGCTCTAATGTTTAACACCACATTTGATAAAATAATAAGGCCATGATTTCCCTCATACTGGGATAAAAAAGGAAATATTCTTCTCTCAGAAACATATGAAGCTTTGTTGGTGGAGGCTAAAAGTAAGATTAATACTTCCCATGAAAAGAAAATAGTTCTGAAGGGAGAAACAATTGTTAATTATATTTACATATATTTTAAATTGTTATGGTTGATTAAGACTGTTTTCACCGAAAAGACAACTTATAACAAAATCAATAATTTCATAATGGCTCACACAAGATTTGCAATGTGTTCAATCTCAAATTTGACAGTGTGGATGAAATGAAGGGATTGGATGTTTCCTACAAAAACAACAACAAAATATGGGCCCTCTACAAGCGAGCCTTCACAAGATTCACAAATCACTTTATGAGAAGAGGCCACTTGTTTTTTTCATGGAATTTTTTAAAAGTTCACATTTATAATAATAATATCATGTTGCTTTAGTTTTATCTTGGAGAAAGTCCTTCATAGGACCGAATAGGAAAAAAATAGTTTTTGAAGTAGTTAAGTAGTTTTGAAAGTTAACAATTATTCTTAAATATTACTATTTTAATAATGATACAAAAGAAGCTTGGAGTAATGAAAAAGGGTTCCAATTTTTTGTCATTAATAAGAAAATACATTTTCTATGTAATTCTTTTTCATTTTCTTGGAGGCTTTAATAAATATATTTCAAGGTGATTCGGAGCAAATACTTGAATATGATATGTGTTATTTATTTTTGAATAATTTTATGCATTTATTCAATTGGAAAGAGTAATGAAGCTGTGAGTTCTTAATGCAATAATTTACTGATTTCATGGTGCTTGTAAAATGAAATTAAGTAACCTTAATGTGCGCTCCTATTTTTTGTGTCTTCAATTCTATATCTTCCATATTTATGCTAAATTTTGAAGCAATATATTCTGCATTAAGGTAGCCTCTAGTTCCAAAATTTCATCGTCTTCTTCACCACTCTACTACAACCTAAAAAAAATCATATTCATTGTCATTGACGCCACTTTGAATGGGTGGTTATATCCAAAGAAGATTTAATTTAGTATTACCTGTAAAAATATTATTCTAAATCATCACAATGGGACAACAAATGAAATTTATTATCTTTTTGAATAGATGTCTTAGGCACTGACCTCTACTCAACCAGAGGTTGTTTCCTAAAGTTACAATAGGATGCTTGACATGAAAAATAGGGGAATCAGTTATTGAATTAGATCTAAACCATGTCGGCCGTCTCCATTTAAAAAAGAAACTCTTATATGTTATGTGGTGCACCCTTTGTAATATAATGCATTGGTGCCCCATATGTAATTGAACATACAGGATATATTATAACACTTTTGATTCTGTCTAGTTTATTCATCATTTCTCCATGTGTAATGTAATGCACCGAAACACCTTTTCCAAATAGCATCATTAAATCATTGTGGTGTGTTTAACCTTACAAATCACACCGCCATAATTTAAATTATTTAAAAATTAATTTTCCATGATAGTGATGAATAATTAAATTCCAGATACATTTAATGGGATAAACACATTGGTGTGTTTATTTAGATAAATGCACCGACGCGTTTAATAAGATAAACGCATCGGTTACTAGATATTTTTTGGCTTAAAAATATTTGATCTATATGTAAAATATATTTAATGGCTTCTTTATTGAGTGGTACATGTTGTATATTAATACAATATGTCTGAAAAGGTGACATGTAACAAAATTTTGATTGACCCAATAAAACCACATAAAAAAAAAACAAAGGAATTTTTTTTGTAAATTCTTTACAAAATTAATATTTTTGAACTATATTTAAGTTTAAGTAATATGTAATGGTTGGTGTGTGTCATTTAGAGCCAGTAATAAAGAAGTTCGATAATATTATTTCTAATCTTAGTGAGGAAAAACATGAAATCCTGATAGAAAAATTGTGGAAGGATGAATTAAGTGAATGAAAAAATACTTTTCAATATGAGTTTTTTTTTTCATTAATAATATTCTTAATAACATTAGATAAGATACTTCAAATAATATATTAATTCATATATGTTTAATTTTCTATAGGGAGGAACAACGATGGAAAATATTAATGTCGTCTTAAGAAAAGAAAAATTATAGAACATGTAAATGATGATGAATTAGTTCTTAGCTCATTTGGAGTGATGCTAGAGGTTAATGAAATGGGGGTGAAGGGATATATTGGAATGAAAGTATAGACATAGTTTCCACTTACAATACAAAAGTCAATCTAGTTATTCTAGGAACCAAATTATATCTAAACTACATGAAGTGTTTCTATAGCAATGCTCAATGAGACATGTGAGACTTGCAATAGAAAAAACATATAACAGCAAAAAGATCCTTCAAAATGTAATATTCCTAATTAAAATGATATTCTATAATTATACATATTTATTAATCGAAAAAAATCAATTATTAATTATATATATTTTATTTTATTTTATTTTATTTAATATTCCTAATTAAAATGATATTCTAGAATTATACGTATATATTAATCCAAAAAATTCATTTATTAACTATGTATATTTTATTTTATTTTATTTAAATATATCATTATAAAATTACTTTATTACTTTTTCAAGAATATTATGAAAATACCATATGATCAATGAGCTTAATGTGTGAAACATGCCAGTACGAATGTCCAAAAAGGTGGGCAAGGATATGGACATAATTGCATCACTGGAGGAGCCATCTCAATGACAACATGCTTGAAATGTGTGTAATCATCATTGAGTTTGTACATATAAAAAATAATCTAGCATTAAATATTAATTTTTAAGTGTTTTCTTTCATAACAGAAAACAAGATGGAACTAATTCAACACATAAAACATGACAAGAAGGAAGAAAAGGGTTGATTTCAAAGTTTCTGAGTAATTGTTCATATTTCCTTATAATAACTCATGGTTTCATTTTTGTATATATATTTTTTTTTTACAACAACCATCCTTCAATGTATTCAAATAGATGCTAACATAAAAATAAGATACATCAGAAGAATTAATTGACATTGGGTTAAATAAGAGTTGTGAGTATATGTTGGCATATCAAAAATTAATTGTGGAATTTGTCAGTATCTATGTTATTGTACTTCTTTGAGTTTATAATTAATAGAATGATTTTTTTTTTAATATTAAATATGTGATTTCTAATGGGGTTTAAAACATGTAGGAAACAAAGTATAGAACTATGCCAATAGAAGACTTGTTGCAACAAGGCATGACACTTGGTTTTCAAACTGCGCGCACAATTTATGACTCACTTCTTGCTATGGTACATTGTTACTCAATCTATATTGATGTATATTATTTATTTCAATCTTCATTATTCTCACAAATGTAGATACACTCATTACACTTTATTTTATGTTTGTATATAGAACAAGATCAAGAAGACAAAAACAATCGATGCAATCAATGAATAATTCCTCCAAATAGCCCAAGTCATGGAAGTAGCTCGAGCACTGACAAAAGTTCAAGCAAAAAATAATGATCTATTTGAATATCAATGCAACCTGTTGTATCTTTTGAAATAACTATTTGTGAAAATCAGACATTTTGTTTAATGGAATGAAAATAGTGTCCCAATTGAAAGATAGTGGATGACCAATAACAATCGCATTTTTTATTGAAAATAGCTTCTTATTAGTCTATAATAAAACACATTTTAACTTATTTTATTGTGTTATCCAATGTTGTTGTGAAATATCACACCCTTGATTAAATATATGGATGATTAAATATTATAATGAAGAGATGGGAAATATAATAATATAACAAAATAATGCATACATCATATACAAATGCACTAATCATATCTTAATTTATATGAATATTGTTATAACATATATGCCAATTTTTTTATGAATAACAAATTTTGAAAATTAGAATAATTGCACCGTAGCATGTAAATGTTTCCAGAAAAGAGAAAATCTCATACAAAAAATTGGTGCATCCAACATAAGTACGCACTTTTATGTTATGTTAATAAATTAACTCTGACTACATATTTTTTTCACAACGAGTTCCTTTTAAAAAAATTACAACACAATGGTGTTTATTTATTCAAACTGAAAATAACATGATGTATTATAGTTATTAAGACACCAATTCTATCATAGAACTAAAATTCTAGTAGTAATTGTTATTAGTAATCAACAATTTTTAAATTAGCAAAGCAAGAGCATTTAAGAATTCATGCTTATAACCAATTTAGAGGAAAACATTAAGAACAATCACATCTGAAATCAGAGTACAATTAAGTAAATTCTGATTCAATCCTTTATGTAAATTATTCAGAGATGGACATAATGATATTATAAACTGATATAAAACTTAAGACAAAGGGTAGAAAAACTTATTGAACTGCAGTCCAACACATGAATCCTGCAAAAAGTCCTGAGCTTCAAATCGTCATCCAGTAAGCCACGAATAAATTTCTCCAAAATGCTTTTATTCCGAAAATCTAAATGTTACAACAAAGTAATAGAATCCACCCTAAATGCTTCCAAGAGTGGAGTATTTATACAAATTCTAAACTAAAATATCTTGAAAAAAATATCAAAATTGGTTCACAAATCTCTCCAACTATTTTACATAAATAGAACTTAAGTAAAGGACACTCAAAATAATGCATCTATTTGGCACTATTTTTGATGGATAGGTGATGACAAAGAGGAGAATTCGAATTTTATCCAACTCTTAGTTGATGATGAGGCATCCAAGTCACTAACTGCTTCCTTTCTTTGTGCATTCTGCTCCAACAATTCTGCAAACTTGGGGTCCAATGATATCTTTGTATTTCTCAATCCATAATAGATATGTAAAAAGTGAAAGAGGTTATTGTGGATTAATATGTTGGTGAGATAAACCTCTTTCAGTTTCCCAAAATTCCTCTCCAGCTGTGCATAATATTCTCTGTAAAAAATATGTGTAAAACAGAGTTTTACAGAGTCTGAAAAATAGCCTCTAAAGATGTGCATGTATCTCTCATTCTGAAATCACTGTGCAAAAAGTGAGATAGGTTTTTGTATATGGGTCCCTTAGGAACAAAAACCTTATTCAGTTTTGTAAAATGTATTTCTAATTGGCCACAATATTCTCTGCAAAATGATGACTTGACTGTAATTTTCTGCAAAAAGTGCTTTCCAACTTTGTTTAATATTTCCAAAACCATAATAGCTGTTAGAAAAGTGAGAGAGGTTTTTGTAGATGATCTGATCAAGAACATAAACCGCCTTCAGTTTTGCAAAATTCATCTTGGATTGATCACAATAGTTTCTACAAAAAAATGACTAAAATATGCAATTTATGTAAAAATGTTCCTTCTTCTTGTGTTTTTCATCTTTTCACCTTTTTTGTTCTTTTGACTGTTTTACTTTCACTTTAAACAAATTTCAATTTTGGTGAAATTACTTTCATTTATTTTTACCATTTTACTGCCTCTGTAACTTCATTTTTACTGTTTACCTTTGACTGCTCTGTAACTTTGTTTTGACCTTTCACTCTGACTTTTACCTGATACACTTTATCCACTGATACTCTTTGATTTTGATACGCTTTGACTTGGGGATAAAACTGCTTTCTGATTTGGATCATAATTGGCATGACAGTAGTGGATAATTTCCGGGAAAATATGGATTGAGGGGATGAGATATCCTGGGAAATTGGATTCCCATAACCCAATGACATCCAAACCTTTCGAATAATCATCTCTGCAGCGACAATAACTTCGAAGGAGATTTTCATCGAACACTAAGTCTTTAATTTGAAATTCTTTATCCACTAATGGCAAGTATTCCAATTCTCTGTGAGGGGAATTCAATGGGGTTACATTCAGGGCTGTCGGGGCTTCCATTTTGGTTCTTGTGTGTTCAAAATGGAAGTTTCTGGGTTTTCTTCACAGGCTGGGCGTGATTTTAGTTTTAATGAGAGAATTTGGCACAATTGCAGGTTCGGGGGAACAATTCTCAGTTTTAAACCTCAGGGAATGATCTTAGCGATAAAATTTGATCACTAATCCAGTGGAAAACAAGGAAAACAGACTTTCTTTTGAAGTTCGAAGCGCTATAGGATAAATACCTATTCTTGGAGGCAAACTGGGTTTTAACAGGTATCAGGAGGTGGCAAGAGGATGCTCGAACACTGGTCCGGCGAAATTCTGGAGCGAAATCGGATAGAACAGTAGATTTCAGTGAAAATTTGAATTTCGTAGCGGAAGGCGCGGTCGCTTTCAAATAATGAAAATGACATAAAAAACACGAAATTTTTTTTTATTTCCAACGTCAAAAAGGGGTTTTTATTTTTTCGAGGAATGACGTCATATCGGTACGGGCCGACGTGTGCAGGGGTCAGGCAGTAAGCGGTAAGCGGTAATCCCCGCACCGCTTATGGAAAAGAGCGGTTTTTAATGCGAGGGCAGCGATTCCATTGGGCGATGGACGCGTGGCCGGTGGACTATTTCAAAACCACCAAGTCCCCGCACGTTAAAGCTCTGACAAGGGACGACTGGCGGAATTGATGTGGACCGTTGATCTGTGGAGGGGCGATCCAAAGGTGGAAGGGACGAGGAGATGGTGGGGCGTTATCGTGCGGGCCCGGCGGGGTTTTAAACGTGATTAACTTTATTAAACATCCCGGGGGGCGTCTAATAGGCGGAAAAGTGTGGTTATTATATAATTCTGATAATTAATTAATCCCAATGGTTAATGAAAAGTAGGGGTCGCGGCAGGGTTCAATTATGGTTAAAGTGTCGGGTGGGATGCCAAGTGGATGAGCCACGGTGGCATGGGGGTTTTTCCAAAGTTTTGATTTAAAAATAAAACTTCAGGTTTATTCTTTTTTTTTTGTGTTAAACATATATATCATATGTTTAAATCTTTTCTCATATATGTTTTTATTATATGATAAATAAATCGATATGATTGACTTACCATAGGGGCGGGAGTATTATATAATGATATATTTTAACCAAAGGGGTTGTATAGTGGGTTTTTATTTGAATGCACGAGGAAATAAATACTTTGGCTAAACTTTATAATAGAGGGGTTTTTGGATATAAATTTTAAAGGAATTATATACTTAGGATAGGGCATTTTTACTAGGGATTTAGTAAAATAGAGTTAAACATTAATATGAGAAAGGGACAAGGGAACTCAAAATACTTTGCACATCTAAGAAAGTGACAATTTCTGAAGTAAATTACAATATGTCATCTTCAACACTTAAACTTAGAATAGTAAGTTATTTTGAGGGATTTTTATGGAAGTTTGCATGATTTTCCTAAGCAAAATGGGATTTTACTTAGGAAAAGATTGAAAGTGAATGATAATGGATAACTTCAAGTACTTAGGTCTTTTTTTTTTTTTATACATCAGTGAGGCCAAGTCCCTGAATAACTAGAATGTTCTTGGGCCCTTCAAGTCTCTATGAAAACTGTACCCTAAAATCAATGTTCCAGGCAGTGATGTGGGTTAATGATTTTGAAGCACCTTCTGTGAATTAAATTCTTCCAGCAGTGCCTTGTAGTATTGAATCCTTATAATCCCTTTATATTGTCCTTGACACACAGCATATATCTACCTATCATTAGCTTTATAGTTTTTTCTTTCTGTTGATTTGCTTGACTTATAATGCCATCAATTTTTGTCATACAGAAGTGACTCTAGTTACATGTTGTCAAGGGCTAAATTCCATTTGTGTTTTTTGTATTATCACTAACTCTATTTTAGATGAGATCAAAACATTTGTTAGTCATTTATTCTAGTTTATTGTAGACAGAGTAACAGAGACTGTGTTCAGGTTGTGGACACAGAGCACATAAATTGTGGCAAAATTTTGACAAGCTGCACACAATTGCTTTATTACAGAAATGAAATAGTAGTGGCATTTGGATTTGCACACTTTCCTTGGTCTATTTTTTGTTTGGGGTTCATTTCTTTCACTTTTTTGACCATTTTATTTTTCTTACCCTTTGATTTTTCTTTTTAGGGTATACCCTCTTTACATTTTTTAAATTTTTTGATTTTTTGGTTTTTCAAGAATATGGAACACCTTTGCTCAAGAAAAAAGGTTTGAACATATTCCATAGTTCAATCCAGACAATCATGAAAAATGACACCTATTGGTATAGGAGACTAACACTGGCTCCACTTGGGGATGGCTTTTCCTTGTGAAAAGTCAAGAACAGCAGGTCAGTTGCCTCAAAATGTCTTCAAACTAAACCATGTAATCTCCTTCTTCTGGTAGCTTTATTGTATATATGATAGTAAAAATTCTGAAGCTTAGGGCCTTCACTTTGGGCTTCAACTTCAGTAAGTCACCATCCAATCAAAACTGCGTTTCCCAGTTGGAAATCTTGAATTGAATATAGTCCTTTTTCTGCAACCTGAAATCTGATCTGAAACTAAAACAACACACAAAAATTTTCAAACCAACTTAATGAAAAACTAGCTGAAAATTGACAACTAAAAAAAAAAAATGCTCAAAATTATGAACTTATTAGCACTCATTTACCTACTCTAATCTACTAAAAATCTTATTGAATCAGGTAATACAAAAATACCAATGAAGCCAATCAAGTAGATGTAACAATAAATGGTTAACTTGATTGCTTATGATCAAAATTGGAAGTATGTTATGATCATGTGTCTTTATAATAAATGATATGATGTGTAAAGGCCGCTTTTGATGTATTTGATCCTTATAGAGAAAACATGTTTGCAAATTTGGGCTCAAAATATTCTCCATATAATCTGATATAGGATCAATAAAAGCATGATGTATGTTATTTACTTCTAGGCCTTCAATGACTAATTGTTCAATTGAATTATGAATATTAGACCATGAACTTATTTTTTCAGTCTTGTGTTTGAAAGAATAATCATCCTCAATATGCAGGTCAAAAGATAGTACAATTTCCTCTTGCTTTGGAGAAGGAAGATTTTCAAATAATTCTTTAGGATTTCGGAAATTGTATGACTGAATTTGAGAATGCAAAAGTTTGATTTCATTTTCATAATTTTCAGAAATTATATCAAGAAGCCATTTTTTAACTTGAGGAGAACATTTTCTTGATTTTAAGAGAAGAAATAAAGCTCTTAGAAAATCCTCATCAAGCTGAAGTTCTAATATCTCATCCCTCAAAATAGCTAGTGATTGTTTTGTGAAATTATCATAATTATCATCATACTGATAGTATTTAGGTAAATCTTCAGAATAAGGAATGTCATTAATTATAAACATTGGATCAGCATATTTCTCTTCCAACAATCCCAATATATCTTGATTAGATTGGTTGCATTCTGTTTGAAAATCATTGTTTTGTTCAATAGGCGTGATATCAAGCAATGGGCCTTTTTGGGAAAGTATAATAACATGAGCATCAACTTGTTCTTCTGTCCCTTCATGGATAAAAGCTTTTGTACATTCATCAATATTAGAAGAAGTAGAAACAATTTTTTCATTATGTAAATACATTGAGGATGGTTGCATATTTAGAAGAAAATTGATTTCTTCTTCGGTGAGGGGAGGTGGGAATCTCTGAATTCTTAGATTGAAATGACAATTGTTTTTTCCCTTATCTAAAAGTTGATCATGAGGTTGATTATTTTCTTTAACTCCATTCAAAACATTAAATGAAACATTATTTGTTAATACAAAGGGGATTTGTGGATCTTGATTCATCTCCTGATCTATTTCATCTTTGTTTAACTCCTCTTGATTATTATGACATTTAACTTGAGAATGAAAGTTTTGGACTTCTTCTAATAAATCTTCAGGAGACCAATTTCCAAAATCTTCATCAATATTTTTAAGGTAATGTATAAGATCTTCAGCTTGTTCACAACAATTTTCAGCTAATGATAAAGATGGAAAATCTTCTTTGTAATACTCATAAAATACCTTATGAAAATCTTTCAGAGAAAACAAACTTGCAGGTTTAAGAGCTTCGTACCATTCCCTTGCTTTTCCTTCTAAGGTTCCCATGAATATCTTCATGAGGCAATCCTCATGCCAATCACCTTTCAATCTTGAGGAGTGTATATGAAATTTAATGAGATGTAGTAAAGGATCATCAATATTCTCATCTTGAAACATGGGCAGATTTTCACCCCAATTTACCTTCGGTAGTTTGTGTGGAAATCCGGGTATGTGATCTCTGCTCATGGGAGCATATCTTTGTTTTATTCTTGGATCATCTTGAAAATCAGCCATAATGAAAAGCCACTTTATCTGTACAACCAAGTTAGATCTTTATATAAAATACAATACATATTGAATCTTAACGAGAAAGAACATAATGTCTTGGATTAACATCCAAGTTGAAAGCCTGATCTTTCCATATTGTTCTTCCAGGTTCATTCCTCCAGTGGAGTCTTGATTGTGAAATGGATTTGGAGTCGCCAGGTGGATGATTTTAACCTTTGTGTGTCTGATCACTGTCCACCATCATAGATCAGATCTGAACCTGTAAAACAATTCTCAAGAAAAAGTTAGTTCTTCAGGAAACCAAATTTTTTGTGAATTTTCAAAACAACTTCTACAAACTCTTCAAGAAATTTAAGATTTTTAATTAAAATGTTCTCAAAGATTTATTGAACTAGAGAGTCTGATTAAATGTTTGAAACTAAGGTTCAGTTTATAAGATAAACTAGAGATGGACTGAAGCAGCATTTATTTACTATGCAGTTGCAGAGCAAAAGCATTTCAAAAGCTACCTGGCTGATCTTCAGACTCTATCTATAGCTTATAAATCAAACAATAGTAAAATGATTCAGTTCCCCAATATGGTCGCCACTATGTTATCACTCAGATTTTCCTTGAAGTTGTAAGAAAAGGAAAGTATACCCGAGGTAACCACAAACCAACCTTCAGATGCAAAATCTAGCCAATCTGCATCCAGAGAGGGCTCTCTTTTTATAATTTATCTTTGTTCTTAGAAGGTTTTAGGCTAGTTATAGATCCAAGAGTTTGTTTGAAAATGGTGGAATTCGCCAACTAAGGGCAAGGTTGAATATTTTTAGGCCATTGGGCTATGGAGTCAAATGATGGCTTTACTGGATTTCTATTCTACACACAAGATGGCTTTGCAGGCAGATAGCTAGACAGAGAACAATCCTAGTAATGAAGTGATGGGATGATCTTGAAGGTTGAAAGGTACTAAGAATCTTGCACCATGTTCAAAAGAAAGAAATGAGAATGACTACAAAAAGAGCAATGAGTGATTCTTTTATTATAGTTATCAATAATGTTTAAATTAGCAAAGCAAGAGCATTTAAGAATTCATGCTTATAACTAATTTAGAAGAAAACATTAAGAACAACCACATTTGAAATCAGAGTACAATTAAGCAAATTCTGATTCAATCCTTTATGTAAATTATTCAGAAATGGATATGATGATATTATAAACTAATATAAAATTTCAGACAAAGGCTAGAAAAACTTATTGAACTGTAGTCCAACACATGAATCCTGCAACAAGTCCAGTGCTTTAAATCGTCATCCAGTAAGCCACGAAAAATTTCTCCAAAATTCTTTTATTCCGAAAATCTCAATGTTACAGCAGAGTAATAGAATCCACCCTCAATACTCTCTTTGAGGGTTTATTTATACAAATTCTAAACTAAAATATCTTGAAAAAATATCAAAATTGGTTCACAAATCTCTCCAACTATTTTACATAAATAGAACTTAATTAAAGGACACTCAAAATAATTCATCTATTTGGCACTATTTTTTATGGATAGATGATGACAAAGAGGAGAATTCGAATTTGATCCAACTCTTATTTGATGATGAGGCATCCAAGTCACTAACTGCTTCCTTTCTTTGTGCATTCTGCTCCAACAATTCTGTAAACTTGGGGTCATATGATATCTTTTTATTTCTCAATCCGTAATAGATATGTAAAAATTGAAAGAGGTTATTGTGGATTAATATGTTGGTGAGATAAAACTCTTTCAGTTTCCCAAAATTCCTCTCCAGCTGTACATAATATTCTCTGTAAAAAATATGTGTAAAACAGAGTTTTACAGAGTCTGAAAAATAGCCTCTAAATATGTGCATGTATCTCTCATTATGAAATCACTGTGCAAAACGTGAGATAGTTTTTTGTAGATGGGTCCCTTAGGAACACAAACCTCCTTCAGTTTTGTAAAATGTATTTCTAATTGGCCGCAATATTCTCTACAAAATGATGACTTGACTGTAATTTTCTGCAAAAAGTGCTTTCCAACTTTGTTTAATATTTCTAAAACCATAATAGCTGTTAGAAAAGTGAGAGAGGTTTTTGTATATGGTCCTATTACGAACATAAACCTCCTTCAGTTTTTCAAAATTCATCTCGGATTGATCACAATAGTTTCTGAAAAACTATGACTAAAATATGCAATTTCTGCAAAAATGTTCCTTCTTGTTATGTTTTTTCATCTTTTTACTTTCTTGCTCTTTTGACTGTTTTACTTTCACTTTAGACAAAAATTCAATTTGGTGAAAGTAATTTCATTTATTTTTACCATTTTACTGCCTCGTAACTTCATTTTTACTGTTTACCTTTGATCGGCTCATAAGATTGTTTTGACCTTTCACTCCGACTTTTACCCGATACACTTTATCCACTCGATACTCTTGTTTCAATACGCTTTGACTTGGGGATAACACTGCTCTTTGAGTTGGATCATAATTGGAATGACAGTAGTGGATAATTTCTGGGAAAATACAGATTGAGGGGATGAGATATTTTGGGAAATTGGATTCCCATAACCCAATGACATCCAAACCTTTTGAATAATCATCTCTGCAGCGACAATAACTTCGAAGGGGATTTTCATCGAACACTAAGTCTTTAATTTGAAATTTTTTATCCACTAATGGCAAGTATTCCAATTCTCTGTGAGGGGAATTCAATGGGGTTACATTCAGGGCTGTCGGGGCTTCCATTTTGGTTCTTGTGTGTTCAAAATGGAAGTTTCTGGGTTTTCTTCACAAGCCGGGCGTGATTTTAGTTTTAATGAGAGAATTTGGCACAATTGCAGGTTCGGGGGAACAATTCTCAGTTTTAAACCTCAGGGAATGATCTTAGCGATAAAATTTGATCACTAATCCAGTGGAAAACAAGGAAAACAGACTTTCTTTTGAAGTTCGAAGCGCTATAGGATAAATACCTATTCTTGGAGGCAAACTGGGTTTTAACAGGTATCAAGCGGTGGCAAGAGGATGCTCGAACACTGGTCTGGCGGAATTCTGGAGCAAAATCGGATAGAACAGTAGATTTCAGTGAAAATTTGAATTTCGTAGCGGAAGGTGCGGTCGCTTTCAAATAATGAAAATGACATAAAAAACACGAAAATTTGTTTTATTTCCAACGTCAAAAAGGGGTTTTTATTTTTTCAAGGAATGACGTCATATCGGTACGGGCCGACGTGTGCAGGGGTCAGGCGGTAAGCGGTAAGCGGTAATCCCCGCACCACTTATGAACAAGAGCGGTTTTTAATGCGAGGGCAGCGATTCCATTGGGCGATGGACGCGTGGCCGGTGGACTATTTCAAAACCACCAAGTCCCCGCACGTTAAAGCTCTGACAAGGGACGGCTGGCGGAATTGATGTGGACCGTTGATCTGTGGAGTGGCGATCCAAAGGTGGAAGGGACGGGGAGATGGTGGGGCGTTATCGTGCGGGCCCGGCGGGGTTTTAAACGTGATTAACTTTATTAAACATCCTGGGGGGTGTCTAATAGGCGGAAAAGTGTGGTTATTAATTAATTCTGATAATTAATTAATCCCAATGGTTAATGAAAAGTAGGGGTCGCGGCAGGGTTCAATTATGGTTAAAGTGTCGGGTGGGATGCCAAGTGGATGAGCCACGGTGGCATGGGGGTTTTTCTGAAGTTTTGATTTAAAAATAAAACTTCAGGTTTATTCTTTTTTTTTGTGTTAAACATATATATCATATGTTTAAAGCTTTTCTCATATATGTTTTTATTATATGATAAATAAATCGATATGATTGACTTACCATAGGGGCGAGAGTATTATATAATGATATATCTTAACCAAAGGGGTTGTATAGTGGGTTTTTATTTGAATGCACGAGGAAATAAATACTTTGGCTAAACTTTATAATAGAGGGGTTTTTGGATATTAATTTTAAAGGAATTATATACTTAGGATAGGGCATTTTTACTAGGGATTTAGTAAAATAAAGTTAAACATTAATATGAGAAAGGGACAAGGGAACTCAAAATACTTTGCACATCTAAGAAAGTGACAATTTCTGAAGTAAATTACAATATCTCATCTTCAACACTTAAACTTAGAATAGTAAGTTATTTTGAGGGATTTTTATGGAAGTTTGCATGATTTTCCTAAGAAAAATGGGATTTTACTTAGGAAAAGATTGAAAGTGAATGATAATGGATAACTTCAAGTACTTAGGTCTTTTTGATCATCAGGCCGAGGGTCCGGTCCCTCCAAAAGTCAAGGAAATGCCTTGAGCCCCTTTGATCTCCAAATACCTTAGCACTTTGGGGAAATTAGTAAAAACTTAGGGAAAAAATGATGTGGGAAGTTAATGATTTTGACTTTGCTTTCTGTGAATTCTTCAGTGCATTTTCTGCTTGAGTACTTGTGATGAAGGTAAAAGATTAAACATATTCAGCACCATCATTCATCACATAAAACTTTGCAACACCATCTACCTACCCTATCTACTTGACACTACCATTTTCTCTTCTCTATTAGGGTGCATTTAGAGTTGCAAACCCTTATCAATATTTTTTCTTTTTACAAGGCAAATCTATCTAATTCTACCCTTATTACATCCAAGGGCTCAGATTAAATTGTTGAGCACCTTTTATTAACTCTACCTATCTACTTATCTGTCAAGATTAAACTGTTTGGTCAGATATTTATTCTCTATTCTACAATATGAAATTGAAATATGAATAAGTCAAGTTTAAACAGTTTGACTTTTCATAAATTCTGGCAAAAGTTTGACAAGCTGCACACAATTGCTTTATTACAAAAATGAAATAGTAGTGGCATTTGGATTTGCACACTTTCCTTGGTCTATTTTTCGCTTGGGGTTCATTTCTTTCACTTTTTTGACCATTTTATTCTTTTTACCCTTTGATTTTTCTTTTTAGGGTATACCCTCTTTACATTTTTTAAATTATTTGATTTTTTGGTTTTTCAAGAATATGGAACACCTTTGCTTGAGAAAAAGGTTTGAACATATTCCATAGTTCAATCAAGACAATCATGAAAAATGACACCTATTGGTATAGGAGTCTAACAGTAATAAATATTATTTATAGCCTTGGTGTCTGAAACAAATCACACCGATCATTTTATATAACTAACACAACACGATTTTTATACAAATGATACACATTAGCACTACAAGTTTAAACAAAAGCACCAACACAAACATTATTTTTTGTGTGCCCCTATGTTGTTACTTACAATATTCCTTGTGTATTTTTATATATTAGCACTAGTGTGGTATATATTATGCATCGATGTTCTTTGCATTCAATGCAACAAGTTTTTTACTTATGTATTCAGCTTGGTGCATTTATATATGTAGTGCGCTAGTGCTCCTTGTAACATGGAGTGTTCTAGAGAAAAAAAAACAAACAAAAAAACAAATAAAAAAATAAATAAATAAATAAATATATAAATAAATATATATATATATATATAGGCTAAGACCTTTTAGACACCCATATTTTTTTAGTTGTGATGAAGTTCCCTTTAAAATATTCGTTAAAACATCTGCTATCACAAACAAATGTTTTAGTGGATATTTTTTTGACAATTGTTTCCAATTTTATAACACTAAGAACCTCCCTTAGAACCCCCACTAGAAGGTATTTTCCTTGTAATGAAGGTATCCTTAATTTTTCCTGCATATGAGTGGATATGGACCTAAGAAAAGTCCTACTACATCACATTCATCTTCCTCATAATGAATTTAAGTGGACAGAAGGGATATATTTTGAAAATACTACTTTCTCATGTCAAGTTTGCCATCATATGAGGTATTTGTAAAACTCATTTCCTTAAGAAAAAAGAGGACTAAGAAATGACTGAAAAAGAAAAATGGGTGTAATTTTCTATATCAACCTTCTTCATATGAAGAAGATGAAGAAATAGATGAGAGTCATCAACAATCAGAATGATAGAATCAAGAAGGTTTCCAAGCATAGGATGGAAAATAGAAGCATAAGGAGCCTACCAAAGATGTCAAGAAAAACACCATTTTAGTAGTGATACATACGCCTTGTAATTAGTAGGAGGAAATTGAAAATACCGAAGGAGCAGTTGGAATAAAGCGAACACATGTCTCTAAGAGTTCAAACTTAGATAAACAGTTGAAAAAAAAATAAGAAGGGGAATAATTGGCGATTGTAATGGTCATTTCAAATTTTGGAGTTTAGTACAAAGTTCAAAGGTGAAAAGGTAAAAAAGGGAAACCTAATTTATTTTTGAGAATTTTATCTTTTGTATTTGGGCTATGATGAGTGCTTCAAGCACATAAAAATGGTTTTAGGAACATTAAACGAATGAACTTGTGCATGTACTAATGTAAATTTTCATTTTTAATAGAAAGTTGTGATTTTTCCTCGAAAAATAAAGTGAAGAATTTCTTTTGTAAGTTAAGGTGAATCTCGATGGTTAAAAATATTGTTATTTATTTTTTAAAATGTATGAATTTTTAAATTACATATTAATTATTTTTATAATTAATGATAGCATCGTGGTATTGAAATCCGACAAGGGAGGTGCTACTATTGTTCTAGATAAGGTTGATTATATAAGGAAAATGAATGAACATCTACATTTTAGTAGCTACAAGAAACTTAACTCCAACCCCATGCCCAAGGTATTAAGAGAAGTCAAGAAAGAAATTAAGAATTCAGGGTTGGATGACTAGTTAAAAAAGAAATTCACCACTTCTTGTGAGGTCATGCCAAGAATTTATGGATTACACAAAATTCATAAAGAATGAATCCTCCTCAGACCAATTGTTAATACCATAGGGTCCCCCACCTATGAGCTGGAAAAATATGTTGCCAATATCCTAAAACCACTTGTTGCTAATACTGACTCTTTCATAAAGGACTCGAGCGAGTTTGTCAAGCTCATTGAGGATCAGAAGGTTGAGGAGAACGGCATCTTGGTTAGTTTTTATGTGGTATCATTATTCACTAAGATTCCTTTAGATGAGGCAATTCAAGTCATTAAATATGTCACTGATCCAGGAACATCCAAGCTTGTGGAGATTTTCCTGCGCTCCACTTTCTGCAACCTCCAAGGGGAATTCTATGAGAAAGTATCAGGTGTTGCAATGGGATCTCTGCTATCCCCTATTGTCGCCAAATTATACATGGAACACTTTGAGAAGAAGGCCCTTGCCTCATATCCCTTAAAACTTGATTGTTGGAAAAGATTTGTAGATGACACCAACATAAAGTGGACCCATGGGAAAGAGAATATTGAAGGATTTTTTAACCACCTTAACTCCATTTCCACAGAAATTAGGTTTACTATGGAGGTTTAAGAAAACAAGAACATTCCTTTTTTGGACGTTCTTGTCACTAGGAATTAGGATGGAACTCTAGGGCATTGGGTGTTTCGAAAGAAAAGCCATATTGATAGCAATTTCCATGTTGTGTCCTACCATCATCCAACTCAAAAGTTTGGTTTCCTTAATACCCTTGCCATCAGAGCCATGAGGATTTTTGATGCTAAACACCTGAGCGAAGAAATCAGTCACTTGTCATCTCTATTTAGGGATTTAGTCTATAAAGAAAGAGATATCCAAAAATCCCTAAAAATATATGAGGATTCGATCTTACCTCAAAATCACCATGAACCTTAAGAAAACAGGGGTAGGTTTTTTCCACCATACATTAAGGGGGTTACTGATAAAATCACCAAGGTTCTGAGAAGGAATGATATTTTCATGCAATTTTCAACAACAAGGACTATTAGGCAGAGGATGCGATCAGTTAAAGATGCCATAAGCCCTTAACAACTCAAAGGAGTGTACAAAATTGACTGTTCGTGCAAGATAAGTTATATTGGTGAGACCAGGAATTCTCTTCATAAACGACTTAAAGAGCATGGAGCCATTATTAAGTATTAATGATCACACACCTCAACCCTTGCAGAACACTCCTCGAAAACCAAACATCAAGTGCATCTTGAAGATGCAAGGATCATTGCGAGAGAGGAGCACTATCAAAGAAGAAAAATAATAGAGGCCCATGAGACTATAAAGCATCCAGAAAATCTTAATAGGGATGGGGGATGTGAAATCAATGACACTTGAAGACCTCTTCTTCGACAAATCTATTCCTCAAAAGCGCCATCCTCCTAGGTATATTTTTTCAGGTATAAGATATCAAGTATGTTTCTTCTCTTTTGAATTCTAATATGGTTTTAATAATTAAAGTTATTTCTTCTAATAACTATCCTCATTAATTAATTTTTATTTTATTTTTAAAATAAAATTAATTAATTAATCAATAATTGTTAGTAGTACCTACTATAATACTAAAATTTTTCCTAACATAAATTAAGTAGAATATCGATTAGTATATTAAATAGACATAATTGATTAAATATTCATAATTAAAAATTAAAATAAATAATTAATTACTTTATTAATATATTTTATGCATGTTTTTAATAACCTTAGTATAAATCCTAAATTAAACTATAATAAATTAAATATATCAATTTAAATCAAATTAAAAAATTAGTAACTATATAAATAATTATCAACTTAATTAATATTTAGTTAGTAAATAAATATTTTCATTAATATATCAGTTAGTTTATTTTATTAAATATTAATTAATTTTGATTTTATTAATTATTTTCTCAAATCCTCTAATAATTTTAGTATTTTACCACATAAAAATATTAAAATTAGTAGTTATTATTATTTATCTAAAAGTAAAATTATTAAAATAAAATAAAATTTATTAACTTAGAAATGAAATTATTAAGATTAATAAAAATAAAAATAAAGATTATTAATACTTTGGTCAGCTCTTTTTATAAAATTCTTCACTATTAATGCCCTAAAACCCTTCTCTCAATTCTTCATTCAAATGTCCTGATGATGGATTCTAGTTGGGATTCGAAATGTCGACAAATTTTCCTTAATACTATGGATAATCCCGGAAGCTCTTTAATAAATGATAACCATGGGAGCTTAAAAACCAAAAAAATTCAAACTAAACTTATGGTTTAGTTAATTTTTATGTTTTTTTAAAATATGCGCATTGTCAGATGTATAATGGGGTAAGTGTTTTGATGCTTATCATGGACTGATGTATATATGATCTTTTCAACCATTTAATTCATATGAATTCACTAGTATAATTATTAAATATATCATCATTTACTTATAAATATAATATAGTTTTTTTATTTAATTGTGATATTTAACGAGTATAAATCCATTTTAATCCTAGTTATAGCATGCACAAAGAGATGAATCAAATCTCTTTGAGTGCAAACTTTGTTTATAGTGAAAAAAAATTCCTTCATAGAACATTGTCATCACTTATAAATATGATTTTTATTTATTTATTTAAATTTTATATTTAACTAGAATCGATCCATTTTAATCAGAAACCTAACATTCAGTGAGAGACAAAACAAATTTCTTTATGTACAAACCTCTTTTAGAGAGAAAAATCATTCCTTGATAGAACCCAATGAGTTTGTGGTGGTTTTTCTTTCTCTACCAAAATATGAAATAATCAGTCTAATTTAAATAGTCTAAACACCAACCTAGTTCCATTTTAACTCTGAATCTATAAGTGTTGAGAGGCATCAAATTTGATCTCAAGGTGAAAACCTCTATTTTGAGTGAAAAACATGAGGAAAGATTTTCACCTTGAGAGAACTGATCCCTCGTCTTGATAGATCCAAAATTTAAGTTGGATCTAGGATATTTTATACCATCTATACATCATGACCTTTATATTTTATATAATATTATTATATTTTTGTTTATCTCTCTCATGGTTATAAAATTAAGGAAAACGCCCTATAATACTAAGTCTATCGGATCTTTCTTTTGAATTTATCATTTTGTAATCCTAAATTAGAATATGCGAATATGACATATGTGAATAATTTATTCTTATTGATATATTTTATTTTAATAAAATATATTATAATTATACATAATATTTATTTTTTATTAACTATTATATCTAAAATTGTAAAATTAATATAATAAAGTAATGCAGTAAAATTAAAGAGTTATATTTTAAAATTTAAAGGATATATTAATATCTATAAAACATCCTAAAAAAATTATTATAAAATATTATTTACCTTAAGAGTAAAAAAAATTATGACTTTTGAATTTTATATTTAAATTTATAATTTTATATTTATTTATAATTTTTTTGCATGTTACCATGCAACCAATAGAACTATGCTGATTAGAAAAACATCTAAAAATATTTCACATTTTGAAATGTTTCTCATATATCAATAACAATACAAAATTAATCAATATATATTTGAATGAAAAATAGTAACAATTGATTCAAAACCCTGATTATGAGCCTAAATGTTTATTATGAAAAAATCAAATAGCCATCACTTATGATACATTGTCAAGTTGGTCTATTTTATTTTTGGGTAAAGTGAGACAACACACACAAACTAAACACAAAAAATCATTCCAAAAATATGGTAAAAATGAACCCTAAATCTTATTCCAAATATGGCAAAAAAATCTTGAAGAAGTTTAAAAGGAGAGTAAAAAAAATAGTGAAAAGGTGAAATAATGTGGTAAATATTTTATATTTAAAATTTTAATGGCTCTATTAATATCTATAAATCTATTTGCAAACACTAATAATCTAAACATAATGATATTACTGAATCTTATTTACATTAATAATTAAAAAAATCTCACTATGGAATTCTATATTTAGATTTATATTTTTTTTCAATTGGGAATCATCACCAAAGCATGATGTGCACTACAATTGGGAATAATTGTTGAAGCATGATGAGGGCTGAAATTTGGAAGCATTGTCAAGAAGCAGTGAACCTACGAACTCAAGCAAAGCCACTTCAAATTCATTTTATTCTCGAAGTCCTTATGCCTCCTTTCATGCTTTTGATAAGCATACAAAATGCATTGGTATGAAAATTCTCATGAATATGGGGTATGATGGAAGAGGCCTTGGAGTGAAAGGTCAAGGCATCACATCACCAATCCAAGTTGTTGAAAGAAAATGATATGGAAATCTATGATTTAGATAAGGAAATATGGAATATTAACCAAATATCATGGAAGTGGGAATTTCCTTACATGACAAGTCCCAATCAGTATCAATGAATCATTCCATTTATAACACCTCGTATCATAACGGTAACAGTGGTTGCAAGCCCAAATCTTCTCAACAAGAGAATAGGAAAGACAGTTGTAAAGGGTATGTTAGTAAATATTTCTTTGATTACATGAGATATGATTATTCCATTCAAAAATTATGGAAAATGTGCTCTTGCACATTCTACTAGTCACGTAATAATTGTGTGACAAAATGTAGAAAAATAAGGTCTTTGTACAGAAAAGTAACAAGAATTAAGAAAGTAATGAAGTAGGAAGAAAATATTCCAAGTGTACATGGTTTGAAATAATATACCCCAAGGAAAAAGCACAAGAATTATTACATGCATTGTGACCTCAGAAATTGGAATGAAAAATAGTTTTGTCATAAGGGTGCAAAGGAAGCAAAGAAAATTCCTATCTAGTAGGAGTATGTAGAGGAAAGGTTGGAGTAGAATATTATCATTCTTGAATCAATTCCTAGAGAAAAGAAAGTGACTATTTAGCAGGAGGATATGGTAGAAAATATGGATACCATTTCAAATGACATTTCATCACTTATCCATCCAGAAGTAATAATAGAGAAGGAAGAACCCATCGCCATTGAATTTGTAGTAGAGAAATTAAAGCCTATGATCACCATGCCAACACCTGTCTAGGAGGAAGTTATAGTAAGAAAAGTGGAATCTGTGATATTTTCCCTAGAACTAGCCCTATGTGCATGTTAAGAAAGAAAAAATTATGTTTAACATATTTTATAATGACCCTAGTGTAGTATTTTGATCTTATGAGATAATAAATATTGTTTGTAAGTTTTCTTAGGCAAAATCCATTTTTCTGGGGAGGTATGATACAGGAGGATCTAAAAAACACTCAAAATTTGAAGTCATAAAAATGTCATGAAATTGGATCCATCACATAGTTCTCATCATAACGAATCCAGTGCAAATTGAATAGGCACAATTGAACCTTGTATGTGCAAGATATCATGATTTGAATTTTTTGGGACAAAGTATGAAATATGGATAGAGATGGCACATGGAAGTTCCAAAAAATCACATCTAGAAGGATTGTAATTTTTTACTAATGATATGTCACTGTTGATACAGAGATTCGTGTGTTGACATGGCACTGAGTTGGCAATGATTGGGCAATAGATATTCCAATAGAACTCAACCACGTGGACCAATATGGTGGTTCTACGTGGCACCTCACGAAGGTTGAAAGTGGTGAATTAAACATTCAATCAAAGGTTTTACAATAGTAAATAACCAAATAATCACAAAGTGGTAGTCGACGTTGTGACGTATGGGTCTTGTGGAAAACATTTAACCAATGGGATACATTTCGTGGTTTTAAAATAGTGGTGGAAATTTTGTATTTAAATCATTATATGTGATATGGTCTAAAAACGGGGTTTTTGGGTCCCTATAATACAACTGCAGCCCCCTTATTGTTATTATTAGTGTACCCCCCTTATTTTTACTATTAGTGTAGCCCCCTATTTCTATTGTTGCTCCCTATAGCCCCCATATTGTTATTGTTGTGCCGCATAGAAGCCCACTATTTTTATTTTTGTGCCCTTACACTATTATTTTATGTAGGCTTTGATTATATTGTGACGTGTTAAACTCTTATATATACCAAGGGGGTGTTTCCATTTTTATCATCCAATAATTGTTCATTTATGTGATGTAAAGGAGGTTTCCCCTACAAAGAGGCTACTTCTCAAGTCATTGATGTATGTTTTCTTTTATTTTCTGATCTCGTTACATAAAATTTGTTATTAAAAATTTGGATTCTAGGGTTTTTTTACTTCAAATAGGTCATTTGGAATTTTCACTATAGCTTTTTTCGTGTAAGGTTTTAGAAGCTAAAATTTGATGACGTGGAGCAGAAAATTTGGTGAAATTCATGTACAAATTTTATATCATTTTTTCACTATATTTTATGAGATATGCTATGAAGAAGTTAGGGTTTTTATATGCTCCAAAGTTAGGTCTCAAAAATGTCACCTACGGAAATCAACCTTCTTCTCAAGAATGGGATTTGAGCTATGTAAAATGTGACATAATTTTCATGGAATTTAGTTTGTTTTGTAACAATTTTAGGTTCAAAAGTTGAAACAATGACATCTGGCATCTGATACAAGTTTCCTCTACTGGACTACTACATAATTCGAAGATTTTGGGATATTTCGAATAAATTTATATTGAAGAATCTAATCTTAGTATAACATGTCACATTAGAAAGAAGACTTAGAGAGCTACCACAAGACCTAATTTCATATATTGCGAAATCCAAATTTTAGAGATAAAATAATTTCAATATCAAGCTCCAAAAATAAAGAATAAGAATGTGTGTATTTTTTAAATTTGCATAATTTTTGTTTGATAAATCAGTCCGATTTAATTTAGGTGGCATAGTAAAGCTTACACATCATTATTTGATATTAATATTCCTTGAAACTAAAAAATGGACACTCTACGTCAGCAACCAAAAATATCTACTATGACACATGAAGAAGAGGAAGAAATTTAACACGATATATCAAAATTATGTGACCAAGTGCAACAAATTTCGCTCTCGAAAAGAGTAACCAAAAATGAATGGGAGCTAAGATGGATGGTTTGAAAAATGGTATAAAGTCATACATGGAAGGTGTAAAGTATGGATTAAAATAATACATGGAAGGTTTTAAGGATGGATAAAAATAAGACATAGAAGGTTTGAAGGAAGGCTTGCAAAGTTGATACAAGAAATGATTCCTGATGGAGGAAAGCTACTGCATGAAAATAATGATTAGGACAAAAGGAATTTTAATGATGATTTTAGAGACTCTAACTTTGGATTGAAGAAGAACCACATACAATAAATATGAGGAACTTCTATGGAAAGGATTCAGCAACATTGATACTATACATGGAGTAATACTTTGATATACATGATGTGCAATACATAAAAAAGGTACACATTACATATTTCTATTTAGAACCCAATAATTTTACATGTTATCGATGGATTTATTATTGTAAACCACTTGTCACTTGTTGAATTTTTATGGATTAAATGACAACACATTATTAGGATACAAAGAGAAACACCTTCTTTATCCAATTGCTAAATATAAAAAAAATGTTCAATGGTAGAGCATATTGAGGATTTCAAAAAATTGAATATGAGGGTAACTGATATCCTGGAGGATCATAGTATTGATGTTTTCATAGGGACTTTAAAGGATAGCATCTAACATGAAATTCACGTTTGGGAACCTAATTTATTGTATAAGGAATTCAGGGTGACAAGAAAAATTGAACTAAAACATATGGCAACAAGGAAGTATACCACTCACAACTATAAAGGTGGAAGTATTGTTTCTTCTAGCCTTCCAAAACCTACAAGGTTGAAAAAAAAAATTGGAGGAAAAGAGAGAAAAATGGATTTGTTATAGTTTTGATAGAGAATACAGTAAAGGCCATAAGTGTGCTAAGAAGAAACTATTTTACATAGATGTTGAAGAGGAGGAATAAAATGAAAAAAAACACATCGAAAGAAGAGGATATACACTTGGAACTAACCTTAGATAAAGAAGAAATGAATATGACCATATCTTGTAATGAATTGGCAGGAATTACCACTCATAAAACTCTTAAGATAAAATGATATATCAAGAAGAAAAGAGTAATAATGATGATTTATTCAAGTAGTAACAATAATTTTATTCATTATAAGATAGCCTAGGAATTGGATTTATTTCTATATCCAGCACAAGAGTATCAAGTGATGGTTTCAAATGGTCGAAATATGAATTTCTCTAGAAAGTGCCATAATATGGAGATTACCATGGGGGAATATGTATTGAATAGTACAATGTTTTACATTCCAGTGGGTGGTGTTGATGTTGTACAAGGAGTCCAATGGTTACAATAGTTTTTATTTTTCAAGAACGTTTCTTTAATTTTTTTGGGGAAGGAAAATAAATTGAATAAAGGGGTATTGCGGGGAAGCCAGGGAATTTAATCAACTTTAATGACATGGAAAATATTTTTAAGAAATAACAATGGGACATAATTTGATGATTATGTTCACTAGAGGTTTAAACATCGAAATCATTTATTTCTCCATATTTCCAAAAAGTATTGGACAATAATTATAGGGTATTTGATACTCATAAAGGCCTCCCACCTATTCATGATTACGATATTTATATTCACTTTATTCTAAGAATTGTGGGACTCCAAACATCAAGCCTTACAGATATGTGTATTCCCAATAGAGTTAAATTAAAAGTATGGTTGTAGAAATGTGAGAGGTGAGTATAATTAAGCGTAGTTAAAATTATATCTCTGCTCCAGTAGTATTGGTGCACCACAAGTATCAATAATGGCATATGTGTCTAGAATATAGGGATACCTTGGGTCTGTTACAACCTTTGGACACTCCAGGTCAGTGATGGGAGGAGGTCTTAATGAATTTTATCACAGGTTTATCCAAGTCTAGAGGAAAGAGTTTCATTGTGGTGGTAGTTGATAGACTTATCAAATATGCACACTTTTGAGAATTATCTCATCGTTTTAAATGCAGTATAGTTTCTATTTAATTTATGGAAACAATTCAAAAGCTACATGGAAACCCAAATATTATTGTAAGTTACAGAGATCCTATTTTCACTGGACATGTTTGGACGAAATTATTTTATTGTCTTAGTACTCTATTAGCTCATAGCTTATCTTATCATCCTCAATCCAACAAGAAAAATGAGATAGCGAATATATGTTTGGAAGGACATTTTTATTTCTTTGTCTCTAATTAAAAAAGACAATGGGTCAAGTGGTTACCTTTGGCTGAATGGTGTCATAGCACTTCCTTCCATACTATAGCAAAAATGACCACATTTATGGAACTTTATGGATATCATCCATTTTCCATCACATCATCTTTAAGAGAAAATTCTAAGTTTCAAGCAGTGAAATATCACATTGAGCAACAAAAACAAGTTCACCAACTCTTGACGAATAACCTCACTCTGGCACATAATTGAGTGAAACGATAGAGACATAAACATCGTAGCGAATGAAGTTTTGATGTAGGTCACTTGGTGTTTTTAAGGCTGCAACCATACAAAAAAATGTTCCTCAAGAAATATAAGATGGATAATAAATTATCACCCTTATATTATGGTCCTTACAAAGTGTTTAAAATGTTGGTACTATGGCATACATATTGGAGTTTTTTGCATCTTCTCGAGAACACCTCGTTTTGCATGTTTCATGCCTATAAAAGGTTCTCAGTGATAATCTCCCAGTTCAAACAATATTTCTAGAACTTGAGGAAGAAGGAAAATTCATATTGGATCATGATTAAGTCATTGATACAAGAACCCAAACTACTCAAGCATTGAGGACAACACATTTTTGAAGTAGAGAGGCATGTTAGTTCCATATAATATAAGTGTAGCCCATTTATTGTTATTGTTAGTGTAGCCCCATCATTGTTATTATTAGTGTAGCACACTTAATTTTGTTTTTAGTGTATCCCCCTATTGTTATTGTTGTGCCCCATAGAATTACACTATTAATAATTTTATCTTGTTACATTATTATTGTTATGTAGGATCTAATTATATTGTGACCACATAGACTCTTATATATACCAAGCAGGTCTTGTCATTTTTATCATATAATATTTGTTCATTTAAGTGATGTAAAGGATTTTACCCCTCGGAGAGGCTAATTATCAAGTCATTGATCTGTATTTTCTTTTGCGATGTGATATAGTTGCATAACAGGGTGGCACCGTGGGATTGACTCCACGATCCCAACAGCTATGATGGAAAAAACAAATGGTTCAAATAACAGATAAAATATAGTGGAAAAAAACCACATTACGACATAAAATGACAATTGGGGCATGCTATATGGTTTATGCTCCACATATTAAAAACTACCATATGATTTTTAAACGTTTGACATTGTTCTGCAGGTTTTCGTGGCACAAAAACCAATGAACGAGGTTAGCTATGTATGTGTTGCAAGCTTTAACCATTCAAATAGGCACATTAATTTTTGTGTTCCATACTATATCACAACTAAATTAGGGATTAAGTACAATATAAAATATTTTGTTATATTGTAACAAACCATGTGATACATGGTTTCAAAACATTTGACTGCTCCATCTCCAAATTTCCATGGATGATCGTGATTGTAAATTTATCAATGACTCACGAAACAAAGATCCACCTATTGTTATGTGGCATGGAGACATATAATCATCCATCCACGTGAGAGTCATGTGAAGGATCTAATGCATAGAAATATAAAACGTTTTGCCATGAATTATTATGGGGATATATGATGGACACATTATTGTTAAAATATTTTCCAAAAATTTCCATGATTGTTGAGCAGGATGCCCTCCAGTGAAAATAAAAATGGCTACAAGAAGGTAAATAATTTGGCCACAAACAAATTCCAACAAAATTAAAACAAAACTCTAAAATGGTCTGAGAGGTTCTCAGAACAACTTGAAACCTAAATGACTACGTAGAGATCGTCATTCTAAATCTGATACAATTTGTTTCCCATGAAATGGACTTTGTATGGCTTCATAAATGAGTTTTTTTTGTTTTGCACAAACATGCAAAAGTTGGAAAAAAAAGTAGAGAGGCATCCCAGTTAGTAGTCCATATTGATGACATGGCATGCTGACTGGGAAGGGTCATTTTGTTAATTTCCTACGTCAAATGTGGGACTGCAAAGTGACAACATCTGGTTGGATTGAATTTGTGTTGCTTGACAAGCTATTACTGGTTATGTGTGGCCCAATGAGGAGGAGACACGTGGCTTGGCTTGCGTTCACCACGTGCCCCCCCATGGTGGTGTAAAATTTTTGATATATTTCAGGTAGAGGCATTGGGATTTTACCATGCGACCTGCCAAGTAGCATGAAGCCGATTACCAATCTTCCTACGCATCAAACCTTAAACTATATATGTTTATGCATATATTTCAATTTCAATGACATTGTCGGTGATGGGAAGTGGGGGCGAGTCCCCAATACATATGAACATAGCTTCATTCGACTAGCAGAGCATTAAGCACTTATTCCTAAGCATAGAGATTAAAATTATTACTCCACTATTTATTAACACTAATTAATTTTACTTAATGCTAATCCGAATTTATCACTAAGCACGAATGAAGTGCTAATCCACTTGAATTAATGTTAATGTGGTTTAATTAAATTAATGAAGATTAGTTTGGTGGTCCACCAAAATTGTTTGAATTGCTACTTTGGCATCAACTAGCCCAATTTAGCCCAATTTAGCTAAATTTAGGCAAAACATTGTGGACAAATTATTGGAGGTCATAAATTTTAGATTTTTCGACCAAATCTAGAGAAAGAAGAGGCTATATGACCATTTTTCGGCATTCTAAAGTCATTGGTGTAGGTTTCAGGAGCAAAAAAACATTATAAACACATTAGTTTTCAAATTTGAGCATAATATGGAGGCCTAAGCCATGGAATTTAGGCCAAGGAGATGTAGCCTAGGAGGGGTGAACTCCTTCATCAAATCCCTGTGTTGGTGTGTTGTATTGTGATGTACAATAAATTTATTTTCTATTGTTTGGTTTTTATTTAATTTTAATGTGTTCATAAAAATAACATAAAAATCACTCATGAAATTCAATCACTTGCAAGAGAACTTGAACCGTTAAGCACATATAGGACATTGTTTACATAATCTAAAAGAATAATTGAGACAACAACACTAACATACCTTATTTAGATTAATTTTGGTATCATAGCTTTAATTTTTCTGTGCAATAAGGGATCTAATTGTTTGCAAGTTTTTGTCATGCTTACAAGGTTAAGACTCAAAAGAGGAGAAGGGAATTTGGTTGAAAGCCCTACAGTTGGGTCAAGAGGAAGGAATGAAAGGTTGCCAAACTGTTCAGCACCAACAAATTCTCAATTTGAAGTTGATTCTTTAGTGAGCATGTCTCATGAAGGAGAAAATACCATGGAAGAAGATGAGAGAGCATTCAAAAAGGGTTTTTTTGATATGACTGAGATGGTTAAGGTCCTCTATGAGGAGAGGAATTTGAGAATACAAGGAGAAAGTTATAGGCCTCCAAGAGGAGAGGTTTCTTTAGGATGAGGATGCCTCGGAGAAGGTAATGGACTACCATCTACTCCACCATCATCCTAACCACCATCTTCACCTTCCTCTTCATCATCATCCACTACCACAACCCTTCCACCTGTCCATACACATACTTCAAAAGGAGCTGGGAAATCGCACTTACTTAAACATGATGTTAAATTTGAGCTTCCAATGTATAATGAAGAAGTGAATATAAAGAAATCGAATAATTTGATTCGTTAATTGGAGGTTTTTTACAAAATTTAGAGCCTTATAGAGGATGGCATAAATATTCAATTGGCTTCCTTCAGAATGAAGCGTGCGACACATGTATGGTGGGAGAAAAGACACAAGATGAGATTAAAAAACACTGGAATATCTCAATGTATTTTTCTAATTTTATTGCATCCATTAAAACAAAATCTTATACTCTATATTACGTGAAAAAACTATTATGAGTTGGAAAAACCTTAGGCAATTTAAAGGTCAAAGTGTTCAAGATTACACTCATGAACTTAGGAGAAGAGATTTAATGTTAGCTGTTGATTTGAATTCTCAATAAAATTTGATAAGTTACATAGCGGGTTTGCATATTCACTTGAAAAATACCATCCTCATGTTTAATCCCACTATTGTAGATGAGGTTTGTCTGCAAGCTACAAACCTTGAGGCAAGAGGGAAAAATATACAAGAAAAGGGTAAAAACAAACCACTTAAGGGTGGTGAAAAAGGAAAGGGTTTCAAGGGTAAACAAAATAAAAACCCATCCATTAAAAAATAAGGGGATAAAACCACATGTAATCACTAGTCCAAAGAGGGTCATGATGAAGCTGATTTTTGGAATATTCATCCAGAATTGAGGCCAAATAATTCAACAATAAGGGGAAACCAAAGACAATTGCTACCACAAAATAGGATCTTGGATCTGATTCAGGAAATGAGACTAAAATTGCATCCATGGTTAAAAATGGAAAAGAATCCATAGAAAGTACTAGTTCATCAAATTGTGATAGTAAAATTCGAAGTGAAGAAACAAGAATAAAGTTGTTTCATGTAAGAGTGATCTCAAAACATACAAAAATTGACACAGCATTTGATAGTCGGTCTCAAGTGAACCTAATTATATCTTAAGACTTAGTAAAGAAGTTAAATATTGAAACCTTACCTAATCACAACCCATACCCTTTGGTTTGGATAACCAAGGATACAAATTTAGAGGTTACAAGAAAATGTATTCTCCAGTTGGGAATTACTGCAAACTTTATTGATGAAGTTGAGTTAGATGTTGCACCACTTGACATATCAAGAATTTCTTTGGGTAGTCCCTATCTCTATAACAGGAAGTCAGTCTTCTATCTCCATGAGAACAAGTACCAGTTGTTAAAAGATGGAGGGGAATATATTGTGAGATCTCATCACAAAAATAATAACATATCTTTAGTTAATGGTAGGAAAATGAAGAGACTAGTAAATTCAAGAAAAAGATTTGTGTTTCTTATGATCAAACAAAAGAATGATAAGGATTATGAATATTTTGAAGGTTATGATGATACATTAAAATCTGATTTGTTTGGTGTGGTAAGTCGTCATGGTGAGATGTATGGTGAGATAGCTCTCAATATTGGTTGAACTCTTATAGTAATGACATCTTAAGGTTTGCAAGGGTAACTTGGTATATCTACCATATGCTCATTAACCCGAATGTGTCCATGATTCACTAATTGTCTAGCTCTAGGAGTGGTGGGAGCCATACCCAATTGAAAATTAATATTATCCAAATGAATTTCAATTAATTGCAATAGGACCTGGCCCGTTGAGCCTTTGGCTCTTCTAGAAACATGAACATATTTCAGCAATTTTTGCTCCGTTAGTCTGTAATGAAAATATAATTTCTGTTTTTATTTTAGCCGGATGCGATATTGAGATATTTTCTTGGAATAAGACTGATTCATAGAATCCTTTCTATTTTTGGGTCATTACTAGTGATCCCTGGTAAATTTTTGAGACGATGCATTATTTTTAAACGAAAGAGGGGAATCCAATATGAGATACAACTATAGCAGGATGTTCTACTTCCTAACATTGCCATGTATAACATGTATATAATGGAAAGTGCATAAATCAAGAATAAAATCCAATAATTATTAAATAAAAGTAGCATTCATCCATCTACCTCGCCATGTGGTTCATCGATTGTGTTGGTTCCCAAGAATCATGAAACATTGTGCATGTGTGTGGATTTTCGTGCACTAAAGAAAATCACATTAAAGAATTCTTATCCACTCACAAGAATTTATAATTTTCTTGATCAATTGAGGTATGAAAATTATTTCACTAAGTTAGACTTAAGAAGTGGTTATCATCAAGTTAGCATAGTTGAAGAGGACATATGGAATACCACATTTAAAACTAAACAAGGATTGTTTGAGTGGATTGTTATGCCTTTTGGTCTTTGCAACACTCCAACTAATTTCATGAGAGTTATGAATTATGTATCAATATCATTTCTTGATGAGTTTTTCATTTTCTACTTAGATGATATTTTTATATTCATCAAATAATGAGATGAACATGTCATGCATGTAAGAAAGGTGATTTGTGTCTTCAGAAAAGAACAATTGCTTTTCAAAATTTAAAAATGCGACTTTGGTAAAATTTCTTTAGTGTATTTGGGACATATTGTTGGATGAGGTGAGTTGAAGAATGACCCCTCTAAGGTTGAGGTCATTGTAAATTCCCCTACACACAAGACAATCACTGAGGTAAGAAATTTTCTAGGAGCAAAAAAATATTGGAGGAAGTTCATTGCTAATTTTTATTCTATTGTAGCTCTGTTACATGCATTGACTAGTGTTAAGAAGGCCTTGCGGTGGGGAAGAAAGAAGAAAAAATCATTTTGTGCTTTGAAAGAGAAGATCGATTCAGCCCCAATACTAGCACTACCAGACTTGATATGACCCTTTAAGATTCAAACCTATTCAAGGGACTATGCCTTGGGTGCAGTCCTTTTACAACATGGTAAGCTCATTTCATTCCATTCATAAATGTTTAATGGGAGAGTGATAAATTATCCTACTTATGACAAGGAGATATATGATTTGGTTCAAACTGTGAATAAGATGAAATATTATTTCATGGGAAAGGATACCATCATCCACACCAATCACCAGCCATTGTAATACTTGCAATCACAAACCAAGTTGTAGCAATCAAGGCACTTTTGATGGATGGGTTTCTTGCATCAATTCCATGTAGTCATCAGGTATAAGAAAGGTATATAAAACAAGGTTTCCGATATGCTTTCTAGGTCTATTATTAGTGTAGCTACTTTACTCAAGAATACTTTTGTTTTACATTAAAGTTACATTGAACAATATTCATTTGATAATGAATTTTAAGATGTTTATACAAACTTGAGTCAATGTCACCAAGTTGAGTAATTGGATTACGATGTACATAATAACTTGTTGTATCATTTGGGAAAGCTTTGTATTCCACAGGGGGCGAGGGTGAATTTCATAAAGGGAGCGCACACTTCTCTTATTGCTAGACATTTTGGTGTAAGAAAACAATGGCAAATATTTAGAGGTATTGTTATTGGCCTCATATGATTTAAAGTGTGTCATGCTTTATTAAAGGTTTTTCATTATGTGTAGTCAATAAGCCTAGTAATAGGAAGTTAGTATTGTACACACCACTTCCAGTTCCTTCAGGTCCATGCGAGAGTATTTCTATGGATTTTGTAGGAGGTCTTTCTTTTTAAAAAATAGGTCATGATTATTTGTATGTATTTGTCAATAGGTTCAAAAAAATGTGTATATTGATGCCATGTAATAATAAAATTACAATTGAACAAACAACTCATCTTTTCTTTCAAAATGTTTGGGTTCATTTTGAGTTGCTTACATCTATTTTATGTGATCAACATTCTCCATTTCTTGGAAATTTTTGGTCAAACTTATGGGACTTGGTGGACACTAAGTTGAAGAAGAATACAGGATTTCATCTGCAAACACATGGTCAAACCAAGGTGGTCAACAAAATAGTCATTCATATTCTTCAAGGCTCGTGCAGCAAACATCTTAAGTTATGGGATGAGTAGTTTCATTACATTTAACATGCTTACAACCGTGAAAAACACTCCTCTACTTAAACATCGCCATTTGAGGCTTTTCTTGGATAATTTCCAAAAACGCCATTGGATTTCATTTTTGGGAAAAATGTAGCTATCAATGGGCATAGGGACATAGATAAAGTAAAGAAACTGATAGATAAAATTAAATTGATCCATCAAAGAGTTCAAGTTCAACTAGAAAAAATTCAACGCAAGTACAAAGTGAGGAACGAAAAACATCATTTGGATCATAAGTTTCAAGTTGGTGATCAAGTTTGGCTTCACATTAGCAAGGATATGCTTCAAGGAGAAGGTAAAAGCTGAAACCAATCTGTTATGGTTCTTTCAAATTTCTGGAAAAAATTTGGTAACAATGTCTTCAAGCTTCATTTTCCTTCATACATGCAAATTTACTCAGTTGTTAACGTTGAAAATTTGAGATTGTATGAGCCTCCTTTGATAAAATATCAAGAAGATAATGTTCAACTACCATCTATTGAAGGATTTTCTCCATATATCTTTGTTGAGCTTCAACAAGACACCATACTTGACAGAAGAAAAACAACATTGACAAGAGGAAGTGTGGACTATCTTTGAGTGGGCCTCAAAGGAATAAATCGTTCAAAATCCAAATGGACTGAAATTGGTAATGTGAGGGAATTGTACCCTCACCTTTTTAGTAACTGAATTGATCTTTTTGGGTCCAAAAGCTTCGAGTGGGGAGGAATGATCAAGTGCTCAGATTTTTTCTAAAAAGCCAAAGTCCTCATAATGGCTCAAAAACTAAATAACTGCGTAGTGCTCGTCATTATGAATCTGGCACAATTCGTTTCATGCGAAATGGAATTCATATGGCTTCATAAATGAGTTCTATATGTTTGCACAAATAGGCGAAAAATGGATAAAAGAATGTAGACAGGCAGCCTAGTTAGTAGTTCGTACTACTGACATGGCATGTTGACTAGGCAAGGTCAAATTTAGTCAATTTCCTCCGTCAAATGTAGGACTTCCAAGTGGCAGCATTTCTTTGGTTCGAAATTATGTTGGTTGGAAAGTTATTAATGGTTATGTGTGCGCCAATGAGGAAGAGACACGTGGATTGGTTTGGGCCCTCCACGTGCCCCCAATGGTGGTATAAGAATTTTTTTTAGTCATGCATATTCATTGGGGTTTGACCGTGTGACCTCCCAAGAAGCATGCACACCGATTACCAATCCGCCTATGCATACAATATTAACATATATACATTTCTGAATATAATTAAATTGGAATGACATTTTCAATGGGGGGAAGTGGAGGCCAGCCCCCAATGCATATGACCATAACCTCAGACCACCGATGGAGTGCTAAGTTATTATTCAGAAGAACAAAGAATAAAATGGCTAATCCATTATTTATTAACACTAATTGTCATTACTTAATGCTAATCTAGATTTAGCACTAAGTGTAGATTAAGTTCTAATCCCACTTAATTAATGTTAATGTGTTTTAATTAAGTCAATTCATATTAGTTTGGAGGTCCACCAAATACAACTAAATTGCTACTTTGGTGCCAACTAGCTCGATTTAGCTTCAGTTAGCTAAAATTAGGTAGGCAATTGTGGAAAAACTGTTGGAGGTTAGAACTTTTGGAGTTCTTGACCAAATTAGTAGTAAGATTTTATATGACCATATTTGGGCATTCTGAACTCATTGGTGCAGGTGTTGGGAGTAGAAAAGCATTGTAAACACATCATTTTTCAAATTTCAGCATAATATAGAGGCACAAGCCATGGAAAGTAGACAAAGGAGATGTAGCCCAGGAGGGGTGAACTCCCTCATCAAATCCCTGTGTTGATGTGTTGTATGGTGATGTACTATACTTTTATTTGCTTCTATTTATTCTCTCTCTCATGTTAATTTCTTCATAAAAATAACATAAAAATCACTCATGAGACTCAATCACTTGCAAGATAACTTGAACCCTTAAGCACATATAAGACATTGTTTACAAAATCTAAAAAAGGAATTAGTACAACAACAATAACATACCTTATTTAGATAAGTTATAGAATATGCGAGAGGTATATCATGACAGCTGTGGGGATTTGACCCTAGGGATATTTTGTGCATACTTTTTTTATACCAAGTTCACAACAACACAAGAGGAAATGAGGCTATTGAAATTCAATATAGTCGAGAGAGATATTTTTTAAAATGGTTTAATTTTGCAAGGATATTTAGCACATTAAAATTTATGCCCACTTTTTCTAATAGTGGAGAGTTTTCCCACTCTTATCATGGATAGTTTGTTTGCACACTCTTGTCATTTAAAAGTGGATATTGTAAAATATTAGCCCATTCTGACCGAGTGGAATCGTAAGGATTTTTCCATAGTTTACCCTTCTTTGGGAGTGTATATTATAATGGTCCTTGCCCCTTGTTGGTAAAAATAAGGAAGAATGAAAAGGGATATTTCTTGTCATCTTGATATTCATCATGGACTTTGGACAATTATCAAATCCATTATAATGAGCCTTGGTGTGAATAAGAAATGGTTGCTCCCTATTGGAGAGGACCTACATATGTATTAGAATGTTTATTTTTTATAAATTAATATTTAAAATTTTGTAAAATTTAATAGAGTAATGTAGCAAAAGTAAAGAGTTATATTATAATTATAATGGTTATATTTGTTGGAAAGTTGGCATTTTCTGAATGGTTAGTTGAATTTGGTATGTTGGCATTGATATCAACTAGAATAGAATTGAGGATTGATAGAGGAAAACTATCTTGGCATTGATGAGCATGCTATTTAGAAGGAGTCGCATCATTTCTGGAGTGTTTTCTAGAGAATCATCATAGTATCAGGCTTAGTGGAGAAGCCATAAAATTATGACTAAGATGGTTGAGGAGTCTGAGAATTTGGAGGATATTATGTCTCAAGAGATCATCTCAGTTTCTCCTCAAAGTGACACAGTTGGAAAGTGTCTAGAAATATTTTTCTAGTGCTATGTGGAAGCATTCAAATGGCCCTCTAGATCAAAAGTTATGATCAGTCAATGTAAAGAATTTGAAAGCCCTTAGTAGTAGCTCTACGAACCTCAGAACCTTGGAAGCTTGAGGGTTTATTTAAAAGTGTTACAGGATTGTATTGAGCTAAGGTATTTTTCTTCCTGAAACCCCTAAAGCCTCGAAATCCTAAAGGTTTATTTAAAAATGATACTGGATCGGATTGAATCAGGGTAGCACGAACCCTGGAAGTTGGAAAGCCAGGAAGCATGTAGGGTTTCTCAAAAAGAAGTTATAGGATTGGATTGACCCAAGGTAGTGGGAGTAGTACCCTAATGCTCGGACGCTCGGAATATGAGAAGCCTAAAGCCTAGAAGGAATATAAAAGGGACGATAAAGTGTCAGGAATTTTCATAAAATAACATAGGAGAATTATGTACTTTATTAAAAACATTTGAAAGTATCTCAAATATTGATAGAGCTTCCCACGAGTTGGTTTTGTAAATATTTCATGTGTTCTAGTGAGCAAGGGAATTCAAGCCATGAATAATGCACAACACTATAGAAAAGCGTTTGAAGTGGTTCATTCTGAAATCAAAGGAAATATACCATGGAAAGTGCTAAGGATAGGTGGACCAATATTCGAAAGCCTCAAGCCTGTAAATCCATTGAAATTATATTTAAAGTAAATTTATGGGTACTAGGGTTTTGAGGATCTGACTCATATAGTAGTATATGTTTCAAAATATGGATGATTCAGCAAATTCATGGATGAGCCACAAAATCTAGTGCATAGTATACAAAGGATGTATGAGTCAGCAACTAAAAATACATGAACAAAAATATGTTAGGGTCGTTGTAATAAGGGAAACCACTAAAGAAATCCATCATTTGTTTCACTTGTACACCACGATAATTTTATTGAGGAAAATGGCTTAGGGACTCCATACCAGTGAGGTTATGAGATGTAATGGCATACTATAGCTAGAGAAGGAAAAAGAGACATTATTGAAGTACATTATGAGATTTGTGGGAATTTAGAGGAATAGAGAACCAAATAATCTATGGAGGTTAAATTCAGTGAAGTTCTTTGTTGAGTGTGTAGGGTAGTTTGCGACTGAATTCCCAGATATGGAGAATCCGCAAGTTTCCATTCTTATCTTTAATACAGTTGTAGTGGCCTTGCATTTTTTATTGAACAACAACGCATAGTGCCATGTTGTAGCACGCTATCAAGAACTGAGAAGTAGAGACATAAGAGACAACATGAAGGCAACAAATACAACATCGACCTTTGTGCATTAGATGAAAAAAACTTAGGGATTTACTTTAAGAAATTTGATGAATATGGAAATTGTGTTTAGGTTGAGAGTGTGAGGAGCAGAGTGTCAAGTTTCTATAGCTAACTATGTTTACACTAGGGTAGAGGGTTGTGACTAGAGTCGGTTGATTAGTAAAGTTGCAGACATGAAGGGAAGGGACTAGTAAAACAATAGATCATGTTTATATTTATAAGCATATCTATAAGCCTATGTTTCCAATTTGAAATCTATATGAAAAATAAAACCATGGCTAAAGCAAGTAGAGGCCCATATTCATAAGATTTTGGTGCCTCCTAATGAGTGGTGGCTTGCTATATGAAGGGGTTTGGGGTCTCCTACATGTGGGTGATCACAAAACAAATGATGTAATTAAGTCGGTGTTTAACTTACATCATAACAATAAACATATTGGTGCTTTTCTCCCTTTGGATTTCCACGTAAAAATACATGTGAATTTTTTTTTTCTCAACTGATGAATTTTGCGATCTTATGAATGGTTTTGTTTACTGCCTTTTTATATTTTACTCTAAAATCTTTGAAAAATAAATTTTATAAGTAAAAAGCGTAAAAATGCAAAGGTGGGTTACACTTTTGTGGGATTTGTGGGCAGAAAAGTCATTTTCCCAACAGTTCAGTCAAAGTTTCAAAATTAGTTCAGCCGAGCTAATTCTGTTGTTTACATTGATGACGTATTGACAACATGGGAAAACATATTTTAGTCATATATGAGAAAACTGGAAACCAAATTTTGGCCGAACTTTTAAAATAATTCAGCCAAAATTTTTCTTATAATTACCATTGTTGCATCTGTGTGTCATCTATTTGTCTCAGGTCTGTCTATATCCAATATGAATAAAATGTTTTACTATTCATATTGTTAAACTGTGTGGATCCAGTTAGCAAATATTGTAATAGTAACAATAGCTTTGTTATCCTCCATAGAAAAATCCACATGGCACATTCACTATCTTCATATAAAGGGAACATGATATTCTAAATGCTGGAGTTTATCTTAGTTATTTCCTTCGGGCAAAAAATTATTACATTTTTTTTTTCGTAGAGTAATTTATAGATGTTGCTTCAATGGTCCCTCCTTCTAGTCATTTTTCTTCGCTCTCGATCTGAAAAAGTTCCTTTTGAAGTGGAATGCATAGATATCGAATATCGTCGGCATTTCCTTCCAACATCTAACATGGCTATAAATTTCCCATCATGTCGAAGAATATTAAGAAATATAAAAAATAAAAACCTTTTTACCAAATTATATAGGAACTTAGGTATACTTGCAACATTATCCTGTAGATCTCCAGCTTCAACACAAGCAAGAATATGCTATCTTATTTATGGAACATTCAATACTTGATGATAAGTCCTCTTAATCAAGTTTCCAAATGGCATGATTCTCAATATCCTCTATTCTTTCATTGGGATCCCCATGCCATTGTTCCAAGCTATATGATTGTCAATTTTCTTTGATAATCATCATATTCCTTGGTACTTACAATATTTTTGGTTTTTTTAATACTTCTTTAAGTCACTTCATCATTGGAAACAGGTTCAAATATTTTTTCAAGGATCAAGAAATACATAACAATGATATGTTGTAAGAAGAACTTCCCGTGCCATCATTTCATTCTCCCATAACCAAATCAGTTACATTCCTAAGAAATCCATAGAAGTGATCTGTTGCAAGAAGCACTTCATGTGCCATCATTTCATTATCTCCTAACCAAATCAGTTACACTTCAATTTTAGACGAGTGGCTCCACAATCATTGTATTTCAACTATTAAACAAAATACATCCATCCTCTTAACAATTTAAGGGATTTATTTTTTGCATCTAGGCATTAATTTTTTATTTGTTAGATGGCCAAGCACCATAATTCATGTGATTTTCTGAAATTCCTGTTCCGAAATTTGTTTCTATTTATTTAATTGGTTTTGTTTTACAAGTACCTAGTTCAAATACTAATAGCAGTTTCTTATGCTTACAAATTTACTATAAATACCACAAATGAATGTGGAGATACATCAACCTTTATGTATTGAATCCCAATGTTATATGAAACACAAATAAAATGCAGTGAGAAAAAAATACCTACATTAATATATAAACAATAGCTAGTATTCTCAAATGCAAATACTAGGAAACATAAGAAGAATTAGCCATTTCTCAATCTTCCCCAAATTTTCTATTGCATTTCAAGCTTATTGCTGATTTTCTGGACTGGTATATTTTATTATACATACGAGCAAATCAATCATCTCACAGTGGATTAAGAATATCAGATATTCCAATAATTCATCATGCATGTCATGCATTTCTTCTAAATTATCATTTACAATATTGGTCCAAGCTATAGACCTAGCTCTAGTACCATTTCTATACAATTTTATTTTTAGAAATGCATTAGCACAACAAACTTACCTACCCAAACAACGCTATTTGATTGCTATTAGCTGTATGAAATATCCTCAAATGTTTGCATATATTAGAGCATCAAAATATACCACAAATTATAAAATAGCCCACCCTCCAATTGTGGCCAAGGAAATGTTTCTTAGCATTTTCTTTCGTTTTAAGAATAAAGGAAATCAATTGTGACATTATATCTCATGTTGTACATTGAGTAGCTTCTTTCTTAATTAGTGATTTATCACTAATCTCTTCTTCCTGTTGTAATATTTAAAATTTTCTTGTAATATTTAAATCATCCGAATGTATTTTATTAATCTACCTAATTTTACACCTTCCATAATGCTTCTAATCTTGTAAAATGTTAAAAGTGGAGTGTTTTATGATGTAATGGATATCAATAATCTAGATTATGTACAGTGATATGATGATAGTGTGTTGAGGTTTAAGTTGTAAAATTCTTGTACATATCAAGGATGAATGATAGCATAAGCCAAAAATGACATTATTATAAATTATTAAAAAATTTGTTAGGTGCTAAATCATAGCTCTTATTAAGGACGTAAATAATGAAAGTTGAAAATTCTTTTTTAATGTTCTTAGCCTATTTATAGATGTCAATGTAAAGGTTTATAGATGTGATTTCTCCCATAAACTTCAAGGAAAACTAAATAAGGCAAACCATGTACATGTCATTTCTCCCACAAACTCATCAAGGTGTGACTTTTGACATAACTTCATCAACCACTACCACTAGTTGTTTTACTAAATGCATAAAATAATTTTGCAAACCATGTACATGTCATTTCTCCCACAAACTAATCAAGGTGTGACTTTTGACATAACATAATCAACCACTCCCACTAGTTTTTTAAGTAAGTGAAAATCACTACCACTTTAAAGCAAATTGTGCACATGTGTTATTTCTCCTATACATGTGTTGTTTTGCCCATAAACGTTTAGGAAAACTTTAAGGCATGTGTCATTTCTATGTCCTTTCTCTGTCATTTCTATGTCATTTCTAACTTAAACTCTAGGAACTTGGGAAAAATTTAAGGCATGTAATTTCTAGATGTGATTTCTCCCATATAATTTAAGGCAAACTTTAAGGCAGACCATGCACATGCCATTTCTCCCACAAACTAAAGGCTTTCTCCCATTAATTCAAAGAAAACATTAAGGCCTAAAAATTGAACCTAAAGTGGTTGAACTCTCATAGGATTTTGAACTTCCATAATATTTTAGTCTATCTATTGAGTTCTAACTTCTACAAGTTCTAAATGCAAAGTTTGTAAAGGGCCAGGTAGCCTCTCGATCTCATCTTTTCTCAAAGGTGACATATCAAGTAAATGCCCCTACAATAAAAATCTAGAACAAATCTAAATAGAAATTCTTCATTTCAATATCCATAAACTACTACCACTTTAAGGAAAATCGTGTACATGTGTCATTTCTCCCATAAAATTTTAGGAAAACTTGAAGGCATGTGTAATTTCTATGTAATTTTTCCCATAAACTATAAGGCAATGTCATTTCTCCCATAAACTCATAAAAGTGTGACTTTCTACATAACTTCATCAATCACTACCACTAGTTGTTTAGTAAGGCCATAAAATAATTTTTCAAACCATGGACATGTCATTTCTCCCACAAACTAAAGGCTTTCTCCCATTAATTCAAGCCAAATATTAAGGCCTAAAAACTGAACCTAAAGTGGTTGAAATATCATAGGATTTTGAACTTCCATAAGATTTTAGCCTGTCTATTGAGTGTTAACTTCTATGAGTTCTAAAGGAAGAGTTTGTAAACGGCCAGGTAGCCTTCGGATCTCATATTTTCTCAAAGGTCACATATCTAGTAAATTCCCCTACAGTAAATGTTGAGCGTTGACTTCTACAAGTTCTAAAGGCAGAGTCTGTAAAGGGCTAGTTTGCCTCTGGATCTCATCTTTTCTTAAAGGTTACATATTCAGTAAATGCCCCTATAGTCAATATCTGGAATGGATCTAAATAGAAGTTCTTCATTTTAATATTCATAAACCACTGCCAATTTAAGGCAAACCATGTAAATGTGTCATTTATCCCTTCTCCCATAAAATTTTAGGCAAAGTTTAAGGGATGCGTCATTTATATTTCATTTCTCCCAAAAAATATAAGCCAATTTCATTTCTTCCACAAAATCATAAAGTTGTTACTTTTGACATAAATTCATCAACCACTGCCACTAGGTGTTTTAGTAAGAGCATAAAATAATTTTGGAAGTCATATACATGTCATTTCTCCCACAAACTAAATGCTTTCTCCCATTAATTCAAGGCAAACTTTAAGGCCTAAAAACTGAACCTAAAGTGGTTGAACTCTCATAGGATTTTGAACTTCCATAGGATTTTAGTCTATCTATTGAGTGTTAACTTCTACAAGTTCTAAAGGTAGAGTATGTTAAGGGCCAGGTACCCTCTAGATCTCATCTTTTCTCAAATGTGACATATCCAGTAAATGCCCCTATAGTCAATATCCAGAACAAATCTAAATATAATTTCTTCATTTTAATATCAATAAACCACTACCACTTTAAGGCAAATAGTGTATATGTGTCATTTCTCCCATACATGTGTTATCTCTCCCATAGAAGTGTATGCAAACTTTAAGGCATATGTCATTTCTATGTCATTTCTTTGTCATTTTTATCTTAGTTCTCCCATAAACTATAAGGCAGTGTCATTTCTCGCATATACTATAAGGAAAAATTTAATGAAAACCATGTACATGTCATTTCTCTCTTAAACTCTAGGCAAGGAAAATTTTAAGACATGTCACTTCTAGATGTGATTTCTCCCATAAACTTAAAGAAAAATTTAAGGAAAACCATGCACATGCCATTTCTCGAAGGAAAACTTGAAGGCATAAAAACTAAACCTAAAGTGGTTGAAATTCCATAGGAATTTGAACTTCCATAGGATTTTAGTCTGTCTGTTGAGTGTTAACTTCTATAAGTTCTAAAGGCAACGTCTGTAAAGGTGTAATGTTCCCAAAATTAGCATGAAGCTAATTGGAACATTAATTTTTCTTGTATCATCTAGGAGGTGAATAAATGGGTAAGGAGGACCATGAGTAGACATAAAATCCCTCATAGTATGAAAGGGATCATCAAAGTAGCTACATTTTGCACCCTCAAGTGTGAAAAGGGGCAAATGCATGAGGACAAGGTCAAGTTTGACCAAATGAACAACGCTGCCATAGTGGGAGTGGATCACTTTGAAAGACAGTGCTGTGTGAATTGGGGAGGGATCATTTGGTCGAGGAAACCATAATGTGTGGGGCCCAAGGAAAGGAGGATTTCATCTGTATAAAGGGAGGACAAGGTAGCCATAGAAAGATATGTTGATGAATATAGAATTTAGTTTGTATGACTATTTTCTCTCTTCAGTTGTTTAACTAAGATTTTTGTGCTACTTAGCACAAGGTATTTCATGTTTAGGAATATTTCTCCCTTCTTGAGAGGCCTATTTAGGGACTGTACTTCATTATCCACAATTTAGGCTCAAGGAAAAGCCACCTCCTTCAGCTATAGTGTTATTCCTGTAGCGGAAAACATTGTGTTGTAGGGTGTTGTAGTGGAGGGTTCCACAACACCATTTCATTGGCTTATTTTTTAGAGGAGGGAGCCTCTATTCCTTTGGGAGGCCATTAAGGAAGATTTAGGAGCTGATTGCACATATTTGGCACCAAGCCAAGCACTTCCCATCTCTTACAGCACAGTCTACCTCCTTGACTGCATTATTTCTGAGTGTATTTGTAGTGGGGTATTGCACCACTATTTTGGAGGGTAAGATCTTCAGTGATAGGATCAGCCTTTCACTTGGAAGATCCATTGGAGGAGGCCTAATCCAGATTGGAAATCATATTCAGCCATATCCATTTATTTCATGAGTTGTAGCTACTATTCAGTCTTTCCCCTGCAATTCTGACATTTTGTATTTCTACATCCTTTAGCCAATCCTTCCAGGATTGTCTAGAAATTGCCTTTGGGAGTCTATATCTTTGCTCCCCATATTGTATGAGATTTATATTGATATTTCTATGTATTGAAATCATTTTGCAGCAGTTATTCCTCATAGACTGCATAGTCATAGCCATGACTTTCTTCATGTAGCAATATTTTTCATTTTTCATTTATATGTTCTATTTAGGGTTGCATTGCCCCACTTTAGTGATTGTTTCCTCAAGGATTTGTATTGTTGCTGTTATGATCTAATATTATGGATATTTGGATCTTCTGGAATTCTATGTGTTAATGTATCACTGCTACTCCATTGTTGTGTTTACATATTGTTGTAGCTCCACATTTGGAATATCTTAAGATATTCCCAATAGTGTAGAATTTCCCTATTTTTGGATATTAAAGTGGTATCAAAGCATGATATTTGGCTCAACCTGTGAGTTTCATCCATAAGAAGATAGAATAGATCAATATGATGAAGAGGATGAGCTTTCTCTCATCAGTTTTCAGATCTAGAAAGGACCTCTCCAAGGAGGTTAAAAATATGGAAGAAGGAGAAGAGGAAGGACCATGTACTTCCCACTCTCAAAGAGAATAAGACATGAAGCATGAAGAACACTTGGAATCTAAATATCTAAGTGAATATCTTGCTGAATACCAAGCTAAACCTAGAGCCTTCAAAGAGACTCTAGCTTTATCACAATCTATTCAGCTGAAGGAAGAGAGAAGACCCCACAACTATGGTATGATGAGAGGCAATAGATTTCTATTGTACACTTATGATAGATCACTCACATGTGCAGGAGAGGTTTGGGTAAAGAAGCTAGAGGCTTTCTTCCTGCTACATCTTGTAGTAGATAGAGAGTTTGTAGAAATTGCGCCGCTGCACCTTGAAGGTGAAGAAAATACTTGGTGGTTCAGCCATTGGAGCCATGCAAGGGTATGTACTCTTGCTAAATTTTCCCAAAGGATGATTTCAAGATTTGGAAAAAGGAAGGAGGAGCCCTCACCACCATTTGAAGAGGCATGTACCAGTGCTATTGTGACCATGGAGGAGTAGCCTTCATCTTCAACATTTTGGGAAGCCAACACATATGAGGAGGAAACTCTTGTAGCCCTGCAAGGAGCTTCCAAATTTCACCAAGGTATGGTTAAATGTCCATATTTTATCATTTCAACAAACATTATGGATGGCTCCACATCATTGCATGCTATTGATTTAGAGTAGCAGAATTGCACTGCACTATACAAAAGCAGTGATGGAGAAAGGGGGAACCATTCCTCATGTGAGCATTCAAATGGCAGCTTCACTGAGGAAGCCATGAAGGAAGCAGTAAGAAGGAGTAGACATATAGAGATAAGAAACTATTTCTCCTCTCTAGATGACACTCTCTAAATGAGAGTGACTTCTACTTGTAGCAGATCTAAGGATTCCTTGGTTTTGGAAGGCCATGCATGAGGAGGAGATCTCATGGAGAGATTTCATTGGAGGTGCACTTCAACACATCATGGAGTGCAAGGTTCTCCAATAGTTTGAGGAGGCTCTTCCCTTCTCACACTTGGATATTTATCAATTCAAGGAGGAACATATAGATGATGGAGGACATCATCAGATGGATAACATCTTTCATGTTTGTTTTGGACACCTCTTGAGCCATACACATCATGATGGGAGGTTTTTTCCTACCACTTATTTGGGTCCTCATGGGATCAAATTGATCCTTGCAAAGATTGCATTTCAATATCCTATGAAATGCAAAGAAAAAAATTTGATTTGGGAGGATGGTAGCCCTCATGGGAGGAGTACCAAGATGGAGGATGGAAGGAGGCATCCACTAATGATTGAGCGGATGTGGATGAATATAAAGAGTCTAGTAAGCCACTTGGAGATCTATGACACCAGGTAGCAGGAGGCTTGGCTACACTGGTTACTCTTGAAGGAGTTTGGCCATCCCTTGGCATATACTCTTTCTAAGTGTATGGGGATGGAGGATAAGTGACATGATGCTTCCATTATTGATCAGCAAAGAGTATGAATGCATGGTGTTGATGTGAAATTCATATCATTCATTATGTATTCATCACATGATTTGTATGATGGAGGTATGAGGAGGCAGCAAGAACTTGTGCTGCTTGGGCTATACTTGAGAGAGCAAGGACATAATTTTTCTCACATGTTGTATGATGTTGCAGGAATAGGAGATGGCACTATCATGGTGCAAAGGGGCTACTCCTTGGCCTTTGAAGATCAGGAAGTACATCCATCTTGGGAGGAATTCCATATTTGAAACAACATTATTGGAGGTGTCTTTGACAATCATCATGTCAAATAATTGAGCTATGGGTTGGCAGGAGCCTATTTGCATAGGCCAAAAATGATTTTCCTTTGGAGCATGAACTTATTCATGTATTCATGCATCACTTTAATTTCAGCACATGGCGGGAATGTTGCTTTTGCATCTTCTTTGTCATACAGTGCATTCCTCCACAAGAGGGCAAGTTCATTGTTGAGCTCCATGAGGAAGATTTTTCCAGCTATTATGATGGAGACATCCATATTTTTTTTAACCATGGGAAAGTGTTTTATTCTTTCTTGTATGCTCATTTGGCACACTCCCTTTCTCTCTTCAGTTGTTTAACTAATATTTTATTGCTGCTTAGCACAAGGGATTCCCTATTTAGGAATCCTTCTCCCTTCTTGAGAGGCTTCTTGAGGGACTGTACTTCATTCTCCACATTTCAGGCTTAAGGCCAAGCCACCTCCTTCAGCTACAACGTTATTCCTGTAGCAGGAAACGTTGTGTTGAAGGGTGTTGCAGTGGAGGGTTCCACAACACCATTTCCTTGGCTTATCTTTTAGAGGAGGGAGTCTCTATTCCTCTCGGAGGTTGGTAAGGAAGATTCAAGTGCTGATTACACATCTTCGGCATCAAGCCAAGCACTTCCCATCTCCTATAGTGCAGTCTACCTCCTTGACTGCGTTATTTCTAAGTGTGTTTGCAATGGGGGATTGGACCACTATTTTGGAGGGTGAGATCTTCAGTGATAGGATCAACATTTCACTTGGAATATCCATTAGAGGAGGTATAATTCATATTGGACATCATATTCACCCATCTCCATTCAGTTCATGAGTTGCAGCTACTATTCAGTTTTGCCCCTGCAACTCCGAAATTTTGTATTTTTGCACATTTCAGCCAATCCTTCCAGGATTGTCTAGAAATTGCCTTTGGAAGTCTATATCTTTGCTCCCCATATTGTATGACCTGTTTATTGATATATCTATGTATTGACATCATTTTTTAGTATTTATTACTCATAGAATATGGAGTTATAGCCACGACTTTCTTCGTGTAGCAATATTTTTCATTTATCAAGTATATGTTCTATTGAGGGTTGCATGGCCCCACTTGAGTGATTGTTTCCTGAAGGATTTGTATTGTTGCTTCTATGATCTAATATGATGGCTATTTGGATCTTCTGGCATTCTATGTGTTGATGTATCACTACTACTCCATTGTTGTGTTTACATATTGCTGTAGCTCCACATTTGAAATATCTTAAGATATTCCCAATAGTGTAGAATTTCCCCATTTTGGGATATTACAAAAGGCCCAGGTAGTCTCTAAATCTCATCTTCTCTCAAAGGTGGCATATCTAGTAAATGCCCCTACAGTCAATCACTAGAATAGATATAAATAGAAGTTCTTCATTTTAATATCCATAACACTACCACTATAAGGAAACTCGTGTACATCTTTCATTTCTCCCATACATGTGTCATTTATCCCATAAAATCGTAGGTAAACTATAAATCATGTGTCATTTCTCAAGGGTTTCTCCCATTAATTCAAGGCAAATTTTAAGGCCTAAAAAATGAACCTAATGTAGCTGAAATTCCATAGGATAGGATCCCCCAAACTCAAGGCTTTCTCCCATTAATTCAAGGAAAATTTGAAGGCCTAAAAAGTGAACCTAAAGTGGTTGAAATTCCATATGATTTTATTTTATCTGTTGAGTGTGAACTTCTACAAGTTCTAAAGGTAGAGTCTATAAAGAGCTAGGTAGCCTGTAGATCTCATCCTTTCTTAAAGGTGACATATCAAGTAAATTGATACAACCATGTACATGTCATTTCTCACTTAAACTCTAGGTAAGCCAATATTTAAGGTATGTCATTTATAAATGTGATTTCTCCCATAAAATTTCAAGAAAAATTTAAGGCAAACCATGCACGAACCATGTACATGTCATTTCTCCCTTAAAATCTAGGCAAGACAATCTTTAAGGAATGCCATTTCTAGATGTGATTTCTGCCATAAAATTTAAGAAACACCTTAAGGAAAACCATGCACGAACCATGTACATGTCATAAATATCCTTTAAACTCTAGGCAAAGAAATATTTAAGGCATCTGATTTCTAGATGTGAACTCTCCCATTAAATTTATGTCAAACTTTAAGGTAAACCATGAAAATGTCATTTCTCTTATACACATGTAATTTCTCCCATGCATATGCAATAAATGTTAATTCAATATATTTTATTGATTTTTTTTCTTTTAGGGATAAATAAACCCACAAAATATGGTTGAAAAATAGACATTATGCATAGATGTTTCTTACTATCCCAATACAGGGAAAACAATGATTATATATGTGCTTTGCAATATTGCGACTAGCAATTTCCTCCAAAGAAAAATGAATATACCGAGAATAACAAAAAACAATGAGGCATATTATATTGCATTGATAGAAGACTTAGGAACAATAGGGAGTATGGATAAAATGGAATTGTAGTTTTCACCAATTTTGAACTTGTGTGAAACTAGATGGAAGGCGCGTACTAAGTTAAGAAGGAGAGGCTAAAACAACTGCATGGAAAAGAAAACAATATTGTTAGCCAATTTCAATTTTTTAGTATAATACATTGTACAAATGTTAATAAGGTTTATGCTGATATATTGTGTGGGGCAAGTGCAATTAAAGATTCATATATCAAAGATGAATTGATAGATGAATTAGCATTATATGGGGCAATGCCAATTCAAGATTCATCTCTCAAATATGAATTAGTGTTGAGGCGCTCTTCTTCAAAAATTCAAGATTTATCTCTCAAATATGAATTAGTGTTGAGATGCTCTCCTTCAAAATTTATTGATGGACATTATAACATATATTTTATGTGTGTGTGCTTTTTACTTATAAATGCATCTTTTTTAATGACCATGTATTTTTTTCAATTATATACCAAGTGTGATCCCATGATGTAAAGCTCAACTTGGTGAACTTCACTTTTTTATAAAATCAAAATGTGAGGACTTCAAAAATTTTTTGTTTAAATGGATTTTCACGCTTCTTTTTAATGACCATGTTTTTTTTTTCCATTATATACCAACTGTGCTTCAACCATGTAAAGCACAATTCAGTGAACTTAACATTTTTATAAAATTTTTGCTTAAAATTAGTTTCACACATCAATTAGTGCTTTGAAAGTTGTGTTTTACATAATTTGTGTACACTAAATTACATTATTTTTTTGAAATATATTTTGAATTTATTTTAAATAGTAATTTAAAAATAATTGTAAATGTCCAAGTGTGCTCCCACCATGTAAAGCGCAATTTGGTGAACTTAACTTTTTTTCTAGAAAAATTACTTGAATTGAGTTTCACACATCAATTTTTGCTTTGAAAGTTGTGATTTACATAATTTGTGTACACCAAATTACATTAATTTTTTGAAATTTAGTTTAAATTTATTTTAAATATCAATTTAAAAATAATTGTAAATGTCCACTATAGATATATTTACATATATATATCATGGAGGATGAAAGGTGAGGATCAATAGAATCCCATATCTCTATGAGAGAGGGGGAACAAGGATCAAGGGATGTTCAATATTTAAATATAATCTTATCTCCATACATACATGTGTGTACATATGGAATTGATTTTTTATCAATTTTGTGAGTTAAATTAGTTTTTAATAGGTTTCATTTTTTATTTTTCAGGAGGTAGGAGGACAAGGGTGTTTGCTCCATCAATGGAGCATGGACATGGTTCACCTGACCATGGTTCATGCAACCATGGTATGGTTCACGCAATTCAATCAATGAATATGTACATATATTTATATGTATGAATGTATTTTTGAATTTATTGTAAATTCATATGTTTTTATGAAGCTTCCCTCTCGTCTCCTAGGGTTGGTGGTGGTACACATTCACTTATAGGGCCATCAATAGGTATCAGAAAATTGCATGAAGGTGGTGATATGCACTCTCCTATAGGCCAATCAATGGATGGTTGTGTTGGTTCTCAACCAATCGATGTTCGTTCTGGTTCTCAATAGTCTCAGGATGGGAAAGATGCTAGCCAACCATATCAAGGTGGCCATCAATATTAATATTATTTTCATTCAATTTGTACAAATTTTTTCACATGTTTTTCTAATATAAAAAATTTTATATATTGATGCAAATGGTGAAAATTTTGCTCCAAATGTTTCTTGAAAAATATGTAGGATAGAATGCGTCATTCAAGAAGAAGGTTGTACACCAAGCACGACTTATCCATCTAACATTTTCAATATACCTTGGGAATTAAACATGTGACAATGCACACTAAAAAAGTGTTAAATATTCTTTAAAAATTAAAGAGAGATCTCGTGGTTTTGACTCTCCCTCCTGATAGTCGACAAAGCTTGAAAACGCTTATTAACTCTTTAAGAAAACTAGTAGATGTGTACCTAAAGCTTAGACCAACCACTGATACTTTTGTAGAAGTGATGAGAAAAACAAAGGAAAGAGTGATGGGTCCCGATGCATTGGAGGTTATTAAACAAAGAGTTACAACATAAATGGCCAAGTTTATGTTTAATTTCAAATAAGGTATGAAAATAAATATACTAAAGGTGCAATATTTCAAGAAACCTGATATAGCTTTCTATTTGTATTCTAGACACCTTGCTACCTATGGAAAAATCCCATGGAATGACGAGGTTCCGATTTATTTTAAAAAATTATTTTATGTATAATTATTTATTGGAATGAAACCCAACTATGATGATCTTCCCTCTGAATCTTTTGGTACTGGGAAAGGTCGATTGTGTGACTGTAGGGGTGCTAGGCATGATGCTGAGTTGCTAGGCACTGAGCCACCATCGGTTAGTCGACCTCTTCGTGTCGAAACTTTGCGGTCAGAGATGAATGCCACTTCTCAAGTTAGTAGAGAATAAAGGGACGCCATCATTGACAATGTTCAGAGTAGAATGGGTGGAGTTGATGTTGGTCTTAATCGACAAAGATCATGTGAGAATGCACATGCTAATTTTGTGTATTATATAGATAAAGATGTAGACAACATGAGTGTTGAAGATCTTAGAACATATGCACAGATTTTTCAAATTAGTTGGAAGGACCTAATTATTCATGAGGAAGAGCGCATGGTAACAATATGTGTTAATGGTTCGGGTGATTATTTTAACACATGTACAATTTGTAATAAATACATATATACATACATTTATTTATATACATTAATATAACAAAAATGTATCATTATATGTTAACATCATTCGCAATTGTCACGCTTGATGAAAGAAGATGATATTAATATCACAGTAGGAGCCTCCGGTTCACACAATCAAGATGGTTCTCACCATCAAGATATGTTGGAAAATGTTAGTGTTTTTTACTGAACATGATGATGTACAAATACTTTTTATCTAATATTATATATATTGAAACATGGTGACATAGTTTTAAAATAAATAAGTGTGTACACACACACACACACACACACACACACACATATATATATATATATATATAATTAAATTTTAACATATTTTTTTATGTCTGATGTTTTTGGGATGGCGGTACCTTCTTCTTCCTTGGGAGATGTGCCAAATCCACCATCACAAATATGAACATTTTTTCACTTTTAAATATATTTTTGAGTTATATATTCCAGCTCAAAAGTTCTATTAAAAATGAGATCTCTATATCTTGAGTTATTTTAGATTTTTTGAATTTTAGGGTTTTGGAAATTTTCTTTCTGAGTCACCCTTAGGAGATGTGCCAGATCCACCATCACAAGTATTCATTTTGTCACTTAAATATATGTTTAAGTTAAAGTTATAAATTGAAGTTCAAAATTTTTATTATAAATTGAGATCCAAATCTTGAGTGATTTTATACTTCTAAATTTTTTGAATTTTAGGTTCCTGGAGATGATTTCTTTTCTCCACAGACTCTAGCAATGGAGTGAATTATGGAGATAGGAAGATCCACAAAATTTGAACCATTTGAATAAGTTGTCTAAATTTTTCTAATATTATTGAAAATTATTTTATATATATGAATTTTCATTTAAAATTTTTTAATATATATATATATATATATATATATATATATATATATATATATGGATAGGTAGATAGATAGATAGATAGATAGATAGATACACTTGTACATGTATATTGTACAATTTACTATGGAGATGTTCCCATGGAGGACGTTTTAATGGACAAGAAACAAAACACAATGTAGAGGGAAACTCATGAGGTATTCCATGATTTATTTTTTTCATTTTGTTTTTTTACATGAAGTCATGTATTCTCATTCAATTTTAAAATGTATTAAATTTTAATGTTTGTACACATTGTGTACAAGTTCCCCATGCTTCACAGGATAGCTCAAGGATCGTGACTTTGTTGGGAAAAACACTACATCCATCTATATGTGATGGATGATGCACATGTACGCAACATTATATTTGATAGATATAGTCTTAAGTTTACTTCTTTATATATAGTCTTATCTAGATGCAGTCATATATTTAATTTTCTATATAACATACTTGTAACACTATATATATATATATGGACATGTTTGACTGAACTTGGATATATATATAGTTTTAAACTAAATTTACTCTTGTCTTGGATAGTTACATTTGGCATGTGATCACAAAATGAATCTCTAGATGGAAATTTCAAATTATATTTTCACATTTATTGTGATATAATGCTTTGTTTTTAAAATTAAAGTTCTCATTTTATAAAATTGTTAAAAATATAAAATCAATCTCTCTAGATGGAAATATTGAATTACAAACCATATTTTGGATAGTTGAACTAAATTTTGGCATGTGATCACATGTTGTGATATAATGTTTTATTTTTAGAACTCAAGTTTTGGATGGTTGAACTAAATTTGGAATGAACTACATTTTTCATGTGAAGTAATGTTTTCATATAATATTTTGTTTTTAAAACTCAAATTTTGGACGATTGAACTACATTTGGTATGTTATTGTGATATAATGTTTTGTTTTTAAAACTCAAGTTTTGGATGGTTGAACTACATTTCACATGTGATTGTGATATACTATTTTTTTTTATTGAATATTTGAACTACATTTGGCATGTGAATTAATTTTGTGATATAATATAATTTTTTTTTAAAACTCAAGTTTTGGATGGTTGAACCACATTTGGCATGTGATTGTGATATAATGTTTTTTTTATTGCATAGTTGAACTACATTTGGCATGTAAGGTAATCTTGTGATATAATTTGTTTTGTTTTTAAAACTCATGTTTTGGATGGTTGAACTACATTTGGAGTGTGATTGTGATATAATGTTTTTTTTTTTATTGGATAGTTGAACTACATTTGGCATGTGATCGTGATATAATGTTTTTTTTTTTAATTCAAGTTGTCATTTTACAAAAAAAAAAAAATTGCATGAATATATGTACATATAAATGATTTAAGTACATGTTTGAATATACATATCGACATATACATATACATATACATATACATATGTATATGTATATGTATATGTATATGTGTATATATATATATATATATATATATATATATATATATATACAATTTCATAAGATTATAGGTCTTCTTATATGTGTCAAACAATCATAAATTTTAAAATTTCATTCTAGAACATATATATCCAACACATGCAACATTTTTCATTAATGCACATAGAAAAGTTACTTTCAGTTGATAGTAAACTGGAAATTATAAAACACGTACCATAGATTCTTCATTCAATAATGAATATTATATAATTTAACTCTAATAGACACGCAAATCTAAAACAAAATCGTGCAAATTCAAATTTGCATTATATCAACTATGCTAGATACACAGATATGTACATTTTGCAATAATGAAATTATGACAAGTTGTACTAGAGAATATATGAAATCATTTCTAGACCAATTAATCTAGACACGTGTATGTGTACATGTGTATAAATTACTTGTGTGCATGTACCAAAACAATGTACATGTGAAAACACTTGCACAAATAACATAACAAGGTAGTTCAATTTTTAGTTTAGTTTTGGAAGTTTAGAAAAATGATTCCAAAGAGAGGAAATTGGTGAGCAGTTCAATCAAAAAAATTCCAATGGAATGCCATCTTCAATGATCCGTTCATGATCATTTTTTGACATTTTAAATTTCTTAATTTTCATTTTTTTCTTTGATTTAACTTCTATTAACTTTATGCGCTATGAACACGCCAAGTGACTATATTGATAACTTATGACATTAGATTCATTGTCTTGAAGGTAAAAAAAATCCCCACTTTCATTAGTTTGTCTGAAAAAAAACCTTTCAGTATAATAGAACCTCAGTCATATGTAAACCTGTGATCATTATAGTTTTCTAAAAATTTCATCTTTCGTTTAGTGCAACGCATCAAATAGTACTTCACATTTTCATTGTTGATAGTAGGTGAAATTTCAAGAAAAACATCTCTTGCACAATAAAGAAAAATTATGTATTTAAATTTAGATCATAATTAACATGAAAAATTAAGTTTAAAATTAACATACATGTACTTAATTTTATTATCTATTTCTAGATCTCTATGATTTGAAATCAATTGAAATTCTATATGCTCTAACAAGATCATAAACGCCATCACCATCACATGATATTGTAGTCTCCCCTGATTGCATTTCTTCAAAAATTGCAATGAACATTTTCCCCTTTGTATTTAACTCTGTGTGTTGCCAATATTTTACATACATTTTGGTTTCACAAACATCATTGGATTCTGTCTTGTCTATGAAAACATGACAAAAAAAAAGAATATTTTCTTTTATCTAATGTAAACACATTTGTGGACAACTTTATTTTAATTGAATGGAATTTTCGAGTCCCTTTTATTTTTTCAATGTCATTTCCAATCAATCTATCTAAATCTTCGACCCAAATATGCAAAAAAAGTCTATTTGGAAAATTCAAAGAAGAATAGATATCAAAATACCATCAAAGATAATCATTGCGATAAATGAACACTGTTTAAAATTGGATATCCAATAAAAATTAAATTGAAATTACCTTCGCACTTCCCTTGATTGGTTAGTCTCATGGCTTAGTGCAGTGATACACCATTAAACAACTTATTTAGTGTCCACAACTTGGTTTGCAGAGGTTTCCATTTGATATCTTCGAAGTTCTAGTTTTATGCATCCCCCTGTAATGTCATGTTCTCCTTTTCCATGACCAGTCTCAAAGAAATTCCAACAATGTTTAATGTAGGTTTTCAAATGAAAAAAACACAACCAAAATAATGATCGTGAAGATTTGAATTAACCTGCGCATCCATCTAACCATATCCAATGTTCATTGAATTTTATTCCAAGACTTTTCAAGGAGTCATAAGTCTTTCCAAAATATTTTTGTACAAAATATCATGTGTACGATCGTCACTGATATAAAAGTGATATTATTTAATAACATGCTGATTTTCACAGGTGTTTTCTATATGATCAAAATTTTGTTCAGCATGTCTATATATAATATGGACAAGCATGGAGACTTGGTGAGGATGATAGTATTCATTCTGAATTTATTTTTGTGGAACAAATGTGTAGTTTTCTACAAAATCAATTACTGACAAAATGGTCCTTGGTGGAAAAAATTCACGTGATTTTTTGAATTGCAGGTCCTGCCATCGAGTTCTATGGCAATCCTTGGTGAATTCATAAATTTCTACCTCAAACTTTCTCAAAAAATCTATCACAAAAATTTCTTCTTCTGTTAAATCAATTCTTTTAGCACTTGTAGTACTACTTAAACCTTGAACCGATGTATGGATATATTCATATCTCTTCCATTTCACTTTCATGTTGGACAATAATCGATCGTTTATATCAGTACGATATTTTTTTTGAAATTGAGTCAAATTTACACAATCATCGCATTTTTTACCACCAACACACTTCCTTTGGTAAAATAATTCATGGTTTTCTCTTCCACATAGAATTTGAGATATGAAATCATGGCTAGTGGAAGAAAGAGGTGAATATTTCCAAAATATTCGACGGAAATTAAGGAATGTGTCATAATATAACTGAAATTCCACATGATAACGACAACAAGAAGTGTCACGTACGATGATAGGTTTACATACCATGGATTTTGTTGGACAAAATCACTAATTGAGACATCAATTTCACAATTCTCTTCTTTGAAATTTTTGAAAAAATCTATCTGGTGGTGTCCAAGAAATGTTTTGGATGTACTTCATTCTGATTTCATGCTATTCTACTTCGCATCACATCCCTTGAATTTGGCGAAACACGTGAATTTTTGATCCAATATTCATATATTATTTTTTTAACATTTTCTCTAAGTCCATATTTATATGGTTGCCTACAAATATCTCTCCAACAAGCGAGATCATCATTTACATGTATTTTCAACCGAAATTTTTGATGTTTGTGCAAAGTTTTTTGTGAGGTTCGTAGTGCTCGTGCCATAGATTTTACCAAGCAATTCTCTTCGGTACTTGATGAAACCACTCCCATATGTATTTCTCTATGTACAACTGAAACATTTTTCTGTCTAGATATTTTAATTGAATTTATAGCACTACTTATATTTTGTATCACATTTTATTTCATTTATTTTTATCTTTTGATGATATTCGAATACCCAATAAAGTCGTAGCTTCTTTTAATGAACGATAGGAGACCCTTCAACAATTGTGCTTGAAATGTCACATTTTCCTTTATGAAGTACAAATCAAAAATGCGATTAACACGATATCGTATAAGATGGTCAACTTTTGTATCTCCATATGTGTGAGTGTCAACATTTTCTAACATCTCATCATCGATATTGATTTCATCTATACATATTCGAATTAATAGTACATAATAAGTTTACATATTCAATAAATAACTAAATTAATAAATATTTATAATTTCAATAAGACGCGCATATATATATATATATATATACCTAGTGATTCAATTTATTTACTTGAATTTCTTTCAATATTTTCACCATCTTCAATCATTGATTCAATATCTCTTTCACTTTCTCTTTCAAAATACTGTATCTCATCATCAATGTTTTGAAGAATATATCTCTCGATTTACATTGCAAAATATTTTTCAAATTAGTTCATCAAATAAAAATTAATCTTTCCAATCTACACTAGGAAATTTTAAATATCAAATTTATAATATTTACATTTACATACCTGCTTCAACTTCTAGTTGAGGTTGATTTTCCCTTTCAATATTTTAGCTTCCTTCTCTTTTCTTTTGTGAGATTCTCTCCCTTGTTCTCTGCGTTCCTCAAGGTCTCTTTTTCGATCATATTTTCTCTTGCAATTCCTTCCATTTCCCATGATAATTAAGTATGAAGTTAAAAACATTGCCTTCAAAAATTTAGACAAAAACTCAATTAAAGAAACATCAAAAAATATTTAATTTAAAAAAAATCTCATTTTAAATATTTTCAAAAAATACATACTTCAATCTGAAACACTTACTTTAAAAAATCCAAAAAAAAATGTCTTATAAAAATGAAATGAAGCTCAAAATATTTCCTTACAAGTCCTACAAAAAAAATTCATTTAAAAAGTTAGACAAAAGCTAAATTTAAAAAACCATTATAAAAGATTTACTTCAACCCAAAACAGATACTCTAAAAAATTGTCACTTCAAAAAATACCTCCAAAAAATATTCGTTGAAAATTAAGCCCAACTTCTTAAAAAATGGAACTTTAAAAAATACCTCCAAAAAATGTCTTTTGAAAATTAAGCCCAAAAAGCCTCTAAAAAAATATCACTTTAAAAAATACCTCCAAAAAATCTCCTTTGAATATTAAGCCTAAAAAGAGCCCTTTCGAAATTAAGCCCAAAAAAAGTGCAAAAAATATATTTTGGAAATTAAGCCCGAAAACCTCTAAAAACGAAATACATCCAAAAAAATGTCCTTTGAAAATTAAGCCCAAAACCTCTAAAAACAATGAAAATTAAGCACAAAACCTCTAAAAACAAAACACCTTAAAAGAATGAAGCCCAAAAAACAGCGAAAAAATGTATCACATACCTCCAAGAAATGTCCTTCGAATGTTAGTCCAAAAAGAGTCCTTAAGCCCAAAATAAATCCTTTGCAAAATCAGACCAAATGGATAAATGGGCGAAATTATGCAAAAATAATGAATCTGTTTACGTTGATTTATATTGTCGCGAAAGGATTTTTTGGAGGGGCTTCATTAAATTTTTCGGTCGACGTAAAGTCAAATAAAAGTTTGGTCGAATTTTTGTAAAAAAATCGGCTGAACTTTTGTGTCGTTAGACTTGATGGGCTATCAAGGCAAAAAATAATTCAGTCAAACTTTTTTTAAAAGTTCGGCCGAACTAACATGTCTACAATTACGCAGAGCTGAGCTCTGCACACATTTCTTGAACTTTTGATTGACTAAACTCCACGAAATTTGTGAATTAACTGTTGGAACCAAGACAAGCATTTTCAAGATTCATTCTACTTTCAAGAAATATAACTTTTATGGAATTTCATAAATATTTACTAATTTTAATTAATTTTGTAATAAAATGGGTGAAAACAATTTCTCAAGGTCATTATGATCTAGTGAAATCAATATTATGTATCTTCCAAAATGCACTGTAAAAAAAATTGAAAAAATTATGGTGCATTACATTGGTTCGTTGTCTGTAATTGGTAGTTTTTATATTTTTAGTTTATAACTTATATGTTGAGAAATTTCATGCATGCCAAAACATGTTCAAAATATGCAATTTTTTCATATTGGATCAGTTCTAAAAATTATAGTAATTATGATATGTATGAGTTGGTTTCATAGATATGACAAAATTGAAGTAGAATCTATCTACATTGTTGTAATACATTTTTTTTCTTGAAAACATAAAGCTTTCAAAGAATACACCAATGCATATTAACATGACCTTTTATGAATCCTTTGATTGCTAAAATATAGACACTCAAAGAAGCACTAAGTTGACATATCAAATATGTATAAAAAAATTCCAAAAAATAAGTAATAGAAAGCTAATAAAATTTCTGACAAGTTTTATTTTTATCGCAAAATGAAATTCTAAACAAAAATTTTTTTTTGGCTTGAAAAAACTAGAAGAATAGAAAAAAATGAATTTTTTTTCTCAAGAAAGGGAAAAAAGTGTAACCCAACTTCACATTTTCACAAAGGAAATATAATAATTGAGCACAATAATTTAATAACGTTACAATTTTTTATTCACTCCCCCTTTCAGTAATTCCTTATTTAAATAATTGGTATCAGAGCCAGGTTCCTTCAGGAAACGTTTAACCACTGGAAGCTTGATCCATAAGGAATTATGTCTAGGAAAGAGAGTCAAGATGCTTACTCGGGTAAGATGCCAATCTTCGATGGGAAAAAATATGATTTTTTGAAGGTCAAGATGGAATTCCATCATTTGTCTGTAGGGGTAGATGTTTGGAGATTTTTGTTATTATATTATGATGTTACCAATGTCCCTCCCACAAATGCAGATAATAAAAATATGTATAGAAATAATGCTAAAGCCAAGAATTCCATTCTCTTTAGCGTTACTTAATCTGAACTTGTAAAATTTATGCACTGTAAGTTTGTTAAGGAAGTGTGGTTCAAGCTGAATCAAAGTCATGAAGGAGATGAAAAAGACAAGAAAACCAAACTTGAAACCATCAAAATCAGGTTTGAAAGCTTAAAAATAAGTGCAGGAGAAAGAATAAGAGAATACTTCCTCATAGTTAATGAAGTAAACAATATTATTAGAGCACTTGGTAAATATATGAAATATGAAATAATTATTCAAAAAGTCTTAGGATCTTTACGTATGGGATTCAATACCAAAATATTTTCCATTGAAGAAATGTTTGGTCTAAAAAGTTTCACAATGCACTATTTTCATGGTATTCTCACAACCTATGATATGAGAGTAAGAAAATAGAAGTATGAACCAAATAAGTTAGCTTTGAAGGTTTTGAAGAAGGCTAAGGAGCACAAAGACCATAAGGATTTCTCTACCCACAGATCTGATCCAAAGCTAGCTCACTTTGCCAAGAAATGGAATTGTGGCTCAGGAAAGTAAAAAGGGAAGTTTCCCTTCAAATTCTTTTGTTGTGGAAGAGTTGGACATTTTTCGTCCAAGTAAAATTAGAAAGAAAGAACAGAAATGGAAGATGATCATAATTTTAGAGGAAAATCTTAGAAGTATCCAAATAATGTGCTCTCTAAGAATAAGGGACTCTATTCCAAAGAGGATAGCTCAACACGAGAGTTAGATAGTGAAAAATACTCATAGGATGAGCCAAATGAGTGGTTACTAATTGAAATTAGTGTAGACTCCAAGAAAAAAATATTACGCTCTGAATAATAAAAAGAAGTGCGAGTAGTGGACTTTGAAGGGGAACTCATCGGTGCTCTTAATGAGTTAAAGAAATCCAAAATAAATAAAAATTATTTAAAATCATACTAGAAGTGTGTTAAAGAAGGTATGTATAACTCAGATAATGAGGAATATGTTTATCAAAAAGATAAAATTGAAGAATCCATTAATATTGAAGACGACTTAGCTCTTTGACTAGAAGAAAAACAAAAAACATGTGAGAAAAGAGAATAAGAGAACCATAATTTAAAGTAGAATTTGTTCCAAGTAAAGAAGGAGATGATTCGAAAGACACGTAAAGAAGAAATTATGTCCCTAAAAGTCAAATTAGAACAACTAAAATGAAAAGAAGAAGTTCCTAATCATCTAATCCTTGAATGATAAGAAATATGTCTGAGTCTCAAGGAAGAAATTGTCTACAGAAGAATTGATCTTGAGAGTCTAGAGATCGATAATCGTGTGAATGAGAAGTTTTTAGAAGGGAAAAAAAAGCTATATCATATTATAAACATTCAAAGGTCTTCAGAAAAAAAGACAGGTTTGGGATATTCTAGACCACAGGAATCTTCTATAAGAAATATGAACTTCAGGTCTATAGGATTTGAGGAACCTCAGAGCTATTAAAATATTATTCAAGAAATAATAAATGAAGATAAAAAGGTAGTAGGCAAGAGATTATCCCATCACTATAACAATAATTCCAATTGCACAAAGGAGTTATACCAATGGAGAATGAATCGATCAACAAGACAAGAAAAGGACCTTCATCAACAAAGTCATGAACTTTCCAACTTCAAGTATTGTAATTTATTTTATGGTAATTATTATAAATTTCATATATTTTGACATAAGGCTATTTGTTTTAGAAGATTCAAAGTTGAAATTTTAGATACATTAAGTATCAAAATTATAGATCTCAAAAATCTCCTCCAATAAATAGAAATACCTTATCCCCCTTGATGGATGATTTTGAATTCTTCTAATGTAACATTTTTTTCGGAAAAGAGAGAGTGATTGGAAAAAAAAAAATTAGTATTCATATAAATCCTAGAATGCTTGGAATATAGTTCTTAGAAAGGATAATAAAAATAAAAAACGTAAGTTTGGAAATAACGTGGAATTTGGACTTGCTATCTTAGCACATGATCATGAAAAATATGGTATGTGGATATTGGTTGTTACAAGCATTTGACTGAGGACATAAGTAAATTCATGTCTCTAAAATTAAAAGACAAAGGGAACAATTTCATGCTTGGAAACAATGCTCCAACAAAAATAAGGGCAAGGGCATAGTAAGTGTTGATGAATATACTAAAGTTCAAAATGTACTCTATGTAGAGGGTCTCACACACAACTTTCTTAGTGTGAGACAAATGTGTGTAAAGGCTATAATGTGACCTTTGAATCCAATTTTTTCCAAATCCAACATGAAAATAATGGAAATATAGTGGGAAAGGAAATCAAAACTCACCATAATGTATATGTGTTTGATGACTCTAGAGGAAGATTCTACTTGAGCAAGAAAAATGAAACCTAGTTGTGGCATAAGAGACTTAGTCATATCAATTTTGATTGTCTAATAAGAGTAAGAAATGTGGGAGTTGTATTATGATTTCCAAGAATGTTAAGGCCAAATAATTAAATTCCAATTATTTACAACTTAGTAAACAGAACAAGAATCATTTCATGGGAAAGGATTTCTCTTCATCTAAACCTCTAGAGATAATTAACATCGATATATGTGTCCCAAGCAAGACAAAAATTCCCTGAGGAGAATGTATTTCATTTTTCTTATTGATTATTTTTACCAAAGCCACATGGATCATGTTGTTAAAAGAGAAATTAGAAACTCTTAAACATTTTAAGAAGTTTAAATCTCAGGTAGGGAATGAGAAGGATATTAAGATCAAATTCCTAAGGTCAAACAGAGGGGGAGAGTACACTTCAAGAGTGTTTGAAGAATACAATGAAGAGCATGGCATGAGGAGGAAATATTTTTTGGCCAGGAATTAAAAAAAATGGAGTAGTTGAGAGAAATAATATAATGATTCAAGAGACGGCGAGAGACATGGTAGATGAAGTAGATGCACCTATGGCATTTTGGGGAGAAATCACACAAGAAAAAATGTTCCTAGAAAATAGAACACAACTCAAGACTAACAACGATAAGACTCCTTACAAGTTCTAGAAGGGGAGAATGACATCAATAAAACACTAAAAGGTATTTGGGAGAAAATTATTTATCAAAAGGTATGATAAAAATTGTAGAAAGTTTGATTGCCATGCTTACGAGGGTACATTTCTTGGGTACTCAACACGAAGTAAAGGATATATATGCTACAAAAAAATAAAAAATATAAATGTGGAATAGATTGATATAGTAGGGATGAAATAATTCCAAAATTGAAGTCTACCAAACAAAACACAAACTAAGTTGGAGAAGAAATTTCAACTACGAGATTCTCAGATCAAGTAGAATAGAGTAAAATAATAAATATGAAGAAACAAGTACAACACGAAGGTCCAAAAATCCTTCAAAGTATGTACGAAAAAAAAATCCAGTAAAGAAAAAATATTGGTAATCAAAGACTTGGTGTTCAGACTAGGAGGAGGTTCCTTCCCATCCGAAGCCACATAAACCTTGGTCTACTATCTCAAATTGATCCCTTGAATCTCTCTCAAGAAAGTGAGGATAAGTCCTGGATAAAGTCAATGAATAAAGAAATGGATCAAATTAGGAATAATGAAACTTGGAAGTTTATTCCAAGACCCAAATAAAAAAATATGATAGGCACCAAATGGGTCCTCAAAAATAAGCTAAATTAGCAAGTTCAAGATGTTAGAAACAAGGTCCGCTTAGCCTACAAAGGATATGCCAAAATAGAGAGAGTATATTTTTAAGAAACCTTTGCACCTCTAGTAAGATTGGAAGCTATTATAATGTTTCTTGATTTTTACAGTCATAAAAATATCAAGGCGTATCAAATGGATGAGAAGTCATCCTTCGTCAATGGAGATATGGAAGAAGAGATTTATATTGAGCATTCAGAGTGGTTCATGCTCACAAAAAAATAAGGGTTCGTGTGTAAACTAAAAAAGGGCTTATGTGGACTCAAATGCACCTATAGAGCATGGTATGCAAGAATATATAGATACCTTCAACAAAAAGTCTTTAAGAGGGGCATTGTGGATAGAAATATATATATAAAATCTGAATATGATCACCTACTGATTGTTGTAGTGTACATGAATGACATAATCTTTGGCAGTGATCTGGACCAGTTGGGACATCAATTTTCAAATGGTATGTAGACATAGTTTGAGATTTCCATGATAGGATAATTGTCATTTTTCTTAGGATTTCTAATTTCTCAATTAAGGGATGGGGTCATTATCTCCCAATCCAAACTTATGTGATAAAATCTAAAATAATGTTAGGTCCATATATTACTAGTATAGTCGCTTGTTGTTAGTGTAACCCCCTTATTGTTATTATTGTACCCCTGTAACCCCCATATTGGTATTATTCTTCCCTTAAATTATTATTATTGGGTTGGGTAGGATAACATTGTGGCCCCACTAGGATTACATTATGGCCCCATGGACTCTCATATATAGAAAGGAGGTTTTGTAATTTGTATCATCCAAGAATTGTTCATTCATGTAATGTATTGGAGGTTGCCCCCTGGAAGTGGCTTATTTATAAGGCATTGATATCTCTTTTCTTCTATCTTTGGAGCTGGTTTCACAACATTTGGAATCATAGCTTTGGATTCTAGGGTTTCGGTGCTCCAAACAGGTCATCGTGGAATTTTCACTATGATTTTTTTTCTACAAAGTTAAGGAAGCTAAAAATTTTAGGGTGTGAAGCCAAAATCCTGGATTGGGAGATAAAGACCCCATTGACTTTATTTTCATAGATATGATCTGTGGAATTTAAGTCTTTTTGCAGGCTCCTCAATTTAATCTAAATAGGTCATCGTGGAATTTTCGCTATAATTTTTTTTTTACGAAGGTTCAGAATCTAAAATTTTTAGGGTGAGAAGCTGAAATACCGAGGAAACTCATCACAAAATTTTAAAGCTTGGTTCGTAATATTTTCAGAGATATGATCTGTGGAAGGTAGTGTTTTTTCAGGATCCTGAATTTCATCTCAAAGAGGTGATCGTGGGAAAATCTTCATAACTCTCTCTCTGAGCATCGGATTGGAGTGCCGTAAAAATTGGTTGCAAGTACATAGACTTTAATTTCTTTTCTATTAATTTTAGAGCTAAAATATGAAATAGTGACACATGGAAAGTCGTATAAGTTCGCTCTATTGAACCAGTCCATAATTAGGTCATTATGGGAGATTGGACATAACTTTTCCTTGGAGAATTCAAATCAAGTCAGAACGGTGGCATTTGAAAGATAATTCAGAAGGCTACCATAGTGCCCAATTTAAAATATTGAAGAGATGAAATCACAAAGATAATCCAATTTCAATATTAAGCTCCTCAAAAGCACGTAAAAGGTGTGTATTTTTTTTTTTGAATTTCATAAGTCTTCTTTGAAGAATCAATTTGAATTGATTCCAAGGGAATATTGTAGAATATATATCAGTATTGGGTTAAAAAAAGATTCCCTATAAAAATAATTCAACACCCATTAAGCCTTCAGAAGGCTCTACTATGACTCATGAAGATGAAGAATTGCAACATGATCTATCAAAATTACAAGAGCAAGTGTACCAAATTTCACTCTCGCAAAGAGCAACAGAAAATGAAATGGATGTTTTGAAGAAAGGCGTGGAGAAGAAGATGGATGGTTTGAAGAAAGGCATGGAATCTAAGATAGATGGAATGGAATCTAAGATGGATGACATGGAAGCTAAGATTGATGAAAAAATGAAAGACAACACGAAAAACATGAAGAATGATCTAAAAGCAGACATGGAAGGTTTGACAAAGTTGATACAATAAATGTTTCCTAATGGTGAAAATATAGTAGAGGAAACTCATGTTGAGAACAAAATAAATGTTAATCGTGACTTCATAAACTCTAATGTTGGTGGGAAGAACCACCATATTCCAAAAATGGATATGAGCAAGTTCGATGGAAAGGATCCTGTAACATGGATACTACAAATGGAGCAATATTTTGATCTCCATAATGTGAAAAACACATAAAAGGTACGAATTGCAAATTTACATTTAGAACAAAATACATTTGTATGATATCGATGGATTTTCTCCCATAAAAAAATTGTCACTTGGTCAATTTTTACGGAGGAAATGAGAGCACATTATGAGTATACAAAGAGCAACACCTTCTTTAGCCAATTGATAAATCTCAAACAAAAGGGTTTAGTGGGGGAGCACATTGACGACTTCAAAAAATTGAATATAAGGGTAACTGATATTCCAGAGGAACATAGGATTGATCTCTTGATAGGTACTTTAAAGGATAACATAGAATATGAAGTTCACGTTTTGGAACTTGATTCATTGGAGAAGGCATTAAGGTTGGCAAGAAAAATTGAATGTGAAATTATGGTGACAAGGAAGCCTACCACTCACTTCTATAAAGAAGGAAGTGTTGCTAAGCCTAGATTTCTAAAATCTACAAGGTTGACACCACAACAATTGGAAGGAAAAAGAGAAAAAAGGCTTTGCTACAGTTGTGATAGCAAATACACTAAAGGTAATAAGTGTGCTGAGAAGAAATTATTTTACATAGATTGTGAAGAGGAAGAAGAAAATGAACAAGAAGAGGATATACACTAGGAACCAACCCTAGAAGAGGAAGAAATGAGTCCCACCATATTGTGTAATGCATTGGTAGCAATTACCACTCCTAAAACTCTCAATATAGAAGGACATATCAAGAAGATAAAGGTAATAGTATTGATTGATTCAGGTATCACCCATAATTTTATTCATTGTAGGGTAGCCAAGGAATTGAATTGTTTTCTATACCTAGCACTAGAATGTCAAGTGATGGTTGCAAATCGAGGAAATATAAATTGCTCTGGAAAATGCGATAATATCAAGCTAACCATGGGGGAATATGTATTGAATATTCCAATGCTTTCCATTCCTATGGGAGGTGTTGATGTTGTACTAGGAGTACAATAGTTACAATCTTTGGGGACGGTAGCTTTTAATTTTCAAGAACTTTTCATGAATTTTTTTTCAGAAGGAAAGGAAGTCAAATTACGTGGTATTGCAGGGAAGTTGGGAAAGATAATAAGCTCTAATGTCATGAAAAATATTATAAAGAAAGAACAACAAGGCGTAATTGCACAATTATGCTCACTTGAAGTTCCAACATCAAAATCATCTATTTATGCAGATCTCCAACAAGTCTTAGACAATCATTCGAAGATGTTTGAAAATCTCAAAGGACTCCCGCCTATTCGTGATCATGATCATGCTATTCATTTGATTCCAGGAAGTGTTCCTCCAGAACATCAGGCCTTATAGATATCCTTATGTCCAAAAGAGTGAAATTGAATGTATGATTCCAGAAATGTTAGAAGCGGGTATAATTGAACCTAGTCAAAGTTCTTTCTCTGCTCCTGTAGTATTGGTACACAAGAAGGATGTATCATGGATTATTTGTCTAGATTATAGGGAGCTCAATAAGCTCACCATTAAAGATAAATTTCCCATTCCTATGATTGATTAAGTATTGGATGAATTGCATGGAGCAATTTAATTTACCAAGTTGGATCTTCGTTCAGGATATCATCAAATTAGAATGAAGACTGAAGATATTCCAAAAACAGCATTTTGAACTCATGAGGGTCATTATGAGTTTTTGGTCATGCCTTTTTTCCTTACCATGCACCTTCTACATTTCAAGGGTTGATGAATTCCATTTTCAAACCCTTCCTTAGAAAAATTGTGCTAGTATTTTTTGATGATATACTAATCTATAATAGGTCTTGGAAGGATCATGTTGAACATGTTGACAGGGTGCTCAAACTATTGCGGGAGAAACAATTATATGCAAAAACATCCAAATGTTTCTTTGGAGTACAAGAGGTGGAATATCTGGGTCATATTGTATCTCACGAGGGTGTTAAGGTAGACCCTAACAAAATTAAATCCATTAAGGAATGGAAAGTCCCCACAACAATAAAGCAGTTGCGAGGATTTCTCGGGTTAACAGGGTATTATCGCAAGTTTGTTAAGAATTATGGGAGAATAGCAGCACCTCTAACAACATTATTGAAGAAAGATGCATTTTCATGGACTCCTGAAGCAACTAAAGCCTTTGAACATCTTAAAGAGGCAATGTGCCTAGCACCGGTCTTAGCTACGCCAGACTTCACAAAAACCTTTATTGTGGAATGTGATGCCTCAGGAAATGGAATTGGTGCTGTTTTAATGCAGGAAGGAAGACCCATTTCTTTTGAAAGTTTTCCAATCAAAGGAAAGTATTTACAAAAACCTATTTATGAGAAGGAAATGTTAGCAATACTGCATGCACTAAAGAAATGGCGAACTTACCTAATGGGAAGACACTTCAAGGTAAAAACTGATCATGATAGTCTTAAACACTTTTTGGAACAAATACTATCGTCAGAAGAGCAGTAAAAATGGGTCACAAAGATGTTGGGTTATGACCTTGAAATAATCTACAAAAAAGGAAAGCTTAATGTTGTTGCAGATGCACTCTCAAGAAAGAATGAAGAGGTGGAAGCATTGCTTTGTGCCATTTCTATTATCCAACCAGATTGGATAACCGAAGCAAGAGATGAATGGAAGAAGGAAAAAGATGTATGGACGCTCATTCAAAAGTTGCAGCAAGATCCTAGTACATCTGATACATTTAGTTGGAAAAATGATTCCTTATGGTACAAAGATCGCTTATATCTTTGTAAGAATTCCCAACTGAAACAAAATATTCTTCTGGAATTGCACACTTCTCCTTTAGGAGGACACTCAGGATTTTTAAAAACTTACCACAGGGTGAAGAAAGAATTTTTTTGGGATGGCCTTATATCTGATATTCGAAAGTTTGTGGCGGAATGTTTGGTTTGCCAGCAGAATAAAGTGGAAACAATTAAGACCCCAGGACTTCTACAACCTTTATCCATTCCAAGTCAACGTTGGGAGGAGATTTCAATGGATTTTATCACGGGTTTACCTAAGTCCGAAGGAAAGAGTGTCATCATGGTGGTAGTTGATAGACTTACCAAGTATTCACACTTTTGTGCATTATCTCATCCATTTAAAGCAAGTACAGTTGCTACTACATTTATGGACACAATTCAAAAGCTACATGGAAACCCAAGGGTTATTGTGAGAGACAGAGATCCCATTTTTATTGGAAATTTTTGGACGGAGTTATTTTATTGTTTGGGTACTCAATTAGCTCATAGCTCATCATATCATCCTCAATCTGATGGTCAAACTGAGATAGTAAATAAATGTTTGGAAGGATATCTTTGTTGTTTTGTATCTGATAAAAAAACACAATGGGTCAAGTGGTTACCTCTCACTGAATGGTGGTATAACACTTCCTTCCATACTGCAGCAAAAATGACCCCATTTATGGCATTTTATGGATATCATCCACCATCCATCACATCATATTTAAGAGAAAATTCAAAGGTTCAAGCAGTGGAAGATCACATCGAGCATCAACAAGAAGTTCTCCAACTCTTAAAGGATAACTTGAATTTGGCACAAAATCCAATGAAACAATAGGTAGATCAACATCGTAGTGAGAGAAGTTTTGATGTAGGAGACTAGGTATTTTTATGGCTACAACCATACAAACAAATTTCCCTCAAGCAACCTACGAAAAATGAAGACGTGTGGACACTTATTCAAAAGTTGCAGCAAGATCCTAGTACATATGATACATTTAGTTGGAAAAATGATTCCTTATGGTACAAAGATCGCTTATATATTTGTAAGAATTCGAAACTAAAACAAAATATTCTTTTGGAATTGCACACTTCTCCTTTAGGAGGACACTCAGGATTTTTAAAATCTTACCACAGGGTGAAGAAATAATTTTTTTGGGATGGCCTTAAATCTAATATTCAAAAGTTTGTGCCGGAATGTTTGGTTTTCCAGCAGAATAAAGTTGATACAATTAAGACCCCGGGTCTTCTACAACCTTTATCCATTCCAAGTCAACGTTGGGAGGAGGTTTCAATGGATTTTATCACAGGTTTACCTAACGCCAAAGGAAAGAGTGTCATCATGGTGGTAGTTGATACACTTACCAAGTATGCACACTTTTGTGCATTATCTCATCCATTTAAAGCAAGTACAGTTGCTACTACATTTATGGACACAATTCAAAAGCTACATGGAAACCCAAGGGTTATTGTGAGCGAAGTAGAGCTATAAAAAGTCTCTTTCACCTCACAATCACCGACAAAAAGATCCCATTTTTACTGGAAATTTTTGGACGGAGTTATTTTCTTGTTTGGGAACTCAATTAGCTCATAGCTCATCTTATCATACTCAATCCAATGGTCAAACTGAGATAGTAAATAAATTTTTGGAAGGATATCTTCGATGTTTTGTATCTAATAAACAAACACAACGGGTCAAGTGGTTGCCTCTAGCTGAATGGTGGTACAACACTTCCTTCCATGCTACAGCGAAAATGACCCCATTTACGACACTTTATTGATATCATCCACCATCCATCACATCATATTTAAGAGAAAATTCGAAGGTTCAAGTAGTGGAACATCACATCGAGCATCAACAAGAAGTTCTCCAACTCTTAAAGGACAACCTAAATTTTTCACAAAATCGAATGAAACAATGGGCAGATCAACATCGCAGAAAGAGAATTTTTGATGTAGGAGTCTGGGATTTTTTATGGCTACAACCATACAAACAAATTTCTCTCAAGCAAGCTAAGAAGGATAATAAATTATCGCCAAATTACTATGGCCCTTACAAGGTGTTGCAAAATATTGGTACTATGGCATACAAATTGGAGCTTCCTGCTTCTTCACGAGTGCATCCAATTTTCCATGTTTCATGCTTAAAGAAGGTTATAGGTGAAAATCTTCCAGTTCAAACAATATTGCCAGAACTTGATGAGGAACGAAAAATCATATTGGAATCTGAAGCGCTCAGGGAAACAAGAACTCGACAACTACATAATCGATCAATTTCAGAGTATCTCATCAAGTGGAAGAACTTACCCACTGAAGATTCTACATGGGAGGATAAGAATTTTATACAGAAGCACCTAGAGCTACTCAAGCATTGAGGACAACACTTTTTTGAAGGAAAGTGGCATGTTAGGTCCCTATATTACTAGTATAGTCCCTTATTGTTGTTAGTGTAACCCCCTTATTGTCATTATTGTACCCATGTAACCCCCATATTGTTGTTATTGTGCCCTTAAATTATTATTGTTAGGTCGGCTAGGATTACATTGTGGCGAAACTAGGATTACATTATGGCCTCATGGAATCCTATATATAGAAAGGAGGTTTTGTAATTTGTATCATCCAAGAATTTTTCATTCATGTAATGTATTGGTGTTTCCCCCCTGCAAGTGGCTTATTTTTAAGGCGTTAATATCTCTTTTCTTCTATCTTTGGAGTTGGTTTCACAACAAATAAATCTAGACTAGAAGATTGCGATCCAGTTAGAACCCCCATGACTGCAAGTTTTAAGTTATGTAGAGAAGATATGACACCTTTAGTAGATCATATTGTTTATATATCGATGATAGGAAGATTTCTGTATCTCACATCATCTAGACTAAACAACATGTAAGTAGTAGGTATGGTGGCCATATTTCAATCATGTCTCAGTGTAAATCATGTCAATATTGTCTAAAGGATTTTCAAATATATGTAAGGCATGACAGACTGTGGAATGTGGTATGATAGAAGAAAATATTTTAAATTAAAGGCCTATACTAATTTTTATTGGGCAAGAAACATTGATGACAGGAATATAACCTTTGTTGCAACATTCTTTCCAGTAGATTGATTAGTGTCATGGGTCAGTAAAAAATAAGACTCCATTTCTCTATCAACTTCTAAATTAGAGTTTATTGTAGTTGAAACCAACTACTCACAAATTATATGGATGAAGCAGACCTTCAAGGACATCAAGTTAAAGTGGATTGATCCAAATCTAATCATGTTTGAAAACACTAGTGCTATCAAGATCTATAAGAATCAAGACATGCACTAAAAAACCAAGCACATTCCTCTCAAGTTTCATTTATTTGGACAAAAGGTTGTTCCTAGCATTGTTCAACTTGAATATGTGGACACTAAATAATAGCTTGCAAACATATTTACTAAGCCACTTTCAAGAGATCTTGTTGTGTATCTCCAACTGCAGATAGGATTTCTGACTCCTCCCAAATGACTCAATTACAATGACTATTGGCAGCTAATCAACTTCAAGAATCAATTGAATAGTAGGTTGCAATGTTCAAGGGGTATGATTTAGAAGGATATTTATCCATTGATGACAAAGGGGAAATATATTTGAAATTCCAAGGAGATTAAAGTTGATGAATAATATCAAACTTGGTTTTAGGGGGAGCCTAATTTTTTGTCATCAATTCCAAAGGTGGAGATTTTGGGATAGTTGACATTGTCCGAATGGTTGCTGGAATTTGGTATGTTGGAATTGATGTCAACTAGACTAGCATTAAGGATAGAGACAAAAAATGTTGGCATCGATCATAATTTTATTCATAGGGAATCCAATGGTTATTGAAATGTTCTATAGATATTCATGAGAGTAGCAGGCTTAGTGGTGAAACCATAAAATGAAGAATATGATGCCTTGGGAGCCCCATAGTTTGCAGGATATTATGTCTGAATATATCAAATCAGTTTCTCCTAAAAGTGACATAATCTGAAAGTGCCTAGAAATATATTTCTAACAATATCTGGAAGTATAAAAATGGCCCTCTAGATTGAAATTTATGATCAATCAAAGTAAGGACATTTAAAGCCATTAGTAGCAATTTATGGAACCCCTCAAGCATGGAAGACTTGAATCCTATAGGTTTACTTAAAAAATTTACGCGATTCTATTAAGCTAGGGTAGTGGGAAGCCTAGAAACCATGAAGGCTTAAAATTCTAATTTTTTATATAAAAATGTTACAGGATTGTATTGAGATAGGATAGTGAGAACCTCAAATGACCAAAAGCCTAGAAGCCTGAATTTTTATATAAAAAAGAGTTACGGGATGGAATCAACTCGATGTAGTGGGAGAATTACTAAAAATCCTAGATACATGGAAGCCCAAAATCCCATAAGGAACAAAAAAAGGTAGGATAAAGCACTGGAACTTTGTAGAAAATAATAGAGATAGTATATGGAAGTTCTTGTCAACATGTGAAAGTCTATCAAATATCGATATTCACACCCATGATTTTTTTTTGTAAAGATTTCATATCTTCTGGTGACCAAGGTCCTTGAAGCCATGAATAACAAAAAACACTACGAGAAAACATTTGAAGGCACTGAGGCCAAAATCAAAGGAAAGGCACCAAGGACAGTGCTCAGGATAGGTGGGAAAATTTCTGAAAGCTAGGAATCACATACCTATTGTGAAATCATATTTAAAGGAAAGTTATATGTACCAAGGCTTCAAGGATTCAACTCATATAACGACCTATGTTTAAAAATATGGATGATTTGGCAGATAATTTTGTCACAACCATGGATGAGTCAGCAAATCGAGTGCATAGTATATAGAGGATGTATGAGTCAAAATCTCAAATGAAATGAACAGGGAGAGTTTGTTTCCATTGTAATAATGAAAACTGTTGGAACAAGACTCCATTTTCTTCACTTGCACACCATACAAAATTTCATGATGAATTTGGATGAATGAATCCATACCATTTATTTTATAAGCTATGATGGCATGCTGCAACTCCAACAGGAAGAAGAGACATACATAAAGTACATTTTGAGCTCTGTGGGAATTTAAGAGAAATGGAGAACCAAGTGACCCGTGTAGGTAGAATTCAATGAAGGTTCTTTTTGATTTTGTAGGGAATATTGGGATTAAATTCTCAAGTATGAAGAATCCATAGGTATCCAGTCTTATATTTAATACAATTGCAGTTTCCTTGCAATTTTGATGGAACAACAATAGATAGTGTAATGTTGTAGAATGCTATCAAGCAGTATGCAAGAAGGACAACGTTTATAACATAAGGACATCAAATTAAAAATCGACCTCTGTGTAGTAGAGGAACAAAAATCAACATCACCTTTGAGCAATTTGGTCAATACTATAGTTGTTTTGACACTGAGGGTGTGAGGAGAAGAGATTCAAGTGTCGAGAACTAATTGTGTTTACAATAGGGCAAAGGGTCAAGAATAGAGTTGGTTGATTAGTGAAGCTACATCCTTGAAGGGAAGGAGTTGGTATAACATTAGATCATGTTTATATTTCTGGTCAAATGTATTAACTTTTCTTTCCACTTTGAAAATTGTATGAAAAAAAGAACAATGGCTAGAACATGTACAAGCCTATATTCATAATAGATTGTTTCTCTTGGAAACTGGTGTATTTCTATCGGAAGGGGTTTTCCACCTCTTGTGAGTGGGTTTTCATAAACAAATTGATGAAATTAAGTGGGTGCTTAACTTACATCATCACATCCACCTCTTGTGAGTGGGTGTTCATAAAAAAATTGATAAAATTAAGTTGGTGCTTAACTTACATCATCACAACTAACAAATTGGTGGTTTTCTCTCTTTATGTTTCCAAGTAAAAATACTTGTGTCAATATATGTGTGTTGCACAACTCATGAACTATGTGCTCTTATCACTATTTAATAACCTTACAATTACTAATTCACCGCCCTCCTCAGTAATTATTTATCTAAACAAAATATATACAAAATATTTTGTCAACATTAATATAAAAAAAAATATTATAAATCTTATTTACATTAATAATTAAAAAAATATCTCACTCTTGAATTTGATATTTAACTTGTTTTTTTTTATTTATAATTTTTTCACAGGTTACAATGCAACTAGTAGAATTCAGTTAATTGGAAAAAAATATAATAATATAAATGTTTCACTTTAAATTTTATTCATATATTGATCATATTATTCATATATAATAAGACTACAGAATTAATTACGTCATAAGGCGTTATTATTTGAAAACAACTTTCCTACCTGTGTATGTGTACTATTGCTAACCATCAGATGTTTTGTTAGATGATTGAAGAATGCTCATCCATAGATAAAAAAAAAGTTAAAAACTAAAACATAACTAAAAATCCAATATGCAATATCTAACATTAGTCAGCTAGAGTCATCTTCCTTCGTAAGCTATTTGCTGCAGATTTGCCACAAAGAAGGGGCAACTGGAACGAGGGAATACTAGACTGTATTCCGATAGCTTTTCGTTCAACGTTTCATTTTCTCATCCACTATGATTCGCATTATCCCCCTTCATCAAAATCTCAATTTTATAAATACATCCCCATTGAACCGCTTCATTACCTGCAGCTGGAACATGTTAGAATTGGTATTTAGGCCTAGCTAAGGAAGGATGAAATAATTTTATGTGATTCCAGTTTTGTTGACAAATATTTCGGTAGGCCAACAAAAACTTGGACAGTAGTTCCAACATTTAGAAGCATTCTAGAGAGAGAAAGAAAACAAGGTTGGAAGAGCAGCCGGGAGGCTTTCGTGGCTGGAGAAGACAAAATAGTCCATTCCTGCCTTGATAAGCATGAGTTTTCTAATATCTTGAAGTTATCAAAAGTGGGAAATGTTTCAAATCATTGGTATGCTGGTTGCATTAAGTCATCTGGTTGGGTGAATGGTCTGTCTGACAACTTATATGTGGAACTTATTTTTTTCATTGTTGAAAATTGGAAGTTTGTATTCTCAAGTCACCTACAAAATACTCCTTTTCTGAAGTATTTAAATTCTGCCAACAACACAACTTTGGCAAGGGTATCAAATAATGAACCGGGCACATGAATATATTTTTCTTCACAACGGTCGCACATAACGTGGCTTGCACAATGGTCTAGAGAGCTTCAAAGTGCTTCCCGACACTACTTTATGCCTGAACCTATTCAGAAGGCCATAGTAGAGTTGTGTGGTAACAAAGGTGAGAAACTGCTTAAGTGGCTATAAGAGTATCCTAAAATTACACAACTTTCAATCTCAGGTTTTGCCAAGCAGCTCCAGGAGGTTGTAAAGTCTTCAACAAATAGTAAGTTTGTTATTAATGTTGCACATTTTTTCCATTTTTCATCTATAAATAGGTACATCGGAGAGGGAGATTTTTTTGATCTTTGCTCGACTATTCCTATCGTGGATGGGCGGGGTACTGTTAGACAACATGGTTCTGTAAAGATCCTGCTTCCTGCATCAATAAATAAGTGTGCTTCCCATCTTTGAATGGGCACCCAAAGATTCTCTCAACTTGTTGAAATTTGATGTCTTGTCTGGCATCACTATTGCCAGTCTTGCCATTCCACAGGTAATTTGATAGGTTCAGTGTTTGCAGAATTGGGTATATTGAAGTTATGTTTGATTGCAGATTTTGGAAATATGTTGTTATGTCGAATAATTTGATTTTAAGTTGTTGTTGTGGATTCTGTTTTTGATATACTCGCCAAATTAATAGGAAGTCATCTAGGGACTGGAAAAAACTTTGTTGCACTCTCTGAATCTTATATTACATTACCTTGTTGTGCACGAGGTTTGATAGAAGCAGGTAAGGATTTGGTTTCATTAGTCAAACAACAACTTGGTGCATTAGATATTCCATAGCTAATCCCTCCAAATGACTGTTTCCCCTTTAATCATTTGGATAAGAAGAGTGCATTTGTTTTTCTAGATTGGGTAAGATACCAGGAGCTACCTCCCTTTTTTAAGCATAGTGTATCAGAATGAAAATGGCTGAAAACAGGTAAGTGTTTCGAATCTCCTTGTAAGTCCTCCTTGTTTAATTGGCAAGGGAGGTTTGCTCAGCATTTGGAAGAGGAAGATGTTCCTTGCATTGACGAGGCATTATATGAGTATGTTATTTATGATTTCAAAAATGCTCTTAGAAATATAGGATTTCACTAAGGTTGGAGGAGGATGCGATCTTATTGTTGATCATCTTATTCGAAAGCATACAAATTTTGAAACCATAAAAGGCTATATAGGTATCTTCAGGTTTCAAAGTGGGAGACTTCTGTAAGTGGGGCTTTACAAATTTGGATTCCAGATGAGAAAAAATGGATGCAAACATGATCCTGTGTGATTCATGACATAAATGGGCTTTTCAAATTGAGGTTGAATATCTTGAAAAACTGGTACGATGAACAATTGCTCAAATTATTTTCAAATTCTCTTTGCATACCCAACTATCCAAAAATTGAAGACTTCTGCTTGCTGTCATGAGATTGGGGAGAAAATGGTAACCATGCTATAACTGAATCACAACGTTGTATGGTATGGAAAATTATTGTGCATAAGTGGTCGAGTTCCTTCTCTTTCATAAAACAATATCTTGGAAGCGGCTGTAAAGTCCCTGTCTGCACAAATAATGGAGATATCGGTCTTAGTAGTGCAAGCCAAGCATATAACCCAGATGAATTGCAGCTGAAAGAATATTTCAAGGGACGTTCACCAATGGTAAATTTCACTTGCCACCCGAACTCCTCTGATCCTCTAATACATTTCGATTATTTGTTATCCATTTATAACCATTTTGGCGTTCCCTCGGATCCTCAAATACCTTTGGACTCTTTGTTCTCCATTTATAACCATCTGGGTGTTCGTAATATATCTCAAGATGTAACCAAAACTGAGATTTCCATGCAACAGAGGAACTCTTGGTAGAAGCTTAAGTCTCGGGAGGGGATATTAGGGATGTGGTTATACAGAGTATGTGTTGCATGTCTAGCAAAGCCTTCTTTCAAATTGCACTCTAGAAAGAGACATCAACTTGTTAAAACTCTCATGGAGTGTCCTATCTATGGAGTGGTAGAACCACTCAGTGCAGAATATTCTCTATTAGCAGGACAGAATATTAAAGTAAATAGAACAGCTATGGTAAGATGGGAGAAAAGCTCCAAGAGGCTTTTGATATAGATTCCTAATAAGAAGAACCAAAAGGCAAGGATGATGTTTGTCACTAATTTTTTTGAAGTAATCTCACAAGGTCTATTAGTGGAATTTCCAGATTTGGTTGGAGGACTATGTGAGTTGATTAAATTGGGATGTGCTTTTGACTTTAACTCAACAGCAGTGGATTTCATGCTTCAGAGAAAAAAATTTCAGTTTTTCATGTAGGATGAGGGCTTTCTGTCTTATTTTGTAGCTACAATAGGTAAACTAAGACAGTATCTCAGAGTGTAGGCTTATGCTGTATTTACTTGGTATTATAGATTTAAGAATATGTTGTATTTACTTAGTATTATAGGTTTAAGAATAATTTCGATAGTAAAAATTGCACGTGTTTAGGAACACTATCAAGCATGTTCATATGCTAGGTTAATGAGGTGGAATCTTACATGCTATCTGATCTTAGAATCCCATCTAACCAGGGGATACTAGATTTTTAAAATATCTTGGAATAAGACCAAATGAAATCAAATCATTAATTTTGCTCTTGCTTTTGTTTATGAAGAATAGACTGCACTCTTGTTTATCAGGAATATAAAAATTTAGGATAATAATGTCAGTTAAAACATTCCATATACTTATAAATTTTAATAATATGCCAATAATAACATCTACAGGAAGGATTAGCTGTTGGAAGAACATTTTCTCTATTCAAGAACTATCAAATTGATGGCAATAAGGAGATGGTTGCTATTGGAATGATGAATATAGTCAGTTCCTGCACTTCCTGTTATGTTTCAACAGGTTTTATTTTTCTCCCCTTTTTCACGATGGCCCTTTTTGGTAGTTCAAGAACCAGCCCAGGTCCAGGAAATGTGTTCTTTCGTTATAGTATGTGTTTCCCATCTTTGAATGGGCACCGAAATATTCTCTCAAGTTTTCGAAATATGATGTCCTATCTGGCATCACTATTGCCAGTCTTGCCATTCCACAGGTAATTTGATAGGTTCATTGTCTGCAGAATTGGGTATATTAAAGTTATGTTTGATTGCAGATTTTGGAAATATTTTGTTATGCCGAATAATTTGATTTTAAGTTTTTGATGTGGATTCTGTTTTTGCTATAGTCGCCAAATTAATGGGAAGTCATCTAGGGACTCAGTAAAACTTTGTTGCACTCTCTGAATATTATCTTACATTACCCTGTTGTGCATGGGGTTTGACAGAAGCAGGTAAAGATTTGGTTTCATTCGTCAAACAACAACTTGGTGCATTAGATATTCCACAACTAATCCCTCCAAATGATCATTTCCCCTTTAATCATATGGATAAGGAGAGTGCATTTGTTCTGCTGGATTGGGCAAGATACCAGGAGCTACCTCCCTCTTTTAAATAGAGTGTATCAGAATGAAAATGGCTGAAAACATGTAAGGGTTTCAAATCTCCTACTAAGTCCTTTTTGTTTAATTGGCAAGGGAGGTTTTCTCAGTATTTGGAAGAGGAAGATGTTCCTTGTATTGACAAGGAATTCTATGAGTATGCTATTTATGATTTCGAAAATGCTCTTAGAAATATAGGAGTGGTCACTGAGGTTGGAGGAGGATGTGATGTTATTGTTGATCATCATATTCAAAAGCATACAGATTTCAAAACCATAAAAAGGTTATATATGTATCTTCAAGTTTTAAAGTGGGAGCCTTCTGTAAGTGGGGCTTTAGAAATTTGGATTCCACATGAGAAAAAATGGATTCCAACAAGATCGTATGTGATTCATGACGTAAATGGGCTTTTCAAATCGAGGTTGAAGATCCTGAAAAACTTGCACGATGAACAATTATTGAAATTATTTTCAAATTCTCTTTTTGTACCCAACTATCCAAAAATTGAAGACTTCTACTTGTTGTGGTGGGATTGGGGAGAAAATTGTAACCATGGTATAACTAAATCACAATTTTGTCTGGTATGGAAACTTATTGTGCATAAGTGGTCGAGTTCCTCCTCTTTAATAAAACAATATCTTGAAAGCAACTGTAAAGTCCCTGTCTGAACAAATAATGGAGATATCCATGTTAGTAGTGCAAGAAAAGCATATATCCCAGACGAATTGCAACTGAAAGAATTGTTCAAGGGACGTTCACCAATGGTAAATTTTACTTTCCACCCAAACTGCTCTGATCCTCAAATACCTTTGGACTCTTTGTTCTCCATTTATAACCATCTGGGCATTTGTAATATATCTCAAGCTGTAACCACAACTAAGATTTCTATGCAACAAAGGAACTCTCGGCAGAAGCTTAAGTTTAGGGAGGCGATATTGGGGATGGGGTTATATAGAGTATGTTTTGCATATCTAGCAAAGCCTTCTTTCAAATTGCACTCTCAAAAGAGACAGCAACTTGTCAAACCTCTCATGGAGTGTCCTGTCTATGGAGTGGTAGAACCACTCAGTGTAGAATATTCTCTATTAGCAGGATGGAATATTAAAGTAAACACAACAGCTATGGTAAGATGGGAGAAAAGCTCCAAGAGGATTTTGATACAGATTCCTAATAGGAACAACTAAAAGGCAAGGATGATGTTTGTCACTAATTTTGTTGAAGTAATCTCACAAGGTCTGTTAGAAAAATTTCCGAATTTGGTTGGAGGACTATGTGAGTTGATTAAATTGGGATGTGCTTTTGACTTTAACTCAGCAGTAGTGGATTTCATGATTCAGAGAAAAAAACTTCAGTTGTTCATAGAGGATGAGGGCTTTCTGTCTTCTTTCCTAGCTACAATAGGTAAACTAAAACAGTCTCTCAGAGTGTAGGCTTATCTTGTATCTACTTGGTATTATAAATTTAATAATATGTTGTATTTACTTAGTATTATAGGTTTAAGAATAATTTCGATAGTAAAAATTGCACGTATTTAGGAACAGTAGCAAGCATGTTCATATGTTAGGTTAATGAGGTGGAATGTTACATGCTGTCTGATCTTAGAATCCCATCTAACTAGGGGATAGAAGATTTTCAAAATATCTTGAAATTATACCAAATGAAATCAAACCATTAATTTTGCTCTTGTTTTTGTTTATCAAGAATAGACTGCGCTCTTGTTTATCAGGAATATAAAAATTTAATATCTTTCTACCATCTTCCTTACGTCGTTTCATTTGAAACATTAGGTGCAATTGCTAGTTGTTAGCACTTTGGATACTGACATAGTAACCATTGAGCTATACTTCCTTAGAAGCCTAGATGTCCAGAAAAATTTAAAAACCATAACTTTTGATGCACTTTTGAATTCAATATATTTTATTTTTGGGTAAAGTGAGATAACCTAGATAAACCAAACTTAAAAACCATTTAACAAATATGTTGAAACTAAAACTTAAATCCTATTCGAAATATGCCCAAAAATCTAGGAGAAGAAGTTAGAAAAAACCATGGTGAAAAAGTGGAATGATGTAGTAAATTATTTATATTTTAAATTTTAATAGGTCTATGAATATCTATAAAAATATTTTAAAATATTAATAACATTAACTTAGTACTAGAAACTACACCACATGTTGAAAAGGAAATGCCATAAGGAGGTAGCATAAGAAATAGTAGCATAGAATAAATAAGCAAATATTTTATGCAATTTTGTTTGTTTACTAGTGTTTCTTTTTTACCATATGTTATGAACTTATAAAAATTCAATGTGTCCACAGCTAGATGAAATAACAACATCAAAATATGTAGAATCATTTTTCTTTGTATTTTCTAAAATAATAGTAGTTCAATCCTATTCGGAGTTACTAGGCTCTCTTGAGGGTTGATCTCTGCTCTTTGTAATTTCTTGTGTGGGTTATGCAATAGTACTTGAATCTTATTTGGAGCTACTAGGCTCTCTTGAGGATTGATCTCTTCTATTAGTCATTTCTTGTGTGGGTTATGAAATGGACTTTGCAGTTGTTGTGGAACTACATGTAGGATATGCAACCATTAGTATCTCTAGAATTGAAGAAGCTCACATAATATAAGAAATATCTATGAGTGGATAATTAAACTCGCATGTTGGTCCAAACTTAATATACTATATAACTAAACTTAGATATAAAATATATATCACAAGAAAATAATTCAATGTTTACTTTTATTCTTTCTATATGCATACAATCGAGCAATGCATATATGAAAAACACAAAAAAAAATTACATGGGAAAAAGAGGCTCTCTCCACGTAATCAAAACTATTTAGACAATTTTTTTTTTGTGCTTTGGACATGCTAACTTAATGTTAGTAAACTATAAGGACTTCTTAAGAAAATCCTTCAACAGTAGAACATGAAGTCTTAACACACCAAAATTCTTCCATTCCTATATACACAATTCATAGATGCCTAAATAAAAAAAACTTCAAGTCAAACACCAAGACTAAATTATGGTGATGATAGTGGCTGAAAGGGTAAAGTTCAAATAAAAAAAACTCATACATTAAAGTAAAGTAGGAATTAAATTTTTTTTAATATTAGCTTAATCTACATAATTGAGATCCTGAAGTGACAGATTTCAGAATCCTTCCACATGGATATAGTCATCCCTCAAATCAGACTTATATCATTTCCTATGTCATTATGAATCAATGTTATAATTTCTAGCCTAGAATGTCAAATAAAGATCATGAATATTAACATATCCATTCAAACTCATATGGGTGAGATGTGGACACCATGACACAAAATTTTCAATTGCACATTAGCTAAGAATGCAATAGGATAATTATGAATCACTAAACTTCAAAAGCGCTCTTCCCCTATGGATTGGAACTAATACCTAATTCTCAAGATATTTCCAATCCTGAAGCTTCTAAACTTGATCCGTATGCAACAGAGAAAAAATAAGCTAAATTTTGTGACAAAAACGTAGTCAATGATAAGTTAAAAATTGCTGATAATGTATAAAAAAATCTATTAGCTTAAAGTTTCTCCAGTAATCTTTAATTGGGGAAAATAATCAATGAGTTGTAAATTTTTTCAAAATGTGTAAGACCAATCTAAAAGTGTAAAATTAGAGAGCCTCTCTAAAGAGGACAACCCCTTTGGCCCAATTGAGGTGTACTACATCAAAACTAACAACTCAATGAAAAGACATGCTGCAATTACAACAATTAAGCAATCATTATTAAGCATACTACAATGTCAATAAAATATTTAAATTTGGACTTTCATAAATAATAATAATACAAAAAGAAAAACAAACAACACTAAATATAAAGTTAAATGATCATTATCATAAATAAATTTAAAAACATTGTCTAAATAAGCATCAAGTGAATGTAGTTGTGGAAAATCAATATCTGCATGATACACTATTTAAATTCACACCTGAGAGGCTCTACAAAACAATATTACAAATAGAATAATATTTTTTTTTCTAAGTATGACTAATTCTATTATGTATAAAATTACTGGTACAAAACTGCCACAGCGTCAGCTTGGTGAGCCTTAGCACTGGGCTTGATAATCAAGCAAGTCAAAGAGTGTTTGGAGTGCCCAGGATGGGAAACCAGTCCTTTAAACCACAAAGTCTGAACCGCCCGTGAAAGGGAAACCGGTTTTAAGTTTACACAAAACAAACTAACATGAGAGCAAATGCTAAAAATAGTGAGCTGCGTATGTAGCAGAGCAGTAAAGCTTGGAAGCATATGATTCCTACAGAAACAGAACAAAAAACCTGAGTAACTTTGCAGCTGCTATCCATGAATAGGAGAAGGAGGCTCTTCGATGATTCTGCAGGCATACGCGTCGCTTCTGTCCTCTTGTCCTTCGCTGAGAGCTCACCCTCTACTGGTGCGCCCCATCGCCATGCTGTACTCGTGCTGAGAAGGCGGAACAGAAGTGGCTGGAGCAGCACATGGGAAGCTGGAGCTGGGAGGGGAGAGAGGGGTAGCAGAACAGGGCAGAGCTATATTGGGGACTTCTTCCCAAAGAGTTATAGTGATAAAAGCAGTGAGGGTGGCATTGCATGAGGTGCAGTCAAACCGGAGCTCAGCATGCTGAGAGGTTTGTTTGATGGAAGGTCGAAGGGGCTGAGAAGTGATGCGGGGAGACTCACAAGTAGGGGGCGGAGGGGCGGGGGTAACGACAGGAGTAACGACGGAATTGACACCAAACACAGGAGCAGGGGCTCCAACTTCCTCTGGCAGGGTAGGGACAGAGCCATGGTTAGGAGGAGGGCGCTGCTGGTTGGAATGCCCACGGCTGGGTCCGCGTGTACATCTCATGCGCTCGCGGAGACGAGGCATGGTGTCGGACGCAGGGCTGGGCTCAACGAAACAAACAGAATTGGCAGGGGAAGAACGAAAATCGGGGACACCATTGAGCGGAGCTGAGGGAGCAGGAACCAGACCACTGAGACCACGAACAGAGGGAGTATTGACATTGCACCACAGACTGTGAGAAAAATGATAATCCAGAACCGGTTCAAAGTAAGAGGCTAACGAACAGTGCCTCCCAGTGTTTTTTTTAACACTTGCATCAGCACAGCCTGGAGAGAAAATCGCGTGCAGGGGAGGAGGAAATCTATAACCGTCCACCACACCAGTCGAGCCATTGCAAATGTAATCCATCTCACAGAGAACCGCCATAACTAGGAGCATGTTGAGCCGACCGAGAGAATTAACGTTCGCGCAGGGTGGTGAGTTAAGAGCCGAGTAAATGCGAGTACTGGGAGCCACATGGGCTGCCCAAGTGAACCCCATCGGGAAGTGCACAGGGTGCCACGTTCCCTGATACGCATTAATCATCCGCATCCGGTGTAAAAATAGAATAATATTAATTAGAAAACTATAAATCATTATAAACTATAAAGATTGCATGGTGTTGAAGAAAATTTTCAGAAATTTTTATTGTATCAAAACCCATTTCCCAAACAAAACTATATAAAAATTACAGGATCTTCAAGATAATTACTTAAATTAAATGAAGAATATTTATTTGGTAAAAGGTTCACGCACAAAAGACAAAAATACGAACTTCAAAATGTTGTATTAAGCCAATGAATTATTATTGGCTCTTAAAAAGTGATCTCAATTTAATAAATTGAGATTACGTACTCTTTGCTCTTGGCCTGACTTTCTACATCAAGTTTAGGATCTTTTTTGAGTTGCATTGATTCCCCAGTGTAGTAAATTTCTACAAGAAGAGTTTGTGGGATCCCATAATAAAAAACAAACATGTTCAAGTAAAATATATATACAATAATATCAAAAAGTGTGAAAATATAGTATATAATAATATCAAAAAGTACGAAATTCCATTTATTTCAAATGGAAATAATTAAAAAGATAAAACACATTTTCTAAGAAATTAAAAGTATGTTCATTTTGCATTTTGAATATAAGAATCTTTGTTTTCTTTTTCTCTCTCTTTTTTGGTTTGTTGCATCTTAGATGATCGCATATGTACAAACTTTTATGAATATATAAAGTTCATATTTTCATTTCTATTACACATGGATAGGTTAATAAAAGAAATGAATGTAATCTACCAGAAGGAGAAAGAGAGAACATTGCAATAAAGGAGAACACATTTAAAAAATCGATTTTTCCTCTTTTCCTTGGTATTTTTTATAAGTAGAGATGAAAATTGAGATACACACTATCTACTATTAGTCAAATGGAGTTACATATATACATCAAGTATTGTCTCAGGATAGGGAAGCTAACTTGGATGCACACTAAGTTGGTTGAGAGAATATCTCAATCTCACACCAAACTAGGAACTCAGTTTTAGCTAACCTATGGAATAGGAACAAAATCGATACATAGAAAGTCACAACTGAAGACAAGTAGGAATTACACATTCCAACACAACCCCTTAATGACTACTTGTCTCAATATCCATCTGGAAAATCTACATCTGGTTCTGTTTTGTATCTTGTTCATGTTGTTGTCGATGTCGATATAAAGAAACAACCATCTACTAAAATGCATGGGTTCCCAACTACCGCAACTGCCAGTATACTAGGATGTCCTTCACATACATGGCTCATCCAACCTCTCGATGAGCTCCCCCTAGATATAAAATTTCACTTCATGGAGTCTAAAACCAATATGGCTATGGCCCACCCAAGTGTATCCATCCCACATGACACAGTCTTATAAGGTGTTAAAACTCTCTAATAGAGGGAACACATAACAAAGGGGTATGCATGCCTATCTGGGTCTTACATCACGTACAAGCAATAAAAGACATGTACATTTTCTGTAATTACAAATTGTGAGTCATACTCTACCATGGTCATGAGTCTATTTTACAAACATAAACAAACTTTGACTACATCATTCATATGCTAGAACACACCACTACTTTGGCTTTCTACTTTTAATCTTTGGCATCTTCATTTTTTACTTTGGCATGTTGTTATACAAAGTCTATTTGTGGTTAAACATAACGAAAGGATATGTCGACGTCCTTATAAAGGAGCAACAATTCACTGGAATGCATGGGTACCAATCACTACAACCGCTAGTCTCGTAGGATGTCCTTCGCATACATGGTTCTGTCAACCATTATCACTAGATACATGTACCTGTATCTACAGATCCCCCTCCAACATGGGTTTTATTGGATGACCCATAACCATGTAAAAAAAGATGTTTGAATGGAATAATATAAATCCCACTACGAAACAGAGTTTGAAGCAAGAGAGACTGGCTTCTGCAGGACAATCTTCCTTCATCATTGGACTCTCACCACAGTAGATCTGTCTTAGATCTCTTCAACAAACTTTTACCAGATCCCTTCATCAGCGGCCTTTCATCAGATTTCTTCATCGAAGACCTTGCACCGAATTTCTTCATTGGCGACCTTGCACTGGATCTGTTCATGAGTGGGAGAACACTGGCACAGACCTGTTTCCAATCCACTTCACTGTTATACATGGTTTCTAGCTGACCACAAACCACCATTGTAAAATGGTTTCTGGCTGACCACAAACCTATAATTACAAAGTGGTTCTGAGATTACCACGAACTTTACGGGGATACAGATGCCTTTAAAGGCTTACATACTCCAACTTTTGGAGTTACCAGGTACATACAATGACCACTACAAAACCATCTTAGACCTGCTTACCATTCAACTGTGTGCCTCATCATCAAGATTCTATTCTAAGAAACTCACAGAAAACAAACTTTCAACTTAGTTGTCCATCATAATCGATCTTGCTGCTTCTTCACCTCATCTTTGTATTGTTCATATCTTGGGCATATTTGTCTTTGTCAAATAAATTCTTGGAGTTCCATGCTTAACCTTTCATTTGTTATAGTCGCGAATTCTAACAAATTAATTTTGCCTACATTGATTTAGCTATGCTCAATAAGGTCAATAATTTTAAACATGATTCCAAGAAACCAAATAAACTTTTCAGATTAAAAATAACATCAAATTTCTCTATCTCTGCCCAAAGATGGCTATTTATCGAACATAACAGCAACCATTCTTCCCCAACGATACCTCTGAGGGGTTCACTGATAAAGAAATGAATCGATAAATTTTCCACTAGTCTCAATGTAGTGCATTTCAACATAGACGATCCATACATAGGCACTCATGGCCACATGAAGAGAAACAATAACAATTTTTCCCTCTCAAAATGAGAATCCAGGACTCCACGGTCTGATCCTCTGTCGTCCACAAATTCACTGTTAACATGCATAAAATTCAACGATTTTACACACAAAGGTTCTCGTTTTAGTATCCAATTCCCCTAGCATCACAGCATAATGCCACTTCCCCTGTTCACAATATCAAGACTGGATAACTGCTTCCAAGCATTCCTCCTCATGCTCGCTGATAGGATGCAACAAAGAAGACCCATTGTTGAGCTAATCTCCTCGCAATTGAACATGCAGATCTGTTTCCATCACACTCGGCACACAGAAACTCGATCATCCTCCAATCTATGATGTAGCTCCAAGCACTATCCTTTGATGCCATTTTCACTGTCATGTCTTCATCATGTTTAGTAGTAAATCATGGGAGCATTGAGATCTATTAATAAAAATGCATAAATCTGAAATGCATAAATCTGCTTCCGTTCTTCTCTCTTCCATATGCTTTTGAACATCCAACCTATTGTGATCATACCTTCTAAAATGAGCTTAATACCCTTCTCTTTATGAATATCATACCAAAGGCAGAACTCTTTCCAAGGCTTTGCGAAGAGAAGCTGACCCTAAGTGCCAACCATCTGATAGAAAAATAGCCGAGTATCATTATCCACCTTAAATTTTTTCCCATGCTTACGACCAACAAATTGCGGGCACTGAAGAGAGGCCGCATAGATGGAAGGATTAGAATTCACTGGATTATGATATTAATTTTCTATTAGAGCCCTAAAATACCTATAAAACAATGGGGAGAACACCATATCATCATCTATAATGAAGGAAGACTAATCCTCCGAAGACGGTCACCAAGCCTCCAACCACCTAGCTCGATAGTCTCGTCGGTGCTCTAAATTTGCAGCTCCACCCAATTAGCAACCATGGGTGAGACAGATCATAGTTGTATTGTTTCATTTATCATGCAAGGGTGAGACAGATCCAACACCGGTTCGTGTTTAAGATCCACGTCAATTTAAAGTCATACATTGAGCATGGATGAAGAGAAATAAAGCACCGTAAAGCCTCTAGTGATTTCCAGAGGAGACGTTTGTCCGTTGATGCTCATTGTGTTAATTAAAACTTGGATGGCAATGTTTCAAGGATGGAAAAGTCATTCCAGTCCACGCAGGCTCAGGCTCTTGGATGGCAGCGATCTCAGGCAGTGGCACCAGCCTTCACCATAGCACAGCAACCATAGCAGCTAGCACGACTCCATGCTCACTGTACCATAGCAACGCGAAATCACAGTGGGTGCCAAATCACAGAGCTGCCTGTAGTGATCCTTTGAGGCAGCAGCACGCAAGCTCCTCTTCCTCTCGACTGTAACAGCACAAGACTACAATGGCACCCAGATCCTGCTGTCTACGCCAGTAGATTTCAAATCTCCTACATAGAGGGCAATGTTCCTTTCCCTACAAGTGCATACTCTATGCAGCACCAAGCTCTCTTTGGCAGATGTTCCCCTCGATCCGCGAGATTGTTTCACAAAGAAAAACTCGAACAATGAAGAATGGACTGGTACCAATTTTCTCCGGTGACAATAACAACTTGTTAATATGCACACGCGAGGCATGAATATCCATCACTTAAGTTTGGAGTTCTACCCCTATTATTTCCTTGGAATTGGGGTTGAATTCGTTGTGAGCATACCTTAGCAGAAAAATCGATTTTCCCATCGTAGAGTCCCCGATAGCCATGATCTTGAACATGTACTCCTCACCGCCAATGTTCTCCATTTTAGAATAAATGAATAAATCTAAAGTGCGTCCGCAATTCCCCTCCATACAGTACAACTCTTCTCGAAATCTGCAGGTTTGTGACCAAGCAGTGTCGACTCTTCATAAAATCTTGCTCACAAAGGCTTCATGCTCGGCACCAATGGCTTCTTTGACAGATAGTTTCCACACGCAAGTAACGAGCATCATGGGTCTGCTTCGAATCCCCTCCCGTCGCTCATACCCGTCTGTTCAGGCGTCCACTATGATTCACCTCATTCAGGGTCTTTTGCAAATATTCTCAAAATTTTCCGGCAATGACTCCTTAAAAGATCAAAACTGTCAGTTAACGATGCGTTTTTGGACTGAATTTCGCCTTTTAAAAACTGAAACCCTTGTGAGGAATGCATGAAGTTGCAAACCTCGAATCTTGGTACTCGATCTCCTGACTTCTTGTAGTTCCCATGCCTCCTGGGACTTGGAATCATTAACCTCGTTTAAAGTGATCGTGCGGGAAAGTAGAGATCAATCTGGCTTTCATAATTTAAAACAAAACATCATTAACAATCTAGTTTCGTGTTCCGGGAATCCAAAATCGTCCCGTCACTGACTTAGTGCTGAGGTCTTTTCATTCGTCAACAGATCTCCACACCAGCAGTTTGGTCTCATAACTAACACTCCTCGATGGACAAAATTAAAAACTAAAACAAAAAATACATTTTCTCTCTTATTTCCCTCAACCCAGGAGGGGCCAAGGTTCAGGCCGGTATGGGCTCCGATACCAAGATGAAAATTGAGATATACTCTATTTTCTATTAATCAAATGGAGTTACATATGCACATCAAGTATTGTCTCACGATAGGGAAGCTATCTAGGACACACACTAAGTTTTTTGAGAGAATATCTCAACCTCACACCAAACTAGGAACTTAGTTTTAGCTAACCTATAGAATAGGAACAGACTCTATACATATAAAGTCACAACTGAAGACAAATAGAAATTACACATTCCAACAAGTAGAATAAAGTAAAGAGAATACTTACCAATTTCATATGTGTCGTATCATTCTCATTTAGATCTCAGGTAATTTCTACACAATAGTTCTCATTTAGATCTCAGGTAATTTCTACTCCCTCTATTGTGATTTTCCATTTTCATTGGGTTCACATATAAATAATTAATATAATAGAAAAAGCATAATGCATAGAAATTGTGATTTTCGATTTTCATTGGGCTCACATATAAATAATTAATATAATAGAAAAAGCATAAAGCACAGAAAATGAACTACAAGAATAAGAAACTTTAGCAGCAATTTCCTTTATAGCATTTTCTAGGACTTTGGAAATATTCAGTTGATGGCCTATGAAAATATTATTAATTAGTACCACACAAACACTTCAAATAGAATAGATTTTTCACACTCATGATACATCGTGTAGGTGTCCTACTTAAACAAAGTTTAAATTTTGAATAAAAATGGAAAACAAAAACATTTCTTACCCCAACTTATATGACTTAAAGGTGAATATTATTGCATTTCAACAGTTTCTCTCAGATCATTTGGGAGACCTCTTTCCCAAGTTTCTCTCCTTGCCTAGCATTTGACAATATATAAGATAAAAATATAAGGATGTAATTGAAGTAATGTTTTCTAACATTTTAGGTCTTTCTGAATGTCTTCTTAATTTCCTCTTTCGAAAATATGAATATGACAACGAGACATGTCAAATGGAAATTAAACAGATAAAAGAAGAGATTTCTAGACCTCAGTCCATAAGTTCTGCACCTAACGTTTAGGTTATGCAAATTAAGGGAACACCAAGGATTAAGCCCATATGCAAATGTTTGTTGTAGCTCTAGGTTCCCCATGGAAAACCACTCTAATTGTTGCTGTGGACAATTCTTCTCTGAGGCTAGTGGTGACGACCATCGCAGTTAATATCATGTCAGATGACTACTTTGTAACCTCACAAAGGAAACTTGGTTACTGGACTGACTAAGATAATATCTAAGCGATTTTTTCTTTAAGATGAAAGTGATACTAGGATTCCTCTTCTTGCATGGATGTCTCAGTAAAGGGATAAAACATATATTCATGTTCTATCTATAATTGGCCTCTCTGAGTATGGACGAGGACCCTGTAATTTGTACACAACAAATATGGAATTTTAATTTGCTTCTGCAAACCTTCAAAGTAAGAAACTTGGTTACTGGACTAACTAAGAGAATATGTAAATGACTTTTTCTTTAAGATGAAAGTGATACTTAGATTCCTCTTCTTACATGGATGTATCAGTAAAGGGATAAAATATATTTATATTCATCTTCTATATATATAATTGGCCTCTCTGAGTATGGACGAGGACCCTGTAATTTGTACACAACAAATATGGAATTTTAATTTGCTTATGCAAACCTTCAAAGTAACAAGTGCAATTGTCGTAGCTGTAGTCCCTGCATATATACCATTTCTATACCATTTCTCGACACATAAATTTAATTTAAATAGATAAACATGCAATAATTTGACTCACAAACAATAACTACAAGATTCTAGATTCTGAACCATAGAATAATTTTTTTTCCCATATTTCACATTAAATAAAAAATATATATTAAAACAACATTCTCTTAACCGAATGAAATAAGTATACCCGCATGAAGGTATAGTAAGTGTACGACATTAATTTCCTGCCGAACTAGTCATTCTCTTGATTAGCCAATGCAACCACCAAATTTTTCTAAAGGTGAGAGCCCATGACGATGAAAATTGGAGCTAAGAATTTCCTGCCCAATTAGTCGATGCAGCGAGCAAACTTTTTTTAAAGATGGCAGCCCATTACGACGAAAATTGGAGCGAAGATTCAAAGAAAACATTAGCTTACCGATATCAAAGGTTTCATTGAGGTTCAGATCAGTGATTTACAAATCAATCACAATTTAAATAGTAAAGGTTACTTTTAATTTTTATTTAGATAATTTTAATAATAAATGATATGGAAAACCTATAAATGTATCCATCCAAGATAAACATCCTTTTTAAGATTACAATATGTCCTTCTCGTCCTTCTCAAGTAAATGAAACAATATTTTGCAATAAATTTAAATGATTTAAGCTAACGTGTGAGAAAGTTAATTGTTAGTTTAGGAACAAATCAGAAAACTTTCTACAGGAGTTTGCAAATTCCTTTGATAAATCAGACAAGATAATTTATTAAATTTTCGTTATTTGATTTATAGATAAATTATGCATAAATTTGACAAGGTAGCAATACTTTAGAGAATGATTACTTTCAGCATCATTTATTTAATTTTATAGATAAACTTGGAACACCGCAATAGTTTCGTGTAAAACCAAAGAGGATGGTTTTTTTAAGTAATTACACTAATAGGTGCGAATATATTCTAGTTGTAGCCACTATATTAATGAATTAAAATCAAAATCATAACTTCTTTGAATATCTAAATCATATGTTTAAACTTGATTAAAATAATTTTTTACCAAATCATACTAAAATTTTGTTGTGCCTTTTATGTATCACCAGGTATGAGTATTAGAGAAAAATAAAAGTAAATATCAAATTAAAAATAAAAATACATTGACACTTGCGTGTTTTTAACTCAAACGTGTCCCATAACAACTAACTCAAACGTGTTCCATAACAACTATGCATTACTTTTATGGTGGTCACTGTAACGCTCTGGTGTTGCAAAAGACTAATTCAAAGATACCATTCGGAGATGTCAGTGGAACCGCTCTATAGTTAGCATCGTATTCCATATCATAACCTCTCAGCTTTCCTGAGTTTACAAAATAGAAGGTTCTACTCACACTGCCAGCTGCTAGCAGAAGCCAGAATACAGAAAGGAGAAATAAATTTGAAGCCATAATTAGCTGATATTTCTAATACACCAGAGAATTCTCTCCTCTTTTTCTGTGTCTGATTTTTTAATACAGCATCCACGCTATGAAATAAGCCACCAAATAAGGGTAGAGATTTGATGTTGTAGAATCTAGAGTACAGAGCATTAAATGGTGCTTATGGCTGGGTAAAACATTTCCTGTCACACAGTCAAAGTCAACATTTAAGCTCTCGCACTCCAATCAGCCTACTATGAATATTGAATAAAACATATACATTGAATACTCTTTCACTGTAATAAAGCATAATATATTGAATAAAGGCTTTCCTGGTTATATAGCATAGTTTCACTAAATCGCGGTAAATCGTCTTTAACCGAAATCATCGTTAACACATTTAGTTCTATAGCCAAACGGTATATATATAACTATTTTGCCTAACCACATATAACAATCATTTTCTCTTATTTGAGATAACTTGAATTAACAATGCTTAACAATGAAAAATGAAATGAATCTCGAAAAAAGACATGAAATAAAAGCATAAAGCATATATATTGAATAAAGCATATATATTGAATAAAGGCTTTCCCGGTTATATAGCATAGTTTCACTAAATCGCAGTAAATCTTCTTTAACCGAAATCATCATTAACACTAGCCAAAAGGTATATATATAACCATTTTGCCTAACCACATATAACAATCATTTTGTCTAATTTGAGATAACTTGAATTAACAATGCTTAACAATGAAAAATGAAATGAAACTTGAAAAAAGACATGAAATAAAAGTATGTAAAAAATTTTGGTTAGAATTTTGTTAAAAAATTTGAGGTGAAATTTTGATTTGTGTTATTTACACTGGTTTTTGACTGCATATATGGATTTAGCACCTTCAAAAACACTTCTTAGGGCACTTCAATTATACAAAGTTTACCTATCAAACTTGTGATTTCAATGAATTCTGAAAAAAACTAAAGGCACTTCAGTTGTACAAAGTTTACCCATCAAACTTGTGATTTCAATGAATTCTGAAAAAATCCTAAAAATACTTAGATTGTACAGAGTTTACACATCAAACTTATGATTTCAATGAATTTTGAAAAAATCCTAAAAGCACTTCGATTGTACGGACTTTACCCATCAAACTTATGATTTCAATGAATTATTGCTCAATTTTAAACAAATTAAATGAAAAAAGTAAATAAAAAATCTTTTCATAAATTCTCATTAAAAACAACTCGCTTAAAATTAACAAACATATCGATTTCTAAAGTGGAGTTATGTGTTGGGTTTGTCCAAACATTAATGTGTGTAAGGTGTCTTCAAATATTAACGTGCACTTGTATCCAACTTCTAGTTACACATTGTGTAGACCAAATTCTTTTTTGCAAGTAGCAACATCTATTATTCTATAGAAGGAAAAACATTAATATTAGACATTGAAAATAAATAAAACATTAAACATTAAAATCTAGTACGTGCTTGTATAACAGATTCTTTTACAAAAGATCAAACATTACAATTTCAAACTTACTTGCAAGCACAATCGAATTCCAATTTGACAAAACAAAGCATTATAATTTAGTACTTGCTTGCTCTACAATTTAGTACTTACTAGCACAGCAGATTCCCAAGCAAAAGAAAGTCCACCCTCAAGAAAAGCCATGGATTTTCCCCACAAAGGTAGGTATTTCTGTTTAAATTATCTCGCTTATGATGTAAAGTAGATTATAGCTTCTGTTATGAAAAAGGAAAACCAGAAAATGGAATTTGTGGATTTGTAAATAGGAATACCAGCATATGTGTGTTATGCAGGGCATCAAATTAAATGATACTCTGCATATCACACATATCCTTCTCCTCCGAATTACAAATCCCATTCTTTGTTTAGCCTATTCTATCGCGCTTCCTATTCATCATATATTTTACCGCTTTTTTCCATACACCATGAGACACATATTAATACATATTTCATCAGCAGCACTGCTAAGGAATTTGCGCTGCAAAATCTCGTTGTATAAGTAATCAAGGAGAAGGAAGCCTGTTCTCATAACGGATACAAATTTCTAGCAGCCCATTTAGTCTGCAAGAGATCCTTCAGGATCCATCCATGAGATGGCACTACGACTCTGCAGGAGATCCTTCAGGTTCTATCCATGAGATGGCAACATTATTTCCATTTTATGGATAGATTCTAGTTCTCTACCAACGGACTATGGAAACCTTATTTCCATTTCATGGATGGATCCTGGTTGTATGCAGCTAGAAATGTATATTGGTTGTGAGAACGGACTTCCTTCTCTGGTTGGAAATCTGCTCTATTCTGCCTGTATTAATCCAGGAACTGAATACCCGTACCGAATTTCAGATTGGATTACTAATCCTCTGACTTTTTCGATTTTTTTCACCAATGCATCATTAACACTACATCATTAGCAAGGCCACACTCGGCTCCCGCTAGCCGCATTCGGCTCCCCTCACCAGGCAGGCCAGGCCGCGGCCCTCACTCGGCTCCCGGTCAGCTTCTTAGAGAACAAGAACCACACTTGACCAAAGCAATGACTAAATACTTGGAAAATAGAGATGGGCCATCAGGAAACAATCAAAAAATTTGCAGTCTATTAATGGAAAGGATTGAATGCATTCTTTACTTCCAATACATGAACACGCCCCCTTTCAAAGGGGCTGACAAGTGCAGAGACAAAAAAATACATAGCAATCAGTAAAGAATTGAGAAGAAAATGGTGGATAGCCTGGAAATCTGAGTACTATCCAGGCTGAAAAGGCACAGTTAATGATCCGTCAAATATAAGGGACAGTTGGATTGAATATTAGAAACAGAAACTTACCGCGATTTCGGTTTGCTGGAATCAGTATTGCAATTATCATATTTTAGATAATCAACCGCCTGTAATAAGGTGTAGGAGAATTAGTCTGTAAAATAATAATAAAAAATCAAATTTACAATCTAAATCACTATGGAACTGTAGGAGGAGGCAAATGTACCCATTCAGCAAATTTATTTGCATCTATTTTCTCATATCCCAATGAGCCTGGTTGTTTCCCTGAACATGTACGGAACCTGGAAAGTACATAAATGCTTAGAAAAATCCACATTAAAAATGATGGGAGAAGAGTAGAGAGAGATTCAATTTTCCAATCCTTGGATCCCCAAGTAAACTGTATTATCTTTTCTGTTGCAGTAAGTAGTTAAAGTCTAATAATGATATTAATCGCACAAAGTTACAGTTTTAAAAAGCCTTAAAACTAATCTGGCAGCTTCTTAGAGAAGAAGAACCACACTTGACCAAAGCAATGACTAAATACTTGGAAAATAGAGATGGGCTATCGGGCAACAATCAACAAATTTGCAGTCTATTAACAAAAAGGATTGAATGCATTCTTTACTTCCAATACATGAACACGCCCCCTTTCAAAGGGGCTGATAAGTGCAGAGACAAAAAAATACATAGAAATCAGTAAAGAATTGAGAAGAAAATGGTGGATAGCCTGGAAATCTGAGTACTGTCCAGGCTGAAAAGGCACAGTTAATGATCCGTCAAATATAAGGGACAGTTGGATTGAAGATTAGAAACAAAAACTTACCACTATTCTTGTTTGCTGGAATCAGTATTGCAATTATCATATTTTAGATAATCAACTGCCTGTCATGAGGTGTAGGAGAATTAGTTTATAAAATAATAATAAAAAATCAAATTTACAATCTAAATCACTATGTAACTGTAGGAGGAGGAAAATGTACCCATTCAGCAAATGTATCTACATCTATTTTCTCATATCCCAATGATCCTGGTTGTTTCCCTTAACATGTATGGAACCTGGAAAGTACATAAATTCTTATAAAAATCCACATTAACAATGATGGGAGAAGAGTAGAGAGGTTTAGTTTGAAATTTCGAGAGTAGTGTGAGAGTTGCAGTAAATTTCCTACAATTCATACCCGACATCTGAATATATCCCCAGCTTGAGTCCTTTGCTGTGCACATAATCAGCAAGGGCCTTGATCCCAGATGGGAATGTTGAAGCTTTTTCAACTAATTTTCCGTGCATATTAGTCATCAATAAAGACCAGCAGCACATAATCAGTTGCCCTATAAAGACCCAACAAATAGATATATTCATAAGTGAAAGTAAAAAGCTCATTCAGTCCGACAATCAGGTTGAGCATGTACATTTTTATCACAGTTCTGCTCCGCCCAACAATCATCTAGTTAAGCTGAATTGCAGAGTTCAAATCATCAAGAGTAGCCACATTAGTACTTCATATCACACATAATATAGTTATGACTTTCAAGATCCATAGATACATTTCAGACTAGAGGACAGAGGACAACAGAGCATGCTTACCTATATTCACATACTCATATCAAAGTTTTTTGAAACCAAATGAAATCAAAGCATCAGCTACATCAGTAAAAAAAAAACCCACAAAACAAAACTTAGCTGAATTGAACATGCTTAATTTCTATGGGAAATGCAGCTTTGCAAGAGACATCCAAATCAAAGAATCAAATAAAAAATCAGTAACCAGAAACCCCAGAATACCGCTTCCTTCCAAAAATCCCTTCAAACCACCGCTCCAAAGCTGGCGAACAGAGGCATTCTCCAAAGCTTGAGCTTCCAACAAACACGAAACTGCTAGCAGGAACAAAATCAATTTTCAAACTACAGAGCCGCTCAAACCCTAGCTTGCAAATTGTCCGGAATCTTGAAAACAAGAAAACCGCCGAGATCCAGGGGGATGCCACTGTCAGAGAGGAAATATTGTGGTCTTAACCAGGCCTATGGCAAGGCCAGGGGCTTGTTTGCCTCGTTATCACTTTAAAGGCCGGAAAAGAAATCAAAGTGCCTTGACTGCAGGTTTTCCAGAAGAATAAAATGAGTCGGCAGCCATCGGAGAAGAAAATGAAGTCGAGGTATGAGAGAAGAAACCCTCAGTGAGTTCTCTCATGGACATCTGATATTCGTTATGTTGTATAATTGATTACACTAACATAATTTAATCCTAGGGTTGAGATTGCTTGAATTGTCTAACATTCAAATGAAAGGTGCATAATGGTACACGTACTCATTTAGGAAAGTTGCTTTCAAATAAGTACGCTTTACAGCGTAATTATACTAATATTACATTTTAATGTAATTATACTAATATTTTTTTAATATTCTGCTATGTAGTTTGTTTTTTTCGTTATTAGGTTTTAATATAATAAGATAAATTTTATCATTAAATTTGTATTTAGGTATTTAGTTTTTTTATTAGATTTAGTCTATTATTATTATTAAGTTTTGATTAATGTAGTAAAAATAATATTTTATTTATAATAATATAATGTTATATTAAGAGTTTTATAATATTAATAAAAAATTTATTAATTTATAATAATATTAGTTTTTCATAGTTTTTAAACCATAAATTAGTTTTATAATTTCCTTAATTTTATAATAAAATAGTAATAGTAATATTAATAACATTAACAATTAATATTTTAATATTAATATTAATATTTTTAATTGATTAATATTAATAAATAATTAATCAATATGAATATTAATTAATATTAATGTTAATATTAATAGTATTATTAATATTTATTAATAGTATTATTTTTATTAATATTGATTAATTATTTTTTAATATTGATAATTTATTAATAATGATCAATTATTTATTAATATTATTAATATACTTATATTAGGGTAAAAGTATATATTGATCAACTATGTTTTATTTTTTTGTTTTTTTGTTTTAGCTTATTTTATGATTTTATATATTTATACTTTATAATATTAAGTTTTTTAATTTAGAACTCCAATATTATAAACTCAATATTAAAAACCCTACAATAATAAAAATGACATTAATAACATTAGCATTTTAATATACACTAAAAATAATAGTAATAATTAGTATTTAAATAATGATGATTATGATTTATACTAAAAACTATATTAATAATGAAAATGACATTTTAATTATTATTAAAAACAATATTATTAGTAACATTATTAATAACAATAACAATATTATTAAAAACATCATTAATAAAATATTCACGATGTTTATTTGAAATTATTGTTCATAATTGCATTAATAACAATAAGTTTCCAACATGATTAAGGTTTATTAAAATTATTAATAAAATTTAAATTATAACAGTAATATTAATAACGTTTTATTAATAATATTAATATGATTAACTGCATTAATATTGTTAATATGAATCCTATTAACATTAATATTGATAAATAATATTAATAATGTTTTCTTTATAACAATAAATATGTTTTTTATTAATATTCTTTTTTAATTATATTCACTCTAAAAATATGATGATTAATATTATGAATGATATTACTATTGATACCAAAATTAGCACTATTAATATAAATAGTATTAAGATCATTAGTGATAAATAGTTTTATTGATACTAAAATGTACACTATTAATATAAATAATATTAATATTATTAGTGATAAATAATAATATTAAGATTTGCATTGTAATCACTCTAATCAAATATGGTAAAACAAAATCAACCATGTCCATACATGGTCAAACATTGCTGTCATAGTTAATCATTGTCACTCATGCTCGAAAATACACAATGATAGTTAGCCGTATTCAACCATAGTAGCCTATGGTCAAACATGGTCAACCATAGTAGTCTATTTTCAACCTTGCTCGACCATAGTAACCTATGGTCATCCTTGGTCAACCATTGTAATCATTCTATTAAAACAAGGTAAAAAAAACTCAAACCATGGTCATATATGGTCAAACCATTCCAACATAGTTAATCATTGTTACTCATTGTCCGAATACACAACATTACTTAACCATATTTAATCATGACTATTCTTTATAATACTAACCCTAAGGTTTAATATTATTCCATTGGGTTTCTAATGTTAGGCTTTAATCAATCATGGGGTTTATTAATATTTTGGGTTTACACTATTAATCCAAAGGATATATAATGTAAATCCCTTCGGTTTATAATATTAATCCTAGGATTTTTAATATTTTGGTTTCTAATACTAATACGAGGGTTAATAATATTCCATTGAGTTTATAATGTTAGGGTTTAATAAACTCTTGGGTGTATTAATATTTTGAGTTTATAATATTAATCTCAAGAATTTATAATATGTATCCCACATATCCCTTGGGTTGTTTTCATCCGTTTGGTTTCTAATATTAATCCCTTCTATTTATTAATTATTAGAGTTTATAATATTGATAATCCTTTATTTTTATTGATCCATTTGGTTTATAATATCAATTTCTTAGAGTTATAATATTAATAATCGTGATGGTTTATTAATTCCTTGAGTTTCTAATATCAATAAACCCTTGGGTTAATTAATATTTTGGGTTTATAATATTAATATCAAGGATTTATAATATTAATCTTGTGGGTTTATAATATTCAATCCCGTGGTTTATAATACTAAACCTAGGGTTTAATATTATTCCCTTGTTTTTATAATGTTAGGGTTTAAGAGACACTTGCATTTTTAATATTTTGGATTTATAGCATTAGACCCAAAGATTTATAATGTAAACCCATTGTGTTTATAATATTAATCTTATGGTTTATAATACTTTGATTTATATTATTAACCCTAGGGTTCATAACACTCTGGTTTATAATACCAACCCTAAGGTTTAATATTATTCCATTGGGTTTATAACGTTAGGGTTTAATAAACCATTGGAATTACTAATATATTGGGTTTATAATACTCATCCCAAGGATATATAATGTTAGTCCTTTTGGTTGATAATATGATTGAATGTGTTATATCATCGCCAAAATGTGTAGCCATAATCTATCATAGAAAACAGTTTGGTTTATTAGTTCTTTTGGTTTATAATATTAATAATCTATTGAGTTTATTAATCTCTTCATTTTAAAATATTGACTAGATTATGGTATATTAATTTTTAGGTTTTTGTGTTTAAAATATTAATTCTTAGGGTTTATTAATCTCTTGTGTTTCTAATATTAAACCCTTGGCCCTATTGACCCCTTAGGTTTTTTTATATTTATCCCTTGGTTTCACCAATTCCTTTAGTTTATAATATTAAAGCCTTGGGTTTATTAGTTTTTTTGGTTTATAATATTAATAATTCCTTTGGTTTATTAATCTCTTGAGTTCAAAATATTGATTAGACTATGGTATATCATTTTTTTGGGTTTTTATGTTTAAAATATTAATTCTTAGGTTTTATTAATCTCTTGTGTTCTTAATATTAAATTGTTGGACTTATTGATCCCTTAGGTTTTTAATATATATCCGTTGGGTTCACCAATTTCTTTAGTTTATAATATTAAACGCTTTGGTTTATTATTTCTTTTGGTTTATAATATTAATAATTCCTTGGATTTATTAATCTCTTCAATTTAAAATATCGATTAGATTATGGTGTATTAACTTTTTAGGTTTTTGTGTTTAAAATAGTAATTCTTAGGGTTTATTAATCTCTTGTGCTTTTAATATTAAACACTTGGCCTTATTGATCCCTTAGGTTTTTAATATGTATCCCTTGGGTTCACCAATTCCTTTAGTTTATAATATTAAACCCTTGGGTTTATTAGTTTTCCTTGTTTATAATATTTATAATTCCTTTGGTTTATTAATCTCTTGAGTTTAAATTATTAATTATTAGGGTTTATTAATTTATTAGGCTTTTGAGTTTTAAAATATGAATTCTTAAGGTTCATTAATATTTGAGTTTTCTAAATCTTTGGGTTGGTAATATTAGGGATTCAATATTAGTCGTACACTTTAATATTAATGCATGGTCCAATGTCATATTATGAAAAACATTGTTTGAATATGAAAACCAACCATGGGAGACCATTGTCAATCATTGTTAGTCATATTTCATCAAGGTCTTCCATGGTTGAATGTCACATTCTCACAAATATTGTGTCAATATGAAAATCAAGCATGGCCAACCATCGTCATCCTTCGTCTAACGTCGCATTGTGATAACAATTATCTCAATGTTTAAATCAAGCATGCTCGACCATGTTTATTTTACGGTTTATAGTATTTATCCAAAGGCTTTTATATACTTGATGTTTATAATACTAATTTCTTAGCTTCAATATTATTCCCTTGAGTTTATAATATTAATAATCATGTCAGTTTATCAATCATTTTTATTTAATATATTAATTTTTAGGCTTTGTTAATCTATTTTGTTTTTAATATTGATCCCTCCACCTTATTGATCCCTGAAGTTCTTAATATTTATCCCTTGAGTTCACCAATCCCTTGGGTTTGAAATATAAAACCCTTGAGTTTATTAGTTATGCTGGTTTATAAAATTAATAATCCCTTTGGTTTTAAAATATCTTGAGTTGAAGATATTAATTCTTAGGGTTTAATAATCTCTTTTGTCCTTAATATTGTGTTGGATCCCTGATTAAAATGAGGGGGGGGGGGGGGGTGAATCAGTTTAATGCAGTCATGTTCTTATTAAACTTTCTTTCGTACTCATTCACTTCATCATTTTGTGATCAACTTAATATACAATGGAACATCAATCTTAATAAATCAGTGGTAGGTATTAAGCAGAATAAATACATAGTGTCAACACATAATAATCATTCATATAGACAACAGAGATAAGTGGAAACCCATAAGGGAGAAAACCACATCTTATTATTGTTGTGATGCAAAGGCAAGCTCCAACTCCCTCTCACCACTGATTTTCTGTAGGCACCAACCTATAAGAGGCTCCTACCTCAATTCTGCAAGCTACAACTTGCAAGGAAGCTTCAACTCCCATCTATTTTTTGCAGGCTACAACCTACAGAAGGCTCCTACCCTAGTCAGCTACAACTGACATATATCAAGCTACAACTTGATATGGAAGTAGAAACTTCCTCACTCTTTCAGAAAAAATCATATGCTGATTTACCTTGGATATCAGCTTTATTTTGTTTCTTCTTCACTGTTGTCCACCAGCCTTCATTTCTACCTTAAATCATCTTTGAATCTTCACAGCATCTCTATCTGATCTTCCTTCTTCTTACCCTCTCTGCCTCCTTTCTCCATTCTCTAACCTCTCTATGCATATCTATGTGATATCATTTATAGAGTTCACCTCATGACTACTTGTATTCCACAGGGAATTTGAAGTGAACAACCATGACTCTTTGAATTCCACCTTCTCATTTCTTTCCTATCATATTCAGAAAAATATAACAACATGTATACATTTCAATATTATAGTGGGATATTTCTTTGCCTCCGGGGACTTGCCTTTACATCACAAACAATATAAAATCAATTAAAACATTTACATTTACATTTTCATCTGATATATCTCATTCAACCTTTTCAGTTCTTGGCTCACTGTGTGCTAGACTTTTCTACTGTTGTAGTGTAACAAACCCACATTTTCATTCCTATGCATTTCAAATTAAGATTCTGCAAATCTGAATCCCTTCACTACACACCTCTTCAAATATGCAATCTTTGTTCACTGCAATTGTGTATCTACTGCATATATAACTTATTTACAAATTTAGCCCGCAAATAACTCTCAAAGTCTCATGCATCAATTAATCATCCAAAAGGGTCCTCAATCTCTCTAATCTGGGCAATCTCTGTTCATTGCGGAAGCTCTTTTATAAATCATTTTCAATATGAGTATAAAGGAACGTTACAACAAGCCACGTTATATTACACGCTGACTTCAAACTCTCTTAAAAGAAAAAAATAACCAGAGTAAACCTTTGGTCACAACATTTGAATCCATTATATATATTATATGATCCTTATTAAATGTGCTCATGGAACCTGTCACAAATCTTCGACTTTGGATTTAAATCATTTGAATGTTCATCACTTAGAATGTCCACAACTTTTAATGCATAAACCGAATATAAACATAGATTAAGGTTTGGCCCCCACCGTCTCAGATTTCATTTTTACGTTCTCCACAGCTTTATTAATCCATCGATGGAATACCTTTATAAGTTTTTTCTTTGGTAAAGGTTATAAACATACATTCGTTTGGCCCCAAGGCTTACCAACTCACATGCGATTATATATATAACCATTTATTTATTTGCGGACCATAATCCATTAAAATATATCAAAACCTTCATTATAACATTGACTCCATGCATAGAACAATACTCCTCCATACTGTATCAACAACATTAGGTCCATCCGGGTCCCACAACATATTAACATATTTTCATCGGTTGACTTAGTTAAACCCAAAGTAACCATATAACCCGATGCATATAAATGCCTAGCCCACAACTTATTTCAAACTGCATATATTATTAACCCAGGTTTTAAATAAGCCTTCACTTCATTTTAAGTGAACTCCTAACCAATATCACATGTATGATTTTATTCGATACACTTCACAGAACACTTCATTTTAAATTAAACCATTTGACTCATAATACACGCCTTTATATAATGAATCATGGCTTTATAACCCTTCTTGAAATGAATCAAATTAATATTTGAATTTCTATTAAATCAGATGTAATCACCGTACCTAAACACTGGGTCCCACAATGCATTATAACGTACCTTCCACCCGTTAACACTTTACTTGTGATCCAACGGTGGTCGCAAAACCTCATCCCATCCTACGAAATCCAATGAAAATGGCACTTTTTAAAGAACCAAAATTTAGCATGAAAATAAAATGTGAAATGGGTGGTAAACGAATACCACTTAAGCCACGTGTCAAGCAAAGAGAATTATCGCATTATTTTTCAGAATTCCGCTTACCACATTTTAGAAGTGCGAATACCACTGGATTTTATCTCTAAACCCCCCTTTACTGTTTACAAATCATGGTTCCATTTCAATTCATGATTCCGCTCCCTTCTTTGACTTCGCATTCAACTTAAAGTTTCGTTTCATTTCATAAGTCCACCTTCCTTTAACTCTGTTCCATTAATTCACCTTTACTTCCATTTCTGCACCGATTCCGCTTCATTTTCATGAATGACTAGATCTACGAACCCTCTACGTCTTCTTCTGCTGTGATATAAACCATCGACCAGTCCGCTTTATACACCAAACATTAAATTTTAACTTTACTTGCTCGGGTTCTATACTCTACCTTCAACGCTGAGATCGACTTCAATAATATAATTCCTTATCGATAGGGGTTAAACAACAACTCTACGTCTTATGAAGCTCCATTCGAATCCATATTCCTCTATGCTTACAGCTTTCCTTTGCCTTCAATCGAACCATCATTGCATCATTTCCACGATTTTTTCTTGCAAACAGAAATCTCTGTATTTAGTTACTGTGCATGACAGTGCATAGGTAGTGCATATCAGTGCATGGCTGTTTCTCTGCATGACTCTTTCTCTGTATTCAGTTACTATGCATGACAGTGCACAGGCAGTGCATGTCAGTGCAGCTCATGTCAGTGCATGATTGTTTCTCTGCATGATTCTTTAATATATATAATGAATTTACTTACAAAGCCTCCTTATTTTTGGTCAGATCTTAAAATCAACCTCACTACTCTGCCTCTAATTCCTCTGCTTCTTCTACTACCTGGGTTTCCTCTTTCTTATCTCCTTAGCCTATTTGTTGGTTCTTCTTTCTTCTCTTTTCCGATAGTGATATAGTTTAGGTGCTGCTCCTTTTTTCTCCTTTGCCATCAATGACAACATTTCCAACAATCTCCCCCTTTGGCAGTGATGGAAATACTTTAATACTCTTCTTTTGCTTTCTTTTCCTCCCCCTTTGATATCAATGGCAAAGGGTTGCACATTTCGTAGTGTGGTTTCCAAATCTTATCCATAATACTCTGATCTTAAGGACCTGTTCCAAGCACTGCTCACTTGCTCTGGCTCTTTTGTGACAATATTTCTTGACTGATCTCCCCTTGGAATGATGCTTTCTTTTCTAATCTTCCACTGGAATGATGCTTTCTTTTCATGTCAGAGAGTATCATCTGTAGACACTACTCCTAGTTTGTCTCTTAGATATTTGAAGGGTTCTTTAGCAAGGGGTTTTGTGAATATGTCTATTGTTTGTTCCTTTGTTGGTACATATTCCAGCTTTACTAATTTCTATGCTACTTGTTCTCTGAGGAAGTGGTACTTTATTGGGATGTGCTTTGTTTTTGAATGAAGTACATGATTTTTTGATATACTTATTGCACTTGTATTGTCACATTTGATAGAAATAGGTTCATCAATGCTTACCTTCATGTCTTGGAGTGTTTGTTTCATCCACCTTACTTGTGTGCAACATGTTGCTACTACTATGTATTCTGCTTCTGCTGCAGATAGAGAGATAGAAGTTTTCTTCTTGCTTAACCCTCCCACCATAATTTTTACCAAATAGAATTCACCTCCACTTGTGCTTTTCCTATCATCCACACAGCTGGCCCAATCCGCATCTGTATATGCTGACAAAGTGAAGCTTCTTATTTTTGGATACCATAGCTCATAATGACTAGTTCCTTGTAGATATTTGAATATTCTCTTGATTTCTAGTAAGTGATTTTGTTTTTGTGTTTCTTGATATCTTGCCACAAGTCCTACTATCAAAATAATGTCTGGTCTAGAGGCAGTTAGGTACAACATAATTCCTACCATGGATCTGTAAAGTCTTTGATCTATATCTGCAGATCCATCATTAGCACCTAGCTTGCGTCCAGTGATCATGGGAGTTGACACAGGTTTGCATTATTCCATTTGGAACATTTTCAACATCTCTCTTAAGTATTTTTCTTGTGAGATGAATGTTCCTATGTTCTTTTTTTGAATTTGAAGTCCTAAGTAGAAGGTGAGCTCTCCAATCATAGACATCTCAAACTGTGATTTCATTTCTTCAGCAAAATTCTTTTGTTAACTTCTCTTTGTTGATACCAAACATGATGTCATCTACATATACTACTACAATCAGGAGTTCATTTTCATTAGCCTTTATGTACAAGTTTTTTTCTACTCCTCCTTTCTTAGAACCTTGGTTTTGCAAGTATTTGTTCAGCCTTGAATACCATGCACGAGGAGATTGTTTCAGCCCATATAAGGCTTTCTTTAATCTACACACATAGTCTTGTTTATCTGTTAATGAGAATCCTTCAGGTTGTTCCATGTAGACTTCTTCTTCTAGATCTCCATTCAGGAAGGCAAACTTCACATCCATTTGATATACCTTGAAATCATGATAGCATGCAAAGGCTAAAAACATTTTTATTGCTTCCATTCTGGCTACAGGGGAAAATGTTTCATCATAATCAAGACCTTAAATTTGTGAATATCCCTTGCATACAAGTCTGGCTTTATTTTTGATTACCTATCCTTGTTCATTCATCTTATTCTTGAATATCCATTTTGTGCTAGTGACATTTTTCCCAGTGGTTCTTGGAATTAATTCCTAGGTATTGTTCTTCTCAGTCTGGTACAGTTCTTCATTCATATCTTTTACCCACCATTCATCTTTGCTGGCTTATTTGAACTTCTTTGATTCTATTTGAGATAACATGGCTAGTTATGCTTTTTCCTTTTGTTCAGCTAGTTGCCTTCTAGTCTAGACTCCCACATTTTTGTCCCCAATGATTTGATCTTCTGGATGATTCTTTTCAATGTGTCTTGAGGGACCTTTTGAGTTTAATTCATTATCTTCTGTTGTCTTGCTTAGTTAATCATTATCTTGGTTCTCTTCTTCCTGATCTTCTGGAGGATTGCTACATCTTTTACTTCTTGTTCCGTTCGGTAGATCTTCATCAAATCTTACATCAATGCTTTCCACAATTTTGTGCAGTGTTTTCTTGTAGCACCTGTAACCTTTACTATTGGATGCATATCCTAAAAATATTCCTTCATCATCTCTTGCATAAAACTTCCCTACTTTTTCATCATTATTTTTTATGAAACACCTACTTCCAAAGACTCTAAAGTGCTTGACTGATGCTGGTTTACCATGCCATAATTCGTAAGGAGTCTTGTCACTGTTTGGTCTTAAATGAGCTTTGTTAAGAATGTGCACAAATGTGTGTACTTATTCTTCCTAGAAGGTTTGGGGAATGTTACTTTCTTGCATCATGGATTCGGAAATCTGTTGTACTGACCTATTTTGTCTCTCTTCCACTCCATTTTGTTGAGGTGTACCTTCAATTGTAAACTGTTGTTTTATCCCATGCTCATGCTCATTGCATAGGTCTGCAAAATCATAGTCTGTGAATTCACCTCCTCTGTCTGATCTAATGCACTTTAGCTTGCATCCTGTTTGATTTTCTACCAATGCCTTGAATATCTTGAATTTATCAAGTGTTTCAGATTTATATTTGAGAAATGCTACCCATGTCATTATGGAAAAATCATCTATTATCAACATGAAATAAGATTCTCCACTTGGTGCTTTAGTTCTTGAAGGTCCATACAGGTCCATGTGTACAATATGAAGTGGCCTACTTGTTGATAGTTCATCTTTGGTTTTAAAATATGTGCGGGTCTGTTTGCCCAATTGGCAATATTTACATATGGTATTTGAAGGCTTCTTTATTGTTGACATATCTCTGACTGCTTTATTCTTGCTCAGACTGATGATATGGTCAAAGTTAAGGTGTCCCAATATTCTATGCCATAACCATGACTCATCAAGTTTTCTTAGGTGGCATGCTTCATTCTCTTCTTTCACTATATAGACATTAATTTCTATTCAAATACCTTTGATCAAGGTCTTTCCTGTGGTGCTTGATCTTACTTCACAATCTTGTGCTCTAAAAATAACTTCACAACCTTTATCACACATTTGACTGACACTAAGCAGATTTGCTTTCAACCCATCCACAAATAGTACATCTTGGGCCTTTCCTCTTCCATTATCTAGACTAACTGAGCTTTTTCCTTTGATTTTCCCTGCTTTATCATTGCCAAAAGTGACGTTTCCAGATTTATTTTCATCAAAGGTTATAAACTTGCTTCTATCTCTAGTCATATGCTTTGAGCATCCAGTGTCCAAATACCATTGGCTTTTCTGATCTTGGGCTATTAGAGCCAGGTCACACTTATTCATTTTTTTTTCCACTGCAGGAAGCTATTTGTTTGGCACCTTTTCTGAGAAGATGGACCACATTCTTTGAGAGGACATTGGGAAGACATATGTTTGATTTTATGGCATACACAACATTTGATCATATTTTTAGTGGAATTATGAGTCTGAGTGAACTCTCCATAATTCATAAATCTCCTTGAGGTTTTGAACATCAGTCTTTGTCGATATTTTTTGCACTCCTTGGCTTTATGGCCCAATTCCTTACAGTAAAAACAGTACCCATAAAAACAATTAACATACCTGATGAAGGGTTTTCTTCTCCATTTGTTTGCTTGAGGTATTCCTTTCATTTTTTGCATCCTTTGTTGGTTGAAATTGATTCTCCTTGTATGACAGTATGCAACAATATGTCCCAATTTGTGGCAGGCATAACAAGTGACATTTTTCACAGGGGGGGAGAATCTCCTTTGATAGCTTCCAAATTTTAGATATTCAAGAATATATGAGCATTTTTTAGTTGAATGTTTATTGATTTCGTTCTTTGTCATTTGAGGTTCCTTCATGTTCCTATTTACCTCATTGCAGGCTTCTACTTTCGTAGGAACTTTCTAAGCTACTTTATTATCCTTGAAAGATTTTACAAAAATGATATTCCTATTATCTGTTTCTTTGACTTTACTTGTTTCTCCTTCATAGCCTATCCCAGTTTTTATCAGAGGAGATATTTGAACATCTAGTATGTTATTCAACTTATCAAAACTTGTCATTTGAGAAATGTTTATTGACAATTTCCTTTGAGTGTTTTCTAATTTCTTCCTGAAGCATACTACTTCTTCTTCCAATTTCTCTTGCTTCTGAATTTTATCCTCAATTTGATTAAGTAAAATTTCTTCTACCTTCTTTGCTTATTCAAGCTCTAGTTTCAACTGAATGAGGTCTTCTGAATTTTTTTCTCCTCTTACATATTTGAGGAGAATGTCTTTCTATTTTCTGCACTTTAGTTTAAGTCTGTCTATTTCCTCTAGGGCACTTCTTATCTCCCCCTCATGATCAACTTCACCTTCTTCCTCATCTTCTAGAAGGATTCTTTCAAGCTCTTCTTTGGCCATCAATACAAATTCATAGGTTTCTTCTTCATTTGGGGATTCTTCTGAGTCTTCAGAAGCACTACTACCTTGTTGAGCATAAAATGATTTTGTCCAAAATCTCTGCCCTTTCTGCCAGTTATTTGTTTTGGTTTACTCTGTTTCTTGAGTGTAATTATTTGTTTTCTTATGAGGACACTTAGAAGCATAGTGCCAAATTCTTCCACAGTTAAAGCATTTAAATGGAAGTTTACCTTTATATTTTCTTGAGCCTCTATCCAATTTTCTGATAAATTTGGCCTCTTCTTCATCAGATCAAGAGCATATATCTTATTTTTCTTCTTTCTTATTCTCTGTCTTAAAGGCTGCCTCCCTCACATTTGACTTCCGCTGTGGTAGTCTCATCTCATAGGCTGTTAAGTCTCCAAGTAATTGGTTCATGGTCAAAGTTTCCCAATAAACTATTTCTTCTATGGCAGAAACCTTGGGATGAAATCTGGATGGTAAAGATCTTAGAATCTTTTAAACAATTACACATTCTTTTATGGTTTCTCCTAGATCTTTCATGTTATTCACAATTTCTGCAACCCTTAAAAAGAAATTGGCAATGTCGTCATCATCATTCATTTTTATATTTTCAAACTGAGTTGTATAAAATTGAAGTTTGGCTATCTTCACCTTTTTCTCTCCCTCATGGATGTTTTCTAGAGTATCCCATATTTCTTTGGCAGTCTTGTTGTGCATTACTTTGATAAATTCTGCCTCACACAGTCCACTTAAGAGTGCATTTATGGCTTTTCCATTAGCTACAAAGTCTTTTTTGGCATCTTTCTCTGAGTGAGTCTCCTTTGGGGCATATCCCAATTCCATAGTAGCCCAAACTTCCATTCCTAGAGACATTATGTATGTCCTAATTCTTATTTTCTAGAAGGCATAATTTGTACTAGTGAACGAAGGGGCTTTATTTGTTGAGCAACCTTCTAGACTAGCCATGCTGGGGACCTAGGATCTCCTTCCAGTTGTTAAACTGATATATAAGGAACCCCCTCTGATACCAATTGTTGGATCCTTGGTTAAACTGAGAGGGAGGGGGGGGGGGGGGGGGCGTGAATCAGTTTAATGCAGTGATTTTCTTATTAAGCTTTCTTTTGTACTCATTCACATCATCATTTTGTGATCAACTTAATATACAATGGAACATCAATCTTAATAAATGAGCAGCAGGTATTAAGCAGAATAAATATAGAGTATCAACACATAATCATCATGCATATAGACAAAAGATATAAGTGGAAACCCATAAAGGAGAAAATGACATATTATTATTGTTGTGATGTAAAGGCAAGCTCCAAATCCCTCTCACCACTAATTTTCTGTAGGCACCAACCTACAAGAGGCTCCTACCTCAATTCTCCAAGCTATAACTTACAAGGAAGTTCCAACTCCCATATATTTTTTGTAGGCTACAACCTACAAGAGGCTCCTACCTCAGTCAGCTACAACTAACATCTATCAAGCTACAACTTGATATGGAAGCACAAAATTCCTCACTCTTTCAGAAAATATCATATGCTAATTTACCTTGGATATCAGTTATGTTCTGTTCCTTCTTCACTGCTGTCCACCAGCCTTCATATCTGCCTTAAATCATCTCTGAATCTTCACAGCATCTCTATCTGCTCTTCCTTCTTCTTACCCTCTTTTCCTGATTTCTCCATTCTCTAACCTCTCTATGCATATCTATGTGATATCATTTATAGATTTCACCTCATGACTCTTTGTATTCCACAGGGAATTTGAAGTGAACAGCCGTGACTCTTTGACTTCCACCTTCTCATTTCTTTCCTAGCATATTCAGAAAAATATAACGACATGTATACATTTCAATATTACAGTTGTATATTTCTTTGCCTCCGGAGACTTGCCTTTGCATCACAAACAATATAAAATCAATTAAAACATTTAGATTTACATTTGCATCTGATATATCTCATTCATCCTTTTTAGTTCTTGGCTCACTGTGTGCTAGTCTTTTCTGCTATTGTAGTGTAACAAACCCACATTTTCATTCCTGTGCATTTCAAATTCAGATTCTACAAATCTGAATCCCTTCACTGCACACCTCTTCAAATCTGCAATCTTCACTGCAACTGTGTATCTGCTGCAAATATAACTGCTTTACAAGTTTAGCTCCCAAATAACTCTCAAAGTCTCATGCATCAATTAATCATCCAAAAGGGTCCTCAATCTCTCCAATCTAGGCAATCTCTGTTCATTACAGAAGCTCTTTTATAGGTCATTTTCAATCTGATTATAAAGGAATATTACAACAGGCCACGTTATATTACACGCTGACTTCAAACTCTCTTAAAAAAAAAAAGAAACCAAAGTAAACCTTTGTTCACGGCATTTCAATCCATCATATATATTATATGATCCTTATTAAATGTGCTCATGGAACCTGTCAAAAATCTTCGACTTTGGATTTAAATCATTTGAATGTTCATCACTTATAATGTGCATAAATTTTAATGCATAAAACGAATATCAACATAGATTAAGGTTTGGGCCCCACCGTCTCATATTTCATTTCTATGTTCTCCACAGCTTTATTAATCCATCGATGGAATACCGTTATAAGTTTTCGCTTTGGTAAAGGTTATAAACATACATTCGTTCGGCCCCAAGGCTTACCAACTCACATGCAATTATATGTATAACCTTTTATTTATTTGTGGACAATAATCCATTAAAATATATCAAAACCTCCATTATAACATTCACTCCACACATATAACAATACTCCTCCATACTCTATCAAGAACATTAGGTCTGTCCGGGTCCCACAACGTATTAACATCTTTTCATCGGTTGACTTTGTTAAACCCAAAGTAACCATATAACCCAATTCATATAAATGTCTGGCCCACAACTTATTTCAAACTACATATATTATTAACCCAGGTTTTAAATAAGCGTTCACTTTATTTTAAGTGATCTCCTAACAAATATCACATGTATGATTTTATTCGATACACTTCACGAGACACTTCATTTTATATTGAAGTGTTCGACTCATAATACATACTTTTATATAATGAACCGTGGCTTTATAACCCTTCTTGAAATAAATCAAATTAATATTTGAATTTCTATTAACTCAGATGTAATCACCGCACCTAAACACTGGGTCCCACAATGCATTATAATGTACCTTTTTCCGTTAACACTTTACTTGTGATCCAATGGTGGTCTCAACACCTCATCCCATCCTGCGAAATCTAATAGATATCGCACTTTTTAAATAACCAAACTTTAGCACGAAAATAAATTCCGAAATGGGTGGTAAACGAATGCCACTTAAGCCACATGTCAAGCAAAGAACATTATTGCATTATTTTTTCAGAATTCCACTTACCACTTTTTAAAAGTTCGAATACCACCGGTTTTTATCTCCGAACCCATCTTTACTGTTTACAAATCATGGTTCAATTTCAATTCATGATAACACTCCCTTCTTTGACTTCACATTCAACTTAAAGTTTTGTTTCATTTCATAAGTCCACCTTCCTTTAACTCTATTCCATTAATTCGCCTTTACTTACATTTTTGCACCAATTCTACTTCATTTTCATGAATGACCTGATCTACGAACCCTCTATTCCTTCTTGTGCTGTGATATAAACCATCGACTAGTCAGCTTTATACACCAAACCTTCCATTTTAACTTTTCTTGCTCGGGTTCTATACTCTACCTTCAACACTGAGATCGGCTTCAAGAATAAATTCCTTGTCAATAGGGGTTAAACAACAAATCTGCATCTTATGAAGATCCATTCAAATCCATACTCCTCTGCACTTATGGATTTCCTTCTCCTTCAATCGAACCATAATTGCATCATTTCCACAATTTTTTTCGGCAAATAGGAATCTTTGTATTCAGTTACTATGCATGACAGTGCATAGGCAGTGCATGTCAGTGCATGATTGTTTCTCTGCATGATTGGTTCTCTGTATTCAGTTACTATGCATGACAGTGCACAGGTAGTGCATGTCAGTGCATGATTGTTTCTCTGCATGATTCTTTCATATATACAATGAATTTACGTACAAAGCCTCCTTGTTTTTGGTCAGATCTTCAAATCAACCTCACTACTCTACCTCTAATTCCTCTGCTGCTTCTGCTACCTGGGCTGCCTCTTGCCTGTCTCCTTAGCCTATTTGATGGTTCTTATTTCTTCTCTTTTGCCATAGTGATATAGTTTAGGTGCTACTCCTTTCCTCTTCTTCTCCATCAATGACAATATTTCCAACATATTGATCCCTTGTCCTTGTCTATCCCTTAGATCTGTAATATTTATCCCTTGGGTTCACCAATTTACTTGGTTTGTAATATTAAACCCTTGGTTTTATTACTCCTTTTGGTTTATAATATTAATAACTCCTTGGGTTTATTAATCTCTTGAGTTTAAAATATTAATTCTTATGCTTTATTAATCTCTTATGTTTAAAATATGTATTCTTAGGGTTTATTAATTTCTTGGTTTATAATATTAATATTTATCCCTTTGGTTCACTAATTCCTTTAGCTTATGATATTAAACCCTTGGGTCTATTAGTTCTTTTGGTTTATAATATTTATAATCCCTTTGGTTTATTAACCTCTTGATTTCAAATTATTAATTATTAGGGTTTATTAATTTCTTACGCTTTTGAGTTTAAAATATTAACTCTTAGGGTTTAATAATCTTTGATTTTTCTAAATATTTGGGTTGGTAATATTAGGCATTAAATATTATTCATACACTTTAATATTAGTGCATGGTGAAATGTCATATTATGAAAAACATTGTGTCAATATGAAAACCAACCATGGGAGACCATTGTTAATCATCATTATTCGTATTTGATTAAGGTCTTCCATGGTCGAATATGACATTGTGACAAATATTGTCTCAATATGAAAATCAACCATGGTCGACCATTGTCATTCTTCGTCCAACGTCGCATTGTTAAAAAAAATTTCTTAATGTTTAAATCAAGCATGCCCAATCATGTTTATTTTATGGTTTATACTATTTATCTAAAGGTTTTTATATACTTAAGGTTTATAATATTAATCTCTTAGCTTTCATATTATTCCCTTGGGTTTATAATATTAATAATCATGTGATCTTATCAATCCTTTATGTTTAAGATATTGATTTGTAGGCGTTGTTAACCTCTTTTGTTTTTAATATTGATCCCTTCCACTTATTGATCCCTTAATTTTTTAATATTTATCCTTTCGCTTCACCAATTCCTAGATAAAATATCAGTCTGCAAACTATATTAATTAATCAATCTGATTACACACATTTATACATGAGATAGTCTCAAGATAGGAAATCTATCTTGGACGCACAATAATGTAGTTGAGAGAATATCTCAACCTCACACTAAACTAGGAACTAACTTATAAGATAGGAACATACTCTATACATAGAGAGAATCATAAATATAAGACAAGTAGGAATTATATATTCTAACACTCCCCTTAATGACTACTTGTCTCAATATCCATCTGCAAAATCTACATCTTGTCCTGTTTGATAATTACACTTGTTCATACTATTGTCGATGTACATATAAAGAAACAACCATCTACCAAAATGCATGGGTTACAACCCGCTGCAACCACCAGTGTACTAGGAAGTTCTTCACATACATGGTTCATCCAACCTCTCGATTAACTCCCCCTTGATATAAAATTTCACCTTATGGAGTCTAAAACCAATACGTTCCACCCAAGTGTATCCATCCCACATGACACACTCTTCCAGGGTGTTAAAAATCTTTGACGAAGGGAACATATAACAAAGGGGTATGCATGCCTTTCTAGGTATTACAACATGTACAAACAATAAATGACATGTACATTTGCTTCTAATTACAAACTGTGACTCATACTCTACCATATTCATGAGTCTATTCTACAAACATAAACAAACTCAAAAATATGTAGTTTTAGCTACCTTATATGATCTAGGAACAGACTCCTTAAATAGAGAATTACAACCACAAACAAGTAGGAATTACATAATCCAACTCCCCCTGAATGACTACTTGTCGTGATATCAATTAACAAAGTCTAGTTGTGGTCAATCATAAGAAAAAAAGCATATGTCGACGTCCATATAAAAGAGCAACCATCCACCAGAACGCATGGGTACCAACCGCTACACCTGCTGGTCTCGTAGGATGTCCTTTACATACATGGTTCTGTCAACCATTATCACTAGATACATGTACCTGTATTAAAAAAAAATGTGTCTACGACTCAAATTCACCACAAACGAGAAAATCCCATGTGAAGAACCGACAATAATGTCTGCAACTCAGATCCACCACAAACGATCGAATCCCATGTGCATAGCTACCAAAAAAAAAAAGAGAGATCAATGCCTTTCTAAGCCGAATATACACGTCCAAATAACAATCCCTAACAGTCGCACTGATTGCGCCTTTCAAAATTACTGTTAGATAGAAAAAATCGTCAACCCTCTTGTGCTAAAAAACAACAATATCTGAGACCTATGAGTGAGGTGTTTACTACAGTCCACCTACTCCTGTGAGCATTTCAGCTCCTGTGTGCACCCGAGGCACCTATAGCCATGAAGGCTTCTATAGCCATGAAGGCTTCTGTATGTGGTTTTTGGTTCACCACAAACCATCACTATACACTGACAAAAGACGGTTTTCGACTAACCATAAACCTGTACTTACAAGGTGGTTTTGAGATTACCACGAGATTTGCACATGCCTTAACAAGGCATACATTCCATACTCCAACTTCTGGAGTTTCCAGATACATAACATGACCACTACAAAAATTTTCCTAGACTTGCTTATAGCATGCTAGGGAGTCTATCCCATAAATCCACAATAACTCAAACAAACATTTACTTTGTTGTCCATCATAATATTTGTTGCTGCTTCATTACCTCTTCTTTTGTTGCTCACATCTTGGGCATATTTGACATGGTCAATTAAAACTTGGAACTTCACATTTCACCTGTCATTTCTTAGAGTAGCTAATTCTAACAAAATAAATTTACTTACATTGAGTTAGCTAGGCTCAATAAGGCTCAATAACTTTAAACATGATTCCAAGAAAATAAAAACATAAACTCTTCACATTAATTTCTCTATCTCTTCCCAAAGATGATTATTTCCCAAACATACCAACAACCAATTTTCTCCAACAACACCTATGAAGGGTCCACTGATAAAGAAACAAATTGACGACTTTTCAACTGGACTCAATACAGTGCATTCCAGCACTGACGATCTAGAAATAGGAACTCACAACCTCCAACAATAACAAATTGTCTCTCTCAAATGAAGAATCCAGGACTCCATGGTCTGATCCTCAGTCATCCAAAAATTCACTTTAGCCAGGCCGATCCAAACACAGGAAGCTGAAAACCTCCCAAAAATTCGATGTGCTTTTGCACCTCTTCTGACACCCTCGATCAGACAACGTCTCGACCAAACAGCAATATCTTCATGCCACTAGTAGCATATCCATGAATCCATCGCTTGCCACACTTCGAACCAATCCATTTACACCATAACTTTCATTCTCTTCAGAGTTCATATTCAATGCCTGCCAAATTCTGATTGTTCCATCTTCAAATCTAGTTTAATATGATTCACCACTAGGAGAATTCCAAAATAATAAATTAACATGTTTTACGCATTGACAGGTTCAACGTAGAAAACACTAGATTATTTCTGTTGTTAACCACAAGGAATTTATTGGAAAACACACATGCGACCTCCTTGTAGATCACGTCCGAGGGGCCATTACTTTCTTGAGTCAGGAACTCATCCTCATCTATTCTTCCCTTGAATTTCACCTCGGGCTCTCTATATCTCTGAAGGGCATCCAACACAACAGACTCTCCAACCTTATCCGAAACACAACAAACAACACCAACAACACTGTTCGCTTTCCAACATTCTCCAAAACATAGCAGACACTAGATCCAAAACAATTCCCTCCAAATTATGCCAACAAAATATGCAGCAAATAAGGCGTAGTCACCATGGCTCTTTTGTCTGTTGAGAAAAATCACTCGGCTCCGAAAAAATCCCTCTGCCCGACGTGGTCTCTCCACAACTTTCACATCACTGGAGCTCACTTCCAGTGGAATGTAATGTGACTTAGCATAAAAAAGACAAGCAGCTCAGTAAGATACTTATCATGCTCGGCTATGGCAATGCTTGTAGAGTACATTATAAGGAATAGATCCCAGCTCCACTGTGCAGATTTCAAACTCCCTCTGCTCGGCCTTCGTTGCCACACTTACTTGGCCTCCTACGTGAAGGCACCATGCGATCTCAATTATTCCTCGAAGGCAACATAAATTCCATCGTTTTCCTTTCAGCGCTTGATTCCGCCACTCTGTAGTGATCTACGAGGCTCAATAGTGCCACTCCATGTAAAATATCATCCATGGTAGATGTCAAATGAATTTCCTCTGATTGGATGGGTAAAACATCTTTGAGGTGACCTGATCGAGGGCTCTCTATAACATACTCATCTAGAGGTAGAAAAGAAAAACTATGGAAAACCACAAAGAAAGAAACACAATCCCTTTTAGACGCAAGGATATTATGTGAGAAATGAAGTAGCTCACGCTCTAGTTTTTCCCTTCTAACAATGCGTTCACATATCAAACGGAGTTGCTCTAGCTCAACCCGAATTTGTTTTATTGTCTTCAACTCCTCAGTTCCTCCACATATCCGTGCTTCAGCCTTTAGCTTTTTCTCTCCGCTATGTTTTTTTACAATATGTTTTATGTTAACCCCTTCCACCATAAGTACTCACACTCATATAAAACCGAGAGTCTCTTGCAGATAAGGGATGAAAAGTACTTTGGCAGTGTCCAAAATTTCACTTCAAACAAGCACCTTGTCGATGACAAACTTCAACAAACTCCAAACCTACCGAAAGGCCCTTTTACTATTTTGAATATAGCAACAAATCTTAATTCACACACACAACGGTCCACACAGCATCGACTCACCAATCGATGCCACAAAATCTGATCTATTGCTCTCTGATTCAACAACGATCACAAAACTCTACAAGCGCATCAGAAGAGGATGGCAGCGTTCAGCTTCACGCTAGCTCAACCCAACAAGTAGCATTGCAAGAAAGGTAGCACTCCAACCATCATAGCCACCAGCTATTGTAATGACCTCTAGCAGTAGCCTAAAAACAAATCCTCACGAACCCGAAAGGCAGCATGCCTCCACACAACTCCACGGCCTCACCACTGACCGTAGCAATGGAGACTAATAGAGGCAAACACTGGCCAACACCCATTTAATTAACAACAATGGAAACTCTGTATGGACAAATAAATGTATAAATAAAATATCAGTTTGCAAACTATATTAATTAATCAATCTAATTACACACATTTATACATGAGATAGTCTCAAGATAGGAAATCTATCTTGGACGCAGAATAATGTAGTTGAGAGAATATCTCAACCTCACACTAAACTAGGAACTAACCTATAAGATAGGAATAGACTCTATACATAGAGAGAATCACAAATAGAAGACAAGTAGGAATTATATATTCCAACATTCCTTGGTTTTGAAATATAAAACCCTTGGGTGTATTAGTTATTTTGGTTTATAATATGAATAATCACTTTGGTTTTAAAATCTCTTGACTTAAAAATATTAATCCTTAGAGTTTATCAATTTTTTAGGTTTTTGTGTTTAAAATATTAATTCGTAGGGTTTATTAATCTCTTGTGTTATTAATATTGATACCTTGGCCTTATTTATCCCTTAGGTCTTTAATGTTTATCCCTTGGGTTCACCAATTCCTTCGGTTTGTAATATGAAACCCTTGGTTTTATTATTTCTTTTGTTTTATACTATTAATAACTCCTTGGGTTTATTAATCTCTTGAGTTTAAAATACTAATTCTTATGCTTTATCAATCTCTTGAGTTTAAAATATTAATTCTTAGGGTTTATTAATTTCTTGGTTTATAATATTAATATTTATCCATTGGGTTCACCAATTCTTTTAGCTTATAATATTAGACCCTTGTGTTTATTAGTTGTTTTGGTTTATAATATTAATAATCCCTTGGGTTTATAATCTCTTGAGTTTAAAATTTTGATTATATTATGGTGTATTAATTTTTTAGGTTTCTTGTTTAATATATTAATTCTTCGGGTTTATTAATCTCTTTTTTTTTAATATCAAACTGTTAGGCCTTATTAATCCCTTAGGTTTTTAATATTTATCACTTGGGTTCACCAATTCCTTTAGTTTATAATATTAAACCCTTTGGTTTATTAGTTATTTTGGTTTATAATATTAATAATTCCTTGGGTTTATTAATCTCTTGAGTTTACGATATTGATTAATTTATGGTATATTAATTTTTTAGGTTTTTTTGTTTAAAATATTAATTCCTAGGGTTTATTAATCTCTTTTCTTTTTCATATTAAAACCTTGGCCTTATTGATCCCTTCAGTTTTTAATATTTATCCCTTGGATTCACCAATTATTTTAGTTTATAATATTAAACCCTTAGGTTTATTAGTTTTTTTGGTTTTTAATATTTATAATCCCTTTGGTTTATTAACATCTTGAGTTTAAATTATTAATTATTAGGGTTTATTAAATTCTTAGGCTTTCGAGTTTAAAATACTAATTCTTAGCGTTTAATAATCTTTGAGTTTTCTAAATATTTGGGTTGGTAATTTTAGGCATTAAATATTAGTCATACACTTTAATATTAATGCATGGTCCAATGTCATATTATGAAAACATTGTGCGAATATGGAAACCGACCATGGGAGACCATTGTTAATAATCATTATTCGTATTTGATCAAGGTCTTCCATGGTCGAATGCCACATTGTGACAAAGATTGTCTCAATATGCAAATAAACCATGACCAACCATCATAATTCTTCGTCCAACATCACATTGTGAGAACAATTTTCTCAAATTTTGAATGAAGCATGCTCAACCATTTTTATTTTACAGTTTATAGTATTTATCTAAAGGTTTTTATATACTTGAGGTTTATCATATTAATCTCTTAGCTTTAATATTATTCCCTTGGGTTTATAATATTAATAATCATGTGATTTTATCAATCCTTTTTCTTTAAGATATTAATTTGTAGGCTTTGTTAATCTCTTTTGTTTTTAATATTGATCACTTCCACTTATTGATCCCTTAGGATTTTAATATTTATCCCTTGGGTTCACTAATTTCTTGGGTTTGAAATGTAAAACCCTTGGGTTTATTAGTTATTTTGGTTTATGATATTAATAATCCCTTTGGTTTTAAAATATGTTGAGTTAAAAATATTAATCCTTAGAGTTTATTTATTTTTTAGGTTTTTGTTTTTAAAATATCAATTCTTTGGGTTTATTAATATCTTGTTCTTAATATTGATACCCTAGCCTTATTTATCCCTTAGGTATTTAATATTTATCCCTTGGGTTCACCAATTCCTTTGGTTTGTAAGATTCAAGCCTTGGTTTTATCATTTATTTTGGTGTATAATATTAATAACTCCTTGGGTTTATTAATCTCTTGAGTTTAAAATATTGATTAGATTATGGTATATTAATTTTTTAGGTATTTATGTTTAAAATGTTAATTCTTAGGGTTTATTAATCTCTTTTGTTTTTAATATTAAACACTGGGCCTTATTGATCCCTTAGGTTTCTAATATTTATCCCTTGGGTTCACCAATTCCTTTAGTTTATAATATTAAACCCTTTGCTTTGTTAGTTTTTTGGGTCTATAATATTAATAATTCCTAGGGTTTATTAATATCTTGAGTTTAAGATATTGATTATATTATTGTATATTAATTTTTTAGTTTTTTGTGTTTAAAATAATAATTATTAGGGTTTATTAATCTCTTGCATTTTTAATATTAAACCATTGGCCTTATTGATCCCTTAATTTTTTAATATTTATTCCTTGGGTTCTCCAATTCCTTTATTTTATAATATTAAACCCTTGATCCCTTAAGTTTTTAATATATATCCCTTGGGTTCTCCAATTCCTTTAGTTTATAATATTAAACCCTTGGGTTTATTAAATTTTTTGGTTTATAATATTTATAACCCCTTTGGTTTATTAACCTCTTGAGCTTAAATTATTAATTGTTAGGGTTTATTAACTTTTTATGATTTTAAGTTTAAAATATTAATTCTTAGGGTTTAAGAATCTTTGAGTTTTCTAAATATTTGGGTTGGTAATATTAGATGTTAAATATTAGTCACACCTTTAATATTAATGCATGCTTCCTGGATGTGGGTGTATAGACAGACGTTAAATATGATGGGATAGGGGTGGGGTGTGGTGGGACGACACCTGCCTACCTAGGACATGGAATATATTTGGCTTCTGTTCGACGGATCTCTACATTTAAATAGCGTAGGGTTCAATGACATTGTTTTAAGTGGTTCAAGATCTAATATCCTATCCTTTGCTCTGGTTCATGCCTTCACATGCTCATGCATGTGAAGAATTTGGCTCTCTTCAATGTTACAGTAATGGTGGGTGCTTCTCGATGCGGGAGAGGGGATGAAAAATTGAAGCGAAGCCATGGGTTTTCTGTGGAGCTACTTTAGTTGAACCACTCGCATTTATATTTGGCCTCTGGCCTCAGTTCTGGCTTCTATCTGTATGGTGTTGGCTCTATCATACCTGCTGCCTCTCACTGCTTGAATGGGGAGGATAATTTGGAGCTTCACTCTAGTCTTTTAGCGGAGCTGCCTCCATGGTACCTCTGGAATTTCACTCGGGCCTCTAGCCTTTGTACTGGATTATCTATGATTTTTTCTAGCACTATCATCATTGTTGCTTGGCCTCGCTTTATTCCCACGGATGTCATCTCCCCTATGCCTTGTCTGCGCCACAGAATGCGGTGTCGTAGGGGTGGCACTAGAGGCCATCCTCTACGCTTGCCTTCTAGCCCATCTTCTGATACGCCTTCCCTCTGCAGTGATTTATTTTCCGGCCAATACCCTCACACCTGCAGTGGGAGAGGGCATTCTCTTGATTCCAGCCATTGTTTGGGCTCCCCTGCTCCTTGTCCTTCCGCCTCCTTTCCTTCTCCCACTACCGGCTCCGCGCTCTTCTCCGTCAACTGTTCTCTGAACTACACAAAGATAATCACTCTCATTACGGTGGTCTTCCATGAGGAAGCCCAATTGGGGGAGCCAAGTTCTCATCTGGCGGGCCTCGGCTCTAAAAATGCATAGACCTCGATCCTCCAGATTGGGATTGGTAGTGCGTCAATGCAGGCTCCGGATGCTCAAGCTCGTAGCGCTCATGATGTTGTAATGGCATCGGTTGATCCTAGTCCTTCCAAATCTGAAGCTACTCTTGCCAAGGATCTTCTTGCAACTGGTTGGTGCCGTATAGTTGAAGAGCCTCCAGATGATTAGTTTTCTCACTGTGGTCTTGTTATCTTACCTTGTGGCCCATAAAATTGGGCAAGTTTCTATTCAAACTGCTATGTGGAATTTTTGTTTATTTTTTTTTATGTTTGGAACTATGCAAACTCTGCAACATCAAGAATATCATAACTTGATCCCCTGTGCGGGTTTTGGTAATCTGTTCAGGACTGGTTTCCCTGTCATTGGGCAGTATCCTTATGTGTTTATCTTGACAATTCTGCCTTTCACTAGGGCAATAGTTTTGACTATGGTCACGATGTAATTTTACTCCCTTTGTTAATAGATTAATCTTATTTAGAAAAATAAATTAAAAAATGCATGGTCCAACGTCATATTTTGAAAAACATTGTGTGAATATAAAATCCAACCATGGGAGACCATTTTTAATCATTGTTATTCGTATTTGATAAAGGTTTTCCATGGTTGAATGTCACATTGTGACAAATATTGTCTCAAGACAAAAATCAACCATGGCCAACCATCGTCATTCTTCGTCCAACGTCACGTTGCTACAACAATTGTTTGATTATTTAAATCAAGCATGCTCAACCATGTTTATTTTACGGTTTATATTATTTATATAAAATTTTTTATATACTTGAGGTTTATAATATTAATCTATTAGCTTTAATATTTTTCCCTTGAGTTTATAATATTAATAATCATGTGATTTTATCAATCCTTTTTGTTTAAGATATTAACTTGTAGGATTTGTTAATCTATTTTGTTTTTAATATTTATCCCTTCTACTTATTTATCCCTTGGGTTTTTAATACTTATCCCTTGGGTTTGAAATATAAAACCCTTGGGTTTATTAGTTATTTTTTTTTATAGTATTAATAATCCATTTGGTTTTAAAATCTCTTGAGTTAAAAATATTAATTCTTAGCATTTATTAATTTTAGGATTTTGTGTTTAAAATATTAATTCTTAGGGTTTATTAATCTCTTGTATTATGAATATTGATCTCTTGGCCTTATTTATCACTTAGGTCTTTAATATTTATCCCTTGAGTTCACCAATTCCTTTTATTTGTAATATTAAACCGTTGGTTTTATTAGTTGTTTATTACTCTCTTGAGTTTAAATATTAATTCTTAGTGTTTATTGATTTATTGGTTTATAATGTTAATATTTATCCCTTGGGCTCACTAATTCATTTGGTTTATAATATTAAACCATTGGGTTTATTACTTCTTTAAATGGTTTATAATATTAATAAACTCTTGGGTTTATTTATATCTTGAATTTAAAATATCAATTATTATTAGGGTTTATTAATTTCTCATGTTTTTTATTTTGAAATCCTTTTTCTTAAGGTTTATTAATATCTTATGTTTTTAATATTAATCTCTTATCCTTATTGATCATGTGGGTTTATCGTTCATTTGTATTTAAAATATAAATTATTAGCCTTTATTAATCTCTTATCTTTTTAATATGGATCCCTTGGGCTTCTTGGTCTCTTAGGTTTTTCATATTTTCCGCTTGGGTTCACCAATTCCTCGGTTTTATTAGTTATTTTGGTTTATAACATTAATAATCCCTTGGGATATTGGTAAGATATATATACTTATTATAAATAGTAATAAAATACTATTATGAAGTTATATTTGAATTTTAATATAGTTTGAATTATAACTATTAATGTATTGAAAAATTTTAGTAATATTTTATAATCATATATATATATATATATATATATATAAGTTTTATATATAGTATGCATATAGTTAATATTATTAATATATTTTAAGAAGATATATAAAATATATTGGTAATTATATTGAAAAATATATAATGATTATTTTGGTAAAATACATGTGGTGGGTGGTGGACATAGGCCTATCGGCGTATATCAATCAAATCGGTGAATGTGGTTGTAAATCTATTTCATATACGTCTATCGGCATATATCAACCACATTGGTAAATGTTATTGTGCTAGCCTAGAGGAACCTGAGTAGAACCACAAAGAGAGGGCAGTCCATACTTGTTAATGCTCATGAAACGAGAGATTTCTTGTAGGAACACGCCAAGCATAAAAGCCTTGCAAGAACATGCCAAGATGGAATTGGAATTTGCAACAAATCACAGTCTCGATGGCCAACGATCTTAAGGTCATTATTGATGTTATAGAGGAAATTTGAAGACCAAAAATTTTGCTAAAATCATTGCTTGTCCGATGACAACATTCAATAATAATAATAAATAACTGCAACACTTTAGCAATGGCCTTTTAAATATATCCAAAAGATTCACCACAATATAGGTGTAATGAATGCAAAAATGTAACATACATGTGTAACACATGTAACATACATGTACTTCATAATGATACTGAGAAATTCATCGATTCACTATTAAATTTTTAATTAAACATAAATTATTACTTGTCTGACACTCTGGATCCACAATTTTACTAATTGTCTATTCTGACATAACCCAAAATGCATGTGAAAGTTCAGATAAGTCTCTCCAACCATATGGAGAAAAGATTTGATCATGAAAAGTATAATTTGATTGCTTCTCTGTAGTGGGAATTGTAAATCATACTACAGAATTGTAAATCACTGCAAATGCAACTCACTATTAATTGGCTCTGTTCCCTAGTAGCTTGGATGGTTTCGCTTCCTGCTGGGTACATTTGGAGACTTATACTTTAGCCTCCTGCACCAAAACACATTGTACAATAGTAGGTTTCCTAGTCACTTGGATGGCTTCGCTTCCCTCTGGATATTTATACTTTATCCCTGCACCAAAACTCATTTTACAATATCAAATCCAAGGCATGATATGAAAGCTGCAAGGAGATAGCCTCTGCAGTAAAATGAATTTTACAATAGCACAGCCGAGGGGTGATACGAAAGCTGCAAGCAGATAGCCTCTACACCGAAACAAACACATTAAACATTTTACAATAGCAGGCGAAAGCGTGATACCAAAGATGCAAGCACATTTTACGATAGCAGAGCCAAGACTTGATACCAAAGCGACAAACAAATAGCCTCTTTCACCAAAAAGGATTATGTAATAGCAAAGCCAAGGAATGATACCAAATAATTTGCATGTAAATAGCCAAGTGGAAATCTCATTGGAATGCCATATAAGAAAAAAATTTCCAACCTTAGATACATTGGGTATATAAAAAAATTATCCCAACCTTCATGCTTCTACTTCGGGTCGAACGAAGTATCCCATAAGAGGTAGAATGTTTTCACAATGAGAAACTTTGGTTAAATTTCTAAATTAATAGACGTTGGCTACATAAAACTTATAAAAATTTGGTAAAATTGTGATACTCGTGAAATTTTTTTGTCAAACAATCGATTAATCGCTAGTCAACAACCAAGTGATCGCTATAGTCCTACATGATAGGGACTAATAAAGGGAGTATCCTCTTCTCATGCAGATATATGAGAAAAGGTGTAAAGAATTTTACAACCCCGTCATGGTATATAATGGGCCTATAGGTATAGATGGAGCCTTGTAATTTTGGTTGATGTGCAATACTTTGTTTTTGTTGAAAAATAAATCAACACTTACCCTCAATGCAACGAAGGGAGCATGCATACATGAATTTATTAGATTATTTTTTATGAAAGTCATTACCTAATGGGAAAGAAGCTTAGAAAACACGATGAAAAGACACTGGTGTGGATATATTACGCTGAACATTGTCAGCATGTCTGCATTTCAAAACCCTCTCCCATATAGTCTACACTGTATATTATTTCAAAGTTGCTTAAAATAATAGTGCTTGTTGTGTTCCTCTATGAATTTAGACATTTTCTTATTTGTTGAACTTCTGGTAATTTATTTAATGTGGCGATTCTATTCTTGTGATACACATATGCTTTTTGTGTTGGATTTTCTTGATTGTGTGTTTTAGTTGAATGACTTCCAGTGTGGTTTCAGGTTCTGATATACAATATTAATTCAAGAACGGTAATAAGTCTAGGATCTAAGTACTGGTCTATTAATAGTTCTATTAATATCTATACAAATCTTTTAAAACATTAATAACATTAAATTAATATTTGAAACTGCACTGCATGTTGAAAAGGAAATGGCATAAGGAGGTAGCATAGAATAAATAAGCAAAATTTCTATGCAATTTTGTTTCTTTACTAGTGTTTCTTTCTTATCATATGTTATGAATTTATAAAAATGAAATGTGTCCACATCTAGATGAGATAGCAACATCAAAATATGTAGAATAATTTTCCTTTTTATTTCCTGAAACAGTAGCAGTTAAATCCTATTCTGAGTTACTAGGCTCTCTTGAGGGTTGATCTTTGCTCTTTGTAATTTCTTGTGTGGGTTATGAAATAGTAGTTGAATCCTCTTTGGAGCTATTAAGCTCTCCTGAGGATTGATCTCTACGCTTTGTCATTTCTTGTGTGGGTTATGAAATGGACTTTGCAGTTGTTGGGGAACTACCTCTAGGATATGCAACCATTAGTATCTATAGAACTCAAGAAGCTAACATACTATAAGAAATATATGTGAGTGGATGATTAAGCTTGCATGTTGGTCCAAACCTATATATACCATATGATTAAACTTACATATAAAAGAGATATTACAAGCAACACATTCAATGTTTACTTTTATCCTTTCTATATGCATACAATCAAGCAATGCATACAATGCATCATATTAATAGAATATAGGAAAAACACAAAAAACAATTTACATGGGAAAAAGAGGCTTTCTCCACCTAATCAAAACTATCTAGACAATTTTTTTTGTGGGTTTGGACATGCTAGTTGAAGGATAGTAAACTATAATGACTCCTTAAAAATAATCCTTGAAAAATGGAACATGAAGTCTTAGCACACCAAAATTCCTCCATTCCTATGTACACAATTCATAGATGCCCAAGTAAAGAAAACTTCAAGTCAAGGACAAAGACTAATTTATGGTGATGATATTCACTGAAAGAGTAAAGTTCAAATAAGAAAAAATCATACAATAAAATAAAGTAGGAATTACAACATTTTTAATACTAGCATAATCTTCACAATTGAGATGCTGGAGTGATAAATTTTGGAATCCGTCCACATGGATCTAATCATCCCTCAAATCAGATTGATATTATTTCCTATATCATTATGAATCAATGTAAGAATTTCTAGCCTAGAATCTCAAATAAATATCATGCATATTAAAACATCCATTCAAACTAAGATGGGTGAGATGTGGACACCATGCCAAAATTTCTTCAATTGCAAATTAGCTAAGAGTGCCATAGGATAAATCTGAATCACTAAACTTCAAAAGTGATCTTCTCCTATGGAGTGGAATTAATACCTATTTCTCAAGATATTTGAAATCCAGAAGCTTTTAAACTTGATCTATATACAAGGGAGAAAAAGGAAGTTAAAATTTGTGACAAAAAGGTATTCAATGATAAGTAGAAAATTGCTAATAATGTAAAAAAAAAACATATAAGTGTTAACTTAAAGTTTCTCAGATAGCTTTTAATTGGAGACAATAACCAATGAGTTGTTGTAAATTTGTTAAAAATGTGTAAGACCAATTTAAAAGTATAAAATTAGAGAGCCTCTATAAGGACAACAACCCCTTTGGCCCAATTAAGATACACTACATCAAAAATCACAACTCAATGTTAAGCAAACTACAATGTCAATAAACTTTATAAATCTGAACTTCATAATTAAAAATAAAAATAAAAATATTAAGTATAAAGTTAAATGACCATGATCAGAAAATTTTTAGAACTCTTTATTGTGTCAAAACGCATTTCCCAAACAAAATTATATAATTATATACAAATTACAGGATCCTGCACATAATTACTTGAATTAAATGAAGAATATTTACTTGGTAAAAGGTTCATGCACAAAAGTCAAAAATACCAACCTCAAAATGTTGTATTAAGCCAATGACTCATTATTGGCTCTTAAAAACTGATCTTGAGATTACGTACTCTTTTCTTTTGGCCTGATTTTCTACATCAAGTTTACGATCCTCTCCTGCGTTGCATTGATTCTCCAGTGTAGTAAATTTTTACAAGAAGAGTTTGCCGCATCCAATAAAAGAAAACAAACACATGTTCAAGTAACACATGTATACAATAATATCAAAAAGTTTGAAATTCCAGTATATAATAATATCAGAAAGTGTGAAATTCCATTTACTTCCTATGTAAATCATTAAAAAGATAAAAAAATATTTTCTAAGAAATTTAAAGTAGGTTCATTTTTCATTTTGAATATGAATTTTTTTTTCTTTTTCTCTTTTTTTTTAAATTATTTGTTTCATCTTAAATGATTGCATATGTAAAAAAATTTATAAATGTATAGAGTTTACATTTTTATTTCTACTAAACATGGATAATCTATAAAAAGGGGAAAGAGAGGACATTGCATAAAAGAGAAAACATTTAAAAAATCGAGTCTTTCTCTTTTCCTTGCTATTTTTATAAAGTAAGGAGGATACTTACCAATTTCATATGTGCCTTATCATTCTCATTTAGATTCGAGGTAATTTCGACTCCCTCTAAGGTAATTTCTACTCCCTCTATTGTAATTTTCTTCCTTCATTGGGTCCACATATAAATAATTAATATAATAGAAAAAGCATAATGCACAAAAGATGAATTACCAGAATAAGAAACTTTAGTTGCAATTTCTTTTATAGCATTTTCTAGGACTTCGGAAATATTCAGTTGATGGGATATGAAAACGTTATTAATTATTACGACACAAACACTTCAAATAGAATAGATTTTTCATACTCATGATACATGGTGCAGGTGTCCTATTTAAACAGATTTTACATTTTGAATAAAAATGGAAAAGAAAAACATTTCTTACCCCAACTGATATGACCTTGATATGACCTAAGGGTGAATATTATTGCATTGCAACAGTTTCTCTCAGATCACTTGGGAGACTTCTTTCCCAAGTTATTCTCCTTGCCCAGCATTTGACAATCTATAAGATAAAAATATAAGGATGTAATTGAAGTCATGTTTTCTAAAATTTACGTCTTTCTAAATGTCTTCTTAGTTTCCTCTTTCGAAAATATGAATATGACAACGAGACATGTCAAATGGAAATTAAACAGATAAAAGAAAAGATTCTAAGACCTCAGTTCATAAGTACAGCACCTAAGGTTTAGATTAGACAAATTATAGGAACAACCAGGATTAATCCGATATGCAAATGTTTGTTGTAGCTCTAGGTTCCCCACGGAAAAACACTCTAATTGTTGCAGTGGACAATTCTTCTATGAGGCTAGTCGTGATGACAATGGCAGTTAATATTATGCCACATGACCACTTTGGAACCTCACAAACGAAACTTGGTTACTGGACTGACTAAGAGAATATCTAAACGATTTTTTCTTTAAGATGGAAGTGATACTTAGATTCCTCCTCTTGCATGGATGTGTCAGTAAGGGGATAAAACATATTTAGAGTCATGTTCTATATATAATTGGCCTCTCTGTGTATGGACGAGGACCCTGTAATTTTGTACACAACAACTATGGAATATTAATGTGCTTCTGCAAACCTTCAAAGTAATAAAGGGAGTATCCTCTTCTCACACAGATATTACAACCCCGTCTTTGTATAGATGGAGCCTTGTAATTTTGGTTGATGTGGAATACTTTGTTTTTGTTGAAAAATAAATCAACGCTTACCCTCAATGCAATGAAGGGAGCATGCATACATGCATTTATTAGGTTCCTTTTGATGAAAGTCATTACCTAATGGGAAAGAAGGTTAGAAAACACGTTGAAAAGACACTGGTGCGGATATATTACGCTGAACATTGTCAGCATGTCTGCATTTGAAAACCCTCTCCCATATAGTCTACACTGTATATTATTTCAAAGGTGCTTAAAATAATAGTGCTGGTTGTTTTCCTCTAAGAATTTACACATTCTCTTATTTCTTGAACTTCTGGGAATTTATTTAATGTGGCCGATCTGTTCTTGTGATACACATATGCCTTTTGTGTTGGCTTCTCTTGATTGTGTGTTTTAGTTGAATGACTTCCAGTGTGGTTTCAAGTTCTTAGCTACAATACTAATTCAAGAGCTGTAATAAGTCTAGGGTCTAAATACTAGTTTTGGTTTTATTTTCCCACCTATTGGAACTGTGAGGAGTTGATTTCCAACCAAACTGCTAGAAAACTTAAAAAAACAAATTGTTGGGTAGTTTAAATATTACCTATAGAAATCAATCCTGCCAAAAGAAGTTCGGGATTTTTCAACACATCCTTGCACACCGATTTCCACTTCCTTACTTCCATCGTCGAAAGAAAGATCCTTGGTCGAACAATGTCAAGTATCTCCCTCATTTCCTATCTACGTCCCAAAACGGTTTGACTTGCTTGTTAACAACCAAGAAAGGGGACCGAGTTGTCCCCAATTGTATTCTTGTAATAACGATGTTTCCAGCAAATCATTTTGTAAAAATATTGTTCGAACTAAATTGAATCTTGTTTAACTGATTTTTCCAGATAGATCCCATATTCAAAAACCATAAAGCTCATGTAATTGGTGTATCCGGTAGAAGGGGTGTGGGAAAGATGTTCTTCCTTAAGATAATCTACAATACCTACAAGAAAGAGGGCAGTCAATTTTTTGGTATCGTCATTTGGTTTATAGTTTATGGGAACTTTGAAATTGAACAGTTGCAGGCTTCCATTGTGGAGGATCTGAATTTAAGTCTGGAGGAAACTACTCATGCTGAGAGGAAAAAGATGAAATTCAATTCATCTCTAGAAATAAATAATTTGCTTCTTATATTGGACAACATTTGGAGGGAAATAGAGCTTAGTGAAGTGAGCGTCTTAATTAAGGATGATACTCGTAGCAAACCCTTAATCTCCAGGCACAACACAGAAGTGATTGAAAAAATGGAAGCAAAGGATTTCTTCCTGGAGACAAAAGCCTTTCCCTCAGATGAAGGCTAGGAGTTATTTAGAAAAGGAGGTTTTGAAAACAAAATTGTACCCGAGAATTATATTATAAAGTATAGAGCGAGAGAAATTTCGTCGGATTGAAAAGGCTCGTAATTTGCCATAAATGCACTTGTTGGAGCCATGAGTTTCAAAAACAATGAAGATGAGTGGATCCTACATTTAAATTCGATGAGAAGGAGAGATGCTTCCGTCCCAACAAACATGAGGGAAATTGATGCAGAGTAGTATCAAGTGTTAAGATGGAGTTACAATGAATTGTAATAATCCGTTCTAAATATTTTTCTTTTCTAAATTGTGCAACATTTCTTCAAGGTAAATAAAATGTTGTGGAGGCGCTGGTGCAGATGTGGAATACTGAAGGGTTTCTCAAGAAGATATGGACACCTTCGTCAAGATCTTGAAGGGTTTCTCAAGAAGACAGGGCAACTTCATCATGATCTCCAGATTGTTTCTTCCGACTACCTTCGTCTTCGTCTATGATGATTGAAGATGATTGAATGACTGAACATCCTCCAATTATCTAAAATATAATCGAGTGCCCTAGAGTGATGACAAGTGGATGGAAGGATGGTCTTCTCAAAGGAATCCCTTAATATTATAAAATATTATTTATATTAATAATTAAAAAAAAATCTTACTCTTGAATTTTATATTTAAAATTATAGAATTTTTTATTAACTCCATGATAAAATCATATAAAAAAAAAAAGTCTTCATATTGGTAGTACAACACCTTGAATACAAATAATGATTACAACACAACTAATCATCATCACCTTGAATACAAATACAATCATTATTGATTCATAACCTCATTATGATGCAGTACTAAAATTGTGACTTATTAGAGAAAGCTAAACAATACAAGTACAAGCTAAACCCAAGAAACCATTCCATAAATATAACTAAAATTGAACCCTAAATCTTATTCTAAATATGAGAACTTTTTTTTTGTGCAATCTTTTTTTCTTAATCTGCAAACTCCATCTATTTTGTGCGTCTTACAAATATTTCTTTTACCTTTGGTTCATGTTGATGCTTTAAACCTAATTTACGCTTTAACACTAATTTATAAGAATAAAATATATATTATAATATTTTTTTTATATATTACATTATATTAACACTAAAATAGTTGTATTTGCAAAATATTATATTAAGAAAAATATGATCTGTGTCTCCTGTTTTAACCCTAACCAGTGGATATAAATCACATTAAAAAATGTTATGTATATGAAATTGTATCAACCATTTATATAAATTATAAAATAATATATTAAGAAATATATTATGATGGCCATGTTATTGCCTTAAATCAAATTTATTGTTCTTTAAATCTAAATTGTGGTTATAAATTATATATTTCAGTAAACATTATGTACACTTATAAATTATAAAATATTATACTAAGAATACTAAATTAAGAATATTATAATTCTAACCTATTTGGAAAGCAGATAAAAAAATGTTGGCACACATATTTTGACACTTTCTTACATTATACCTACACATCTTCCTTATATTTTATACTAGGTTTACAAATTTTTTTTTTCAATTGCTTTCTATGCTACATACATATATATAGTTTTAAATAATATATAATGAATACATAATTCACATTAAAATATTTTACATAACATGTTCATTTAAACATTTTATCTACTCTACTATATTTTTCACATTAAAATATTAATTTTATTATCTATATATTTTTAAATATACATTAATATTAATTAATCGTACATATTAAATTCAATGCTCATATTTTTGTGGATTTCTGGTGTGACATTCATTGAAGAGAAAATCCCATGTACAGATACAAGGTTCATCATCTCCCGAGCTGCACCATGGTAAGGTTAATGGGTTGTTTTCTGAGTGCATCGATTCATTTATTTGGCTAGCTATGACGGGAAAGGCTCGAGGCCAAATTCGTCGTGCAGAGGTTCGTCGTGGTGGAAGCCTGCCGCATCCACGTCCACGATGGTTGAATGACCTCTCGACTTATACATGAAGCATCTTAGACATACGACATGGTCACTATATCTGTCACCTTATATATGGGTGTGAAGCAAACTTGAACGGACACGAAGCACAAGAAGAATTGGATGCTGAGGAATGGTTGTAGTTGATACGAGACCCAGTCATACCAGAGGTCGATCGTATCAGTATAAAAATATTTTTTACCTGTATTGGTCCATGGAAATTATTGTGGGAAGAGTCATGTCCACTCTTGAAGTTTTTTAGAGTAAGACCGGTGGTGTTCTTCGATACATTCATAAAGAATACCAACTTATTCAATTTCAGATTCAACAAAATTTCTGCCTTATCAGCGGTATTGAAAGGAAAATTTAGTGTATTCCTTAAATGGAATGACCTAGATCTAGTGCAGAAAATTCAGTACATGTGGATTCTTTTGATGATTAGTAGTATGTCAAGTCTAGTGTGTTTCTCAATTTTGGTTAATAAAAAATGCAGGGTATGCAAACTTTGGTAATATGTTTTATGTATTTTCATATTAGACCAGATAAGGATACTTATAAATATATATCTCTAAAAGATAGTATTAACCCATTTTTCTTTTAGATGGCTTATAATGCAATATGGTGGCCAACAGATCTAGTTTCCCAATATGCTGAATGAGGCCACCTTACTCTCTCATCATGGGTGTAATATGCCCTATTTGTTGCATGAATGCTCAATGAGGCCACCTCTTTGCTCATGAGCTCATGGATGTAATATGCAATGTTTGTTGAATGAATGAAGAGGTCATGCCAAACTTACAAAACAAAAACAAAAAACATACATATTAAACTATTTTTTTATGACCAAGGTTGAAATTTGCTATTAAGAATGGAATGAATTACACATCTTTGTATTATTATTGTTATTACGAAGTACTTGATATTTAATTTAAATATTCAAATAAATCTTCAAATATTTTATTTAAATTCCTTGTTGATATAGTTTTTAAAAGTGTAAGGTTTAGACATTTTACTCACACATGTTTTTAATTCTAATTACTTTATCTCTATTCTCATTGAATTCTTACCTTATCATCATCTCTATTCTCTCCTACTGTTTCTTCCATTATTTTCTCTCTTATTTGGTTCTTTCCATTATTACTATCTATCTCTCTCCTCTTAATTCTATCATCTCAAATTATCTTATGTCTTTGTTTTACATATATTTATACAATATAAAATTGAATTGATCCCTATGGCCTTTTAACTTCCATCATAATTATATGTGTGTATATTATTACAAAGCCCCATGCTAGTATTCAAGTACAAATATGGGTAACTTCCATATGTTCTTCATAATTATATGCGTGTATATTATCACAAAGCGCCATGCTAGTATTCAAGTAAAAATATGGGTAACAAAGTGCACGAAATAAGTGAATGTCTGAAATTTCTTGTTGTCAAGTTCTTGTATGGAGGAGGACAAACAGAGATTTCCTTCATTCAAGCTGCCCACGATGAGTAACCACTTTTCATATCACTTCTTATAATATTAATTAACAAATATCATTAGAATTCCATCGAAAATATAAATATAATAATTGGGAAACAGACTACAAATTAGAATTAAGGAAATCAAAACTTCTGGTTTTGTAGGTAGTACAATGGAGATGGTACATTATCAGTCCATGCAAAGAGAGTGATTTATTCGATGAGCACGGCTAACCCCCTTCCTTGTCGTTACAGTTATTGTTTACCGTTGGCATGGAGAGAAGTTGCTTCTCGCATGGAGGGAAGTTTCTTCTGGGAATTGCATGTTCCAAGTATTACTGCCTCGGCGTCCTACAAACAATTTCAAATCTATGATACCGTGAAAAGGATTGATAATGAAGACAGAAAATTAAGAGTTGGACGTTTTTCTCTTTCTAATAAAGTGCACAACCTAGTTGAAAAATGTTCTAACATTTCTATTTAACCTAGATATACCCTATTCCAGTGATAATAGACCCTATTTCCAACTTGAACTTTAAAAATCTTCCTGTAAGCATTTATAAAACGTTAGCATAACGAAGATACAAGTGGCATCTTTGAAACAGAATGAATGTATATAGTTGAGTTTTTAAAGGTGAAACTTTTCTAGTGTTTCAATGTCTTACATTAAAATTTATGAAGAAAAATCTATATATAAACCAGGGAAGAAAGCACAATGACAGCGTGATGGCAAGCATAATGACAACTGTTATAGTGTATGGGTAATGACAAGTGTTACGCGGTGGAAAATGATTTTTTATTTGAAGTGGTGGAAAATGATTTTTTATTTTTTGATCGAGCCATAGTTTTCAAACATTTTATCATAGCATTTAATATTTAGAATTAATGTTAACATTAGTTCATGAATTTGGTTGTTTGCTCTTACCTATGGTAAGTTTAGCTTGTTTTCTCTTACCTATCTAAAGTTTAGCCTCATACTTGCCAGGTATGAGGCCAAATAAAATGATCATTTCACTGATTGGTCAATGAAAAAAATTTATGTACTTGATTGGTTGAAGAAAATGAGATGATTCATAATAAATAAGAAAGCATATTGTATAAGTTTTAAAGTATGTCGATTTATGTGCAGCTACTAATACACTGTATCCATTTCGATTACTATAATCCCTGCCATGCCGCAGGTGGCTGGGACTAATAAAGCGTTCACTATAATGTGTGAAAAACAATGATCAATTTTCTTTGGTGTAATTAATGTAAATTGAAAAAAATTCCGGATAAAATTATAATTAAAAACATAAATAGTGTGAAATAATTGGAAATAAGTTCCATTCAAGGTATTATTTAAATGTAAATTAAATATATAGTTAATTTTAATATATTTAGTTGTGTAATAATAAATTATAAATAATAATATTCTTATTTTTATTATTTAAATTTTATTTATTTTTAAAATAAAATGTATTTTTTTAAATTATTTATTATTTTTTTAAGTATATCACTGAATAATTGCTACATGGTTTTCATATTCTTATTAGTGCATTTTTAAATAGATGGATTTGATATTGTTAATGATGCTTGCTTTAAAGTTATAAACGTAGTTGATAGTATTGAAGTGTAAGTTTAAATGAAATTAATATTACATTATTTTTATGTATTTTTAGATATGACTTGTTATAATTAAGACTCTATTTTAATTTTTATTATTGTTTTCAATAAATTATTTTAGTTTCATGATTTTTATATGATCTTTTTCTTCATTCTTTTGATTATGTTATTCTTTCTTTTTGTTTATTCATTTATGGAATAGAGAGATAGTTGATAGTATTCAAGTGTAAGTTTAAATGCAATTAAATTACATTATCATTATGTATTTTTAGATATGAATTGTTATATTTTAGGCTTTATTTTAATTTTAATTTTTTCTTTTTATAAACAATTGTAATTTGAATTATTGTTATATGATATTTTATTGCATTCTTTTAATTATGTTATTTCTTCTTTTTGTTTTTCATTTATGGAATAGTACTTAAAGGGTTTATTTTTAGAGGATTAATAATTCACATATGTTTATAGTTGTTTAAGATTAGGGTCTTTTCCAATTTACTTATATATGTAATAGTAAATCAATATAATAGGAATGCAACCCCTTGTTTTCCATGGGACTAGTACAATATGTCTTAATAGTTGTTTAAGATTCTAAGGGTTTGTGTCTTTTAGTGACACGAACTTCAATTATAGTAAATGTTTTGAACCCTTTAGAATCCTCTTGAAAGACTAGCACAAGTGACTAGCAACACATGTGTAAGTAATTGGAATTATTTGCATCCTCTTTGTACAATGGTGGTAAAAGCATATGTTAACCTCTAAGAGGCATAACATTCTCATATGAAGTTAAATTGAGGAAATCATTGGATTATTGAAAATATATCGATGATATAAGTAAAATTTTGTTACATCCCATGAATTACTAAAGCTACAAAGTTCAACATGAATAACATTGGGTAAAATAGCTATAAGAATTAAATTAATGGATTGGTGGAAAGACATGAAGAAGCGAAAGAGATTTTGGTGGAGAAATACATCTAAGAGATAGTAAAAGTTCCATAGAGGATGGAGTGGATTGGGATGTATTATCTAGATTCACTAGGTGCGCTAAGGAAAAGAGATACATTTATTTAAGTAAAGAGGAAGTAAAATTCCATTTCTAGACATGAATGAGTGTTCCCACATGGGAGAATGAGTACATTCACTGGATTACACATCATTGTAGAGATCATATGTGTTACAATTGGGATCATACAAGAATTCATGTTGGTGTTTTTAAGGAATTACGGAGATAAAGTTTATATGGTTTAGAAGAGAAGTACCACCCTATAAGTTTAACAAAATTATTTAGTGGTGAATTTAACCACATATATTTGATTGACAAAAAAAATTGGGTTCTCCTTTTGAACCCTACCCAATTAATAAGAATAAGGATAAACAACATTAGGGATGAGAATATGTGACTAGGCCAATACATTGGTTTCTAGTTATGCACTCTTTGTGCAACAATATGCCTTTTACAGTACCTTTATTCACGAATTCTTGTCATTTGATTAAGAAAATTGCATAATAGGTTCACATGACTGTAGATCAAGTTCTTTGTGATTGATTGTGTCCAGAAATTGTGGAAATGAATGTCATTGTTTGGTTCACATGGTCTCGGAATTTGATTCCTACCTATGCTAAACTTTCATCTCTTCCATTGCTTGGCACTAAGATTATTAAAATATTTCTCAAATCATGCTTGTTAGCGGGCATCAAAGAGAGATTAAACTACATTCCTGATTATGAAAGAAACTCTTAGTACTATTTTTCTATCAACAACTAAAACATCCACCTTGGTTTCTTTTGTTATGCTTTCAAAAGCTTCAGAGGTTGGTTTCAAATAAATAATGCCAATGGCAAGATTGCATAACAAGAAAAAAATATCATTACTTCTGCCACTTTGTATTCCACTTCGTAAATGGCTAGAGTGATTAATAGCCCTTCTTTTATTACATCCAAAAAAAACATTTTATTTTTATGCCCAAAGCTCATGCATTAGTCAAGTTCATCAAATATTAGCATCTGAATTTCCACCTTGTTATCTTCGATGTTTTTTACCTTATTAATTTTATATGTTAAATATCGTTTATCCATTGCATTTGAGTTAAGGATTGCTTGAAATCAAGCATGGATATGCAGAATAAATTTTTGCAATGCATTACTAATTTGAGTTCAATAGTTTTTTCGTTCTCCTAGAAATCTTCATCTATCTCCTCCCATGCTTATGTCCATCTTCAGAGTTCTCTCATGTGCATGTTTGTTGTTTAATTTTTTCCAATGATATAAGTATTATTGTGGCTGCGATGACTCTGTTATTTTTGGTTGGAAGTGTGTGGATGTATGAATGTTAAATTCATACATTTTTGGAATGATAATGTAACCAAACATGTTATCAATCTACTTGCCTAGACTATGCTTGATTGATTAAAATGGAATATAGTAGTCATTATTTTTTCTATTAATTTTTAAGTGTTGTTTTTATCTTTTATGCTTTATCATGGTGAAGGTCCATCCTTTACTAATTAAGAATTTTGGTTTTTTATAGTGGGATTGGTGGAATTGGTTCATGCTTAATATGAACCATTTCGATTGATATGAAATTATTGTTCGATTGATATGAAATTTAAAATAACACGATTCTTATTTTTACTATTTAAATTTATGAAATTATTTATACATGCTTTTTATATTATTAGTAATGCATTTTTAGATAAATGGAGTTGATATTATCAATGACAAATGGAGTTAATATTATTAATGACACTTTCTTTAAAGTTATAAAGGTCAAGTGTAAGTTTAAAGGAAATTAATATTAAATTATCGTTATATATATTTTTAGATATGACTTGTTATATTTAAAGTTCTATTTCAATTCTTATTATTGATTTTTATAAGTAATTGTAATTTGACGGATTGTTATATGATTTTTTATTTCATTCATTTGATTGTGTTATTTCTTCTTTTTGTTTGTTCATTTATGTAATAGAGAGGTAGTTGGTAGTATTCAAGTGTAAGTTTAAATGAAATTAATGTTACATTATTATTATGTGTTTTTTGATATGATTTGTTATAATTAAGACTCTATTTTAAATTTTATTATTTTCTTTATAAATATTTGTAATTTGAGTGGTTTTTATATGATTTTTTATTTCATTCTTTTGATTATGTTATTTTTTTCTGTTTTGTGTTCAGTTGTCAAATAGTATATATATAAAACCCTGAAGGGATCTATTTTTTGAGGTTTAATACTTCAGATATGTTGATATTGTTTAATATTAGGGTGTTTTCTTATTTTTTTATCTATGCAATAGTCCGTCAATACAGTAGGAATGAAACCCCCCATTTTCCATGGCACTAGTGCAGCATGTCTTAATAATTGTTTAAGATTGGAAGGGTATGTCTCTTTTAGTGACATAAATTTCAATTATAGTAAAGGTTGTAGATCATTTAGAGTCCTCTTGAGAGACTAGCACAAGTGACTAGCAACAAGTGTTTGTAATAGGAATTATTTGCATCCTCTTTGTACAATGGTGTTCAAATCATAGGTTAACTTCTAAGAGGCATAACATTCTCAAGTTAAATTGAGGAAATAATTATATTATTGAAAATCTATGGATGATACAAGTAATATTTTGTAACATCTCATGACTTACTACAACTGTAGAGTTGAACATGAATAACATTGGGTAGGGTAGCTATAAGAATTAAATAATGAAGTGTTGGAAATACATGAAGAAGAAGAAGAAATTTTAGTGAAGGATGGAGTGGATTCAGATGTATTACCTACATTAACTAGGTGCACTATGGAAAGGAGATAAATTTATTTAGGTGAACAAGAAGTAAACTTCCATTTCTGGACATGAATGAGAGTTCCCACATGGAAAAATAAGTATATTCACTAGATTTTACATCGTTGTAGAGAATATATGTGTTACAATTGGGATCATACAAGAATTTATGTTTTTGTTAGTAATAAGTGCCTGAGTTAAATTTTATATAGTTTAGAAGAGAAGTACCACCCTCATAAGTATCACAAAATTATTTAGTGGTTAATTTAACCACACACATTTTATTGACAAGAAAATGTGGGTTCTCCTTTTGAACCGAATCCAATTAATAAGAGTAAGGATGAATGACATTAGGGATGCCAACATGCGACTAGGCTAGTACATTGGGTTCAAATTTTGCACCATTGTTGCAAGAATATGCCTTTTAGAATGACTTTTATTGATGAATGCTTGTCATGTGATGATCATTTGATTAATGAAACTGCATAATAGGTTCACATGATTCCGAATCAAATTGTTTCTAGTTGATTATTTCCATAAATTTTGGAAATGAATGTCATTTTTTGGTTCAAAGGACCTTGGAATTTTATTCCTACCTCTTTTAACCTTTAACCTCTTCCATTGCTTGGAAAAAATATAATGAAAGTATTTCCCAAGTCATTATTGTTATTGGGCATCAAAGAGAGATTAAACTGCATTCATGATTATAAAAGAAACTATGAGTACAATTTTTCTATCATCAACTAAAACATCCACCTTGGTTTCTTTTGTTATGATTTCAAAAACATCAAAGGTTGGTTTGAAATAAGCAATCCCAATGTCAATATTTGCATAAAAAGAAAAAATTATCACTACTTATGCCACTTTCTATGTGACTTTGTAAATCACTAGAGTGATTAATAACCCTTCTTATATTACATCTAAAAGAAACCACATTTTATTTTTTAGGATCAACACTAATGTATTAGCCAAGTTCATCAAATAATATCAGCTGCATTTCCATTACCTTCTTATATTCCATGCTTTTTCCCTTATTATTTTGATAGGTTAAATATCCTTTATCCATTTCATTTAATTTTAGTATTTCTTCAAAAAAAGCATGCATATGTAGAATAAATTATTGTAGTGCATTCCTAATTTGAATTCAATAATTATTTCCTTCTCGTAGAAATATTATTCTATCTTTACACTGCTCTCATGTGTATGTTTGATTTTTTCCAATTATACAGGTATTATTGTGGATGGGATGACTCTGTTATTTTTTGGTTGGAAGTCTGTGGACGTATTCATGTTCAATTCATGCATCTTGTTTGAAAATTGGATGGAATAATAATACCAAGCATGTCATGAATCTACCTACCTAGTCTGTGTTTGATTGATTCAAATGGAATATACTAGTTAATATTTTTTGTATTAACTAACCTTCATGTGGTCAATTTTAAAGGTTTTCCTTATAATTACTGCTTTATCATGGTGAAGGTACATCTTGTACTAAATAATAATTTTTTCTTTGTATAGTGGGACTTGTGCAATTAATTCATGCTTAAAATGAGCCATTTCAATTGATATGAAATTATTGCCGCTAGAAATTTAAGGAAAATTTTTTTTTGGACATTCGATTCAAATCTCTCTGTGTGTTTTGCGACATGGAATAACCACCTCTCATGGATCATAAGTCTGGCGATTGTATCAGAGACTAAATCCTGCAGGTTTTGGTCTAATGACAATCACGATTCCAACAATTGGTATCAGAGTAATAGGTATTGAGTTCAAAACTCACCCCGCTCGTGTTTGGGGGGATATTGTTGGACATTATGTATTACGCTCCATGTTTTTTTCGTCACATGGACTAACTGCCTCTCATGAATCCTAACTCTAGCAATTTGTAGCGGAGACTAAAGCTTGTAGATTTTTTTCTAACGGAAATTGATTCCAACATGTTTCTGCTGCAAAATATATATCTATGCATTAACTTTAACTTAATCTATGATATTGCTTTAATCCATGTAATATGAATTATATTGTTTTAGCTTTTTTTTGGGTAATTAATGCATAAGATAATGATTAAAAAACTAAATAGTGGGAAATAAATTGAAATAAATTCCGGATAAGATTATAATTAAAATCCTAAATAGTGTGAAATAATTTAAAATAAGTGGCACTCAAGGAATCATTAAAATGCAAATTAAATATATAATTAATTTTAATATATTTAATTATGTAATAATAAATTATAAAATACACTATTCTTATGTTTATTAATTAAATTTATTTATTTTTAAAATAAAATGAATTTTATAAAAGGATCTATTATCTTTGTGAGTATATCACGGAATGATTCATGCATCATTTTCATATTATTTCTCATGAATTTTTAGATAGATGGAGTTGATATTATTAATGGCACTTTCTTTAAAGTTATAGACTTTGTTGATAGTATTCAAGTGTAAGTTTAAATGAAGTTAATATTACATTATCATTATGTATTTTTAGATATAACTTGCTATATTTAAGGCTCTATTTAAATTCATTTTGTTTATTTTTATAAATAATTGTAATTTGAGTGATTGTTAGATGATATTTTATTTCATTTTTTTATTATGTTATTTCTTCTTTTTGTTTGTTCATTTAGGGAATATAGAGGTAGTTGATATTATTCAAGTGTAAGTTTAAATTAAATTGATATTACTTTCTCATTAAATATTTTTAGATATGAAATGTTATATTTAAGGCACTATTTTAATTTGTACTATTGCTTTTTATAAATATTCGTAATTTGAGTGATTGTTATATGATATTTTATTTTATTCTTTTGATAATGCTATTTCTTCTTTTTATCTTTTCATTTATGGAATAGTACATATATAAAACACAGAAGGTATCTATTTTTTTAAGCTTAATACTTCACATATGTTGATAGTTGTTTAAGATTAGGGTCTTTTCTAATTTACTTATCTATGCAATAGTACATCAATAGAATAGGAATCAAACCCCTTGTTTTCCATGTCACTAGTACAACATGTCTTAATAGTTGTTTTATATTCTAACGGTATGTGTCTTTTAGTGACATGAATTTTAATTATAGTAAAAGTTTCGAACTTTGAGAGTCCTCGAGAAAGACAAGTAAAAGTGACTAGCAACACATGTGTAAGTAATGGGAATTATTTGCATCCTCTTTTTACAATGGTGGTAAATGCATATGTTAACTTGTAAGAGGCATAACAGTCTCATATGAAGTTCAATTAGGGAAGTCGTTGGATTATTGTAAATCTATGGATGATACAAGTAATATTTCGTAACATCTCATGACTTACTAAAGCTGCAGAGTTAAACATGAATAACATTGGGTAGAGTATCTATAAGAATTAAATTAATGGAGTGTTGGAAAGACATGAAGAAGCTGAAGACATTTTGGTGGAGAAATACATCTAAGAAATAGTAAAATTTCTATAGAGGATGGAGTGGATTGGGATGTATTATCTAGATTAACTAGGTGCACTATGGAAAAGAGATACATTTATTTAGGCGAACAAGAAGTAAAATTCCATTTTTGGAAATGAGTGAGAGTTACCACAAGGAAAACTAAAAATATTCACTAGCTTTTACATCTTTTTAGAGATTATATGTGTTAGAAAATGGGTCATACAAGAATTTATGTTTTGGAGATGATATGTGTTAGGTCTTCTTTGGTTACATCTAAAATAAAACAAATTTTGATTTTTAGGCTCAATGTTGATGCATTAGCCAAGTTCATCAAATATTAGCCTCTACATTTCCATCTTCTTATCTTTCAAATCTTTCCCTTATTAATTGGACAAGGTCAATATCCTTTATCCATTGCATTTAAGATTAGGATCATTTCTAATCAAGCATGCATATGCAAAATAAATTTTTGCAATGGATTACTAATTTGAGTTCAATCATTCTTTCCTTCTCATAGAAATACTCTTCTATTTCCTCTCGTACTTATGTCTACCTTCGTAGCGCTCTCATGTGCATGTTTGTTGTTTAACTTTTTCAAATTATATAGGTATTATTGTGGATGGGATGAATATTATCTTTTGGTTGGAAGTGTGTGGATGTATGGATGTTCAATTCCTGAATCTTGTTTCACTATTACATAGAATGATAATAATTAGCATTCCATGAATCAACTTGCCTAGTCTGTGTTTGATTGATTCAAATGGAATATAGTAGTTATTAGTTTTTCTATTAATTAACCTTAAAGTGGTCAATTTTAAGGGTTGTATTTATCTTTTCTTCTTTATCATGGTCAAGATCCATCTTGTACTAAATAAGAACTTTTTCTTTGTATAGTGAGATTTGTGCAGTTAATTCATGCTTAATATGAGCCATTTCAATTGATATGAAATTATTGACACCTCAAATTTAAGGAAAATATTTTTTCTACAAAATATATATCTATGCATTAACTTTAACTTACTCTATGATATTGTTTTAAATTTTGTTTGGGTAAGAAATGCATAAGATTATGATTAAAAAACTAAATAGTGGGAAATAAATTGAAATAAGTTCCAGATAAGATTACAATTGAAAACCTAAATAGTGTGAAATAATTTAGAATAAGTTCCGCTCAAGTTATCATTTAAATATAAAATAAATAATTAATTAATTTAAATATATTTAATTATATAATAATAAATTATAGATAACATTATTCTTATTTTTTATTATTTAAATTTTATTTATTTTGAAAATAAAATGTAAGTTTATAGATGGAGTTGATATTATTAATGACGCTTGCTTTAAAGTTATAGAGGTAGTTGATAGTATTCAAGTGTAAGTTTAAATGCAATTAATATGACCTCTTATATTTAAGACTCTATTTTAATTTTTATTATTGATTTTTTTAAATAATTGCAATTTGAGTGTTTGTTACATGATTTTTTATTTAATTCTTTTGATTATGTTATTTCTTCTTTTTGTTTGTTCATTTATGGAATAGAGAGGTAGTTGATAGTATTCACGTGTAAGTTTAGGTGAAATTAATATTACATTATCATTATGTATTTTTAGATATGACTTGTTATATTTAGGGCTAAATTTTAATTTTTATTATTGTTTTTATAAATAATTGTCATTTGAGTGATTGTTCTATGACCTTTTATTTAATTATTTTGATTATGCTATTTCTTCTTTTTGTTTGTTCATTTATGGAATAGTACATAAATAAAACACTGAAGGGATCTGTCTTTTTAGGCTTAATACTTCACATATGTTGATAGTTGTTTAAGATTTGGGCCTTTTCTACTTTAATTATCTATGCAATAGTACATCAATAAAATATGAATGAACCCACTTGATTTCCATGGCACTAATACAACATGTCCTAATATTTGTTTAAGATTCTAAGGGTATGCATCTTTTTGTGACATGAATTTCAATTATAGTAAAGGTTTTGGACCCTTTAGAGTCCTCTTGAAAGACCACTACATGTGAATAGAAACACATGTGTAATTAATGGGACTTATTTGCATCCTCTCTGTACAATGGTGGTGAAAGTGTAGGTGAATTTTAAGAGGAGTAAAATTATCATATGAAGTTCAATTGAGGAAATCATTCGATTATTGGAAATCTATGGATGATACAAGTAAAATTTGTATCATCTCATGACTCACTAAAACTTTAGAGTTGAACATGAATAACATTGGGTAGAGTAGCCATACGAATTTAATTAATGGAGTTTTTGAAAGACATGAAAAAGCGGAAGACACTTTAGTGGATAGATACATCTAAGAACTAGTAAAAGTTCTATGGAGGATGAGTGGATTGGTATGTATTATCTAGATTAACTAGGTGCACTATGGAAAAGAGATACATTTGTTTAGGTGAACAGGAAGTAAAATTCCATTTTTGGATATGAATGAGAATTCACATATGGAAAAATAATTAATTCACTAGATTTTACATTTTTTTAGAGATTATATGTGTTAGAAAACGGGTCATACAAGAATTTATGTTGGTGTTAGTAAGGAATTCCTCAGATAAAGCTGATATAGTTTAGAAGAGAAGTATCACCCGGATAAGTATCGAAAAACGATATAGTGGTGAATTTAACCACACATATTTGATTGACAAGCAAATGTGGGTTTTCATTTCGAACCCAACCCAATTAATAATGCCAAGATGTCACTAGGCTAATACATTGGGTTCAAATTTTTCACCATTGTTGCAACAATATGCCTCTTACAATGACTTTACTGACAAATTACTTTCATTTGATGGTCATTTGATTAAGGAAACTACATAATAGGTGTTATCACTCCACCAGATTCCCAAGGCTGAGAAAGGGATCCCAACAGAGGTAACCATAGGCCAAGATTTTGACTTGATAGCTAGCCTATCAAGTCGGAGAGGGATCTCTCCAAAAGGGTCACAACCAAGAGGGATAGATAAATTAGGGTTTTTAGGCTATATATTGAGTGCAGGGTGTTGTTTAGATTTGATTTGGTTGGGGAATCACTGGATGAAGAAATTAGATCAAGGGAGCTAGGTTAGGGTAAATGAGATAGGGTTGCACAGATCAATGGGGCAAGGTAGGCACAAGGCTTATTACTTGAAGAGGATTTTGATGGAATGTTGTTCAGAATGAAAGAAAGCTTGGAAGGTCATGGAAGATGTATTCTTCCTAGATAGAATAAAATGGACAAACTATGATAGAATACCGAAAAGAGAGCATGTGCAAACATGTATTTTGATTATCTAACTTGTGAGAGATCATACCATAGAGATGGATTGAAAATGAATAAAATAATTTATAACATATGAAACTAAAGAAAATACAATGATAGACATCAATACCACAAGTATCCCATAAAGTAGCTACAACCCCTCTTTATTAGCTGGCTAAACTTAGTATAATAGTTCCTTGATTAACTAGCAAATAGACAAATTGATTCCAACCATTGCTAAAAGTGAAGAAATGGAATATATAGACATAAAAACAACCTTCAATCATCCTTAGGGGTCGAATCCATTAGGTGAGGAAGGAATCCACAAAAATCTAAACTAGTAGCTGAAGTGTAGGATGGTCCAAGTGAATCACACCTCATTACATTCAAACTGATTCATCTTTGACTAAAGGATAATTTTACCCAATGAATCTAGCCCTAGGTAACTTATACTTTACATAATTACATTTACCATGATGAATTACATTGATCGTAAAATAAATTCCTTAGGTAAAACAAAAAATTACAGTGAAAAACCAAAAAAATGTGTAAACTAGCATAAGCACCATTCTCCTATCATAAGCACCCTTACTGTGTCATAAGTGACCTCCATGTTCAATGCCACTTTTGGAGGCCTTCCCGGTGTCCACAATGGGAATAGGAGAGCTTGTTGGAAAGGTTATCATGTCATGTCCTTGAATATTCCTCAAGTTATGAAAAGGACGCTGATTTGACCCCTCAAAAATGAAATCTCCCAAGACTAGTATAATCGCAGTGCCTAGGAAAAATAGGGGTAGAAACATGTTTGTTTGGTGGTGTTTTTCCTTTTTGACCTCCTGAAACTACAAATCAAGCTTCGAAAAATTGTTTTTTTAGATGTATATGTCATTAAAAATCTCATGGTGGTTTTATTTCTCTCACAAAGTGCCCCAAAAATAAGCACAGAGCCAAGGGCAATGTGCTTGTGACTATTTTTCTGATATTTGGATTTGCAGAAAAACACATTCATGTATAAATTTGACAAAAATGTTCCAACTTGCCTAAAATTTTATGGAAAAGGTGCTGATGAGGTGGCTAGGCTTGGAGTGAAGCCTCAGCAAGTATTTCCAACCTATCCTTCTCCTTTTAATGAATGAGAGCTTCAATTTTGGCACTCACTCTTTTGAGCTTGGCCAATGCAATTTTCTCCTTCTGCACCTGATGTTTGACTTTCCTCCTCAACATTAATTATCCTTATTTTCATTTTTTAGAAGCTTCTCTAAGTTTTTATTGGTTCTATCCGGTCATGCATCCTTTTTCTTGTTGATCTATATAGTAAGTTTCTCATTTAGGGTTAGATGATGAGAAAACTCAACTTCCCTTTACCTTTCTAGAGCTAGAGCTCTTTTCAGCCCTTTCGTTCTGGGTTTTCTTCTTCATACCTATTCATATGTTTTAGCAATGTCGCCATACCTACCATAGGCCTCATCAGGTTTCATTGTAGCCTTTACTGCCTCACTTTGAGCAGTGATGTAATTCACCTCATCAATGAACCGTTTTGTCTTTCATTGCTTATTTTCTTGCTCAAGGAAACTTATAAAATATTTGGCTTTGTCAAGGTTGGTTTATAGGTCTCTGATTTTTTCATCCTTACCTTTGATGGCCATGTTAATGATCTAACTGTCATCATCGTCAGCTAGGTCAACCAACTCAAACTCATGCTCAGTCTCATGGAGGTTTTTGTCATGTTTCACCTCTGGCTAAGTTTCTGTCTCAATCAAATTTCCTTTAATTTTGCCCACATATTTTTCTGATGTAGAAGAAATTGCCCCTCCCACTATGTGTGGATCAAACACATGCCTTTGGCCTTTCTGGTAGGTTTTTGACAATGGCTCAACCTCAACCATACTAGTCCTCTCTGCCTCATATATCTCATTTCTGATAGGGGATTCAATCTGAGTGTGGGATGAAGATAATGGTGGTGAATTGGATTAATGGGACTGATATTATGATGGTTAATATACAGTAGGCTAAGATGGAGGGATGGAAGTGGATGGCTTAGATGATAAAGGAATATTTTGAGCATGTTGAGTAGAAGTATCTATGAAGATATCATGGGCTATGAAGGTATCCCATGCAATGTTGAGGTCATTGAGATGGTAAAAGAAAATTATTTTTATAAGGGAATGATGGAAAATACTTTTCATTTGGTTTTCATACTCACCTTTCTCAGCAATAAAAACCATCTTTTCAACACTCCATAAAAGGTAGTAAGTTATATTGAGCATTCTTACACTAGTGAAATGCATTAGGAGCCGGATGTGATTGGTATACAACCTTGAGAATCTACTTTCACATGTAAAGTACTTCATGATTATATTCATGATGGGTGAAAATCTGTCCAACAAGTAGGAAAAAGGAAACATACTCTTTTCCTCATTCTTGTATCTAGGTTTTAAAAAGGGCTCAAAGTGTTGATTTTCCAAATCACTCTTTTTGAACCACCTTTCCGCAACATTTGGGATCCCTGTGGCAGCTGAAATGATGGAGGTCAAGATAGTAAAGGTGAAACCATCTAGGGTAACCTGGTTGTTATGGATTTTATATATGAAGACACTAGTTAACATGGAATGATGATGAACCCTCTGAATTTGTTCACCAAAATCATAACAACCAATGCGTTTGAAGCATGGCACTGTCATTGGAGAAGCCAAAGTTTCATATTTTCTATAGGTTCATGTGTGATTATCTTGCCCCTGTTATGTGCCCTCCTAGCCTCTGTTTCCTCTTCCTCACTATGTGATCTGTTATGATCTCCTTCTGTTGCCATGGTGTGTTTGTGTTCAAACCCTAGAGAAGTAGGTGATAGTGTGGAAGGTGAATTTGGGAATAGGGTATGGGAAAGGGAATTTTATGGGAAATAGTGTTTAGGGATAGGAGGAATGGTGAAGGTAAAAGGAGTGAAAGAGTGTTGGGAATTGGGATTTAGGAGCCCAGGTCAAAATAGCACCTAGGGCTTAGGGTTTTCGGAATTAGTAGCTTAGGGATAGGGATTATGATACCAGGGATTTGGGAATGAATTTTAACAATGTAGGGATTGTATTAACTGTAATGGAAATGGGAATTTGGGAATTATGAGTGCAAGGGAGAAAATCTAGGGTTTCACATTCAAGAAGACACCAAATTTTCTTTTAACCAACTCACACATTCAAAATTACTTTGATGAATATGAGGATGATGTAAAAGTCACTTAATTTGTTGATTGGAAATGTGAAGAATGATTGCTAAACTCTCAGGGAAATTTTTTGCAACTTTGATGAGCTTTTGATCCTTTCGGGTCATACATGCAGTGCTAGGAGGATAAGCACAATGCCAAGAGCATACACACACTTTTGTTATGTTTTCCTCAAATTTTCTCAGAAAATCACAAATTTAACTCTCTTCATTTGTTTTCTCGATTTAAAAAGAGGGAAATGAATTTGAATTTTATGTCTAGGAGTCTTAAGTAATTAAGTGATTTTAGGTTTACATCCAAAACCCACTTTTCCTATGTTTTTTTCTCACTTTTTGAAACTATGCTGAATATGCTTTTTCTTTGACTATTTCTTCTTTGCATAGTGAAGTTGCTGGAGTTTGACAGTTGTAACTTTTATTTAGTGGCGATCTTCATTTTGGCATGGAAGTTGGAGTTGACAACTTTTATGGAAGTTACTTATCACATACAAGAAGCATAAAATTACATAAAAAAAGAAATAAATAAAAACTCTCTTTTTTTTAAATAATTATATTTGAGTTTGAAAATCATACTAGAAACCATAGTTAAAAAAATAAAATATCATATTTACATGCTGATAATGATGTGAAGATGATAATGTAATGTTTATTGAATCACTCTCACACCTTTTTCTCACCTTATTGAGATGAAATGATGCATTTTGGACCCTGAATCCTAATGACCTAATGGGACCTTGGATGACTTTGATTTCATCGTTGAATTTGAGTAAGATAATAAATAGTTAAATGAGCTTTTCAAAAGTGTTTTTATGCTCACCAAGACATGAAGGTGGGCCAGAAAATGAGAATTTGTGTGGGAAAGTGAGATTTTGAGACTAGGGAAACCATGAGTGAATCAATTTTTTACATGACCTAATGGAATGATTAAACTTTTTTGAATGGGACACCTAAAATGAGAATGAAAAGAGTTAATTTGATGAATTATGTTAGAATGCATATTCTAACACTAACAATAGGTTGACATGATTGTGCATCAAGTTGTTTCTAGTTGATTATGTCCAAATTTTTTGGAAATGAATGTCATTGTTTGGTTCATAGGATCTGGGAATTTGATTGCTACCTCTCCTAAAATTTCATCTCTTCCATTGCTTGGCAGTAAGATTATGAGATTATTTCCCAAGTCTTGCTTTCTAGCGGGCATCAAAGTGAGATTAAACTACATTCATGATTATGAAATCAACTCTAATTACTATTGTTCTATCAACAACTAAAACATCCACCTTGGTTTCTTTTCTTATGCTTTCAAAATCATCAAAGGTTGGATTGAAATAGGAAATGTGAATGTCAAGATTGCATAAATCTTCAAATAGTTTATTTAAATCCCTTGTTGATATAGTTTTTAAAAGTATAAGGTTTCGAAATTTTACTCACACATTTTTTTAATTCTAATTACTTTATCTCTATTCCCATTGATTCCTCACCCTATGGTCATCTCTATTCTCCCCTATGGCTTTCCCCCGTCTTTTCTCCCTCATATAGTTCTTTCATTTATTACTATCTATCTCTCCCCTCTTAATTCTATCATCTAAAATTCTCTTATGCCTTTGTTTTACATATATTTATACAATATAAAATTGAATTGATCCCTATTTCCTTTTAACTTTCATATATTCTTCATAATTTATCCTCCCCATTGCTCAAGTAAATTTTATGCTAATCCCCCCATTTGTTTTTTCTTTTTATAAAATTATTTTCATTTTCAACTATGGTAAGTTTCACCTAATATATCTTGAATTAGTAGTCATTATTTTATCTATTTATATTTGTTATTAATTGTAATGATTTTATCGTAAGGTAATGGTCATTATTTCATTCAATTTCAATTATAGTTGTTATAAAGTTTTAATTTTATTAATTCGATTCAATCTATCTGACAACCTTAACTATTTTTATCCATTTTCATCTCTTTTATGCCCCCCTAATGGGTCAAAATTGTAATTCTAATTCCAAAATCAAGTACTTCTAACAGTCTATAAAACTCCCTTTTAAATTATCCTTTTCTCATATTAATCAAATGGTAACATGATATTATTTTAATCAATTTTTGTCCCATTATCCATCGTATATATCACCTATAATATTCTTATTAATAGGATTTACAGCACTCATTTAATCTAAGCTCTCGCTTTGGTCCATGATGAGGGATGGAGTAACCATCTAAAATGTTGGATGGATTACACGTCTAAAAATTTATATTCCTTGAGTGGGCCTAATGGTTAAGAGCATGTGTTTCCTCATAAGAGGTCCCAGGCTCAAAACCAAAGGGGGTTAGAGTATGTATACCTTCGTAGACTTCGCAGTCAAATTGCTATGCAGAGGTGGGTCCCTTGTCCCCCAAACAAAGGGGTCTCACTCATCGTGACCTTAAAATTGGATAATAATAATAATAATTATGGAATTATCTACGAATACTTTATGTATTTTTTAAATTTTATATTAAATTATATTACCTCTATGTCATGTGGACATCCAAATATTATATTCCACAGAAATATTTTGCTTATGATTCAGAGTGAATGAAATGTTTTTAGGACATGACACTGTAAATATTAACAATAAATTGGGTGACCATAGTGAGGTTGGGATTACTAATCACTAAAGTGACATTGAGATTATTGATGATTTATAATGATTTTAATTAAAACTAGCTAAACATGCATACTCATTTTTCTTTTTTATTATAGTAGACATTGTTTTCTATTTAGAGAATTATTTATTTTTATTTTAAGAGAGATATGATAGAGGGAATCATAAATATCCTAGACTAAATAGTGCCCTCTTGGCACATTTATATTTATAATATTCTAATAATATTTATTAAATAAATTAATAATAGTAGTAATGATGATGATGATAATAATAATAATAAAAAAGAAAATTAAAATCATATAAAACACTAAATTGATATTTATATGAAATTATTAAAACATAATAATAATGGCATGATAGCATTAGTAAATGTGGTCGATATATTCCTATGTGCATCATTTTCAAATGTCCATTGTGAAAATGTAGGAAATATAAATATATTAACTAGATTTACTAATGTGGGCATGCTAGTTAATAGACTTATGTGGGGTGGATTCATTAACCATTGTTGACCATAGTTGAAAAGGGTTGACGAGGTTCACCATTGTAAACCATTAATGTAACAATGTGTTATTGTTACATGCATATGTTACATTAATGTTGCAAACATATGTTAAGTTTATGTTGCATGAATGGTTGAAGTGGGTAGACAAGTGGACTGATTGGGTTAACAAAATGAAGGGGATCCACCATCGTTGGTCAACTATGGTTGACCTATATTGACCATGACTAATAATTATTACCATGTTTAAAGAGGGATTAAGATGAAATATTATGGTGGAACTTGGTTTACTATTGTTCATCATTATTGATCATTTAACATGGTTACAATAATGTTAGAGCAACCATGGTTTTCCATGGTAGATATGACATTAATGTTAATGATAATGTTATAAAAATGGTTGAAGTGGGTTGCACAGTCATCATTAACAAAGAGAGTGACCGTGGTTGAAGGATGTTAATCATTATTAACTAATATGCTAAGCAATTGACCATGATTGAAGAACGTTAACCATTATTAAATAAGGAAAACCATAATTGATAAAGGTAACCCAATTTAACTAAAAATAAAAATAAAAAAAAATGGTTAACCTATATAAAATAATTATTATTTCTAAAATTTCAAATTTATACAATTTATTATTATAATTTAATTTATTAAGTTGTAATGTGTCACTCTTTGAAATAAACTTTTATTTGTGCCAATTATACTATCTTGGGACATTGATATGATATGTTAGATGATTAAAGCAACTCCCACCATTCGATAATTATAGGGTGAAGAACGTTGTGTTGGAATTTAGTTATAAAAATTTAGTTGCAGTAACAAGCCGTGAAAGACTTGATATGGAAGACTTGATGTGGAGGGATGATTGCTCCCATATTTCACGCTTAGCGGACCAATGGACTTCATTTTGATCTCTCATTGTCTTTACAATGTAAAATCCATGCATGTTCTACGATGTCACAAGGGTGTCACGAGGACTTGTTTACTCCAGGATCTTGGATGAATCTCATGGGCACTGTGCATCCAAATTTTTGAATCGAGTGGGTTTCAATCATTCATTTCGGTGATGTACTTTTAGGTGTCTAAATTGGGCGTAGGATAACTTGTTGGGAAGCTTATCATGTCCTATTTCTAAATATTCCCAAATTTCTAAAAATGATGCTGATTTTTCCCCTTATAAATTAAATCTTCTAAGACACGTATAAGAGTAGCGCCTAGGCAAAAACAAGGGCAGAAACATTTTTTTTGGTGTTTTTTTTCCTTTTTCACCTCCTAAAACTGCAAATCAAGCTTGGAAAAGTGTTTTTTCTATATGTATATTTCATTACAGATATCATGGTTGTTTTATTTCTCTCAAAAATTGCCCCAAACATAAGTGTAGTGCCAAGGGCATTGCTCTTATGACCATTTTTATGATATTTGCATTTGCAGAAAAACACAGTCATATACAGCTTTGACAAAAATGTTGCAACTTACCTAAAAATTTATGGAAAGGGTGCTCATGAGGTGGCGAGGATTTGAGTGAAGCCTTGGTAAGTGTTTACAACATGTCGTTCTCCTTTTGATGAGTGAGAGCTTCAATTTTGGCATTGGCTCTTTTGAGCTTGGCCAATGCAATTTTCTACTTCCATGCTTGATGTTTGAATTTCCTCCTCAACAAGTCATTATCCTTATTTGCATTTTATAGTAGCCTCTCTAAGTGGTGATTTTTTGTATCAAGCCATGGCTCCTTGTTCTTATTGATCTGTATAGTAAGCTACTCATTTAGGGTTAGCTGATTAGCAAGCTCAGCTTCCCCTTACCTTCCCAGAGTCCAAATTCAACCCAAGATAGCTTGTTGGAAAGATTATCATGTCCTATTTCTGAATATTCTTCAAATTATAAAAATTATGTTGATTTTTCCTCTCAAAAATTAAATCTCCTAAGACTTGTATAAGCGTAGCGCCTAGGAAAAAACAGTAGCAGAAACATGTTTTTTTTGTGGTTTTTTTTCCTTTTTCACCTCCTAAAACTGCAAATGAAGCTTGGAAAACTGGTTTTTATATATGTATATGTCATTACAAATATCATGATGGTTTATTTCTCTCAAAAATTTCCCCAAAAATAAGCGTAGCGCCAAGGGCGATGCGCTTATGGCCATTTTTATGATATTTGCATTTGCAGAAAAACACAGTCATGTACAACTTTGACAAAAATTTTGCAACTTGCCTCAAAATTTATGGAAAGGGTGCTGATGAGGTGGCTATGCTTGGAGTGAAGCCTCGATAAGTATTTCCAACCTCTTGTTCTCCTTTTGATGAGTGAGAGCTTCAATTTTGGAATTGGCTCTTTTGAGCTTGGCCAATGAAATTTTCTCCTTCCGTGACTGATGTTTGACTTTCCTACTCAACAAGTCGTTATCCTTATTTTCCTTTTATTGTAGCTTCTATAATTAGTTATTGGCTATATCAAGCCATGGCTCCTTGCTATTATTCATCTCTATAGTAAGCTTCTCATTTAGGGTTAGCTAATCAACAAGCTCAGCTTCCCCTTGCCTTCTCGATTTCCAAATTAGGTCCAGGATAACTTCTTGGAAAGCTTATCATGTCATATTTCTAAATATTCATCTAGTTTTAAAAATTATGTTGATTTTCCCTCTCAAAAATTAAGTCTCCTAAGACTTCTATAAGCGCACCACCTAGGCAAAAACAGGGGCAGAAACATGTTTTTTTGGTAGTTTTTTTTCCTTTTTCACCTGCTAAAACTGCAAATCAAGCTTGGAAAAGTGGTTTTTTATATATGTATATGTCATTAAAAATATCATGGTGGTTTTATTTCTCTCAAACAGTGCCCCAAAGATAAGCATAGTGCTAAGGACGTTGTGCTTATGCCCGTTTTTATGATATTTGCATTTGCAAAAAAACACAATCATGTACAACTTTATAAAAAAGGTTGCAACTTGCCTCAAAATTTATGGAAAGGGTGTTGATGAGGTTTCTAGGCTTGGAGTGAAGCCTAGGTAAGAATTTCCACCCTGTCGTTCTACTTTTTATGAGTGAGAGCTTCGATTTTGGCATTGGCTCTTTTGAGCTTGGCCAATGCAATTTTCTCCTTCCATGCCTGATGTTTGACTTTCCTCCTGAGCAAATCATTATCCTTGTTTTTATTGATTCCTATAATAAGCTTCTTGTATAGGGTTAGTTGATTAGCAAGCTCATATTTCCCTTGCTTTTCTAGAGTTAGAGCTATTTTAAGCCCTCTATTTCTAGGTCTCCTTCTTCGTACCTATTCTCCATTTCATTAGTGTCACCATACCTACCATAGGCCTCATCAATTTTCACTTTGGCCTTTACTCCCTCCCTTTGAACAGTGACGTAATTCACCTCATCAATGAACTGTTTAGACTTTAATTGTTTATTTTCTTCCTTAAGGAAATTTATAACATATTTGGCTTTGTCAAGGTTGGTTTGGAGGTCTCTGATTTTTTCATTCTTACCTTTGATGGCCATTTTAATTATCTGGTTGTCATCATCATCACCTAGGTCAACCAACTCAAACTCATGCTGAGTCTCATGGAGGTTTTCATCATGTTTCACCTATGGCTAATTTTTTGTCTCAATCAACTTTCCTTTACCTTTTTCCACCTGATTTTCTAATGTAGAAGACATGGCCCCTCCACTATGTGTGGACCAAACACATGAATGTGGCCTCTCTAGTAGGTTTTTGAAAATGGCTCAACCTCAACCATACTAGCCCTCTCTTTCTCATATATCTAATTTCTGATAGGGGATTTAGTCTTAGTGTGGGATGAACATAATGGTGGTGAATTGGGTGAAGAGGACTGATATGATAATGGTGATGAATCTGTAGATAAAATGAAAGGGGAGGTAAGTAATTTTAGTACATTCATGCAAATTTAAAACACTTTTCATTCAATTCATTTACACCATCATTTCATAAGCAGCTTAATACATAATGAATCAACAAACTTAATGTGTGGAGAGAAAGTAATTAGGAATATTAAAGCATCACATCAACACATAATCATCAAGAACATAGAAAAATGATATAAGTGGAAACCCATAAGGGAGAAAACCACATCTTATTATTGTTGTGACGCAAATGCAAGCTCCAACTTCCTCTCACAACTGATTTTTTGTAGGTTCCAACCTATAGTAGTCTACTACCTCAAATTCTGCAAGCTACAACTTGCAAGGAAGCTCCAACTCCCATATAATTTCTGTAGGCTACCACCCACATGAGGCTCCTACCTCAACCATCTACAACTAGACATATATCAAGCTACTACTTGAAATAGAAGCACCAACTCCCATGTATTTTCTGCAGGCTACAACCTACAGGAGGCTCCTACCTCAACTAGCTCCAACAGGATATTATCAAGCAACAACTTCAAATGGAAGCACCAACTCCCATGTATTTTTTGCAAGCTACAACATATAGGAGGCTCCTACCTCAACCAGCTCCAACTAGATTTTTGTCAAACTACAACTTGAAAGGAGAAAAAAATCCCCTCGCTTTACTTAAAACTAGAATGTTGATTTACCTAGATATTAGCTATGTTATACTCCTTCTCCACTGCTACCTCTTCAGCCTTTATATCTTATCCAAATCAATTCCTGGTGTGCACAAAATTTTTGTTAGCTCTCTTTCATTCTTCCACTCTCCAAACTTCTGCATCTCTCTTACATTCTTCCACTCACATCCATTCTCTAGCTATCTAACCTCCTTTTACACAATGATATTACATCTCTTATATAGATAAATGCTGACTGTTTTCATTCTACAAGGAATACGAAGTGAACAAACCTGTCTCTCTGCCTTCCACCCATTTGATTCCTTACACTTTACTTTAGGTTATTACATTAGTCATAATCATTGCAACACTCATTGGAGTTTTGCCTATGCCTATGGATACTTGCCTTTGCATCACAAACAATATAAAATAAATCAATATATTTACAATTAAAAAGAAATTATAACTCAACCCTTCTAGCTTCTTTGCTTGTTGTACATTTGTCCTCTTCTTCTTGCTGTGTAATTGTCTTTTCTATTTTTGCTGTTATATTTCGACCACACTGTAGCATTACTATCTAAGCCTGACTTGCCCCAGTTATTACATTTCAAACAATGCTACTATACCCTTCTTTTTCCCGACTCTGCCTATTATATTTAACCGCAATGTTCAACATTCTCTACCCGTCATTATGCTGAGCCCGTCTCGACCCACTCTACCTATATTATCGTGGCTCCAACATTCAGCCTTCTCCTTTGTCTCAATACCCAACTCTTCCTGGATTTCTTAGTTCTGCATGCGGATTCGAGTCACTTACCTGAGTCCTTGTACCTACATTCAGGCTTTATTTTATTAATAAGGCGCAACCACATGAACCCTGGTCTACACATAATGTTGGTTCACTTACCTAAGTCCTTCTGCCCACATTCAGACTTTTTTTTATCAAAAATGCAACCACATAAACTTGGACTTGAAATATATTAGCATTTACTTCTGAACGGTGTCGCGTCCGGGCCCATTTCGCATTTTGACAACTTCCTTTGTTATTTGTTTATACATTGCTCAGCCATTCTTCCGATGCGATTTATTAATGAAATATACGTAGTCCCATACATTAAATTATTTATAATTAAACTCTTGAGCTGCATCGCCTCCGCTGCACTTCGCACTTCGCATTTTGGCATTAATTATTTGTTTCATGTTATATGTGCCTGCCAATCTGCTGATGTCATTTCTTAAGGAAATCCACATAGTACTGGACTTGAAATACATTAGAATTGAGATCTGTGTTACATCACGTCTGACCCATTTCAAATTTCACATTTCGGTGGGATCAATATGAACTCTTGTGTTCTCAGCTTTTTGACTTTATGATTTGCTATTTCTGATTTTCCACTTCTTATCACAATTTCCATGTCACAATTTTCTCAAATAAAACGTTATCACCACTTGTGAAATGTGATTTTTGATTGTGGTGTAAGGTTTCAGGTCCCACTGGGGTACCATGTCATTGCGATGTCATCGCCACATCACTTCCACTACATCTCCATGTCACTGCCACATCGTTTCCACGTCACTGCAATGTCATCTTGCCATGTTATCTCCTGCACTTCGCAACTTTACTAGTTTCCAATTTTTGGGATCATCGCTAAACCTTATTACGTGCGACGTGCGATATACTTTGCATCACATCGCCACCTTTTGTATTTATTGCATCGAAACTTAAATCACTTACCGTGTGAATTCTTAACATGTAAACATAAGAATTACTGATTGCGATGTGTGCTAATCATCTTCTATCCAATGTGACGTAATATTTTGCGTCCACACTCTCACTGTCATTTCTGGAACTTGATCACAACCGTCCATTTCTGCTTCACTCTGGTTTGCTAACTTAACCCGGGTGTTAACAATTTAATCCATTTTCCGACTTTACCCATCTTGCTGCCTTTTCTACCTTTGCTACATTAACTTCCTTTGCTCGTTAACAAGGATTCCAATGTCGCTCCTTGTCTTTTACTGTTCCTATGTCTTTCTATTACTCTTTACTAATCCTTTTCCTTAATGAAAATTTTGGTTCTACTCCTTTGTGCTCCTTTTCTATCAATGAAAATATTTCCAATAGATGGTGAATGTACAATAGGCTCAGATGGAGGGATGGAAGTGGATGGCTAAGATGATGAAGGAAGATTTTGAGCATGCTAAGTATGAGGATCTTTGAAGATATCATGGGCTATGAAGGTATCCCATGCAATGTTGAGCTTATTGAGATGGTAAAGGAAAATTATGTTGATAAGGGAATGCTGGAAAATAATTTTTCGTTTGGTGTTCATACTCCCTTTTCTCAGCAATAAAAGTCATCTTTTCAACACTCTAGAAAAGGTAGAAAGGTATATTGAGCATCCTTACCCTAGTGAAATGCTTTGTGAGCCAGATGTGATAGGTATATAGCCTTGAGAATCTACTTTCATGGAAAGTACTTCATCATTATCTTTATCATGGGTGCGACTTTGTCCAAGAGATAGGATAAAGGAAACATCATGCCCCAAAGATATCTCAATATATTCTTAGCACCAAACCAGTGAAAGTGATGAGGCTCAACCATATGTTGACTCAAAGTGTTCATTGCAAAATATACATTTAGATGGGTGTTCACTAAGAACATCAGGGGCCCTACGAGTTGACGATACTCAGTAGGATTTTCTAAAACAAGTCCGATAGTACTACCACTAAACTTCTTAAATTTGAGCTCCATCGGTGTCAACACAGACATACAGTATACCATTCCAAATATTTCTAGAAGCTTCACAATATATTTTCCATGAGAAAGGAAAATCTCACCAGGTATCTTCCAGACCTCCAGGCCTATGAAGTAATGCATCAGTCCTAGGTCCTTCATCTTGAACTCAGCAGAAAGCTCCCTCTTGCATTGATGAATGAGAGGGTTAGCACCTATCAAGAGGAGGTCATCCTCTTACAACACTAGAATGAGAGACTTTTCTATATCAACATTGAAGTCAAGGTTCATATCATCATTAGTATGAGTGAAGCCCAACTTCATCAGGTAGTTATCTATCCTCTCGTACCAATCTTTGGGTGCTTGCTTCAACCCATAGAAGGATTTCTTCAACCTGCAGATATGGGTGTCCAGATCCTGGACTTTGAACCCCAGAGGTTTCTCCACATACACATATTCCTTTATCTCACAATGCACAAATGTAGTCTTCACATCCATCTAATGAAGATTCCATCCTTGCATAGCAGTAAGGGCTATGATAGATCAGATGGTGGTATATAGGGCCACAGGTGAAAATATGTCATCATAGTCTATGCCTTCCTTTTGAGAGAAGCCACAAGCAACGAATATTGCCTTGAACTTTTCAATACTACCATCAGATCCATGCTTGATCTTATATAGCCATTTCGAGGTGACAAATTCTTTGTCCTCTATTCTTGGAACCAAATCCCATACATCATTCTCCATAATGGAGTCATATTCTTCGTGCATAGCATCATTCCAGACTTGATGCTTTACGGCTTCCTCAAAAGATCCAGGCTCACATTATACAATTATTCTCATGGTTGCTAGATACCCTTGGTATCTATTCGACTTCTTACTTTCACGAATGTCCCCTTTGGAGCCATATGTCTCTCAGCATCCTTAAGAGTGTCCCTAATCCATGACGGTCTCTTCATCATTGAAGGAGGTGGTCCATCAGTCCTTCAACACCGGGCATCGTCTCATCCTTTGGTTCTTATTGATTTCGAAGCCTTACTTCATGATCTTCCTCAGATCTTGGAAGATTGATTACTTTCCTCGGGAAGCATATTCCTCGAAGGTAATATCATCGTATATCTTCACTTTCGTTTGACCAGTCACATATAATCTATAGGCCTTCAAAGTTTCGCTGTAGCCCAAAGATATTCCATTATTTCTAGAAGCATCCAACTTTCTCCTCTTCTCGTTCTGTACATGAAAATAAACAGGACATCCAAAAACTCCAAAATGTGAGACGTCGGGTTTCTTACGAGAGAAAACCTCTTCAAGATTTTTGGAGTCCATAGAAGAACACAGGCATTGGTTTTGAATGTACATAGTAGTATTCATAGCTTCTCCCTATTAATGCTTGTATTGATCCTAAGGCTGAAGTAGGAAATCCTAAGGTAACCTCAAACCAAACTTCAGACTTGGTATGTATCCCTACCATGTTAGAGACAGATCTCTTGATAGAATCATAGCCAAGAGGGCTAGATTGAAAGGATTTTAGGCTAGCTAAGGAAACCAAGGGGTTCTAATTTTGATTTTAGGGTTGGGTTCACTGAACCAGAATTAGGTCAAGAGGAATAGATCAGGGCCAAAGGGATGAAATTGAAGTATTTTTGACGGGGCGAGGTAGGTAAAAGGTTTAATATTAAAAGAGGATTAAATGAGATGAAAATATTGGTGAGGAGATAGGGAAAGCATCTAAAATTTATTTTTCGTAAACTAAAGATAATGAACACATTATACTGAATTTCCCAAAACATAGCATAAATAAATATGAATTATTTCTTTGAAACTTGAAATCAAGTATATTATAGATGTGAAATGGTTTATGAATTAACAATACATTCTAAAAAATATAATAACAGAGAATAAACAATGTTTAAAATTCATACCACAGGGATCCCAAGAAAATGGCTGCAATTTTCCATTAATGTCCAAGCCAAAATGATACTTGATCAATACAATCTCTCAAACTGATGCCAACCATTAAAAATACTGAAAAAGTACACATTATATACTTCAAAACCACATCCTCTCATCCTCATGGTTCGAATCCATGAGGTGAGGGAGTTTTTACACCAAAAAATGAACTGACTGCTAGAGTTTAGGATGAGGAGAGTGACTCATTCCTAGCTTCTAGAGAAAATACATTTGACTTTGAAATAGTGATTTATGAAATGTCTCTACCTTAGGTAAAAGGTAAAGCATGATATTTAAAATGGTAAATTCTCATTTACCCAAGTGAAAGTTAAATCAGAAGTGAAATTTCAAAATTTACTGAAACTAGTGAAACTGTGAATTCCTTGGTAAATGCGGAGCGCCAAGACAACAAAATTGACCTGTTTTGTGAGTGATGTTTGGAGGCCTTCCCCTTGTCCAAATTGAGCTCATGATAGCTCATTGAAAAGCCTATCCTATCTACTTTATATATAGCATTCAAATTTCCCAAATGGTGTCCATCTGCTCTATCAAAATATTTTTTTCCCAGGACTGGTAAACACGCAATGCCAAGGCCAAAAAGAGTGCAGAAACATGAATTGTTGAACGTTTTTTGGCCCTTTTGAGAGACTAGTTTTGCTCCAAATCTCCTGAAACTTTATGAGGTTGAGTAATTATCATTAGGAACAAGAATATGCTGACATTTTTCCATTTTTATGGCACAAAAAATAGTGCAACGCCAATGATGTTGCGCGTTTAGCACAATTTCTGCATGCTAAACTGTCCCAAAAAATGAAAATTTGCTCCAAAGTGCCAAAATTGGAATTTCCTTTGCTGATCAAGGTTTGGAGGCCTTGAGGGACACCTCAGAATGTATATTTAGCTTCTCTTTCTATTTTTCCTCGATCAAATACTGAATCTTTGCATGGGCATGTTTGAGCTTGGCCCTTGCAATCATGTTTCTCATGGCATAGTGCATCGCCATTTTCCTCTGAATATCAATGTCATAATTTGACTTATCTAATAGGATATCTAGATGAAAATTGGCTCTCTCAAGCCAATACTCTTTGTCTCCATCAATCTCTGTGGCAAGCAACTCACTTGGAGTGAGTTGCTCTACCAATTCTACCTCTTTTTTCCTTTCCCAGGATAAAGCCCTCTTCAGTCCAATGGTCCTTGGTCTCTATATAGGAAGATAATATCCCTCATCATCACTATCATCAAAACTACCCAAGGTCTCTTCCAAGAAGGCCTTGGCCTTTCTAGCCTCTCTTTGAGCTTTGATTTCCCTAACCTCACTGATGGGTTGTTTTGTCCTCAGCTATTGATTATTTAGCTCAAGAAAGTTAATCACATTATTTTATCTACCAATAATAGCTTGAAGCTAAATAATATTGGCATCCTTGCCTTTGATCAATTCATTTGTGATTCTAACCACATCCTCATCATCAAGGTCAATCAACTGAAACTCCTGCTCATTTTAATGTTTGTCATCCTCCTCGACAGTGATATGATTTGTAGCATTTTCCTTGCCCTTGTCTACCTGTTTTACTGATGAAGAAGGGTTGGCCCCTTTCATATAAAATTAAGAAAAAAAATGCTGGTGGCCTTTCTAATATGTCAAAGGAAAAGGCTCAATCTCAATCATTTTAGTGCCAGTTTCCCCAATGTCCCCTTAACTGCTTGATGTTGTGGTATCATGATGTGATGCTGGAGGGTTGTGAGAAGGTGATGAGGAAGGATCAATAGGAGGTGAATGGATGTGAATGGATAGAGAGGTATGAGTAGTGGGATGTAATGGAGAAGTTGATACAGGAGGATGAGATGATGAAGGAACATTTTGCTCATGATGAATAGGTGCGTTAGTGAAAACCTCATTTGCAATGAATGCATCCCATGAAATTTTTTTCTTCTGAATCTGATGCATGACCCCCATTTTTATCAGTAAATGATGAAATAGGCTCTGAAATTTTAATCTCTCTTTTTCACAATGTAAGCCATCTTGTAAATGCTACGGAGAATACTATAAGGAAAATGTAACATTCTAACTCTAGTCAAATGCATAAGAAGACGAATATGGTATGAATAGAGGAGGGAAAACCCTCCCTTGCAAGTGAAATACTTCGTTATTATCCTCATAATGAGCACATATCGGTCAAGGAGATGAGAAAAATGGAAAATGGACTTGTTGTGATCTTCATACCTAGGTTTCAGGTATGGTTCAAAATAACTCATATCCAGGTTTCCTTGTTTAAACCACCTCTCTCCCACACTAGGTATCCTTGTAGCAGCTACAATGGCATTGGTCGACATGTCAAAAGTAACTCCAACAAGATTTAACTTCTTGTCATCTTGATTTATGATAAATAATATTGTTAACTGCGAGTTATTTTGGACTTGCTGCACTCTCTCACAAAAGTTAAAACAACCCACATGTTTAAAGCAAGAAACAATGAGAGGAGAGGCCATGAGTTCCCTTATGGTGATGGGTTCAAATATATTTATTTTCCCTCCTTTGTGATCATTTCTCCTTGGAATTTTTTCCTCACCAACAATGCCACTATCCTCCTCTTCTGACATTTTCAAATTCATATTTGTAAAACCCTAGGGTGTAATTGAAATGAATGAGGGGAAGGGGATGAGATGACTAGCTTGAAATATGAAGGGAATGAGTGTGAATGAAGGGAAATGGGTTAAAGGGAATGAGTGTAGGGACAAAATAGATGAATGAAAGCCCTAAATCAATGTAATTGTCATGTTTATGACATATATTTCTTTTAAGAGGATGAAACAAATGTAAAAACTATGATCACAAGGTAAAATTAGGGTTTTATTTATGTTTTCATTTCCATTCAATTAAGAGTGACAAAATAACTTAGAAATAGGGCTTGTGTCATGTACTTACCACTTAAAAAATTTTTGGAGGACTTTGGCAAGGATTTGGAGAAGATTTAAACATTTTTTGGTTGATAGATCACTCCACAACATTCCATGGGTAGGCGCTCAGCACCAATGGTAAGTGCACGGTGCTTCTACAAACGTACAATTCCAAGTTCAAGCATGCAGAGCCAATGAAAATTTTGTTGAATATTTCAGACAAGGGTGCAGCGCTAGTGAAAACACCCAACGCCAAGTGCTGAATGCGCATTGCCAAGAAATCTTAGCACAATTTCACTAAAAAACTCACAGATTATTTCTTGATGAATGATTCTGATGCTTTGAGAGGAAAAAATGACTCTTTTGAAGTGTTTTATGGGATTTTGTAGGCACGTGGACTTAATGTAACTTGAAAAACCCACTTTCTTATGTTTTGAAGTCTTCTTCCTTTTCTCACTAATACTCTTTAACACTTTTTCATTTGCAGATTGGATCAATGTGGATATGGCTTTTCTTTTGCTCGTTGAGGCTTGACATGTTCACTTTGATAGATTTGGGATAAGATTACTACATATAGTAGCATATAATTACATTTGAAAAAATAAAACAAATTACATAAGTGAATTTTTATCAAAATGACAATTTTGATAAAAGAAAGTCCTGAAATTGAAAATACAATATTTAAAAAATAATGAAACCATGATGATGATCTCGTTTCAATCCCTCTCATATGTGTGTTGACCTCACTGGAATGAAGGGAAGACCTTGAAAAATGAAAAACCCTAATTACCTAATGAAACTGCCTTTTGACCTAATTTTGAATGAAATTTTGACTTTAAAACTTTCAAGTGAAAACATAGCATTTTCATATGTTTTATGCTCAAAGGAACATGGGAATGAGTCACCAATATGAATCTTGGAGAGAGAAAAATTTTATTTGACAATGACAACCACCACCGAAGAAGGTTTATTTCATGACCTAATGGAATGATAAAACATTTATTCAGTATGGGACACCTAATATGCACATGCAAATGTGTTTTGATACCAGGTGGAAGTATGCAGATATTGACACTAACATTCACTCCAGCTAGGGATGGTATCTCCTTGGAGGTTCCAAGAACACCGTAGAACAAGTGCCTATTTCATTGGGCAATGGATTCAATAGCTAAAAACCAAACTGAATACTGAAAGAAACTTGACTCAATAAACTGAACTGACTCAAGACTGACCGAAACAAGACTTAAAAGGTGAAGTTACCCCACTTATTGATGGCACTACATAAACAAGACTGTAGGGCTTCAAATCCTAATGACAACCACTGGCCTACTAAAGAAATATATACAATCATGTGTAGTTATCTTTCCAGTGTAACTAATCTAGCATATGGTTACTTGCTTGAATTATGCTCTCACTTACCTCAAGCAGGCATAAAAAACAAAAACTAGGCCACTCCAAGTGTTTACTGAACATGTGTTGCTGGTCCATGAAAGCAATAAAATACATCTTCCCTACTAACTGTAGCAAATCAGTAAAAGTATCTTCAAAAATATTAAATGTACCTTTTTTTGATATTTAGCAAAAACACAAGCACGCTTTTCATTCTGATTTGAAAGAACACTGGCTTTTTTATCCATAGGATAGCATAGAGAAGTATGAATTTCTATTATTTTAGTGTTGGCTACAATTTCCTGAAGCATGAGAAAATATGATTCTTTCTCTGGCATATTGTCTCTCTTTGGCTCATATTCCTCGAATTCATAGTCTATGTCATCCTTAAACAAGAAACATTATTCAAAATTATCTAACATGACAGCCCTATCATCTTCATGAAAGACACCAATATATACTAGCTCATCTCCTTGCAAGCAATCATAATCATAAATTGTTTTCTCAACAATTTCCTGTATAGTTTCATCAAACTTCTCATAGAAATACCTATTTCATCTTTGGTCGTAATATGACTATTTAGGAGCTCATCTATCTCATCTTCAGACATAAGAGAAAGTATTCTTTGTTTTCCTCTGATAACACAATAATTTTCTTCTTTCTCTCCTAAAGACTCACAAGGATGTTGAATGTATTCTTTAACGTTTAAATGATCAACTTGTTGTACTGCTGCAAGAATTGTCTCCTACGGGAAGTATTTATGAGCATCCAGACAATATACATCATATTTTTCTTCCATGAGAGAAAACACTTTTTCTTTTTGGTGATGAAAAGGATTTTCATGCGAAGCCTCCAAGATCTCTTCATATGACATGAAAAATAGATTATCATGTTTGTTATGACAGTCATCGGTCATAAGAGGGAAAAATTTAGATTGTTCTTGAAACCCAAAACTGACATTTTTATCATCTACCATAGATTCATCCAAAGAAAATTTTTCACTTACTTGAACAAATATCTCATCTTGTTTTTCATAAAGGGAATGGATTACTTCCTTGTGAAGACTTTGTTCTGATGGGCTGAGAACACTTAGGTCTATAACTCTGTTTTCTTCGTTCGAGGTGACTTCAGCAATAGATTTCTCCTTCATGGGATCTAGAACAACATACTCCTCATCATCACAATTTGAATCTAGATCTGGATCAAACAACTTGTTTTTACCACAATATGAGATTGGAACCTCATTTTCCTGCATACCATATTTTTCCGCAATCAGATATGAAATAAGACCTCTTATTCCATCATTTTCAACTGTACAAAGATCTTCAGCCTGCTGCAAAATTTCCTGAGCATCTTGATAAGTATCCTCTAATATTTCTTTATGCTACTGAAATGGATTTTCATACAGGGTATCCATGATCTCATCATCCATGAGTTCATCATCTCCATAAAAATTCTCAATATTTTCAATAAAACTATCAACATGTTTACAGTAGTTCTGAACTAATATTAAGGGTGGACAAGATTCTTTATACCATTCAAATAATATTGTATGAAAATCCTTTAAATAGTAAATACAAGAAGGTTGAAAAATTTCATACCAAGATCAAGCTTCATCTTCCAGAGTGGCCATGAATATCTTCATCAAGAAGTCTTCAAGAAAATCAACCTTTAATCTATGCGCATGCAAATGAAATCTGACCAAATGAAGATCCGCATCATTACCTTTCACATTTTTGAACATAGGTAAATTCCCTTGCCAATATACGTTAGGCATTTTATTTGGGAAACTAGGAATGTGATCTCGGCTCATGGGAGCATACCTTCTTGCAAAAATTTCCATCTTGGAAAATCTTGAAGCTAGTGATCTTCATGCACTGGAGTCACCATGAGGTGTTGATTTTCTCGATATTTCAGTGAATGGAGTTTCCAGGTGAATGGTTCAGCCTTCATATGTGTCCAACAGTTGCTCACCATCAACAATTAGATACAAACTATGATGATATTTCCCAGGGAAGATCTAATCTTACTTTTTCTTCCCCATCAGAGTCACCAAAATGTTATCACTCAGATTGATCCTAAGGCTAAAGTAGGCAATCTTGAGGTAACCTCAAACCAAAATTTGGACTTGGTATCTCACCCTACCAAGTCAAAGAGGGATCTCTTGATAGAATCACAAATAAGAGGGATGTATTGAAAGGATTTTAGGCTAGCTAAGGAAAACAAGGGGCTTTGATTTTGATTTTAGGGTTGGGCTCACTGAACTGGAATTAGTTCATGAGGAATAGATCAGGGCCAAACGAATGAAATTGCAGTGTTTTTGATGGGGAAATGTAGGTAAAAGGTTTAAAATTCAAAGAGGATTAAATGAGATGAAAATAATGGTGAGGATCTAGGGAAAGCATCTGAAATGTATTTTCCCTAAACTGAAAAAAATGAACACATTATACTAAATTTCCCAAAATAGAGCATAAATAAATATGAATTGTGTCTTTCAAACATGAAATCAAGTATATTATAGATTTGAAATGGTTTATGAATTAAAAATACATTATAAAGAATTAATCACAAAGAAGAAACAATGTTTAAAACTCATACCATGGGGATCCCAAGAAAATAGTGAAATTTTCCATTAATGTCCAAGCCAAAATGATACTTGATCAATAAAATATATAAAACTGATGCCAACCATTACAAAGGCTGAGAAATTGCACCTTATAGACCTCAAAACCACTTCCTATCATCCTCAAGGGTTGAATCCATGAGGTTTGGGATTTTTTACACCAAAAACTGAACTGACTGCTAGAGTCTAGGATGAGGAGAGTGACTCATTCCTATGTTTTAGAACAGATACATTTGACTTAAAAATAGTGATTTACCTAATGTATCTACCTTAGGTAAAATGTAAAATATGATATTTACAATGGTAACTTCTCATTTACCTAAGTTAAAATTAAATCAGAGGTGAAATTTCAAAATTTACTGAAACTAGTGAAACTGTGACTTCCTTGGTAAAGGTGCAGCACCAAGACATCAAAATTGACTTGTTTTGTGAGCCACTTTTGGAGGCCTTCCCCTTCTCCAAATTAAGCTCATGATAGCTCATTGGAAAGCTTGTCCTGTCTAATTTCTAGCACATTCTAAAATGGTGTCAATATACCCTATCAAAATCATGTTCTCCAAAGACTGGTAAATGCATAGTGCCAAGGCCAAAAAGAGTGCAGAAACATGATTTTTTGATGGTTTTTTGGCTTTTTTGAGAGACCATTTTTGCACCAAGTCTCCTGAAATTTTTTGAGGTTGATGTAATTTTCATTATAAATAATAACATCCTGACCTTATTCCATTTGGATGGCCTGAAAAAGAGCACAATGCTAGTGGTGATAAGCATTTAGCACAATTTCTGCATGCTAAACTGTCCCAAAAGTCAAAATTTGCACCAAAGTGCCAAAATTGGACTTTTATGTTTTGATTATGGTTTGGAGGCCTAGAGGGACACCTCAGCAAGAATATTCAGCTTTTCTTTCTCTTTTGACTTGGTCAAATCCTGAATCTTTGCATGGGCATGTTTGAGCTTGGCCCTTGCAATCCTGCTTCTCTTGGCATAGTGCTTTGCCATCTTCCTATGAATAGTAGCGTCTTTATTTTCCTTCTCTAACAGGCTTTCCAACTGTAAATTTTCTCTCTCAAGCCAAGTGTCGTTGTCTCTTTCAATCACTATGGCATGCAACTCACTTGGAGTAAGTTGCTCTGCCAATTCTTCCTCCTTTTTCCATTCCCGGGCTAAAGCCCTCTTCATTCCAATGGTCCTTGGTCTCTGTTTAGGAAGCTAATATTCCTCATCATCACTGTCATCAAATATGCCCAAGGTCTCATCCAGCAAGGCCTTGGCCTTTCTGGCCTCTCTTTGAGCTCTAATTTCCCTGACCTCACTGATGGTCTCCTTTGTCTTCAACTGCTGATTCTCTAGATTAATAAAGTTAATCACATTCTTTTCTCTACCATGATTAGCTTGAAGAACACTAATCTTGCAATCCTCGCCTCTGATCAATGCATTTGTGATTCTAACCTCATCCTCATCATAAAGTTCAATCAACTGAAACTCTTGCTCAGTTTCATGTTTGTCATCCTCCTCAACAACGATATGCTCTGTATCCTTTTCCTTGCCCTTGTCTACTTGTTCTTTTGATGAAGAAGGTATGGCCCCTTTAATATAAAATGAAGAAAATGCATGCCTGTGGCATCTCTGATATGTCAAAGGAAATGGCTCATTGTCAATCATTTTAGTGCTAGCTTCCCAATGTCCCTTTCACTCCTTGATGCTTTGGTATCATGATGTGATGTTGAAGGGTTGTGGAAAGGTGATGAGGAAGGATCAATATGTGGTGAATGGATGTATGTGTATGGATATCTATGAGTAGCGGTATGTAATGGAAAAGTGAATATGGGAGGATGAGATGATGAAGGAACATTCTACTCATGATGAATAGGTGCGGTAGTGAAAACCTTATTTGCAATGAATGCATCCCATGAAATTTTTTTCTGCTGAAGTAGATGCATGACCACCATTTTGATGACTGAATGATGAAATAGGCTCTGCATTTTCTAATTGTAATCTCTCTTTTGCACAATGTAAGCCATATTTTCAATGCTTCAGACACTACAAGGAAAAGACCCTCTAGCAGATTTTTTTGAGGAACCACAAAGAAAATTACCCCATACATCCATTTGTAGCGGAGGTTACTAGAGGAGCTTGGCAGGCAGAGGGTTTTGCAGATGTTTTCCTATCGGTGCCCTTATCATTAAAACTCGCCCTAGTGCTCTCAAAAAAAGAAAGCAGTGGCGTCGACAAAATCATTGGCACACTAGACACCGTGAAATACGTACACACCTGCCTGGTTCGTCATAATGTAATAGAGCACCGGTGCCTCGCAACTCGTCTGTGTCGGTGCATTATAAAACACAACACCAACACCAAAACCACTAGATGCAATAGACAGAAACTGCATTGGTGCATCATAAAAAACACGCCAAAACATAAACCAACTAGTGCATTTGTAACAAACAGTACTGGTGCACTTATAAAAAATGCGCACCAGTAAAGAGTTAAATTAAAAAAATATTTACGACAAAAAACCCAAATTTTTCAATTTTCCAGTGCTCCTGAGCTATCAATTACCGGTGTGCACGATACCATAGAACACACCAGTCCACACCGAACATTCGCACACTGGACAACGTGCACGAAGTAGACACATTGCCGGGGCGTCCAATTACTGTAATGCACCAGGGTGTCAATACTCTTCCGTGTCGGTGCATCATAAAAAACCATGCCAAAATAGAAACGAGGCAGTGCGTTCTTCTCTAAGAGCACTGGTGTGCCATAAATTGCATGCACTGGAATAGCGTTATATAAAAAAAAAAATTAAGGCCAAAAAATCGATGCTTTTAGACTATTAGGCATTGGTGCTTTACCATTACGCCGCCCCTGTGGATCATCGAATTTTTGCACCGAAATTGAAACATCCCAATGCGTAGTTAGGGAAATGCCCCAATGTGTTATAAACAACGCGCCAAAATTGATACCGCCCGGTGCAGTTTTATTTAACCGCACTCATGTGCCTATAAAACCCCGCACACCAAAACATGGTTAATTAAAAATAAATTACGGCCAAAAAACTTCATTATTCACTTTCCTCAGTGCTCCAGAGCTCTCAAGCCCTGGTTCTATTTATTTATTTCTGAGCCGCCCTGACATCGGTGCTCTCATTGCACCCATTACATGCACTACTGCTTTGCATTGGCCACCAATCTCCAGATTCCATTTTGAAAAACAGTGAGCAAATTTTATTTTCCAAATTTTACAGCCAATATGCCTCCTGGACGGCGAAACGTATAGGTATTTTTCTAGTTTTTCTATAATTAAGCCTTTTAGCGGATTAGAAATTGAAATAAACTTAGAAATAATCATTAAAAAGGAAAAAAAAAATTCACTCAGTGCACTCGAGTTGTTTGGCTCACACCGGATAGTAGTGCTACCTATAAAATTTATAGGCAGCACTGTTATTGGTGCTAATGGTAACTTCACATTTCTGGGGTGGTGTCAGAAGGCGCCCCGAATAATTTTAAACTAAAAATAAAAAAGAAAAAATGTAGTGCACTCATTTATCCACGTGCACCATTGATCCCATCAATCACAGTACGGTGTGTTGACTTAATTTTCCACCCTGGTTTATGTTAGCGCACCCCATTTTGCATTCCGAGAGGGTCAACGGTGCGACCAGGTAAAAGACCACACCGTTAACTATGTCATTGTCATGAAGTCGGTGCGCTAACATGACTATACGCGCTGGGGTGTATATTTCAATCAATTCACCACTATTCTAAATCATATACAATCCACGGTGCTTGAAAAATAGACATCTGCATCGAATCCAATGCGGTTTGTTTCATTAGGGGCCCTGGGGATGATGCGCTAAAATATTAGGAAATTGACACCGGTGCGTGACTATTTTAATGAAGCACCGACTTGTATGTTTGTTTTTTTTTCAAAAGAAATTGTATATGTATATTTATAAATACATTTCTTTTTAATTAAAAAATTTATTTAATATGGTAGTGATTGAGAGAGAACAGGAGCAACAACAGCAACAACAAGCAGAATAATATGACATGATTCGCCAGTGGGAGGCAAGAGAGAGGGAGAGAGATGGATGCCCTGCCCTATTATTGCAACTACCCAAGAGATCCTTATGCAGGTAGGTCTCTTCAAGTTCTATGAGGAGGCTATTTCCGGCCTAAAGGCCCATAGTGTGCTTTTGAAACATCTTATCAGCATGTGGAATGCCTACCGACAGGATTTTCATTTTGGTCCTTACCAGTGGTACACACCCACTAAGGAGGAAATTTATTTTATTACAGGACTATCGAGGAGAGGGGTGGATTTTCCCTCATTCCTAGACGTGACAGCTGGTTGTGTAGCAGAGAGTTAGTTAGTTTACTCCCAGAGATACATTGGAGCACATGTATTATCTCCTTCAGAGTTTCAGGTACCTGGAGGTTAGTTATGTATAGGTTCTTTTGGTAGATAGGACATGCAGTGCGTATTTATTATCACTTCGATCATATTGCACAAAACCAGTGACGGGAAACACATTAGTTGCTTGCTTTTATATTGTGTTGATTCTTTAGTACAACAACCATGACTTGTTAGGTGTTTTGCCATTTTTTTGCAACAGTTTTGTACGGCCTTAGATAGATGTCGTGCTCATGCACAAGGGAGGGTCAACTTCTCTTTTGCTTCAGAGTTGTTTTGTTTATTTTTTGATAGGTTTCAAAATATGAGACCTAGTTTTGTTAGACAACCTCGTAGGTCGATGTTTAAGGCCCGGATGTGCATGTGGGGGAAGATGATGCCCAAGATGGGAGACACTATGTTTCCAGCAAGGATATCACATGATTCGCTAGACTTAATAGCTAGTGTTGGTGGGCTGCATCCCTTCATTATGGTCCCATGTCCTTATGCTAGACTAGACTGGCGAGGGTGTCCCAACATCCTCTTCACTCCTGATGAGCTTCCAGATGATAGAAGTAATATTATTGTTTTATTTATATTTATTCTAACATGTTCTTTAACTTGTTCTTATTAAATTGTGTAATGAAATTGTCTAATTATCATTTTGTACTTGCATATACTTTGCAGACATTGGCTCTTTTGATGGCGATGAGTTGTCGAATCCACCACATGATCCAGGTGTCGATCCGGATGATTATGATTAGGAGAAGGCTGATGTGCCGGAGGATGAGGCAGGCGGTGCAACAAAGAGATGTGCTGATCCTGTGCCTCATGGTGCACCGGTACCACCTTTTGCTAGGCGTGGTTGACCTTAGAACAGATACTGAATGGAGTTGGGCAGCCAACTTTGTGGATTGATTTCAGATGCGGGCATCAAGCCCACTCATTACAGAGAGATACAGGGTGATGATAGACCATTATAGATGTGGAGAGGCATGTCGCATGACATGTAAAACCTGATGCAGCATGTCGTAGGAGCTACGATAGTTGTTACGCGATTGAGGAGTATTGTCTGTAGCTATCAGTGTAGTCAAGCTGCGGCACGTGATGGAAAGTCTGCCAGTAGTGACTAATATGCATATCGTGATCGTTCACCCCACGGTGTACCTGATGATCAGCATGAGGCTACAGTGGTGGCATCTGACACTATTCATCATGGAGATGAGGCTAGACCATCGGCCGCATCCAGTCAGCAGCCTGTAGCATTCATCATGAGTACTAGTCACGATCGTCATGAGCAGGTTGGACCATTGACTACCGAGGCTACAGTACTATTGACTAAGCAAGCCTCCACTACTACTGCGCCTCATACTGATCATGTTTTACTACCACCAGTGGATGCATCCATCAATAACAGTGATCATCATGATTATGAGCAGGCTAGTCGACCATTGACTGTTTAGGTTGCACCAATCTTTACTGAGTAGGCCGAATCCACTTGTACTAGTGTTATTGATGTTGTTATACTACCACCAGTTCCTGATCCATGAAATTTATATTACAGTTGTATAATTTTAACATTATTCAGTTATATCTATCTATATATATATATGGTCCGTGTATTTTATGTTCATGTTGCAGTTGTACTTAATTTTCATGTTGATGATCATCATGATGTGGCACATATTGTTAGTGATGTTAGATATGTTCATTTAATGTTTAGCTTGCAAATAGATGTGTATATGTGATAGGTGCAGGAGTTATTAGACGTTATATTGATATGTATATTTGATGTTTGTGTCGTGATGATGTTAATATATAATTCTAATTTGATGTTAATTGAATGTGTTTATTAGTCGAATATGATGTTTGTACGATGGTTATCATGATTGTGATGATGTTTATTAATTAATTTAATATTATTAAATGACCATGATATTTATTAAATATTATGTCGTGAATGTAATTGTAATTTAAATTTTAATTCTATGTACAATGATAAAATTGTATTTGTATTTGTACTAATTGTAATTTTAAGTGTAATTGTATGTAAAATATTTATTAATGTAAAATTTTAATTTTAATTGTAATATTTAATTTATTTTGAAATGATTGTAATTTTATATATGAAAAATTGTAAAATTGTAATTCTAATTCTATTTGTATGTAAATTTCACAAATTGTAATTGTATTTGTAATTGTAATTTTATTTGAATTGTATGTAAAATATTTGTAAAATTGTAATTGTAATTGTAAATGTAATTCTATGTAAAATTGAAAAAGTAATTGTATTTGCAACTGTAATGTTAATTGAATTGTCTGTAAAATATTTGTAAAATTGTAATTGTAATTGTAAATGTTATTATACATAAAATTGTAAATGTAATTGTATGTAAAATTAAAATTGTAATTCTAATTCTAATCGTAATTCATGTATGTGAAATTAATGTAAAATTGTAATTTTAATTTTAATTCTAATTGTAATTGATGTAATTGTATTTGTAATTGTAATTTTAATTGAATTTCCTATAAAATATTTGTAAAATTGTAATTAGAATTGTAAATGTAGTTATATGTAAAATTGTAAATGTAATTATATGTAAAATTAAAATTGTAATTCTAATTCTAATCCTAATTCATGTATGTGAAATTAATGTAAAATTGTAATTGTAATTTTAATTCTAATTGTACTTGCAATTTTAATTAATGTAATTGTATGTAAAATATTAATTTGTAAAATAATTCTATTAATGTGAAAATTTTAATTCTATTAATGTGAAATGATTTTATTAAAATATTTAAATTTGTAAATTTGCAAATAATTGTAAATTAACAAATCTAGAATAATATGAATTTTTGTAACATAAAGTTTAGAAAATAATGAAAATAAATTCATGTACTTTATAATTATCATTATTTTATTATGATCTTACATATATAAAGTTTAGAGAATAATGAAAATAAATTCATGTACTTTATAATTATCATTATTTTATTATCATCTTAGATAAAAAAAAAAAACTTTAAAAATTCGGTTGCGCTTATCATCCTAACAGGCCCCAATGTGTCACATTTCCATGCACTCGAAACGAATAAACACAAATAAAAAAAATGCAACTCTAATTTGTTTAAGTTAAAAAAAGGTAGCAATTTGAAAAATGGGCAGAAAAATATTTTTGAAAATCTAATTTGATAAAATAATTCTTTAAATACTAGGCACTTTTCATTATTTCACTAATTTTGCTAAAAATTTTCAGTCAGATTTTTGCAGGAGACAGGCCTGGAGCAATAGAGCACAAGGGCACTGTGGATGGTGAAATACATTCGAATAGAAGTATTCAGACAATCAAAAACCAAAAATATGGGGATTCAAGCCCTTTATCATAGAATTTCAAACCATTTCATGATTAAATTTAATTATTTTTTTTACTTTTTTCTGCATTTTTTTATTTTTTCCTGCAGTTTTATCCATTTTTACCCTGGACCCTTCATTTTTTTCTTTTTCCCTTTCTTCTCCCTATTTCCATGATTCCATAATTATTGTTTTTCATTTTAGATTGACGTCTAACCCACGAGACGACTTGCATAGTCGGATCCCAATCCATTCGGCCATTGCATGAATTTTTGAAAAAATGGATTTTTCCTTATCGGTGCGCCCTGCGTACAACACCGCACCAATGCTCTGTATTATTACAGTGCACCGCGCAAGTTCTGTGTCGTAAAAACTTGAAAAAGAAATTTAAATCCGTGCGCCAAATCTGAAATAGGGCATCGGTGCTCTCTTTAACTAGGAAAGCACCGTACGGTGTATTACACCATTTTTGCGGTGCATTTATAATACCCCATGCACTGTTAGGTCTATTACACTATTTTTGCGATGCGTTTATAATACTGAAGGCACCGTACGGTGTATTATTCTATTTTTCAGTGCGTTGTTAATATATCCACACATCGGTGGCGGTGTAGATTTCATGAAAGGCACACTAGTGTCTCGAGATTTATTTTCTACCTGAAAATTTGAGAACTTATTTATAAATATATTAATGAATGATATGCTACTGGTTCAATATTGATAAATAAATAACTGACAAGATATTAAGTAACAAAAATACTGTTAACACATCAAGAAAAGAAAAAAAGGCAAGTTCTTTGCAAATTCTTTATAAAAAGTATTATTTTTGAACTATATGTAACTTTAACTAATATGTATTTTTTACTGTGTATCATGCAGAGCCACAAAATGACGAATCTCGATATGATTATTTTTGATCTATGACCAGAAGAGCGTAAAAGTTTAATGGAAAAATTGCAAAAATATGAATCAGGTGAATGAAATAGTACTATCGATCCAATATGAGTTTCTTTTATTAATTATCACTAACAATATACTTAAAATTGTTAGATAACATGTGTCAAACAATATACTAATTCACATCTATTTATTGTTCTAAAGGGACCAACAACTTAGAAAATGAATGTTGTTCTAAGAAAAGAAAAGAAAATAGAACATGCAAATGAAAATGAATTGCTCCTTGGCTCATTTGGAGTGGTGCTAGAAGTTAACGAAGCGGGGAAAAGCTATTACAAAAGTTTGAGGGATCAAGTGGAATGAACACAACAACGTGCTTCAAATGTAATATGTAATCATTGAATTTTTCGATCATTAAGTAAAATAAATAAAAAATTTAGCATTAAATATTAATTTTCAAGAATTTTGTTACAGAAAAGAGAATAAAATGGAACCCATTGAGTACATAAAATAGGACGACAAGGAATAAAATGGTTGATCTCTAAGTTTGTGAGTAATTGTTGCTTCCTTATAACAACTTAACTAGATTTCATTTTTGTATTTTTTAAGTTGTTTTACAAATATCATCATTGAATGTCTTCAAACAGGTGCTAACATACAAAGAAGAACCATCAAATGAATTGATTGAAATTGGGTTAAATATGGGTTGTGAGTATATGTTGGCATATCAAAATTTGAATGTGGAATTTGTAAGCATCTATCGACCTTGTTTTAATTAGCTCCATCTATAACTAATAGAAAAAAAAACATATTTAATATTAAATATATGATTTGTTATGGGGTATAAAACTTGCAGGAAACAAAGTATGGAACTACCCCAACAGATGAAATTTTGAAAGACGGAATGGTACATGGTTTTGAAAGAATGTGTATAGTTTATGAGTCAATTGTTGCTATGGTACATCATTTTTCTTTTTGATTTAAATTGATGTATATTGTTTAATATTGGAATTTTCATTATTCTCACCAATGTATATACACTCATTTCAGTTTATTTTTATTTTTGTAGATGGAAAGTGAAGAAGAAGAAAACAATCAACATCGTGAACAAAAAATTCTTGAAAATAACCCAAGTCATAGAAGTAGCTCTAGAAGTGACAGCAGTTCAAGCAAAGAATGATGATCACTATGTAATTTGGATATCAAAGCAAGGCATTTTATGTTTTGAAATATGTTTGTGAAATCAGACATTTTTTTTAATGTAATGGACATAGTGTCCCAATTGAAAGACAAAGGGATATGAATAATTGTCCTATTATGTATGATAAAGACTGTGTTATTCATCTCTCTCTCTCTCTCTATATATATATATATATATATATATATATATATATATATATATATATATATATATATATATATATATATATATATATGTTTTAATTTATTCTATTGCATTCACCATTATTTCGTATGTGTTCTACATTGTTGTTCTCAAATGCACTAATAAAAATTTAATTCATATGAATATTGTTATAAGGTTATAACAAATTAATCCAAACAACACATCCAAATGCATTAATAAATGTAATTAATATGAATATTGTTATAAGATGTGTCGAATTTTGATGAATAATGAATTTAAAACAATCACAATTGCACTGTGAGAGGTGGATGTTTCTAAAAAAAACAAAATGAAAACTGGTGCATTTATGTGTCTATACACATCGGTGCGTTTATGATTCTATGGGCACCGCACTAATACCGATTCCAATTATAAATATTGGTGCGTTTTTGTGATACTGCAAACCGAGGCGTTTATGTATCTATAAGCACCGGTGCATTTGTAGATGCCATGTGCACCACACGAATACCGATACCAATTATAAATCTCGGTCCCTTTCTGTGATACAGAGCATTAAGGCCTCATAAAGATACACGCATCGATGTGCTTATATGACCTATGGGCACCACTCAAATCCCAAGACCAATTAGAACGGCCCCATGCATTGTATCACCAACACCAGGCTTGGTGCTGTTGTTTTCCTTAACGGCCTAGTGCATTCTCCTTCGACTGCCCCATTGTGCTATCTACTGATACGTACCAGTGCGTTAAAAATTGATAAGAGAACTAATTAAAAAAAATCTGTAATAACCTTCGGCCACCAATTTTTTTTAAGTTGTGTTGAATTTCCGTTAAAAGCTCTACCAAAACCTCCGTTACCAGAAACGAATGTGGTAGCATATGTTTTTTTGACAATTTTGGCCAATTTTATAAGACTAAAAGCCTCCTTTATAACCTCCGCTAAAGGGTCTTTTCCTTGTAGTGGGAAAAGATCATAAGGCAAATGTAGCATTCTAACTCTATTGAAATGCATAAGAAGACAAATATGGTATGAATAGAGGTGGGAAAACCTTCCTTCACAAGTGAAATACTTCATTATTATCCTCATAATGGGCACATAGCGGCCAAGAAGATGAGAAAAAGGGAAAATGGACTTGCTATTATCTTTATACCTAGGTTTGAGGTATGGCTCAAAATAAATCATATCTAGGTTTGCTTGTTTAAACCAACTCTCTCCCACACTAGGTATCCTTGTAGTAGCTACAATGGCATTGGTTGACATCTTAAATGTAACCCCAACAAGATTGACCTACTTGTCATGATCTAGGTGATTTTGGACTTGCTACACTCTCTCACAAAAGTCAAAACATCCCACATATTTAAAGCAAGAAACAGTGGGAGGAGAGGCCATGATTTCCCTTGTGGTAAAGGGTTCAAATATGTTTATTTTCGCTCCCTTTTGATCATTTCTCCTTGGCATTTTTTCCTCACCAACAATGCCACTATCCTCTTCTTCTGACATTTTCAAATTCAGATTTGTAAAACCCTAGGGTGTAAGTGAAATGAATGAGGGGAAGGGGATGAGATGACTAGATTGAAAGATTAAGGGAATGAGTGTGAATGAAGGGAAATGGATGAAAGGGAATGAGTGTAGGGAAAAGAAAGATGAATGAAAACCATAAATCAATGTAATTACCCTATTTATGATTGCTATTTCTTTTAGGAGGATGAAACAAAGGTAAAAACTATGATGACAAGCTAAAATTAGGGTTTTCTTTAGGGTTTCATTTCCATTCAATTAAGAGTGAACATATAACTTAGAAATAGGGATTATTTCATGTACTTACAACTTAAAAAATGTTTGGAGGACTTTGGCAACAATTTGGAGAAGATTTGAGCATTTTTGGGTTCATAGATCACTCCATAGCCTTCCCTAGCTAGGCATGCAGCGCCACTGGTAAGCACGTAATGCTTCTGCAAATGCGCAACGCCACTAGTAAGTGCACAATTATTCCGCAAACGCACATCACCAAGTTCCACGTGCACATTTCCAATTCAAATTGCATTGAATATTTCAGGCAAGGGCGCAATGCCAGTGCAAACGCACAGTGCCAACTGATGAACGTGCAACCCCAAGAAAACTTAGCACAATTTCACTCAAAAAATCACAAATTATTCCTTTCTTAATGCTTCTGATTTTTTGAGAGGTAGAAATGACCCTTTTGAAGTGTTTTATGGGATTTTATAGGCATGTGGATTTAATTTATCTTGAAAAACCAACTTTCATATGTTTTGAGGTATTCTTCCTTTTCTCACTGATACTCTTTGACACTTTTTCATTCCAAGTTGGATCAATATGAAGTTAGCTTTTATTTTTCTCACTGAGGCTTGACATGTTCACTTTGATAGCTTTGAGATGAAATTATTATGTATAGTAGCATAAAATTACATTTGAAAAAATAAAATAAATTACATAAGTGACTTTTTATCAAAATGACAATTTTGATAATAAGAGTCCTGAAATTGAAAATACAATATTTAAAACATAATGAAACCATCATGATGATCTTGCTTCAATCCCTCTCATATGTGTTTTGACCTCATTGTAATGAACATAAGACCTTGAAAAATGGAAAACCCTAATGACCTAATTAAACTGCTTTTTGACCTAATTTTGAATGAAATTTTGACTTAAAAACTTTCAAGTGAAAACATAGCATTTTAATATGTTTTTATGCTCAAAGGAACATGGGAATGAGTCAGCAATATGAATCATGGAGGGAGAAAAATTTTATTTGACAATGAAAACCACCAGCGGAGTAAATTTATTTCATGACCTAATAGAATGATAACAAATTTATTCAGTATGGGACACCTAAGATGCACATGAAAAAGTGTTTTGATCCTTGGTGGAAGTATGAAAATACTTACATTAACACTCCCCACAGAAACTTTGGAAGACCTTGGTCACATAGCATGGCACGGGTAGCTTCCACAATGGTCATGTTCTTTCTTTCATCAACACCACTATACTGAAGAGTATACACAGTTGTGGTCTCCCTCTTGATGCCAGCTTCTGTACAAAATCTCTTGAACTCATTTGTCTCATATTCAGTGCCATTATCGGTCCTCAATATCTTCATCGTCTTCCATGTTGAATTTTCCACCAAGGCTTTGAAGGTACGGAATGACATGAAATCCTCATCATTCCTCTTTAATAAGTATATCTAGGTTTGGCGATAGATGTCATATATTAATGTCATATAATAAGAATATCCTCCCAAGGATGTCACGGGCAGCATAGAAAACATATCAAAATATACCAATTGCAAGACATCAGATGTCTCTGTGACACTTGAGAGGAAAGGTCCGCTTGTATGCTTTCCTTTAGCACAACCTTGACATACACCTTCATGATCATTTGTGAACTCGGGCATCCCCATCATCACCTTCCTTTCTTTGGGAAGGGCTTTGGAGTGAAGGTGTCCAAACCTCTACTGCCATAGTTCATTCTATCAGATAGTATCACATGTCATCACTCCCAATGAACTTCCTCCAACCTGGTAGATTGTATCAACTATAAACCCAATCGTGATAGCTTCCTTGAAAATTTTCTTCTAGATATGCACCTTCCGATCAACGAATGCCACATTGAAACATTTTTCTTCCATGGCTGAAATAGACACAAGGTTCCTCTTCAAATCAAGTACATATAATACATCTTGCAAGCGGAGGACTTGACCTTGAGACAAGTGGAGGGTCATAGTCCCTATCCCTTTCACGGGATATTTGGCATTATCTCCAAGGATAATTTTCAAATTAATGTCCTTCTCAACCATGTTAGAAAGTGTTTCCTTGAACCTAATGATATGCCTTGAGGCACCACTATCTATCAACCAAACATCCATAGTGTTGGGTAGAGATGGAGAACAGAGGGAAGATACAATAATGAATTCATTTATTTTATCATCATAAACATTGGATTCCTCCTACCTGGAATTTCTCAACCTTTTGTAAGGTTTCCCATTTCCACCGGAGGGAGCCTTCCTCCTTCCTTTGAACCCATTGTTCCTTTGATTTCCATTCCTCCAGTTTTTTTGTTGTCATCATCATCAAGAGAATCCTTCTTGTAAGGGCATTCTCTCGCATAGTGACCAGGCTTGTGACAAGTGTAGCATTTACCTTTCTTCCCTTGGGCCTCTTATCTTCATTTTTTCCTTCGACCACCAAAGCTCTTCTTCTTAGCACAAGCAGTGAAGGAAAAATTTCCTTCATTTTTATATTCCTTCATCCTTGTCTCTTCTTTTATGCATCTCAATAGTACTTCATCAAAATTAGGTATCACATTCTTATTAAGAATGGTAGTGTCGAATACATGCCATTCATATAAGAGACCTCCAAGTGCAGTGAGAACCATATCTCGATCATCTATTCTCTCCCCAATAGCCACAAGATTATTCCTAATTTTGGTCAGGTTCAGAAAATATGATTGGACAGATTCATCCCTGTATTTCTTCAGATTCTTGAGTTGATTCTGAAAGAATAGGACTTGATTTGAATTTTTGTTCTTGAACATGTTAACCAACATATCATACATCTCCTTGGATGTGCCCAGCTTAGAGATGTAGGAAACCATAATATTATGAATTGAGTCCCTGATCATCAACTTCACCTTGATTTCCACCTTCTTATACTTTGACTTGGTGGCAGCAGGTATAGCGGATGGAGGCTCATGGATTTTACCCTGCACATAGTCCATGACATCTTGGTCTTCCAACATAAGATCCAAAGTCATCTTCTAGGCGTGGTAGTCTCCCTTCCTAGTCAATTTTTCATCATCTTTAAAGCCATTGTAGTTTGAGATACCCATGCTCTTCTTGAGTGATTGCTACAAACTTGGGCTTTGTCTTCACCTTAGCTCTGATACCATGTAAATTTTCGTAGATGTTATATGCTTGATGGGACTTTACTTTTTGTCCCCAATATCATTCACTAATCACATAAGCAAGAAATTAAAATGTAGATAGTACATACCAATAGATCGACAAAAGACAAGCCAAAAATATATATGTTTGTTGGTGCATTACGGTGGTCAGCAGCATGCTTTAAACAACAAAGTCTCAATACGGTCAACCAACCAGAAGTGTCACACAACCGTCTAGGACAACCAGATCAGTCAACCCAAAATTCAACAAAAATCAATGCGGTCACACTGAATGGTCAATGCAAATAGTAGGAGCAAGAAAGTCAATGCAGACAAGTTAAATTCAACATCCTATGCCAAAAAATGTGGATTGATGAGATCGAATTTTAGGGAGATTTTTGGGTTAATTTGACCAAGCATTGACCAAACATTGGTGAATTTCTGCGCTATAAACCCTAGAGAGTCAGAAACCCTAACTGCAGCTTTTTCCCATGTGTGAGTGAAGAAGGGACTCTGAGAAATAATCGAATCAATCATATGAGGAGAGAGGATGTGATGTGATGGATGAGTGAAAATGATCTCAAACATTGACCTATTTATATCCATCAATGAGGGTGTATGACACAACTATTGGGGCTTCAAGCCTACATTTCATTTGAGGCCGACGTGCACATATTTTGAATAAATTCAAAATAAATGTTCTGCTCATAGAATCAAGATGATATTTAGATCGATCTTGCATCTCTCCGAAAGAGGAATCCAATAAAAATATTGGCATATTCATCTCAGCATCACAACATGGAGTTTAGACCTAGTTGTACAAATTTAATAGATAGGGATTATGATAACAACGTTTTGGGAATGAATTTTAACAATATCGGATGGTATTAAGTGTAAGGGAAATGGGATTTCTAGAATAATGAGTGCAAGGGAGAAAAACTAGGGTTTCAGATTCAAGAAGACACCAAATTTTCTTTTACCGAACTCACACATTCAAAATGACTTTGATGAAGAGGAGAATAATGTAAAAGTCACTTACTTACTTGATTGGAAGTGTGAAGAATGATTTCTGAAGTTTGGGTAATCTTTTTGCAACTTTGATGAGTTTATGATCCTTTCTGGTCATACGCGTAGCGCTAAAAGGATAAACATAGCACCAAGAGCATACACACACTTTTTCTCTGTTTTTCTCAATTTTTCTCAGAAAATTGCAAATTTTGCTCTCTTTAGTTGTTTTCTCAATGAAATAAGAGGGAAATGAATTTGAATTTAATTTCTAGGAGTCTTAAATACTTAACTGATTTTATCTTAGAACCAAAAACCCATTTTTCCTATGTTTTTTTCTCACTTTTTGAAAGCATGTTGAATATCCTTTTTCTTTAACTTTTTCTTCTTTAAACGATGAATTTGTTGGATTTTAACACTTGTCACTTTGATCTATTGGAAATATTGAGTTTGGCATGGAATTTGGAGTTGACGATTGTTAGGGAAGCTACTTATTACATATAAAAAGCATAAAATTACATAAAAAAACAAATAAATAAAAACTATGTTTTTTGTAAATAATTACATTTGAGTATGAAAATCATAATAGAAAAAATAATTACAACCTTTAAATATCATATTTACATGCTCATAATGCTCTGATGATGATAATTAAATGTTTATTGAATCCCTCTCAAGCCTTTTGTTGACCTTATTGAGATGAACTTATGCATTTTGGACCTTGAAACGTAATGACCTAATGGGACTTTGGATGAATTTTATTTTATGGTTGACTTTAACTGAGATAAGACATAGTTAAATGAGATTTTCAAAAGTGTTTTTATGCTCAGCAAGACATGAAGGTGGGCTAGAAAATGAGAATTTATGTGGGAGAGAGATTTTGAAACTAGGCTACCATCACTAAATCAATTTTTTACATGACCTAATGGAATGCTTAAACTTTTTTGAATGGGAAACCTAAAATGAGAATAAAAAGAGTGAATCTGATCACTGATGGTAGAATGCATATTCTGACAGGAAAAATATGTTAACATGATTGTGCGTCAAGTTGTTTCTAGTTGATTGTGTCCAGAAATTTTGGAAATGAATCTCATTGTTTGGTTCATAGGCTCTAGGAATTTGATTGCTACCTCTACTAAACTTTCATCACTTCGATTGCTTGGGAGTAAGATTATGAAAGTATTTTCCAAGTCCTGCTTCTTAGTGGGAATCAAAGAGAGATTAAACTACATTCATGATTATCAAATCAACTCTAAGTACTATTCTTCTATCAACAACTAACACATCCACCTTGGTTTCTTTTGTTATTCTTTCAAAAGCATCAAAGGTTGGTTTCAAATAATCAATGTCAATGTCAAGATTGCATAACAAGAAAAAATTATCATTACTTCTGGAACTTTGTATGCCACTTTGTAAATGGTAGCCCTTCTTCTATTACATCTAAAAAAAAACACATTTTGTTTTTTAGGCTGAGAACTTGATGAATTAGCCAAGTTCATCCAATATTAGCATTTTCATTTCCACCTTCTTATCTTCCATGTTTTTTCCCTTATTAATTGGATAGGTTAAATATCATTTATCCGTGGAATTTAAGTTTAGGATTGCTTCAAATCAATCATGCATATGCAGAATAAATTTTTACAATGCATCATTAATTTGAGTTCAATCATTCTTTCCTTTTCGTAGAAATCTTCTTCTATTTCCTCACCTTCTCAGTGCTCTCATTTGCATGTTTTTTGTTTAATTTTTGCCAATTATATAGGTATTATTGTGGATGAAATGAATCTATTATTTTTTGGTTGGAAGTATGTGGATGTATGGATGTTCAATTCATCCATATTTTTATTGCATGGAAAGATAATACCAAGCATTTCATTAATCTATGTGCCTAGTATGTGTTTGATTGATTAAAATGGAATATAGTAGTTATTATTTTTTCTATTAATTAACCTTTAGGTGGTCAATTTTAAGGGTTGTCTTTATCATGGTGAAGGTCCATCGTGTACTATATAATAATTGTTTCTTTTTATAATGGTATTTTTGCAATTGATTCATGCTTAATATGAGCCATTTCAATTGATGTGAAATTATTTCCACTCAAAATTTAAGGACATTTATTTTGCTGCAAAATATATATCTATGCATTAACTTTAACTTACTATATGATATTGTTTTAATCCATGTAAAATGCATGAAAATATTATTGAATTTATGCTCTTTGAGTATTTAAGACTATGCATTTCAAAGAAATATTGTTGAGGTATTTTAATTTTAAGTTGTGAACTAACTATGAGTTTTTATCTTCTACTTTGACTTTGACAGTAAAAGAAAAAGATGAATTCTACATGTGAAAGAAGTTGTTGAGGGAAAACATGAATTTCAGATGTGAGAGATGAAATCTTGAAGGATCAACGCACTTTACAGAGATGAATCTCCCTTGATGGTGCTGTGAAGAATCAAATCAAGGGCTTCTTACTAAAAATTGTTTCTTCACCTCCTCAAGATGCTCCATCTTCTTCATCACAAGTTATAGAAAAATTGATGGCATTGAGTTACTTCAAGGTGAGTGGCCAAAGCTTATCACGCGAGTATTACTCAACATGGGCAGCCCAAAAATGGAACTACCCACACATCCCTAACACACCACTCTAGAAACTCTTCCATATCTTTGTGAGGTTTTTTTTGCAGATACTCTTTCGCAGAATTTGGTGAATTCCATCCTCAGATCTATTCTACAGGGAATGAATTCATCTATGATTAGCAATGAGGTTAGTCTTGCTGTAACTTCAGCATTGTATAATTATTTGAATTTTTCTCTAATGAATTTTTCTAGTGATATAGAGAGGGATTGTATTATGAGAGTAGTGTTTAAAGCAAACTTGTCCCCAAAAGTAAGGATTTAGAAAGCTACTTTTGAGTTCATTGTACTGATACCCTCTACACATTATTAGAATCTTGTCCCTTACATGCAAGACATATTTTCTATTATAACAAAGGTTTTCAAAATTGATGAAGAGATAGTTTCTCTTCATGTTATCAATTTTTGGAGTTTTGTATGTGATGAAGAAATTGCGTAATTAGATTCAGATTTGCCTTGATTTTATTTTATTAGGAAAGCACTTCTTGCTCTTGTGCCAATGTTATTAGAGACATTTTGAAACAAGAAGAGGACCAAAATGAGGATGAGGGGGCATAGAATCTTTCTCTAGTTGGAGGAACTTGATTGTGCCTTGTTGCAAGAACTGTGGGAGATGACGTTGCGCCCCTTGTGATGCCATCTATACATAGGGGCTTTAGTAAGGGAGCAATACTATACCATGTGGGCTCATATTGGGGGATATATATTGAGGAAAAAATGACATAATATATTGGGGGATATATAGGGAGTAAAGAGTTTTTATATTGGAAGATATAAAAAATGGAGCTAAAAATTAATGAAAAAATGGATACGTACAATATATAGTGAAAGTAGGGGTTTTTCAAATTGGGAATTTGTATCACGTTTATATTGGTAGGGTGTTGAATAATGTGATTTTTAGAGTTATTTTCCAATATGTGATCAAATTAAGGGTATTGTTAATATGCCATGAAAGCACTTGAAATGGCAGAGGTTCATTGAGTGAAGCCCTAGCACATCTATAGAACAAAAGATATCAAAGCTAGATTGTAGATGTTGAGAGGCGAATACTTATGCATTTGGATCAATTTTGGAGGGTCCACCACATGATAAACTTACGCCTCTTGTCAATGTTTCTCTCAACTTTATTCTCAATACAATGATGATAAGAATAAACATGTTAAAGACACAACTACATGGACCCTTTGGATATTATCTGAATTTTTCCACAGTTCAACAATAGATACACATGACCTATTATGGCGAGCTACTAACAAGACATGAAAGGGAACAGGAACAAAACAATAAAAAGGTAATAAAAAGGTCTCACAGTGACATCTTGTCACATAAGTCAGAAAATACCTTGTAAAACATGAAATTACATTTTAATAATGAGATTTTCAACATGTGATGCAATTACTAATTTATTATTTAAATTAACTCTAACAAAAATTTTAAATATCAACTTTTAAGATCCCACTCCACACTTTTTAAATCAAAAACCAAGATAAAAAAGCAAAATACTTAGTAAACCAACCTACTTACTTAACCTTTTTAAGCTAAACATTATTATTATTCTCCAACCTAAATTGGCACTTATTATTTCTCTCACATATTCATGACATCTTCAATTCATAAATAATCGACGCACTTAGTATTCCATTTTTAACAAAGTCAAATTTCTCTCACATATTCATGACATCATCAATTCATTATCCAAAATCCAGGCTAAAAGGTCCACTAGAACATTTTTTAAAAGTTCACAATGCTGTTAAACAATTATTCAAAAGCTTCGTAAACAATTATTTCCTGCAGAAATCCAAACAATAATTTCTTACTTTCTCACTATAACCTATGTCCGAAGAAATCCTGGGTAGTGCAGCGAATCTCGCAGTAGTCAAAAAATCGTATTCTCGCAGCAACGAAATTAATCATATTAAAAAGTACGAGAAAGAAATACATGTTACTCGTACCTTTCATAAATACCTTTCAAATTCTGCAAAATAACTCGTCAGTCTACAAAACTAAGCATCATTCCCCAACACGCATAGATTTTGACACATCAAACAATTATGATTAAATAAAGAGATGCAATCAATGGCACTGCTATAACATCGGCTCGGCCCTGTCAGGAGTCACTACGGAAGTCGGCAAACTGACTTTGTGATTTGTCAGCAAAGTTGGCAACTGAGGATGTGATTTGTCAGGAAAGTCGGCAATGTAAGTGAAAGTGTGGATGGATTTCTCTGTGAATATAGATGAGGATTATATTCTCCTGTATAGAATATATGTCCAAACATATACAACAATAATACAAATGGTTCAAATATATACAACAGTAAATACTCTGCAAACATTATAGAAGTACATATAGAAAGCATTATAGAAGTACATATACAAATTACATATCATTATAAAAGTCTGCAAACAGAGCATATATCCCTATCAATATAGAAGTCTGAAACAAGCAAGCGAACAAAGCGTATAGGTGGGTGAAAGTATGGAATATGAGTCTTTGTGCGAGACATTTTGTACAATTTAATTTGGCACATATATGGTTCCATTATATTTAAAGGTAACATAAATAAGATTATATATATCCTAATATATATAATATTAAATATTCTATTACAAAATATATAATATTTAATCTGTAGAAATAAAATATTTATCATTTGTTTATTTTTTATCACTTTTGTATTTTTATATTAATTACAAAAAAGTTTTATAATAAAAAACATACAACAAAGTATATGGGAGAAGTTTTTATATACATAAGAACATCATTATGAAATAAAATAATTTGACGAGAAACTATTAAAAATATCCCACATATATAATAACTAGTAGCATGTTTCATATATATTCTTATGATACAAATAACTCTATAAAAGATAACATTAATTATGAGTGTTTTCTTCGCATTTTTATGGAATTTCTCAATGGTAGATTATTTCATATTTCCTTATCGAAACATAGGTGTAGCCCTTGTCCTCTTTATTATTGAATGTCAAATTGATAAATTATTTATGCAAAAGGTGAAAGCTGTGGCTTCATAACTCATTGCATTCTAGATGAAGGGATTCTGATGGTTGCATTTAGTGTGAGAGAATAATGATTATATTGGCAATCTGAGTTGTGCAAGTCTGTTCGATCATTATAATTTTTTGAGGAATTTTTTTGAGTAATACTGAATTAGTGTGAATGAGGATCTCATGGAAATGAAAAACTTTAAAAAGCTTTGAAATATCTCTATTATATATGTATGTCCCCATTATATATATATTAAAAAGGCTTACACAATAAAGTTGAAAAAAACTAATAAACAAACCTTAAAATTAATCACACCACACCAAAAAAGTTAATTGGTATTTAAATTACAATTCCCACTAACATGAGCACGTAGCCTCCATTAGTGAGACATCTCATGAAGAGCTTGAGATGGAGAGGTTGTCTACCGAGAGTTAGGGTGTTTGATTTTCAGATAAAACACCATTTTGCAAAGAACAAAATTCCATTGTAAGTCATACAAGCTAGATTACCTTATAAGCAATTAATAAGATTTAAAGAGAAAAAGAAATAATTTTTCATTAAATGAGAAATTACAAATAAAAGCCACATTAATTAAACTATTTCATAAGAAAACAACTAAATGAATTAATATTCTCGTCAATATAACTTTTAAATAAAAATTTACAAATCAAATTTACCAATTCAAAAAAAATTACACTTAAAATAAAGTGTTTGATTTCAATAATAATACCATTTTGAAAAACATAATCCCTAAATCACTAATTAATTAATAAAAATTCAAATTCAAATTAAAAAAAACTCAAAAAAATATTAACTCTAACTCAACTCAATTTCTAAATAATAAATTAAGAATACAATTTATTAATTCTATAGAATAAAAAACCTAATAGATATCCAAAAAGAGGTGTACATTATGCTCAATTCCAAATTGTGAAGCTTTGCCACTAATTCCGCCACTTAATGTAATGCACATTCTTGATAACCAATTAAAAATTATGAATATTATAATTTAAATATAATTAAATTTTACATTAAAAATATTAAAAATTTATTAAATTTAGATTTTTTGAAGTATTAAAATACCTAGTTTTGTATTTTGTATTATTTTGTATTATTTAAGTTTATGTTATCTATTATTTTCTTTTATATTAAAAAAGTTACACATTAATAAATTTATCTATTTATATTTATACCAATTTAATCTAATTATATTTATAGTTGACAATTTATATCTTATTATAAGAAGAGGTTCTAATAAAAATTTAAAAAATGATAATCATATGTATTGGTTCAATTAAAAAAAAATAGATAATTTAATTGAATTGAATATGTTGTTTTCATATAAATAATCATCTTATTTCATAATTTCATGTTTAAATTTTACTATTAAACACATAATTATAAATAAGATTAATTATATATATATAAATAATTTTATAATATAAATTAAAATAATGATAAATAGTATTAACAACAATGATATATGATTTTCTTTTTTTAATATTTTAGAAATATATATTTTGAGGAAGCCTAATGGTTAAGAGTATGTGTTTCTTCTTTGAAGATCACATGTTTAAATACATTCCAAATATAAATATACTATAATATAAATAGTATTATTAAGAGCCTAGAACTACCAAGAATAGATTTAAGCATATATTTCTCTTCATGATGATGATATTAATAGTATTGTTAAGAATTAAAAACTACCAAACATATATGGATTTGGTAAATAACATTTAAAAAGTATATTTAATAGCAAACAATTGATTTTTATATAGACCATAAATAAAATATTTGTATATGCATTTTGAATAAAATAATTTGTCGAAATAATTTATGTCAAATTTATACATAAAATAATTAAAAACAAATTAATGACATAAAGACTTTTTAAATATTAATATAAAATGAGATGTTTTCTAATAAGAGAAACATGACACTCTTTTAATATTTTCTATAAAAAAAACTCATCAAACTTGATTATTGGATACAAGTGAATTATATTTATAGAAGGGTCCACAACTTAATAAACTCTTAATGGCTCAAGGATCTAATAAACAGTTTGAACTAAATCTAGGAAAATTTTAGAACAATAATTCTAAGAGTATCATAATTTATGCATTTCTTGATTATTGTTATTTATGCATTCGTCGATTATTGTTGTGACTCCCCTTTAATAAATAAATGGATTATCTACTACTCCTAATTTTCTTCTATAAATTTAAATCTTAGCCTCTCAAGGATAATAAATATATTAGCCACAATCTCATCTTTATTATCATATAGCAAGTCAATTTTTTATAACTATATATTTTTCTTACAAAATGATGTGTTAAAATACAATTTGACCTCACATGATATGATGGATTGTTTTCCAATTTGATGTAACCTTGGTTATTGTACTTTATAACTATAGGAACTTGTTGGTTTTCTGCAACATCTTAAAGGATTCTTATAAGCCATATTGTTGGACATGTAGCACTGCAAATGCTTGGTACCGAGATTTTGTGGATGACAAGGAAATGGTTAGCTATTTCATACTTCCTCATGATACAACTCTCATACTGCATCATTATATAACTCCATATCCATACTGAACCCATATTGACAAGTGGAATTCTTTTCATTTGGATTTCTATTCCAATTAGAGATAGTATAAATCGGTAAATCAACATTAGGGTAAAAATGTCAATTTGGGTTAAAATTTTGTGAGAATCGGGGGCAGAAAACATTTTTCCGCAATACTTCAGCCGAAATTTCTAAAAAAGTTTGGCCGAACTCATTCTGCCATTTAGATTGATGGCATACTGATGGCGTGGGAAAAACGATTTTTGGTCAGAGATGGGAAAACTGAGAACAATAGTTCGGCCGAACTCATATTTTATAACTATTTCACTCGCAAACTTTTCTCATTTTTGCGCTTCTTTGTTTGCATAATCTGTATTTCGTGGGACTTTGCTGTGATTTTCATTTCCATTCATTTTTGTGGTGTTGCTACTACTTTGTTGCTGATTTGGCACCTGCGAATCATTTATGTGGCACTGTTGCTGCTCTGTTTCTGATTTGGTGCTCGCAAATTGCTATTCAAGACTTGCGCTGAGCGAATTTCCAGGTAATCTAAAACCATGAAATGAATGAGGTGAGGTGTTTTCACATACAGTTAAGAGAAATTGCTTTGATTGCTTTGATTCCTTTGATGAGATATTCTTGATTCATGATTTAATGTTGGATATGATATTGTGAATGTTGAGTTCAACAGATTTCCTGAATCGTGACTGAATATTTTCTCCTTGTTTAAGTAGGGTATCACCTTAATGGACACATTCCAGACAATGTTCATTTTATTCTATTTGTTTATATTTTTTTAAACATCCATGCATAGAATATTTTTCCCTATATAAACTTCTCATTCCATTCTTCATACATATAATTATTTGGGAATCTGATCTTTAAATCACTTCAAAGGTTCTTTGAATCTTTTCCTTTTATGCAATTAATACCTACTATTAGTGCCTAAGATCATGATTGCTAGATGGATCTATTTTGGTTTTGAAATTCCAACTATGGTTGAACATAAAGCAATAGTCCAACGATGATACATGAATCAAGGATCTTGCGAACCTGGCATGGGTTTAGCCTAGAGGGAATGTATGTGGATTTAGGTCATTTTTTTACTGATGTACATGGTCTTTTACACACCAATAGAGAACGGAGAATGTCAGACAGGGAGAGACATGAGTAAGAATGGACTTACTTATCACAACCAACTATTAATGCCGCTTATAATATCTCTATTATATCCCATATGTTCTTGTATTTATTAAGGAGATACATGGAAAGTGACGTAATGGTAAGGCTACACATATTGAAAGCCAGTAAGTAAGTCAGTATTGATGGAATAATAAAATAGGACACAAAAAACTTCCCCTTATACATATTACTCCTATGGAAACACAGTTACTTACTAGAGTGAGTACTTACCCACAAGCACCTGCCGGAGACACCACAACAAGCTATTACAACCAGCTATTAAGGCCGCTAATAAGAGCTCTGATATATCCCATATGTTCTTGTATTGATTACGAAGATACATGGAAAGCCATGTAATGGTAAGGCTACATGTATTGAAAGCCAGTATGTAAGTCAATATTGAGGGAATAATAAAATAGGACACAAAAAACTTCCCCCTACACAGCGTACTCCTATGGAAACACAATTAGTTACTAGAGTGAGTACTTACCCACAAGCACTTGCCAAAGACACCACAAAAAGCTATTAAGGCCGGTGTGTGATACAAAATCTTTTTGATGATTTTGGTTATTAGAAATCATATTAATATAGTAATGTAATTCTTAGTTTAATATTCTGAAAGGTTTATTCATGTCTATTTTTTCATATTTCTTTATTTGGATTCAAAGGTGAGATTTAGGCTTGTTTCAGAACTAGGAGTGGGTTTAGCACAGAGAAAAAGTATGTGGATTTAGCCCTTCTTTTATTTATGATGCACAATGACCAGAGGCATTGAGAATGGCAGATATACAGGAAGAGAGATGTATAAGTAAGAATGGACTGGTCGTAATCACATATTTACTCTAAATCTATTCGTTTTATATCTTTTATTATTTACAAATTATTCATTGTTCATTATTCTTTCATATTTCTTTTACTATTTACAAGTTAACACAATGTGCATTCAATTTTTTTTTTTTACTTATTTTAGTTCACTGGGAACTAGCTAGGTAGTAACACCAATATTTTCAAATATAAACAATATCCTTAATTCTAAAGCATTACACCAATCAATAACCTTGCTTGGCTTGTGCAAATCCTAACATCCCCTGATAATTTTTTTTGAGATAAAGATGGGAAGGATCAACAAGGATGTTCCTTACAGTTATTTCAGTGTGGCCTATCAAGCAGATGATTGAAAATTATATAGTTGTTTGGTTGTTGCATGAAAGGGTGCGAATTCCATCACGTGTGTAGTGGTTACTTAATTTCATTCATAGATTGATAACAGTGTTCCAATCTGCTCTATTTTTTCATTCATAGATTGATACCAGCGTTCCAATTTGTTATGTTTTCAGATTGATACCAGTTTTCCAATTTGTTCTATTTTTTGATTGATACCAGTTTTCCAATCTGTTCTGTTTGTTTTTAGATTGGTACCAACTTTCCAATCTGTTTTGTTTTTAGATTGATACCAGTTTTCGATTATGTTATGTTTTCTATAAACACGACCTGAGCCCCAGTTAATCGTCAATGGATTTATTATTTGTCCTTTCCAACTAATTACAATTTAGAGGTAAAAATTACAATATAACTTGGTACACTTCAGTTTCGCCCAATTATGTGTACCCTCTCCCAATGTTTCTTTGAAACAATTTCTTTTTAACTTTCCTCCCAATATAAAACTCCTCTTACCCCAACTTAGTGTGTCTTGATCCCTTTTATTTTGTTGTGTTTATTAATGTGTCCTGATCCCTTTTATTTTGTTTGTTTCTCAATCCTTCTATGTAGATACATGGATTTTTGCAGATATATACATATTTGTTTGTTATTTCTTTCTCTTTAGAACACAAATTGGTTTTTACTATTTCTAGATGTATGTGAAAACTTCATTGTAGGGCATTAGTCTAAGTGTCAGAGGGTTTTGTCAAAAAAATAATTGTATGAAAGACCATTTAGAGTCTATTGATGTTTGTTTCTTCATTTCCATTTGTAGTAGTTCAATGTATGAAGTTATTCAATATATCAGTACTACTGGTGTCTCTTTCAATGATATTTGATTGTGAAGTTTTTTTTTCCCTCTTTTTCTGGTTTTTTTATTGCATGTATGAAATTCCCCTACAATATTAGTATTTCTTTGAGCTTTGTTTCATTATTTGCTTGAATTTATGCACTACCTTATTAACTATCATATGCATTTAGATCTTTATTTTCATTTTCCAAATATCCTTTTTTTATTATCTTCATGATCTACTCAAAACATTGTGATAAATATAGTCCTCTTGGAGAGATATGAAGAATGTGATGTTAATTCTTCTTCTGAAAATGAATTTTATCTTTTATAAGACCTACAAAAAATTTCTACTTTAATACTTTAATCATTCACCATTTGTATTCATTTAAATCTAGCATTCAAATATAGCATAGCATATATAAATTTTCTTTCATAATACAAAGCCAAAGGATTTAGAGGAATAGTATTGATGGAATGAAATGTAACATTGTAGTTTGATCCCATGTTGCCCTTTATATCATAGAACAATTTTCATATTTACACAAATATCATAACTAATTAGTTATTAGACTACATATATTCATATAGAACTTGAAAATAGTATGGTGGAAATGTGGATCTCATGACTCTTCATAATGTAAATTGATTCATTCCATATTATTCATAGATCAAATGTCATTTAAATACAATATTTATCATAATGTACAATTATTCATTCCATATTCATTTTTATATTCAGGAGGAGCTTTTGAGAAAGTAATGATAATGCCAATAAATAATGACCTAGACTCATCTTCAACATCTATTAATTAGATATGAAAATTTATAATACCACTGTGTACATTATAGAATATTTATTTACATGTTTATATAAATTATATATACATATTTACTTTTTTTTTCATAAATATTTTCATTAAAAAATGAACCTTGAAATGATGAACCTAGCTAATGTTGCTTCTTCATGAATAAGACTACTTGATCTTGTAATTTGATGAGGGTCCTTTGTTATGCTTCTTGACTACTTCAAATTATTGACACAATCATATGCTTCTTTGATGATGGTACTTTGTTATGCTTCTTGACTACTTCAAATTATTTACATAATCATATGCTTCTTGTTACTCTTTTTAATCCTTCCTTATATTGTATTCTCCCCCTTAGATATTGTGTACTCTGCCACATAGATATTGCACTCAATTTCATATTCTCTGTAATATTCTAGGCTCTTCTTTTGAAGTCAAATAAGTGAAACTTCTTTTGAAGTCAAATAAGTGACAATAGTTTACAAGAAATATCCCTAATTTTTTTCTCGCATATTCAAATGGTTCTCTAAGAAGAGGCTTTGTTGGTATGTATTCCATCTTCACTATTTTCTAAAAGACTTGTTGTGTGAGGAAGTGGTACTTTATGATGATATGTTTAGTGATTGAAGGAAGTAGAATATTTTATTTTTGAAATTATTATTACTCTTGTATTGAAACACTTAACATATATAGGTTCACTAAAATTTACCTTAATATATTGTAGATCCCATTTCATCCAAAACACTTGTCTAGAAAAAGAAGTAACTACTATGTATTCCACTTCCACTCTAGATAGAGAAAGTAATGATTCTTTCTTGCTTAACCATGCAACCAAAGACTCTTCTAAGTATAATTATACATTGTCCAAGTAATGACTCTTTCTTGCTTAAACATGCAACCAAAGACTCTTCTAAGTAGAATTGTACATTGTCCACTTGTACTTTTCATGTCACCCACACAAGCCTTGTTGAATCTCTCTATGTTGTCAATGTAAATTTCTCAACTTTTGGGTACTATAGTCCATTTTTTGTAGTCTCTTTCAAGTATCTTAATATATTTTTTTTGGTAATAGATGAATCTATTATATTGAAATATTCCAACTATATAAATTCCAAAATTATATCTAGTCTAAACGTTGTTATGTATATCAAGCTTCCTATCATATAGATGTAAAGGTTATGATCAACATCACCTCATTCATCATCCATCATATGCACATAAATTGCATCCAATTGATTTGATAAAAACACATTAGCCAATAAACAAACCATTGAGACCAAAAGTGATTTGATAGCTCTATAGGCAGAGTTTGTAAAGGGCCAGGTAGCCTTTAGATCTCATATTTTATGAAATGTGACATATCTAGTAAATTCCCCTATAGTCAATCTCTGGAATAGATCTAAATAGAAGTTTTTCATTTTCATATCCATAGTCTCAAACAATGAGAGAGAAAAAACCTTTTATATTCAGCATGTAAAACACAAATTAGCCATATCTCTGGAATAGATCTAAATAGAATTTTTTCATTTTCATATCCATGGTCTCAAACAATGAGAGAGAGAAAACCTTTTATATTCAACATGTAAAACACAGATTAGCCATAAAATTTTCCCATTCAAACCAAAAGTGATTTGATACAAAACATAGGTTTTAAACTTATATAGTTTAATTGTTTCAAATAGATTTTTAATAAAATGAGAAATATTCAATGTAAAAATCATAGTATTTAGAGACAAAAAGTAATTTGATACAAAACATATAGGTTTTAAAAAAGTATATAGTTAACTGTTTTGGAAATAGATTCTCAAGAAAATGAAAAATATTCAATGTAAAAACATGCATTCTTATGCATTCTTATACACCCTTATGTCTATGTAAAGTAGTTTGAGTGGTTCCATGGGTCTTCTACATCCTTGATAGGGTATATTTGGGATACGTAGTGTTAACTTCTACAATTTCTATAGGAAGACTCTGTAAAGCGCTAGGTAGCCTTTGGATCTCATCTTTTATGAAAGGTGACATATCCAATAAATGCCCCTACTGTCAATCTCTGGAATAGATCTAAATAGAAGTTTTCCATTTTCATATACATGGTCTCAAACAGTGAGAGAGAGAAAAAACCTTTTATATTCAACATGTAAAGCACAAATTAGCCATACAGGTTTCCCATTGAAACCAAAAGTGATTTGATACAAAACATAGGTTTTAACCTTAGTAAATGCCCCTACAGTCAATCTCTAGAATAGCTTTAAATAGAATTTTTTCATTTTCATATCCATGGTCTCAAACAATGAGAGAAAATCCCTTTTATATTCAATGTATGTAAAACACAAATTAGCCACATATCTAGAATAGATCTAAATAGAAGTTTTTCATTTTCATATCCATGGTCTCAAACAATGAGAGAGAAAAAAACCTTTTATATTCAACACGTAAAACACAAATTAGCCATAAAATTTTCCCATTGAAACCAAAATTGTTTTGATACAAAACATAGGTTTTAACCTAAGAGTAAATGCCCTTACAGTCAATCAATCTTCGGAATAGTTTTAAAATATAATTTTTTCATTTTCATATCCACGGTCTCAAACAGTGAATGAAAACACCTTGTATATTCAATGTATGTAAAACACAAATTAGCCACATCTCTAGAATAGATCTAAATAGAAGTTCTTCATTTTCATATCCATGGTCTCAAACAATGAGAGATAGAAAAAAACCTTTTATATTCAACATGTAAAACAAAAATTAGCCATAAAAGTTTCTCATTGAAACCATAACTGATTTGATACAAAACATAGGTTTTAACCTAAGAGTAAATGCCCCTACATTCAATCTCTATAATAATTTTAAATAGAAGTTTTTCATTTTCATATCAATGGTCTCAAGCAATGAGAGAAAAAAACTTTTTATATTCAATGTATCTAAAACACAAATTAGCCATCTCTCTAGAATATATTTAAATAGAAGTTTTTCATTTTCATATCCATGGTCTCAAATAATGTGTTAGGGTCCCGTGATTTGGCTGATTGGCAAGCCAAATGACAGTGTAACATCAAACAAATCTTTGGATCCCAAGGACCTAGCCTTCCTAGGCTCAGAGAGGGCTCTCTCTATATGTGTAAGGGATATATGTGTGTTTGCTTATTGTGTTCTGGTTTTTAGGCTAGTTATGAAGTGAGTTTTTGGTTTTTTTGGTTTTTCAGGTTGTGAGGGATGAAACTGATCAAAGATATAAGATAGGTAAAAAGATGTCGGATCAACTGGGCTATGGGGTCGAAAAGGTCAAGAAAGCTATAAGATGGTAATACAAGGCTGTTTAAGGGCCGATTTGATTCAAGGTAGAAAGGATCTTTGGGCAAAATGGAGTAAATGGACATCAAGTTTGTGAATGACAAAGGATTTCAAGCATAACTAGTTTAATAGCAGACATAAACATGGTAGGGCAAACCATTAATCATGCAAAATGTAACTATAAGCTAATCAATACATAGAAATAAACATTCAAGCCATGCATAGAAGTATAAGACCCTCTAACTTTGGGAAATGGCTATCAAACTTTGGGGAAAACACACAAGACAGACTAACAACTTGAAACACTATGCCGGAACGCCTAAACACAGTACTTCAAGTTATTGGGCACTTTGAACAACAATATTCGAATAGTTTTAGGCAAAGGGCTAGATCAAAACTAGGCTTCCTTGGTTCAACAAGATGATAATCTAATTAGTCAAAGAGATAGTTTCAGGGATGAGACTATGGATAGCCATAGGTAAGAAGGGCATACCGTACATCCTACTTAGCATGCATATAAACTATGAATGAAACTAGCAACAATGTCCTCAAGTTATTAAAGAGCAGTTAAGAATTCTTTAATGTAACTAAGGAAGAAGAAAACATGAAAGCTATGAAGAAACAGGAAATTTGAGGTGCCTCCAAGGGAATATCTCAAATTTGTTCTCTACTGATCTATAGAAAGCAAGAAACATGTATTTATGAATGAAAAATAGAATACAAAACACAGAAAGAAACACTATACCATTCTACGAAGTCATGGAATCCATCAACAATCCTTCATCATTCATCCAAGGACATCCAAGAGGCAATCCAAAAGCATAACACAAGTATTTCTTCCAAAGCTCATATGACCAATATATTGCTTCTCTTCTCAAGTTCAGCCTTTCTTTACAAATGAGAGCTTGTGGAATAAATAGGCTCAAGTGAGGAAAACCTCATGGTTCAACTTGCATCCTCATTGGCCTAATAAAAATATCTAAACTTGTCCTTGAGGCTTTGCAAAGCCCAAGGCACAAAATATCTCATAAAATATCTAAAAAATGCTAAAAAAGAGAATTAAATTGACTTTACACAACTTCTCATATGCAAAAATATCTAAACGCACATTTGGAAAAAGCAGATTTTAGAAGCTCAAAAATTACAAAAATATCCAAAATTTATATCAGCAAAAGGTCCCCTGACTTGCTGGAAACATTTGGCAGCCTTCTCGGTGTCGAAACGAGGCTCATGATAGCTCGTTGGAAAGCTATGAGTGTCTACGTTTCGGAACAACTAAAATTATCCAGATTTGATACATAGAATTCCTCTAAATATGCACCTGTGTGTAAAAAACCAGAAAATTACAGTTTGCTGATAAACCAGCCAGAGTGTGCAAAAAGTGAGCATTTTTCGCCGTTTTGAGGGGGGAAAAGATCTCCAAATGACCTGAAAATGACTTAGGGTGTGCTCGTGAAATTATGGCATCCAATGATACCATTCTCCTCTCTTTATGAATCCTCAAATTGAAATGGCGAATTTCATGAGTTTTGACAAAAAACTAAAAAATGCAAAAAACCAAAGTATGTCAAAATTTTCCCAAAATCGGCGTGCATGACCCTCAAGGGTCCCTAGCAACATGTTCTGAAGCATAATCCAAAATATGAAGTCCTGATGTGTCTTTACTCGCTTTCCGTGCCGGGCGCTTCTGCAAAACCAAGATGTCTCAAAGTCTTTGAAATGCCTTTTTTAAACCAGACTCTGTCAATCCACTGTTTTAATGAGGAAACAATGTTTTTGGATGCTTGTGAAAAATGCCCCTTTCTGATACAAGACCCTTTCTCCTTTAAAATGTGGCCTTCCAAACCTTTGATATGTAATTCAACCAGCAAACCCTTTTAAGAGGAAAAAACACAGTGAAAAGAAGATACACAGTCAAACTGAAATTGATGTGCGCTGTGATAGGGTTACCTTGCCCTTTGAAGTTTGAAGGTCAACAACATATTCTTGTGTCTTTGATTGAGGTAAACTTCTCAATTTCAAAATCCTGCCCTTGTCTTAGTATGCAAATCAATCAACAAGTTCACACCATATACACAGTCACCTTTAGTGCAGACTCACAGTCAATTTCACTGTTTATATAACAAAGGTGACAGATCTTTGAAATGCTTCAAAAGTTACAAAAAAAGGTTGTAGGAGTTTTATCTTTCAAACAATCACGGCTCCTTTTCAATATAAAACCCTTGTCCCTTTAGAAAATTGCCTTTCCACCCCCTCAATACCAACTTAACAAATAAACTTGAACACTACATCACAGTTTTTTAAACAATGGATATCCACACAGTGAAAACATTGTTTATAGATATGGTGACAGAGTTATAATGTTTTGTTATGTAGTCATAGAGAATCCTGAATTTCGTCAACAGCAACAAATCTCTCTTTAAACAGAACCCTGCCTTCTTTAAATTCTACTGTCTTTTACCAAATCCGGACAGAAATAGCTCCAACTGATTTACTCTGCTTTTGTCACTAAGGTGAGCTCATGGTCAAGGGTGAACATGAACTCACTCTTCATCACACCGAGGCAGGTTTTCGAATACTGGCTAAGTAATATATATATGACGATAATGGTTGGAAGTAGGAGTGGTGTTTCACTCTTTCAATGCTAAGCTTACCACTTTTAAACAAGGTTCTCATCCCTTATCATTCTTTGAGAGCGGTTGAAATGAGCTTCTCTATATTTATATAACTCACAGACCTTTGATGCTTCATCAACCAAAGCAAACTTGTTTTCTTTACACAAAAATCAACCTATAGCTTTAAACTGTGATTTTAACCCTTTTATTCTATCTCATAAGTTTTTCCAGGGTTATGAAAGCTCATAAATACCTTAGAAATTGATGAAGATGCCTTTTGAGCAGTTTTATTGGCTTTAGAAGGTGTTTGGAGGTGTTGTGAGCGGTCAACAGGTGCGCGGCACTTCAGAGGAAAAGAGCACCACGCAAAAACATGGCTGGGTGGCTTGTCGGGTCATTGTCGGGCCCCCGTGACCCGCGGCTACAGGAGCACCATGCGCTCGCACAGGAGCACCGCGCGCCCTTGTAGCGCTGTGTAAAAAATGTGCCCAGGAGTGTCGCGCGCATGTAGAGGAGTGCCGCACGGTGCAAACACTCCTAAAACTTGTTGAAACCTCTGCAAACTGATTTGGAATTTGTCTTTAGGCCTTGTGAACTTCAATGGGATTTTTTGCTCGGAATTTTGGAGTTTGGAAAATGAATTTACAACAGTACTCGACCTCTTTGTATTTGAAAAAAAAATGAAACCCTTGGTGTGATAAATGATGGTGTCAAAAAACTCTCAAAAGCCTTTGTTTTTTCAAAATCAAAGCAAGGAGCTCTTACCTTTTATAATATCATAGCTAAGACTTTTTCCTCTCCTCAATCAAAGTATAGCAACAGTGTTTGTTTTTATAAGCCAAATCCTCCCTTTTGAAGTGACACAACATTTTTTTAGAAATTTGTCTTTTAAAACTTTGAATGTCTCTCACTTAGAGGGAAAAAACATTTCTTTTCGTAGCAGTGGCATACTCACAATGCCTTTACCGGGTTCCTGGTTTTGAAACACATGTCATGATCTCTCCTGCACCTTTATGACTTGTATGCTCATTTGAAATGTCCTTTGCTGAGGAAGAAGGTAAACTGTCATTTCGAAAACCTTTTAATACTTCTGGTGCTTTGCTATGAAAGAGGACACCTGTAGAGGATTTTTTAAGCTGCAGGGAGTATTCGTTGACACTTTGACAGAGCTTATTTTTCCCTTTTCACATAAACTAACACTTTTCTCTTAATGCTTTGGAGTTGAATGATGCTCACTGTGAAACTAAGTTTGATTATAGGTGCAGAGCAAGCAGCCTTCACTTCTGTTTCATCATCTTCAGTCTAAAGGGTGTTTTTCTCTGACACTCCTTTCCTTGCTCAGCTCGCACTACTATGGTACCTTTCTGGCCTTTAAATAATGAACACCTGTATTTTTCTTAAGATATTTCTCAAGAAACTGACAGGTTGTCAAAGCACCCTTTTTGCATATTATGAGCAATTGTTTTCAGTTGTAATGCCTCTTGGGGAGATAAGCCCAGATTTTCTTTGTCAACCATGACAAACCCATTTGAGAAACACCTTTTTATGAATGGAGTAGACCAGTACTTCTAAGCATAGTTATCATTATGTCCTTCTCACCTGTGCACTGACTCATCTTATCACCACTCTTCGAATTTTGTTTTTGTTGGAGTTGCAGACTGTCCTTTGAGAGAAAACCTATTAAGAGATGAGCTTGATTTCCTTTGATGGCAATGGTACCTTTGCTTTTTCCTTTTTGTCTCTTACCTTGCTTCTCTGATCAAACAGGCCTTGAAAACAATTAATGCCCTGGCCATCTGCTTATGAATGAAGGAGGCCTTTTTCTCTTGGAAAAATATCTGTGCTTTGTCAACCTTCTGTCCCAACTACATGTAGACTGTCTGATGAGCATATTGACAAGGGTTCTCTTACATATGATGGCAGGCAATCAACAGTGAAAATATTGATGCTTTTACTTTAGTCTTCAATCACCATTGTTCTCTAGAAGATTTGTGTCACTGCCTCACTGTTTATTTACACACCTTGATTACAGTGAGTTGCAATTCTTTAAGTTGAATACTGGCTATCGCCCTCTACTTGTAGATGAAGGAGGCGCCTTAACCCTCTGCTTATAAATGAAGGAGGTTTAAGCCATGACTTATCAACAGCCTTTTGAAAGTGTTTCTTTTTCTTCTGCTATCCTTTCAGGCTGAGTGAGGCTGCAAGATCTTGATGAGTAACTCTTTGCCCTGCAGATGCATCTCAGGCTCATGTTCACATTGAGAAGCAGCTGTTCTTCTCATGTGGAGTCAATAATTGTCTTCTGAGATACTAATATGTTTCTGTGCTTGTAAAATACATAAATAGTGTAAAAAATGATCAGCTTGAAATTATGGTCTATGCATCGCTGAGACTTAGGGGTGCATAAGTGGCGCGACTTGGGGCTGTGACTAACTTCATTTGCAGATTGGGAGGTCTTTTACGACCGGTCTAAAACGATGAGGCGCCTGGCCCTTGGGATGATCGCTTAAAGGCAAACTTTAATTCCTTTTTGAACGACGAATGTCTTTTTAGAGCTGATAGGCAGACTAGTATGGCTGAGGCAAGGTAAGATCTGATAATGGGGTTTCATCTTGTCATGGCGAACTGAAAGGTAAGAAGGAAAAAAAGTTTTCATAGGGGTTTTCCCTGCTGACAAATTTGTCAAATTTTCAGATCAGTTGTTGGAAAACTTGGCTATTACAACTAGTCATCATTCAACAAGGCAAAAATACTGATGACTAACAGTGGCTCCATTTGGGGAGGGTAGCTCCTTTTCAGGAGGTGTCCAAAATCTCAGATCTTTGGCTTATGAAGACCAGTGCCTTACCCATTGGGGAAAATTTCATCCTTCTTTGATGTTGCTTCTGAAAAGTGACAACATGATTAGCATCAATGATATTTCTACCTACCCCACTATCTTTCCTAACATTTTTTCTTCCTTTTGGTGCATTTGAACTAGTAGCCTTTTGAATATATATTTTTCTTTTTGCAAAATGAACCTATCTAATTCTACACTTATATCTGCTGGGAGTTCAGATTAAACTGATGAACTCCTTCATTACTCTACCTACGCTAGATCAACTGTCAAGATTAAACTGTTTGACAGGATTTTGTTCTCTAATCTAAAACACGAAATTTAAAAGATAATCAAATTAGGATTATACAGTCTGATTTGTCATGCATTTGCAGCATAAAAGACAAGCTACACACAAATATTATTTTGCATAAAATGGAAACTAGGAAAAAGTAGGGCTAAGATGCACAATTTGTTTTTCATCCCCACTTCCCTCTTTGGTTCTATTGTGGGCGTGTGGAACCAGTATATTTTCCTAATCTACTCTCTTTGATAAGTCAAGCTTACATAATGTTGACCATCTTTTTCACTCACTAACTTATCAGCAAATAAATTTAAACATGTTCAGCTATGATCAGGCTAGATAGTTGAAGAAGACATTGAAGTACTAGTAGCAGCATTTAGACTTGCTCGCTTTCCGAAGGACTCTTTTTTGGAACATGGGGCTTTACCATTGCTTTTTAGAAACTGCCCTCTTTTTCTATTCTTCTATTGTTTTTTACTTTTCTGCTTTTTTACTTTTTCTTCAAACAAACTAAAACTGAAAAGATCCTCACAAGGTTGAGCTTATTTTTCGCAGCTATCTATCTGTTCTAGCCTAAACTATACACAACATAAACATTTGGTGAACTCTGTTTTCCAATGCAACCAATCAAGTAGATGATCACATGGGGAATTCTGGTTTAGTTTTTTCATGATGCAGAAATAATGGAAAGGCCACTCCCATTTGGTTTGTTTTTGGATAGCAGTGCTTAAGCTTTTTCTCATTCTTGGTAGCAACTTGTTTATGATAGAACCCGTTATTCTTTCAGACTTCTCAAGGAAAACAGTAAATGGATCTTGGAATAATACCTTATCTAGAGGTTTTGAGATATAGGATTCATTCAAGACTACTATTTCTTCCACTTGACTATATTTGGGACCCCCTTGGTAAAGCAACTCTTCCCCTTGCTGATGATCACTTGAACTATCAGACTCATCATATATTGTAGTGTAGTTCTCTTGCCAAGCTGATGTGTTTTGATAGGGTGGACTGAAAACTATGTGAAGGTCATCAGGATGATGGGAAAGGATACACTTTGACAGTAAATTATCTTGAAAGGATAGTGTGACAACTCTCATTTGTTTATCAACCTCTATTTCTTCATCTTCATTTTGTAACTCAATGGAACTTGGTGGCTGCAAATCTGAAGTTAAGGAAGATTCCCTGACCAAAATGATTTCCTCAACCATTTCAGGCAAAGGCTTTTCATTTACAACATGCTCGAGAATTTCATCATCCTCCTCAACCTCATCATCAAAGCTGAAAAACTGTTGATCTCCAATTATGTGAATGTTATCTCTGACAAACTGAAGTGAAGTAGGGCAAAGAGTCCGAGACTCTTCACTTACTTCTAAACTGTCGAGGCTCTCCTCATGAGTGTCATAGATGACCGGTAATGGCTGCTCACTATTCTCAAGTTTATGAAACTAAGCTTCCTCCCAAAAATCAAAAACTGAGTCTTCTGCAAAGTTAGCTTCTGTTTGGAAATCATAATCATCAACATATTGATCAAACCTTGGAGAATCATTAACATAAGTAATTTCACCTGTCATGCATATTGGACTAACAGATTGCTTTTCTTCAAATTGATTTACAAGTCTATTTTTTGACCTATGATATGCAGGATTAACAGGAGAAAGATCAGAGAAGTTTTGGTTATTAGTTTCTGCATCTAGTAACGGAAAATGCGTTTCTGATGGTTTGAGAACTTCTTCCTTTTCCATTATCTGCTTGTTTATATCACCTTCATTGTATAAGATAAAAGAATCTAAATTGGAATGAATGGAATAAATGGGAGTATTGTTTGGCTTATCCCGGTTTCTAACCATGTATTTCATGTGAGTCTCTCGGTATAATCTTCGAGTCTGGTTGAAAACTGGGATGGTAGCGAATGACATATCCATTTGAAGATTACCTTTTATTTTGGCAGCCCATGCCCTTGATAGTAGCATTCCATACTTAGGAGGGATATCGGCCACTACTGCGTCCATGACTAAGTTTTTCGCTGGTAGTTGTGTTAAGGCAAAACCTAGGTTATTTATTAGACCTAAACATTTGACCTGGGTTGAGTCAAAAGAATACAGGTTTTGGTAAGGTTGAGTTACCTCTAGTCCTAGGTTTTCCATGATTGCTTTCGGCATGAGGTTATGGGAGGCACCAGAATCTAACATGGCATTATGTAATATCTTGTCCCGTATGTTCAAACTCACATAGAAAGGAGAAACAGTTCCTTCTTGGGATTCACCTTCTATTTTGGAGCCAAATAAGAGCTCGGGTTTATCATCAGTTAGATTTAGAGTATCTGCCTCATTTCCTATGTCAAAAACTTTGAATATTTGAGATCTATACCTATCTATAGTTATTAGCTCAGTAAGGGGTATGGTAATTTTTATTTTGGAAACTTCCCCTTCGAAACTAAAAGGAGTTTGTAGTTTGGGTAGATTTCTTTCAGCTTTTTCGGACATGACCTTTTCTATGCTCTTAATTTGTTGATTCTGGTTTGAGACCTTTTTTGACACAGTCGCCTCAGGAGTTTTTGTGGAGGTACTAGGACTATCTGATCTAAGACTTGCTTGAATAGCTTTATCTTTGTTTCGGTCAATTTTCTTGGCCACAATTTTGTTGCTATACATGGCTTTTTTAAGGATGGTGTCAGAGGTTTTAGCAGTGTCAGGGCTACCCTTCTTGGAGTAGTCTTGGTTTTTTTTGCTTCTAAGGTTATACTGCATATGAGCTTCTATAATGGCATTCTTAAAATCTATGGCAGGATCTTCGAGATCTTCATCGTTGGTTTCGTCCTGACTTGGAGAGCATAACTCTTACTCTTCTGCTGTGAGGTAAACCTTACTCTCGTTATCAGAACCTATGAGTTTCCAATGATTTTAATTAATGGGTTCAGTATCCTTATCCTCTTCATCAACATAATTCTTACTGAAGGATGGTCTGATCTGTTGATCATTTCCTTTTGGTTTATTTTGAGACTGATCTTTTCTAAAGCCTTGGTTCCGGTTTTGAGGGTTTGGTTATTTGTCCCTAGGGGTCACTTTTTCACTCATTCTTTCCCACATCTTTGTCATGGATTTGACCAGGCCATCTATTCTAGGATCTAGGGAAGGAGATGAAGTGGAGAACTTATCTCTATATGGGACCTTTCTTTCTGATCTAGTCCTAGCTCTTTTTTCTGCTAAGTTGGCTTCTGTTTTTATGGCTATTTGTTGCATTTCCTCTAGGGTAGGGGGATCCTTGTCTCTCAGATGATATGTCATGTCTGGATCAAAAACCTCGGGGAATTTAGCCAAGACTGAACCAAGTGGGGGTTTGAAGTGAAGCGGGAGGGCGTTATACACACTGTTGAACATAGTGGAGTATGCCTGGACACTTTCCCCATTTTCCCGTTTTAGGTTGTTATATTCTGACAGGATTTGAATGGGATTCTTTCGGACTTCCCACTTGTTTAAAAAGACTTGGGAGAGTTCTGGGATGTTGTGGATGCTATTTGGAGTTAAGCTTTTGAACCATGTTTTGGGTTCTCCACCCAGGCTTTGGGAAAATATCCTCATTCTGACGGTCTCGTCTTATACTTCCAGGTATTCAAAAGCATCGCTAATCCTACTTACATGCTGTTGAGTTGTGGCAGTGTCTTCTCTGGTAAAGTGTGGGATTTTGTCTTGATATTTATTTGGGAGAGGAGCCAAAGGTAGTGGCAACACCAAAGGTGCGTAACAGGCTGCCATGACAGGAGCTAATGGATGATGTACAAGAAGAGGTCTAGTGGGATGAGCTGAGGTGGTTTGAACAGTAGTGGTTTGGATAGGTGTGGCGGATGTACTTGGACTAGTGATCTGGTTTTGAGAAGATCTGGGATGGTATGAGCCAAATTGATAGAGAAGCTGAAAGTCGGGAGGTGTGGTAGGTGAGGCTTCTCTACTAGGGCTCTATGGTGGATCTAGGGGTTCAAGATCATCAAAGTTTATCTTAATATGTGACTTACTTCTGAAAAGAGTTTTTGATGACTCTAATTCAAAAGGTGAATTTGGTAAGATAGTGAGATGTTTAGGTACTGATCTTGTTTTACGGATGGATCTATCAATAGCTAGATTATCAGTTTCGGAAGCTTGCCACAGAATCTTCTTTGGGTCATCTACTATGATAGGGGGTCTGGATGAGATCTGGTGTTGATTGTGCATGAAGCCAGATTTCGGGTCTAGAGTTTACAGAGGTTGATATTGGTGAATGTTTTGGATGGATGGCCTCTCTAAAGTTCTACTAAGGTGAAGGATGGTCAAAATCAAAAGGGATCGACTAGTGGAGTCGCTAGGTGGAACTTGGTTTTTTTTATGAAGATATAGCTATGGCCCACCACCAGTAACTAATCTGGAAATTTTTTTAAGGTTTTTCTAGTTTTATGTGCAGCCTATGGTTTGTCTAAAGAATTCTAAACTTGTTTCGACACTTTTCTAGGGTGGCGATAACAAAAAGAGTTTACTCTAAATGATCTTATGGACTGCTTGCTTGTTTAAGTATCTAAAGGACTAAAGAGTCTATAAGAGTTTTCTAGACTGTCATGTACTCAGTGTCCCACAATCTCCCACTATGTTAGTGAGCGATGGGATAGGTTGATCGGATAGTAACCTAGAGTTCGGTAAAATAGTAAGGCCTACTGGAGGCTAGTGGAGTCGCTAGGTGGATTTTTAGTTGTTTTGAGGTATATGTGTATGGTTCACCACCAATAATGTCAAAAACCAATCTAAGGGAGCTTTTTTGGGGTTTTATGAGTTTTATGTAGTCCTGAGGTTTGGAAGGGTTTCCTATAACCGACTCATCATTTTGCTAAGATGGTGAAGGAGCTATTTTCTACTCTTCGGACAACACTTAAGTTTTTCTAAGTTTGATTGAGACTTCAAGAATTATAAGGTGTACTTAGATTGTCACTAACTCGGAAGGTCCCACTGTGATCGTTACTATGTCAGTGAGCGGTGGGATAAGTCAATCAGATAGTATTCTTAAGGCTGCTGAAAGATTTAGGGAATCTAAGTTTGTTTATTACTCAGGGTCCCACCGTGATCGCCATTATGTTAGGGTGGTGATGAGGTGGCTAAATCGGATGGTATTCTAAAATTTAGCAAAGCAGTAAGGCTTACTGGAGGCTAGTGGAGTCGCGAGGGGATTTTTAGTTGTTTTGAGGTATATGTGTATGGTCCACCACCATTACTAACAAAAACCAATCTAAGGGAGTTTTTTGGGGTTTTTCTGAGTTTTATGTGCAGCCTAGTCTGTGAGAGTGTTATAAACCTGATTCATCACTTTGCTAAGATGGTGAAACAAAGAGTTTACTCTAAATGATTCTACAGGCTGATGGTCTGATTTTAATATTGAAGGACTAAAGAGTCTATAAGAGTTCACTAGACTGTCATGTACTCAGTAAGTCCCACCATGATCGCCATTATGTTAGGGTCCCATGATTTGGTTGATTGGCAAGCCAAATGATAGTGTGACATCAAACAAATATTTGGAGCCCAAGGACCTAGCCTTCCTAGACTCATAGAGGGCTCTCTCTATATGTGTAAGGGATATCTGTGTGTTTTATTATTGTGTTCGAGTTTTTAGGCTAGTTATGAAGTGAGTTTTTGGTTTTTTTGGTTTTTTAGGTTATGAGGGATGAAACTGATCAAAGATATAAGATAGGTAAAAAGATGTCGGATCAATTGGGCTATGGGGTCGAAAAGGTCAAGAAAGCTATAAGACGGTGATACAAGGCTGTTGAAGGGCTGATTTGATTCAACGTAGAAAGGATCTTTGGGAAAAATGGGGTAAATGGACATCAATTTTGTGAACGACAAAGGATTTCAAGCATAACTAGTTTAATAGCAGACATAAACATGGTAGGGAAAACCATTAATCATGCAAAATGTGACTATAAGCTAGTCAATACATAGAAATAAACATTCAAGCCATGCATAGAAGTATAAGACCCTCTAACTTTGGGAAACGGCTATCATACTTTGGGGAAAACACACAAGACAGACTAACAACTCAAAAAACTATGCCGGAATGCCTAAACATAGTACTTCAAGTTATTGGGCACTTTGAACAACAAGATTCGCATAGTTTTAGGCAAAGGGCTAGATCGAAACTAGGCCTCCTTGGTTCAACAAGATGATAATATAATCAGTCAAAGAGATAGTTTCAAGGATGAGACTATGGACAGCCATAGGTAAGAAGGGCATACCGTACATCCTACTTAGCATGCATAGAAACTATGAATGAAACTAGCAAAAATGTCCTCAAGTTATTAAAGAGCAGTTAAGAATTCTTTAATGTAACTAAGGAAGAAGAAAACATGAAAGCTATGAAGAAACAGGAAATTTGAGGTGCCTCCAAGGGCATATCTCAAATTTCTTCTCTATTGAACTATAGCAAGCAAGAAACATGTATTTATGAATGAAAACTAGAAGACAAAACACAAAAAGAAACACTATACCATTCTACGAAGTCATGGAATCCATCAACAATCCTTCATCATTCATCCAAGGACATCCAAGAGGCAATCCAAAAGCATAACACAAGTATTTCTTCCAAAGCTCATATGACCAATATATTGCTTCTCGTCTCAAGTTCAGCATTTTTTACAAATGAGAGCTTGTGGAATAAATAGGCTCAAGTAAGGAAAACCTCATGGTTCAACTTGCATCCTAATTGGCCTAATCAAAATATCTAAACTTGTCCTTGAGGTTTTGCAAAGTCCAAGGCACAAAATATCTCACAAAATATCTAAAAAATGCTAAAAAATGGAATTAAATTGAATTTACACAACTTCTCATGTGCAAAAATAGATAAACGCACATTTGGAAAAAGCATATTTTAGAGGTTCAAAAATTACAAAAATATACAAAATTTATATCAGCAAAAGGTCCCCTGACTTGCTGGAAACATTTGGAAGCCTTCCCGGTGTCGAAACAAGGCTCATGATAGCTCATTGGAAAGTTCTTAGTGTCTACTTTTTAGACCAACTGAAATTCTCCAGATCTGATACCTGGAACTCCTCATCTGCACCTGTGTGTAAAAAACCAGAAAATTACAGTCTGCTGATAGACCGGGCAGAGTGTGCAAAAAGTGAGCATTTTTTGCTGTTTTGAGGGGAAAAAGATCTCCAAATGACCTGAAAATCACTGATGGTGTGCTAATGAAATTATGGCATCCAATGATACCATTCTCCTCTCTTGACGAATCCTCAAAATGAAATGGCGAATTTCATGAGTTTTGACAAAAAACTCAAAAATGCCAAAAAACCAAAGTATGTCAAAATTTGCCCAAAATCGGCGTGTATGACCCTCAAGGGACGCTAGCAAAATTTTCTTATGCATAAGTCAAAATATGAAGTCCTGATGTGTCTTTACTCACTTTCCGTGTTGGGCGCTTATGTAAAACCAAGATGCCTCAAAGTCTTTGAAACGCCTTTTTTAAACCAAACTATGTCAATCCATTGTTTTAATGAGGAAACAATGTTTTTGGATGCTTGTGAAAAATGCCCCTTTTTGATACAAGACCCTTGCTCTTTTAAAATGTGGCCTTCCCAACCTTTGATATGTAATTCAACCAGCAAACCCTTTTAAGAGGAAAAAACACAGTGAAAAGAAGATACACAGTCAAAGTGAAATTGTTGTGCATTGTGATAGGGTTACCTTGCCCTTTGAAGTTTGAAGGTAAAAAACATATTATTGTGTCTTTGAATGAGTTAAACTTCTCAATTTCAAAATCCTGCCCTTGTCTTAGTATGCAAATCAATCAACAAGTTCACACCATATACACAGTCACCTTTAGTGCAGACTCACAATCAATTTCACTGTTTATAGAAAAAAGGTGACAGATCTTTGAAATGCTTCAAAAGTTTCAACAAAAGGTTGTAGGAGTTTTATCTTTCAAACAATCAGGGCTCCTTTTCAATATAAAACCCCTATCCCTTTAGAAAACTTCCTTTCCACCCCCTGAATACCAACTTAACAAATAAACTTGAACACTACATCACAGTTTTTTAAACAAAGGATATCCACACAGAAAAAACATTGTTTATAGATATGGTGACAGAGTTATAATGTTTTGTTATGTAGTCATAGAGAATCCTAAATTTCTTCAACAACAAAAAATATCTCTTTAAACAAAACCCTACCTTCTTTAAATTCTACTGTCTTTTACCAAAGCCGGACAGAAATACCTCCAACTGATTTACTCTGCTTTTGTCACTAAGGTGAGCTCATGGTCAAGGGTGAACATGACCTTACTCTTCATCACACCAATGCAGGTTTTCGAATACTGGCTAAGTAATATATATATTATGATAATGGTTGGAAGTAGGAGTGGTGTTTCACTCTTTCAATGCTAAGCTTACCACTTTTAAACAAGGTTTTCATCCCTTATCATTCTTTGAGAGTGGTTGAAATGAGCTTCTCTATATTTATATAACTCACAGACCTTTGATGCTTCATCAACCAAAGAAAACTTGTTTTATTTACACAAAAATCAACCTATAGCTTTAAACTGTGATTTTAACCCTTTTATTCTGTCTCGTCAGTTTTGCCAGGGTTATGAAAGCTCATAAATACCTTAGAAATCGATGAAGATGCCTTTTGAGGGGTTTTATTGGCTTTAGGAGGTGTTTGGAGGTGCCTTGAGCAGTCAACAGGTGCGCGGCACTTCAGAGGAAAAGAGCGTCGTGCAAAAACGTCGCCGGGTGGCTTGTCGGGTCATTGTCGGGCCCGTGTGATCCACGGCTATAGGAGTGTCGCGCGCTCGCATAGGAGCGCCGCGCGCCCTTGTAGCACCGTGTAAAAAATGTTCCCAAGAGCATCGCGCGCATGTACAGGAGTGCCGCGCGGTGCAAACACTCCTAAAACTTGTTCAAACCTCTGCAAACTGATTTGGAATTTGTCTTTCGGCGTTGTGAACTTCAATGGGATTTTTTACTCATAATTTTGGAGTTTGGAAAATTAATTTGCAATGGTACTCGACCTCCTTGTATTTGAAAAAAAAATGAAACCCTTGGTGTGATAAATGATGGTGTCGAAAAACTCTCAAAAGCCTTTGTTTTTTCAAAATCAAAGCACGGAGCTCTTACCTTTTATAAGATCACAGCTAAGACGTTTTCCTCTCCTCAATCAAAGTATAATGACAGTGTTTGTTTTTATAAGAAAAATCCTTCCTTTTGAAGTGACACAACATTTTTTTAGAAATTTGTCTTTTAAAACTTTGACTGTCTCTCACTTAGAGGGAAAAACATTTCCTTTTGTAGTAGTGGCATACTCACAATGCCTTTACCAGGTTGCTGGTTTTGAAACACATGTCATGATCTCTCCTGCACCTTTATGACTTGTATGCTCATTTGAAATGTCCTTTGCTGAGGAAGAAGTTAAACTGTCATTTCGAAAACCTTTTAATACTTCTAGTGCTTTGCTACGAAAGAGGACACCTGTAGAGGATTTTTTAAGCTGCAGGGAGTATTCTTTGACACTTTGACAGAGCTTCTTTTTCCCTTTTCACATAAACTAGCACTTTGCTCTGAATGCTTTGGAGTTGAATGATGCTCGCTATGAAACTAAGTTTGATTATAGGTGCAGAGCAAGCAACCTTCACTTTTGTTTCATCATCTTCTGTCTAAAGGGTTTTTTTCTCTGACACTCCTTTCCTTGCTCAACTCGCACTGCTATGGTACCTTTCTGGCCTTTAAATAATGAACACCTGTATTTTTCTTAAGATATTTCTCAAGAAACTGACAGTATGTCAAAGCACCCTTTTTGCATATTATGAGGAATTGTTTTCAGTTGTAATGCTTCTTGGGGAGATAAGCCCAGATTTTCTTTGTCAACCGTGATAAGCCCATTTGAGAAACACCTTTTTATGAATGGAGCAGACTAGTACTTCGAAGCATAATTATCATTATGTCCTTCTCACTTGTGCACTGACTCATCTTATCAGCACTCTTCGAATTTTGTTTTTGTTGGAGTTGCAGACTGTCCTTTGAGAGAAAACCTGTTAAGAGATGAGCTTGATTTCCTTTGATGGCAGTGGTACCTCTTCCTTTTCCTTTTTGTCTCTTACCTTGCTTCTCTGATCAAACAGACCTTCAAAACAATTAATGCCCTGGCCATCTGCTTATGAATGAAGGAGGCCTTTTTCTCTTGGAAAAATATCTGTGCTTTGTCAAACTTTTGTCCCAACTACATGTAGACTGTCTGATGAGCATATTGACAAGGGTTCTCTTACATATGATGGCAGTAAATCAACAGTGAAAATATTGATGCTTTTACTTCAGTCTTCAATCACCACTGTTCTCCAGAAGATTTGTGTCACTGCCTCACTGTTTATTTACACACCTTGATTACAGTCAGTTGCAATTCTTTAAGTCAAATACTAGCTATCGCCCTCTACTTGTAGATGAAGGAGGCGCCTTAACCCTATGCTTATAAATGAAGGAGGTTTAAGCCATGAATTATCAACAGCCTTTTGACAGTGTTTCTTTTTCTTCTGCTGTCCTTTCACGCTGAGTGAGGCTGCAAGATCTTGATGAGTAACTCTTTGCCCTGCAGATGCATCTTAGGCTCATGTTCACATTAAGAAGCAGTTGTTCTTCTCATGTGGAGTCAAGAATTGTCTTCTGAGATACGCATATGTTTCTGTTCTTGTAAAATACATAAACAGTGTAAAAAATGCCTAAAATCAGCTTGAAATTATGGTCTATGCATCGCTGAGACTTAGGGGCGCATAAGTGGCGCGACTTAGGGCCGTGACTAACTTCATTTGCAGATTGGGAGGTCTTTTATGACTGGTATTAAAATAGATGGAGGTTTTTTGGCCCTTTGATGATTGCCAAGGGTAAAATTCCTTAAAGCGCCACTTCCTAACTTAGGGGAGGCTTTTTTGAACATATTTAGAATATATTTTTAGAGCAGATAGGCAGAATAGTATGGCTGAGGCTAGGTAAGATCTGATAATGGGGTTTCATCTTGTCATGGCGAACTGAAAGGTAAGAAGGCAAAAAAGTTTTCATGGGGGTTTTCCCAGCTGGAAAATTTTTCAAATTTTCGGATCGGCTGTTGGAAAACTTGGTTGTTACAACTAGTCATCATTCAACAAGTAAAAAATACTGATGACTAACAGTGGCTCCATTTGGGGAGGGCAGCTCCTTTTCAGGAGGTGTCCAAAATCTCAGATCTTTGGCTTATGAAGACCAGTGCCTTACCCATTGGGGCAAATTTCATCCTTCTTTGATGCTGCTTCTGAAAAGTGACAGCATGATTAGCATCAATGATATTTCTACCTACCCCACTATCTTTCCTAACATTTTGTATTCCTTTTGGTGCATTTGAACTAGCAACCTTTTGAATATATATTTTTCTTTTTGTAAAATGAAACTATCTAATTCTACACTTATATCTGCCTATGCTAGATCAACTGTCAAGATTAAGTTGTTTGACAGGATTTTGTTCTCTAATCTAAAACACGAAATTTAAAACATGATCAAATTAGGATTAGACAGTCTGATTTGTCATGCATTTGCGGCATAAAAGACAAGCTGCACACAAATATTATTTTGCATAAAATGGAAACTAGGAAAAAGAAGGTCTAAGATGCACAATTTGTTTTTCATCCCCGCTTCCCTCTTTGGTTCTGTTGTGGGCGTGTGGAACCAGTATCTTTTCCTAATCTACTCTCTTTGATAAGTCAAGCTTACACAATTTTGACCATCTTTTTCACTCACTAACTTATCAACAAATAAATTTAAACATGTTCAGCTATGATTAGTCTAGATAGCTAAACAAGACATTGAAGTACTAGTAGCGGCATTTAGACTTGCTCACTTTTTGAAGGACTCTTTTTTGGAACATGGGGCTTTACCATTGCTTTTTAGAAACTTCCCTCTTTTTCTATTCTTCTATTGTTTTTGACTTTTCTGCTTTTTCACTTTTTCTTCAACAAAACTAAAATTGAAAAGATGCTCACAAGGCTGAGCTTATTTTTCACAGCTATCTATCTGTTCTAGCCTAAACTATACACAAGATACACATTTGGTGAACTCTATTTTCCAATGCAACTAGTCAAGTAGATGATCACATGGGGAATTCTGGTTTAGTTTTTTCATGATGCAGAAATAATGGAAAGGCCACTCCCATTTGGTATGTTTTTTGGACAGCAGTGCTTAAGCTTTTTCTCATTCTTGGTAGCAACTTGTTTATGATAGAACCCATTATTCTTTCAGACTTCTCAAGGAAAACAACAAATGGATCTTGGAATAATAACTTATCTAGAGGTTTTGAGATATAGGATTCATTCAAGAATACTCTTTCTTCCACTTGACTATATTTGGGACCCCCTTGGTAAAGCAACTCTTCCCCTTGCTCATGATCACTTGAAATATCAGACTCATCATACATTGCAGTGTAGTTCTCTTGCCAAACTTATGTGTTTTGATAGGGCAGGATGAAAACTGTGTGAAGGTCATCAGGATGATGGGCAAGGATGCACTTTGACAGTAAATGATCTTGAAAGGATAGTGTGACAACTCTCATTTGTTTATCAACCTCTATTTCTTCATCTGCATTTTGTAACTCAATGGAACTTGGTGGCTGCAAATCTGGAGTTAAGGAAGATTCCCAGACCAAAATGATTTCCTCAACCATTTCAAGCAAAGGCTTTTCATTTACAACATGCTCGAGAATTTCATCATCCTCCTCAACCTCATCATCAAAGCTGGAAAACTGTTGATCTCCAATTATGTGAATGTTATCTCTAACAGACTGAAGTGAAGTAGGGCAAAGAGTCTGAGACCCTTCACTTACTTCTAAACTATCGAGGCTCTCCTCATGAGTGTCATAGATGACCGGTAATGGCTGCTCACTTTTCTCAAGTTTATGAAACTGAGCTTCCTCCCAAAAATAAAAAACTGAGTCTTCTGCAAAGTTAGCTTCTGTTTGGAAATCATAATCATCAACATATTGATCAAACCTTGGAGAATCATTAACATAAGTAATGTCACCTGTCATGCATATTGGACTAACAGATTGCTTTTCTTCAAATTGATTTACAAGTCTATTTTTTGACCTATGATATGCAGGATTAACAGGAGAAAGATCAGAGAAGTTTTGGTTATTAGTTTCTGCATCTAGTAACGTAAAATGCGTTTCTAATGGTTTGATAACTTCTTCCTTTTCCATTATCTGCTTGTTTATATCACCTTCATTGTATAAGATAAAAGAATCTAAATTGGAATGAATTGAATAAATGGGAGTATTGTTTGACTTATCCCGGTTGCTAACCATGTATTTCATGTGAGTCTCTCGGTATAATCTTCGAGTCTGGTTGAAAACTGGGATGGTAGTGAATGACATATCCATTTCAAGATCACCTTGTATTTTGGCAGCACATGCCCTTGATAGTAGCATTCCATACTTAGGAGGGATATCGGCCACTACTACGTCCATGAATTTTTTTTTCGCTGGTAGTTGCGTTAAGGCAAAACCTAGGTTCTTTATTAGACCTAAACATTTGACCTGGCTTGAGTCGAAAGAATACAGGTTTTGGTAAGGTTGAGTTACCTCTAGTCCCAGGTTTTCCATGATTGCTTTCGGCATGAGGTTAAGGGAGGCACCAGAATCTAACATGGCATTATGTAATATCTTGTCCCATATGTTCAAACTCACATAGAAAGGAGAAACAGTTCCTTCTTGGGATTCACCTTCTATTTTGGAGCCGAATAAGAGCTTGGGTTTATCATCAGTTAGATTTAGAGTATCTGCCCCATTTCCTATGTCAAAAACTTTGAAGATTTGAGATCTATACCTATCTACAGTTATTAGCTCAGTAAGGGGTATGGTAATTTTTATTTTGGAAACTTCCCCTTCGAAACTAAAAGGAGTTTGTAGTTTGGGTAGATTTGTTTCAGCTTTTTCGGACATGACCTTTTCTATGCTCTTAATTTTTTGATTCTGGTTTGAGACCTTGTTTGACACAGTCGCCTCGGGAGTTTTTGTGAAGGTACTAGGAGTATCTGAGCTAAGACTTGCTCGAATAGCTTTATCTTTCTTTCGGTCAATTTTCTTGGCCACAATTTTGTTGCTATCCATGCCTTTTTTAAGGATGGTGTCAAAAGTTTTAGCAGTGTCAGGGCTACCCTTCTTGGAGTAGTCTTGGTTTTTTCTGCTTCTAAGTTTATACTGCGTATGAGCTTCTATAATGGCATTCTTAAAATCTATGGCAGGATCTTCAAGATCTTCATCGTTGGTTTCGTCCTGACTTGGAGAGCATAACTCTTGCTCTTCTGCTGTGAGGTAAACCTTACTCTCATTATCAGAACCTATGAGGTTCCAATGATTTTAATTAATGGGTTCAGTATCTTTATCCTCTTCATCAACATAATTCTTACTGAAGGATGGTCTAATCTGCTGATCATTTCCTTTTGGTTTATTTTGAGACTGATCTTTTCTAAAGCCTTGGTTCCGGTTTTGAGGGTTTGGTTGTTTGTCCCTAGGGGTCACTTTTTCACTCATTCTTTCCCACATCTTTGTCATGGATTTGACCAGACCATCTATTCTAGGATCTAGGGAAGGAGATGAAGTGGAGACCTTATCTCTATATGGGACCTTTCTTTCTGATCTAGTCCTAGCTCTTTTTTCTGCTAAGTTGGCTTCTGTTTTTATGGCTATTTTTTGCATTTCCTCTAGGGTAGGGGGATCCTTGTATCTCAGATGATATGTCATGTCTGGATCAAAACCCTCAAGGAATTTAGCCAAGACTGAACCAAGTGGGGGTTTGAAGTGAAGCGGGAGGGTGTTATACACACTGTTGAACCTAGTGCAGTATGCCTGGACACTTTCCCAATTTTCCCGTTTTAGGTTGTTATATTCTGATAGGATTCGAATGGGATTCTTTCGGACTTCCCACTTGTTTAAAAAGACTTGGGAGAGTTCTGGGATGTTGTGGATATTGTTTGGAGTTAAGATTTTGAACCATGTTTTGGGTTCTCCACCCAGGCTTTGGGCGAATATCCTCATTCTGACGGTCTTGTCTTGTACTTCCAGGTATTCAAAATCATCACTAATCCTACTTACATGGTGTTGAGGTGTGGCAGTGTCTTCTCCAATAAAGTGTGTGATTTTATCTTGATATTTATTTGGGAGAGGAGCCAAAGGTAGTGGCAACACCAAAGGTGCGTACCAGGCTGCCATGATGGGAGCTAATGGATGATGTACAAGAAGAGGGCTAGTGGGATGAGCTGAGGTGGTTTGAACAGTAGTGGTTTGGATAGGTGTGGCGGATGTACTTGGACTAGTGATCTGGTTTTGAGCAGATCTGGGATGGTATGAGCCAAATTGATAGAGAAGCTGAAAGTCGGGAGGTGTGGTAGGTGAGGCTTCTCTACTAGGGCTCTGTGGTGGATCTAGGGGTTCAAGATCGTGAAAGTTTATCTTACTATGTGACTTACTTCTGAAAAGAGTTTTTGATGAATCTAATTCAGAAGGTGAATCTGGTAAGATAGCGAGATGTTTAGGTACTGATCTTGTTTTACAGATAGATCTATCAATAGCTAGATTATCAGTTTCGGAAGCTTGCCACAAAATCTTCTTTGGGTCATCTACTATGATAGGGGGATTTGGGTATGGATGAGATCTGGTGTTGATTCTTCATGAAGCCAGATTTTGGGTCTATAGTTTAGAGAGGTTGATATTGGTGAATGTTTTGGATGGATGGCCTCTCTAAATTTATACTAAGGTGAAGGATGGTAAAAATCAAAAGGGATGGACTAGTGGAGTCGCCAGGTGGAACTTGGTTGTTTTTGTGAAGATATAGCTATGGTCCACCACCAGTAACTAATCTGGAAATTTTTTTAAGGTTTTTCTAGTTTTATGTGCAGCCTATGGTTTGTCTAAAGTATTCTAAACTTGTTTCGACACTTTGCTAGGGTGGTGATAACAAAAAGAGTTTACTCTAAATGATCTTATGGACGGCTTGCTTGTTTAAGTATTTAAAGGACTAAAGAGTCTATAAGAGTTTGCTAGACTGTCATGTACTCAGTGTCCCACCATCTCCCGCTATGTTAGTGAGCGATGAGATAGGTTGACCGGATAGTAACCTAGAGTTCGGTAAAATAGTAAGGCCTACTGGAGGCTAGTGGAGTCGCCAGGTGGATTTTTAGTTATTTTGAGGTATATGTGTATGGTCCACCACCAATACTGTCAAAAACCAATCTAAGGGAGATTTTTTGGGGTTTTCTGAGTTTTATGTAGTCTTGAGGTTTGGAAGGGTTTCATATAACTGACTCATCATTTTGCTAAGATGGTGAAGGAGCTATTTTCTACTCTTCGGACAAAACTTAAGTTTCTCTAAGTTTGATTGAGACTTCGAGAATTCTAAGGTGTACTTAGATTGTCACTGACTCGAAATTTCCCACCGTGATCGTTACTATGTTAGTGAGCGGTGGGATAAGTCAATCAAATAGTATTCTTAAGGCTGCTGGAAAGTTTAGGGAAACTAAGTTTGTTTATTACTCAGGGTCCCACCGTGATCACCATTATGTTAGGGTGGCGATGAGGTGGCTAAATCGGATGGTATTCTAACATTTAGCAAACTAGTAAGGCCTACTGGAGGCTAGTGGAGTCGCCAGGTGGATTTTTAATTGTATTGAGGTATATGTGTATGGTCCACCACCAGTACTGACAAAAACCAATCTAAGGGACATTTTTGGGGTTTTTCTAAGTTTTATGTGCAGCCTAGTCTGTGAGAGTGTTATAAACCTGATTCATCACTTTGCTAAGATGGTGAAACAGAGAGTTTACTCTAAATGATTCTATAGGCTGATGGTCTGAGTTTAAGATTGAAGGACTAAAGAGTCTATAAGAGTTCGCTAGACTGTCATGTACTCACTAAGTCCCACCATGATCGCCATTATGTTAGGGTCCCATGATTTGGCTGATTGGAAAGCTAAATGACAGTGTAACATCAAACCAATCTTTGGAGCCCAAGGACCTAGCCTTCCTGGACTCAGAGAGGGCTCTCTCTATATATGTAAGGGATATCTGTGTGTTTTCTTATTATGTTCTGGTTTTTAGGCTAGTTATGAAGTGAGTTTTTGGTTTTTTTGGTTTTTTAGGTTGTGAGGGATGAAACTGATCAAAGATATAAGATAGGTAAAAATATGTCGGATCAACTGGGCTATGGGGTCGAAAAGGTCAAGAAAGCTATAAGACGGTGATACAAGGCTGTTGAAGGGCCGATTTGATTCAAGGTAGAAAGGATCTTTGGGAAAAATGGAGTAAATGGACATCAAGTTTGTGAATGACAAAGGATTTCAAGCATAACTAGTTTAATAGCAGACATAAACATGGTAGGGAAAACCATTAATAATGAAAAATGTAACTATAAGCTAGTCAATACATAGAAATAAACATTCAAGCCATGCATAGAAGTATGAAACCCTCTAACTTTGGGAAATGGCTATCAAAAATTGGGGAAAACACACAAGACAGACTAACAAATCGAAACACTATGCCGGAACGCCTAAACACAATACTTCAAGTTATTGGGCAGTTTGAACAACAAGATTCGCATAGTTTTAGGCAAAGGGCTAGATTGAAACTGGGCCTCCTTGGTTCAACAAGATGATAATCTAATCAGTCAAAGAGATAGTTTCAGGGATGAAACTATGGACAACCATAAGTAAGCAGGTCATACCGTACATCCTACTTAGCATGCATAGAAACTATGAATGAAACAAGAAACAATGTCCTCAAGTTATTAAAGCGCAGTTAAGAATTCTTTAATGTAACTAAGGAAGAAGAAAACATGAAAGCTATGAAGAAACAGGAAATTTGAGGTGCCTCCAAGGGCATATCTTAAATTTTTTCTCTAATAATATATAGCGAGCAAGAAACATGTATTTATGAATGAAAACTAGAATACAAAACACAGAAAGAAACACTATACCATTCTACCAAGTCATGGAATCCATCAACAATCCTTCATCATTCATCCAAGGACATCCAAGAGGCAATCCAAAAGCATAACACAAGTATTTCTTCCAAAGCTCATATGACCAATATATTGCTTCTCTTCTCAAGTTCAGCCTTTTTTACAAATGAGAGCTTGTGGAATAAATAGGCTCAAGTGAGGAAAAACTCATGGTTCAACTTGCATCCTCATTGGCCTAATCAAAATATCTAGACTTCTCCTTGAGGCTTTGCAAAGCCCAAGGCAAAAAATATCTCATAAAATATCTAAAAAATGCTAAAAAAGAGAATTAAATTGACTTTACACAAATTCTCATGTGCAAAAACAGCAAAACGCACATTTGGAAAAAACAAATTTTAGAGGTTCAAAAATTACAAAAATATCCAAAATTTATATCAGCAAAAGGTCCCCTGACTTGCTGGAAACATTTGGCAGCCTTCCTGGTGTCGAAACGAGGCTCATGATAGCTCGTTGGAAAGCTATGAGTATCAAATTTCCGGAACAACTGAAATTCTCCAGATCTGATACCTAGAAGTCCTCTAAATCTGCACTTGTCTGTAAAAAACCAGAAAATTACAGTTTGCTGATAGACCGGGCAGAGTGTGCAAAAAGTGAGCTTTTTTCGCCGTTTTGAGGGGGAAAAAGATCTCCAAATGACATGAAAATAATTGAGGGTGTGCCCATGAAATTATGGCATCCATTGATACCATTCTCCTCTTTTGATGAATCCTCAAAATGAAATGGAAAATTTCATGAGTTTTGACAAAAAACTCAAAAATGCCAAAAAACCAAAGTATGTCAAAATTTGCCCAAAATCAGCGTGTATGACCCTCAAGGGTCCCTAGCAACATTTTCTAAAGCATAAGCCAAAATATGAAGTCCTGATGTGTCTTTACTCACTTTCCGTGCCGGGCGCTTCTGCAAAACCAAGATGCCTCATAGTCTTTGAAATGCCTTTTTTAAACCAAACTCTGTCAATCCACTGTTTTAATGAGGAAACAATGTTTTTGGATGCTTGTGAAAAATTTCCCTTTTTGATACAGGACCCTTGCTCCTTTAAAATGTGGCCTTCCCAACCTTTGATATGTAATTCAACCAGCAAACCCTTTTAAGAGGAAAAAACACAGTGAAAAGAAGATACACAGTTAAAGTGAAATTGCTGTGCGATGTGATAGGGTTACCTTGCCCTTTGAAGTTTGAAGGTCAACAACATATTCTTGTGTCTTTGACTGGGGTAAACTTTTCAATTTCAAAATCCTTCCCTTGTCTTAGTATGCAAATCAATCAACAAGTTCACACCATATACACAATCACCTTTAGTGCAGACTCACAGTCAATTTCACTGTTTATAGAACAAAGGTGATAGATCTTTGAAATGCTTCAAAATTTTCAACAAAAGGTTGTAGGAGTTCTATCTTTCAACAAATCAGGGCTCCTTTTCAATATAAAACCCCTATCCCTTTAGAAAATTGCCTTTCCACCCCCTGAAGACCAACTTAACAAATAAACTTGAACACTACATCGCAGTTTTTTAAACAAAGGATATCCACACAGCAAAAATATTGTTTATAGATATGGTGACAGAGTTATAATGTTTTTTTATGTAGCCATAGATAATCCTGAAGTTCTTCAATAACAACAAATCTCTCTTTAAACAGAACCCTCCCTTCTTTAAATTCTACTGTATTTTACCAAAGCCGGACAGAAATACCTCCAACTGATTTACTCTGCTTTTGTCACTAAGGTGAGCTCATGGTCAAGGGTGAACATGACCTTACTCTTCATCACACCGAGGCAGGTTTTCGAATACTGGCTAAGTAATATATATATGATGATAATGGTTGGAAGTAGGAGTGGTGTTTCACTCTTTCAATGCTAAGCTTACCACTTTTAAACAAGGTTTTCATCCCTTATCATTCTTTGAGAGTGGTTGAAATGAGCTTCTCTATATTTATATAACTCACAGACCTTTGATGCTTCATCAACCAAAGCAAACTTATTTTATTTACACAAAAATCAACCTATAGCGTTAAACTGTGATTTTAACCCTTTTATTTTGTCTCATCAGTTTTGCCAGGGTTATGAAAGCTCATAAATACCTTAGAAATCGATGACGATGCCTTTCGAGGGGTTTGATTGGCTTTAGGAGGTGTTTGGAGGTGCCTTGAGTGGTCAACAGGTACGCGGCACTTTAGAGAAAAAGAGCGCCACGCAAAAATATGGTCGGGTGGCTTGTCGAGTCGTTGTTGGGCCCCTGTGACCCGCGGCTATAGGAGTGTCACGTGCTCGCATAGGAGCGCCGCTCGGCCTTGTAGTGCTGTGTAAAAAATGTGCCCAGGAGCGCCTCGTGCATGTACAGGAGTGCCACACGGTGCAAATACTCCTAAAACTTGTTCAAACCTCTGCAAACTGATTTGAAATTTGTCTTTCGGTCTTGTGAACTTCAATGGGATTTTTTTCACGTAATTTTGGAGTTTAGAAAATGAATTTGCAATGGTACTCGACCTCCTTGTATTTGAAAAAAAAATGAAACCCTTGGTCTGATAAATGATGCTATCGAAAAATTCTCAAAAGCCTTTGTTTTTTCAAAATCAAAGCACGAAGCTCTTACCTTTTATAAGATCACAGCAAAGAATTTTTCCTCTCCTCAATCAAAGTATAGTGACATTGTTTTTTTTTATAAGCCAAATCCTCCCTTTTGAAGTGACACAACAAGTTTTTAGAAATTTGTCTCTTAAAACATTAACTGTCTCTCACTTAGAGGGAAAAAACATTTCCTTTTGTAGCAATGGCATACTCACAATGCCTTTACCGGGTTCCTGGTTTTGAAATGCATGTAATGATCTCTCCTGCACCTTTATGACTTGTCTGCTCATTTGAAATGCCCTTTGCTGAGGAAGAAGGTAAACTGTCATTTCTAAAACCTTTTAATACTTCTGGTGATTTTCTATGAAAGAGGACACCTGTAGAGGATTTTTTAAGCTGTAGGGAGTATTCTTTGACACTTTGACAAAGCTTCTTTTTTCCTTTTCACATAAACTAGCACTTTGCTCTTAATGCTTTGGAGTTGAATGATGCTCACTGTGAAACTAAGTTTGATTATAGGTGTAGAGCAAGCAGCCTTCACTTCTATTTCATCATCTTCTGCCTAAAGGGTAATTTTCTCTCACACTCCTTTCCTTGCTCAACTCGCACTGCTATGGTACCTTTCTGGCCTTTAAATAATGAACACTTGTATTTGTCTTAAGATATTTCTCAAGAAACTGACAGTATGTCAAAGCACCCTTTTTTCATATTATGAGAAATTGTTTTCAGTTGTAATGCCTCTTGGGGAGATAAGCCTAGATTTTCTTTGTCAAACATGATAAGCTCATTTGAGAAACACCTTTTTATGATTGGAGAAGACCAGTACTTCGAAGCATAATTTTCATTATGTCCTTCTCACTTGTGCACTGACTCATCTTATCACCACTCTTCGAATTTTGTTTTTGTTGGAGTTGCAGACTATCCTTTGAGAGAAAACCTGTTAAGAGATGAGCTTGATTTCCTTTGATGGCAGTGGTACCTCTGACTTTTCCTTTTTGTCTCTTACCTTTCTTCTCTGATCAAACAGACCTTGAAAATAATTAATGCCCTGGCCATCTGCTTATGAATGAAGGAGGCCTTTTTCTCTTGGCAAAATATCTGCGCTTTGTCAACCTTCTGTCCCAACTACATGTAGACTGTCTGATGAGCATATTGACAAGGGTTCTCTTACATATGATGGCAGGTAATCAACAGTGAAAATATTGATGCTTTTACTTCAGTCTTCAATCACCACTGTTCTCTAGAAGATTTGTGTGACTGCCTCACTGTTTGTTTACACACCTTGATTACAGTCAGTTGCAATTATTTAAGTCGAATACTGGCTATCTCCCTCTACTTGTAGATGAAGGAGGCGGCTTAACCCTCTACTTATAAATGAAGAAGGTTTAATCCATGACTTATCAACAGCCTTTTCACAGTGTTTCTTTTTCTTCTGCTGTCCTTTCAGGCTGAGTGAGGCTGCAAGATCTTGATGAGTAACTCTTTGCCCTACAAATGCATCTCAGGCTCATGGTCACATTGAGAAGCAGCTATTCTTCTCATGTGGAGTCAAGAATTTTCTTCTGAGATACTGATATGTTTCTCTGCTTGTAAAATACATAAATAGGGTAAAAAATGCCTAAAATCAGCTTGAAATTATGGTCTATGCATCGCTGAGACTTAGGGGCGCATAAGTGGCGCGACTTAGGGTTGTGACTAACTTCATTTGCAAATTGGGAGGTATTTTATGACTGGTCTTAAAACAGATGGAGGTTTTTTGTCCCTTTGATTATTGCTAAGGGTAAAATGCCTTAAAGCGCCACTTCCTAACTTACGGGAGGCTTTTTTGAACAGATTTAGAATGTCTTTTTAGAGCTGATAGTCAGACTAGTATGGATGAGGCTAGGTAAGATCTGATAATGGGGTTTCATCTTGTCATGGCGAACTGAAAGGTAAGAAGGAAAAAAAAATTTCATGGGGGTTTTCCCAGCTGGCAAATTTGTCAAATTTTCAGATCGGCTGTTGGAAAACTTGGCTGTTACAACTAGTCATCATTCAACAAGTAAAAAATACTAATGAATAACACAATGATAGAGAGAAAAAAACCTTCTATATTCAACATGTAAAACAAAAACTAGGGATAAAAGTTTCCCATTGAAACCAAAAGTGATTTGATACAAAACATAGGTTTTAACCTAAGAGTAAATGCCCCTACAGTCAATCTTTGGAGTAGTTTTAACTAGAAGTTTTTCATTTTCATATCCATGACCTCTCAAACAATGAGATATTAAAAAACCTTTTATATTCAACATGTAAAACACAAATTATCCATAAAAGTTTCCCATTGAAACCAAAAGTGATTTGATACAAAACATAGGTTTTAACCTAAGAGTAAATGGCACTACATTCAATCTCTAGAATAGATATAATTATAATTTTTCCATTTTCATGTCCATGGTAGTTCTATAGGAAGAGTATCTAAAGGGCCAGGTAGCCTCTGGATCTCATCTTTTATGAAAGGTGACAAATCTAGTAAATGCCCCTATAGTAAATGTCCCTATAGTCAACATGTATATAGTATTTAGAAACAAAAATTAATTTGATACAAAGCATAGGTTTTAACAAATTATATAGTTTTTCATTTTCATATCCATGGTCTCAAACAATGAGAGGGAAAAACCTTTTATATTCAACATGTAAAACACAAATTAAACATAAAAGTTTCCCATTGAAACCAAAAGTGATTTGATACAAAACATAGGTTTTAACCTAAGAGTAAATTCCCCTATAGTCAATCTCTGGAATAGTTTTAAATAGAAGTTTTTCATTTTCATATCCATGACCTCTCAAACAATGAGAGAGAAAAAACATTTTATATTCAACATGTAAAACACAAATTAGCCATATCTCTAGAATAGATCTAAATAGAAGTTTTTCATTTTCATATCCATTGTCTCAAACAATGAGAGAGAGAAAAAAACATTTTATATTCAACATGTAAAACATAGATTAGCCATAAAAGTTTCCCATTGAAACCAAAAGTGATTTGATACAAAACATAGGTTTTAACGTAAGAGTAAATGCCCCTAAAGTCAATCTATAGAATAGATCCAATTAGAAGTTTTTAATTTTCATATCCATGGTCTCAAACAATGAGAGAGAAAAAAACTTTTATATTCAACATGTATATAGTATTTAGAAGCAAAAAGTAATTTGACAGAAAACATAGGTTTTAACCAAGTATATAGTTTTTCATTTTCATATCCATGGTCTCAAAAAATGAGAGAGAAAAAACATTTTATATTCAACATGTAAAACAAAAATTAACCATAAATGTTTCCCATTGAAACCAAAATTGATTTGATACAAAACATAGGTTTTAACTTAAGAGTAAACGCCCCTACATTAAATATCTAGAATAGATCTAATTAGAAGTTTTTCATTTTCATATCCATGTTCTCAAACAATGAGAGAGAAAAAAAACTTTTATATTCAACATGTGTATAGTATTTAGAAACGAAACGTAATTTGATACAAAACATAGCTTTTAACCAAGTATATAGTTTTTCACTTTCATATCCATCATCTCAAACAATGACAGAGAAAAAACCTTTTATATTCAACATGTAAAACACAAATTAGACATAAAAGTTTCTCATTGAAACCATAAGTGATTTGATACAAAACATAGGTTTTAACCTAAGAGTAAATGCCCCTACATTCAATCTCTAGAATAGATCTAATTAGAAGTTTTTCATTTTCATATCTATGGTGGTTCTATAGGAAGAGTCTGTCAAGGGCCAGGTAGCCTTTGGATCTCATATTTTATGAAAGGTGACATATCTAGTAAATGCCCCCACAGTTAATCTCTGGAATAGATCTAAACAGAATTTTTTCATTTCTCCCATGCATTTGCAATAAATGTCAATTTAATATATATTTTTATTGAATTTGTTTTTTTTTTAGGGATAAGAAAACCATTAAATATGGTTGAAAAATGGAAACTATGCATAGAAGTTTCTTGCTGTCCCAATCCATCGAAGGAAGTGATTACATATGTTCTTTCCAATATTGCGACTAGCAAAGTCTTCCAAAGGAAAATTAATATACCGAGAAGAAAAAAAAACAACGAGGCATATTATGTTGGATTGATAGAAGGCTTGGGAACAATGATGGAGTATGGATCAAATGGAATTGTAGTTTTCACCAATTCTGAACTTGTGTGCAACCAGATGAATGGTGTGTACCAAGTTAAGGAGAGGCTAAAATAACTGCATGGAATAGCAAACAATATTGTTAGCCAATTTCAATTTTTTAGTATAAGGCATTATACAAATGTGAACAAGATGTCTACTGATGTATTGTGTGGGGCAATTCCAATTCAGGATTCATCTATCAAAGATGAATTAATAGGTGAATGAGAATTATACTGAGCAATGCCAATGCAAGATTCATCTCTCAAAGATGAATTAGTTTTGAGACACTCTTCTTCAAAAATTCAAGATTCATCTCTCAAAGATGAATTAGTTTTCAGATGCTCTTCTTCAAAAATTCAATATTCATCTCTCAAAGATGAATTAGTGTTGAGACGCTCTCCTTCAAAATTTATTGATCGACATTGTAACATATCTTGGATATGTGGGTGTTGTGTACTTATAAATGTGTATTTTTTAATGACCATGTTTTTTTTCAATTATATACCAAGTGTGCTCCCACCACACCATGTAAAGCACAACTTGGTGAAATTCACATTTGCAACAAGTGGCGAACTTCACATTTTTATGAAATTAAAATGCGGGGACTTCAACAAATTTCTGTTTAAATGGAGTTTCACTTATTTTTTAATGACAATGTGTATTTTTCAGTTTTATACCAAGTGTGCTCCCACCATGTAAAAAAACATTTGGTGAACTTATCATTTTTATAACTCTTTTTTTCTTAAATTGAGTTTGAAACATCAATTAGTGCTTTGAAAGTTGTGTTTTACATAGTTTTTTTACACTAAATTACATTAATTTTCTGAAATTCATTTTGAATTTAATTTAAATTATTTATTTAAAAAAATAATTAAAAATGTCCACCGTAGATATATATATCATGGGGGATGAATTACGAAGATCAAAAGAATCCCATCTCTCTATGAGAGCGGGGGATTCGGGATGGAGATTTGTTCATGGTAAATTTAAATATAATCTTAAATCTCCATACATGTGTGTACATATGGAATTTATTTTTTATTAACTTTGTGAGTTAAATTAGTTGTAAATAAGTTTCATTTTTTATTTTTTAGGAGCTAATAAGAAGAGAAGGGTCTCTACTCCATCCATGGATGCCCATGTTTCACCCAGTTGTGGTATGGTTTGAACACAAACTAATCAATGAATATGTACGTGTATTTATATGTATGCATGTATTTTTCAATTGATTATAAATTTGTATTTGTTTATGAAGATTCTCTCTCCTCTCGAGAGGTTGGTGGTGGTTCAAATCCCCTTAGAGGGCCATCAATAAGTGGTAGCAGGTTGTGTGAAGGTGGTGATATTTATTCCTCTGGAGGCCAATCAATGGCTAGTGGTGTTGGTTCTCAACAAGGTCATTCTGGTTCTCAACAGTTTCAGGGTGGAGAAGATGCTAGCCAACCATGTCGAGGTTGCCATCAATTTGAATATTTTTTTCATTCAATTTGTACAAATTTGTTTACATGTGTTTTTTATAATATCAAAAATTTTATATATATTGATGCAGAGGCTGAAAATGCTCCAAATGTTTGTCAGAATAAATGCAGGGAAAAACGCTACATTCAAGAAGAAGGTTGTCTACCCACCACAACTTATCCGGGTGACATTTTTGATATACTATGGGAAAGAAACATGGCGCAATGCACCTTAGAAAGGTGTCAACAACTTCATGCAAAATTGCGGAGAGATATCATGGCTTTGACTCTACCTGCTGAGAGTTGAGAAATCCTCGAAATAGTTACACATTCATTGGGAAAAATAGTAAATGTGTACAAAAACCTTGGGCCAATGACTAATACATTTGTAGAAGTCATGAGAAAGAGAAAGAAAACAATAATGGGTCCTGATAAATGGGAGGATGTAAAAAAAAGAGTTACAAAAGAAATGGTGAAGTCAATGTTTAATTTCAAGGAAGGGCCAAAAAGAAAAATGCTAAAGGTACAATATTTCAAGCACCTCAATATAGCTCACTATTTGTATGATAGGCACCTTGCGGCCTATGGAAGACTCCCATGGAACGACAAGGTTCCTATTTATTTTGGAAAATTGTTTTACGCAGAATTTTGTTTTCGAAATGGAACCCAATTACAATGACTTTCCGTCAGAATTTTTTGGTCCAGGGAAAGGTTAATTGTGTGACCATAGGGACACTAGGCAAGACGTGGATTTTCCTCACCCTAAGCTGCAATTGGTGAGTCGACATTTTCGGGTTGAAACTTTGCAGTAAGAGATGGATGCAACTTCCCAAATAAGTCAAGAAGTAAGGGATGCCATCATCGACAATGTTGACAGCGGATTGGGTGGTTTCAATGTTTGTCTAAACCGACAAAGAGCATGTGATAATGCACGTGCCAATTTTGTGTATTGTATAGATGAAGAGCTTGACAACATGAGTGCTGAAGATCTCAGAATATATGCAAAGAATTTTCGCAATTGTTGGAAAGACCTAATTCTTCATGAGGAAGAGGGCACAGGAATGGTATGTGTTAATGACCTTAGGGTTCAATTATTTTAACACATATATGTGTATAATTTGTAATAAATATATGTGTATGTACATGTATACAATTATTTGTATATACATTAATCTAACAAAAATGTATCATTATATGTTAAAACACAATTTGTAGTTGTCACGCATGATGAATGATGCAAATTTTAATATCATGTTCGGGGCCTCTGGCTCAATCAATGAAGATGAGTCTCACCATCAAGATATGTTGACAAACGTTAGTGTTTTTCAAGTGATATTTTTAAAATAAATAATTGTGCACACATGTACATGTACATATGTAGTAATAAAATGTTTTAACAGGTTCCAATTATGTTCGATGTTTTTGGGATGGCGGTACCTTCTTATTCCTTGGGAGATGTACCTTCTACTTCCTTAGGAGATGTGCCGCATCCACAACAAGTGTGGAAATTTTTTCACTTTTAAAATTTATTTTTAAGAAATATATATATATATATATATATTCCACCTCAAAAAGCTCCATTAAAAATTGAGATATATATATATCTTTAGTTATTTTAAATTTTTTAAATTTTAGGTTTTTGGAGATTTTATTTTGGAGCCTCTCTTAGGAGATGTCCCAAATTCACCTGCAGAAGTATTCAATTTTTCACTTTTAAATATATATATATGTTTTTTTTAAAATTATAATTTATAAATTGAAGTTTGTTTAAGTTTTATTATAAATTGAGATCTTGATCTTGTGTTATTTTATACTTTTAAAATTTTGAATTTTAGGTTTCTATATAAGATTTCTTTAATCCCCAGACTCTAGCAACAGAGATAGGAAAATCCACACCATTTCAACCATTTGAAAAAGTTGCCTAAATTTTTTTTTAATATTATTGAAAATAAGTTTATATATACACATGTGCATTTTCATCTGAAAATATATATATATATATACAGATATATATAATTGTACACGTATATTGTATAGTTTACTATTGGAGATGTTCCCATGGGGGAAGTTGTAGTAGGCGAACAAATTGAGAGCGAATCTCATGAGGTATTACATGATTTTTTTTTTAATTTTTTTTTTTACATGAAATTCTATATGTTCTCACTCATTTTTAAAACATCAAATTTAATGTTTGTATGTGCATTGTGTATAGGTTGCCCATGCTTCACAAGATAGCACACAAATTGAGACTCTGCTAGGAAAGACACTACATCCATCTATATTTGATGGACATGATTTGTAGATTTGATTGAGATTTCTAGTCTTAAATTTACTTTTTTTATATATTATTTAGATGCACAGTGATATATATATATATATATATATATATATATATATATATATATATACTTGATACTTGTGAGATCTACAACTTCTGGATGTATTTTATTGTGTTAATATAATTTGTTTGGTTTTTAAAACTTAAGTTTTGGATAATTGAATTACTAGTAATGTTGTCATCTATAAATTAATGTTTTTCTTTCTCGTACATTTGGCATGTTATCTAATGATGTGTTATAATTTGTTTTTTTTTTTAAACTCAAGTTTTGTATGGTTGAAGTACATTTTGAATGTGAATTAATGTTGTGATCTATAATTTTTGGTTAAATTAAAGGTTAATTTTTGGATGGTTTCAATCCACATTTGGCATGTGATATAATGTTAAATGTTTTTATTGGATAGTTGAACTATAATTAGCATGGCATGTGAAGTAATGTTGTGATATAATAAAAAAAAATTTAAAAATCAAGTTTTGGATAGTTTCAATATACATTTGGCATGTGATATAATGTTAAATGTTTAATGTTTTTATTGGATAGTTGAATTACAATTGGCATGGCATGTGAATTAATGTTGTGATGTAATCAAAAAGTTTTTAAAACTCAAGTTTTGGATGGTTGAAGTACATTTGGCATGTGAAGTGATCTTGTGATATATAATTTTTTAATTAAATTAAAAGTTAATTTTTTTATGGTTTCAATCTAAATTTGGCATGTTATATAATGCTAAATGTCTTTATTGGATATTTGAACTATAATTGGCATGGTATGTGAAGTAACGTTGTGATATATAATCAAAAAGTCTTTAAAACTTAAGTTTTGGATGGTTTGAATCTACATTTTGCATGTGATATAATGTTAAATGTTTTTATTGGATATTTGAACTACAATTGGCATGGCATGTGAAGTAATGTTGTGATATAATAAAAAAAAAATTAAAACTCAAGTTTTGGATGGTTGAAGTACATTAGGCATGTGAAGTAATGTTGTGATATAATAAAAAAGTTTTTAAACTAAGTTTTGAATGGTTTCAATCTACATTTGGCATGTGATATAATGTTAAATGTTTAATGTTTTTACTAGATAGCTAAACTACATTTGGCATGACATGTGAAGTAATTTCTTCTGATATAATCAATTTTTTTTTTAAATTCAAGTTTTGGAGGGTTGAAGTACATTTGGCATCTTAAGATTGCTTTTGATGTCTACATACTCTTCTCTTGTTTGAGTGAAAAAATTTCCAATGGGAAGAACATAGATTTTCAATGCAACTAACCATATCAATTGAGCTCTAATTGAAAAAAGAGTAAAGAAAAGTTAACATGCCACAAAACATGTCAGCAAAATAACATTTGTGGTCGTCATTTTTTTTGGAATAGCTAAATCATATTTTAAGGACACTCCATCGAAAAACAATTTCAATGAAGAGAATCCTTAATATGATTTAGTTATTCCAATAAAAAATAACAACAAAGAATGTTATTTTGTTGGCTTTTTGGTTTTATTTTACTTTTTTTTGGAAAGAGAGCTCAATTGATATGGTTAGTTGGATTTAAAAGCTATGTTATTTTCATAGGATTTTTTTTTCACACAAACAATAGTATGTAGTATGTAGAGATCAAAAACAATCTTAAGTTTACTTTCAAGTATGATCACGTGTTCTTGAAACATTTTCGCACATGATGATACCTTCATTGACCTCTAAAAAGTAGTTCATTGGCTATATGATCTGCCTCTTTCCCATATAAATCCCTTTAATTTTGATTGGAAATATAACAAGTAGATATATGTTTTTTGAATTTCGATCAATGTCATTAATGCACTCAACTAGGTAGCCTTGTTGATTTATAAGTTGGTAAATTGATGACATTCAGTTAATTGCATTCTATAAACATATATATATATATATATATATCCAATACGTGCACAACATTTTTCATCAATACACATAGTAAAACTAGTTGAAGAGTTAATTTCATTATAGAACACACACACACACACACACACATATATATATATCCAATACATGCAACATTTTTCATCAATGCATGTATAAAAAAACTACTTTTAGTTGATACTAGAGTGTGCATGTACCAAAACAATTTGTACATGTGCAAACACTTGCACATATAACATAACAAGGCAGCTCAATTTTTAATTGAGTACTAGAAGTTCTAGAACATATAATCCAAAGAGAATAAATTGTTGGGTAGTTCAATCAAAAAAATTACAATAGAATGCCATCTCCAATAATCCGTTCATGATTGGATTTTGACATTTTCCATTTCTTAATTTCCTTTTTTTTCTTTGATTGAACCTCGATCAACTTTATGTGTGCTAAACACACCAAGTGACTATATTGACAACTGATGAAATCAGGTTCACAGTCTTCAAAGTAATCAAAACCCCCACTTTGATTATTTTTTCTGAGAAAATAACATTTTAGTATAATAGATCCTCTTTCATATGGAAATCCGTGATCATTGCAGTGTTCTAATAATTTCATTTTTTGTTCAGTGCAACGCATCAAATAATACTTCACATTTTCATCGTTTTCAGTAGGTGCAATTACAACAAAAACATCTCCTGCACAATAAAACAAACTTAACAAAATTATATATATTCAAATTTATTTCTAGATCTTTATCATTAGAAAGAAATTCAAATGTTACCGTCTCTAACAAGATCAGAAACTCAATCACCATCAGATGATATTGTAATCTCCTCTGATTGCATTTCTTCAAACATTATAATCGACATTTTTCCCTTTGCATTTAGCTCTATATGTTTCCAATATCTTACATACATTATGTTTTCACAAATGTCATTTTATTTTGTGTTGTTTATGAAAACATGACAAAAACAAGAATATTTTCATTTATCCAATGCAAACAGATTTTTGGACGACTTTTTTTTAATTGAATGCAATTTTTGAGTCCCTTTTATTGTTTCAACATCATTTCCAATTGATCTATCTATGTTTGTGATCGCAATATGCCAAAGAAACCTTTATACGGAAAATTTAAAGAAGAATGTAAATATGATATCGAAATACAACCAAAGATAATCATTGTGATAAATGTACACTATTTAAAATTAGATATCCAATAAAAATTAAATTGAATGTACCTTCACACTTTCATTGATTGATTACTTTCATGGCTTAGAGCAAAGATGCACCATTGAACAACTTCTTTTGCATCCACAAGTTGGCTGGCAGAGGGGTTCATTTGATATCTTTGAAGTGCTCGTTTTATGCATGCCCATGCACTGTCATATTCTCCTTTTCCATGGCCAGTCTCAAAGAAATTCCAACAATGTTTAATGCATGTTTTCTTATGAAGACAACACAACCAAAAGAATGATCATGTTGATTTGAATTGACCTGTGCATCCTTCTGACCATATCCAATGTTCATTGAATGTTATTCCATGATTTATCAAGGAATCATTAATTTTTCCAAAACAATGTTGTACAAAATATGTATCATGTGTACGATTATCACTGATATAAAAGTGATATTCTTTAATAATATGTCGATTTTTACTAGTTATTTCTATATGATCAACATTTTTTTGAGAATGTATATATAAAATATGGACGAGCATGGAGACTTAGTCAGAATGATAGTATTCACTCTCAATTTCTTTTGTGGAACAAATGTGTAGTTTTCTGCAAAATCAACAATTGACAAAATGGTCCCTGGTGGAAAAACTTCAGGGGATTTTTTTAATTGCAAGTATTGCCATCGAGCTCTATGGGAATTCTTGGTGTATTTGTAAATTTCTTCCTCTAACTTTCTCAAAAATTCTATCACAAAAAATTCTTCTTCTCATAATTCAATTCTTTTAATACTATTTTCCCCTTGAATCGATGTATGGATATATTCATATCTCTTCCATTTCACTTTCATGTTGGACAATGATTGATCATTTATATCAGTACGATATTTGTTTTGAAATTTAGTCAAATTTCCACAATCATTGCATTTTTTTTACCACCAACACATTTATTTTCGTAAAATAGTTCATCTCTTTCTATTTCACATAGAATTTGAGATATGAAATCATGGATAGTGGAAGGAGGAGGTGAATCCTCCCGAAATGTTCTACAAAAATCAAGGAATGTGTCACAATATAACTCAAATTCCACATGATAATGGCAACAACAAGTGCCGTGTACGGTGATAGGTTTAACATACCATGGTTTATATTGAACAAAAGCACTGATTGAAACATGAAATTCACGATTCTCTTCTTTGAACTTGTTGAACAACTCTATCTGAGTGGTTTCCAGGAATTTTTTTCATGTTATTTGTACTGATTTCACGTTATTCTTCTTCGCATCACATGCCTTGCAGTTGGTGAAACACGCGAATTTTTCTTCCAATATTCATACATTATTTTTTTAACATTTTCTCCAAGTCTATCTTTGCATGGTTTCCTAAAAATAGCTCTCCAACAAGCGAGTTCATCATTTACATCTATTTGCAACTGAAATTTCTGATGATTGTGCAAAGTTTTTCGTGAAGTTCCTAATGCTCGTGCCATAGATTTTACCAAGCGATTCTCTTTAGTACTAGATGAAACCACTGCCATATCTATTGCTCTATGTACAACTAAAACATTTTTCTGTCTAGATATTCTAATTGAATTTAAAGCACTATTTATATTTTGTATCAAATTTTCCTTCATTCTTTTATCTTTGGTTGATTTTTGAATACCCAATAAATTCATAGCTTCTTTTAATTTCCTTAATGATAGGAGACCTTTCAACATTTGGGCTTGAACTCTTACCCTTTCCTTTATGAAATACTTCTCAAAAATGCAGTTAACACGATATCGTATATAATGGTCAGCTCTTTTATCTCCATATTTGTGAGTGTCAACATTTTCTAACATCTCATCATCGACATTGATTTCATCTGTACATATTCGAATGAATAGTACATAATAAATTTACATATTCAATAAATAACTAAACTAATAGATATATGTATAATTTCAATAATACGTGCATGTGTTCAACATATATATATATATATATATATATATATATATATATATATATATATATATATATATATATATATATATATACCTTGTGATTCAATTTCTTTACTTGAATTTCTTTCAACATTTTCACCATATTCAATCATTGGTTCAATATCTCTTTCATTTTCTCTTTACAAATTTTGTATCTCGTCGTCAATGTTTTGAGGAATATCTCCGTCTATTTATATTGCAAAATATGTTTCAAATTAGTTCAACTAAAAATTAAGCTTCACATTTTACATTATGAAAATTTTAAATATATCAAAATCATAGTATTTACATTTACATACATGTTTAAACTTCTAGTTGAGGTTGATTTTCCCCTTCAATATTTGAGAGTGCTCCTATCTTTCTTTTGCGAGATTGTCTCCTCTCTTCTCTACGTTCCTTAGGGTCTCTTTTTCGATCATATTTTCTTGTGCAATTCCTTTGATTTCCCATGATAATAGAGTATGAAGTTCAAAAATTTTCCTTCAAAAATTTAGACAAAAACTCAATTAAAAAAAACATCACAAAATATTTAATTTAAAAAAAAAAAATCATTTTAAAAATTTTACAAAAAATACATTTTCAAATCCAAAACACTTACTTTAAAAAATTCAAGAAAAAAATGTCTTATAAAAATGAAACGAAGTTCAAAATATTTTCTTCCAAGTCCTACAAAAAAAATTCATTTAAAAAGTTACAAAAAAAATCATTTTAAAAAATCATTATAAAAGATTTACTTCAACCCAAAACCAAAAAATCTCCTTTCGAAATTAAGCCCAATTCCATGCTTTAAAAAAATGAAGCCCAAAAAACATCCAAAAAACTGTAGCACATACCTCCAAGAAATGTCCTTTGAATGTACCTCCAAGAAAAGTCTTCATAAATGTTCTTTGAATGTACCTCTAAGAAAATTATTTAAACCCAAAACAATTCCTTGCAAAATGAGATCAAATGTACGAAAATAATGTGCCTCAAAGAAAGGTCCTTTGAATGTACTTCCAAGAAAATTCATTAAACCCAAACCAATTCCTTGCAAAATCAAATCAAGACTTTTGTAAAATCAGACCAAAAGTGTGAAAATATGTGAAAATAATGAATGGTTTCGCGGCAATTTATATAGCCGCGAAATGTTTTTTTGGAGGGGTTTAGCGGTACTTTTCGACTGACGAAAAGTTAGGAAAAAGTTTGATCGAAATTTTTAGAAATAGTTCGGTCGAACTACTTTTTCATTTGACTTAACGGGACGTTGGCACAAAAAATAGTTCATCTGAACTTTGTTTAAGTGTTCGGGTGAGCTAATACGTCACCAATTATGTGGAGCCAAGCCCTGAATACATTTCTACAACTTTGGACTAATTAAAATCCATGAAACATTTTGAATTAGCTATCGGAACCAAGACAAGCATTTTCAGAATTGAATCTACTTTGAGGATGTTGGGGTTCCAATGTTTTGGCCAGATTGGCAAGACCAAAAGACCGGAAAACATCAGAACCTCTTTGGGGCCCTAGGATCTAGCCCTCTTGGACCCAGAGAGGGATCTATCTTATAAACCAAAGAATGATATGTATTTGAAGCTCAAATGAGGTATTAGGCTAGGTATGAAGCACAAATGGGGGTTTAAAATGATTTGGCTGGTTGGTGGGTTGGTCAGGAGGTCATCAACTGAGAAGGTGATGGAAGGAAAGGAGCAGAGAAATTAGACATTTTGGTAAAAGAGGATAGGTTATAAATGTGCCATCCATTGGTCTATGGAGTCGTGAAAGGAGATTACTTGCATCCAACTAACCAAGATCTTCATAGGGCAAGTCATCTATACTAAAGGATATTTAAAATATATGGTGGAATGGAAAATAAGGAGAGAAATGAAGAGACACCAAGGGCAGCTTGAGATCAGAACAAAGGTCATCTAACTCTAGATCTGCTTCAACATACTCTCAAAAGGAAAACACTTTAGATTAAAACATAGAACTAGGCCTGAGGTCAGAGAAGGACTTTGAACCTTCAATGCTTTAACTCTAGTTCAAGAGATCTTTGAAAGGTGAGTATGTTTGAAAAGGACCCTAGTGGACAGGGCTTACACTAAATCCCCGGTATCCCAATTAGTTCAGCTCAAACCCAACAAGAACAAATAAGCAGCAAACCCCGAATTCACACATTAGCTAGTAGTAAATAACAACTACTACACTGGTTAAATTACATGAATTTACTCTTAGATTCATGTTCAGCATAAAACATAAAGGGTAGGGAGAGAAGAAACATAGGGTACCATACAAGGGTAAATCTTATGCCATATTTATGATGCGTACCAGAAGACCAATGAACGACATGAAAAATGTAATAAAACAATGTAATAAGAGAAACATCACCCGAAGTAACAGACCAGGATCCTGTGAAATTTGCTTGATTAATTGATGCAAAACCAATGACATACACTGAGCGCAATGGCTTATTATAGTCCAAACTTTCTCCTCCTAGCCCACTACATTACAAACTACTCTGCTACTCCCTCCCAAAACTCTTCTAACAGTAAAAAATGAATCCCTCTAACTACAACAGAACCAACAACAACCTTTACAAATGTTCTTCGGAAGTTGTTATTAGAGATCAAATAGCAGGAGTAGATGATATACATTAAATCGATTCATTAAGATAGAGAGGGGCAAAGGATCGAGCCCATCCTACTTAAAAGCGATCTGCATCGGTGTATGTACTCTACGGTATGGCCGGGGAATCTTTGTCAGGTTGATATCGACCTCAGATGTTTCTTGAGGGTCCTTTCTGACGATAAGGCACTCTGTATCTGTCTTTTGAAGCGAGTAAGGTGACTGAAGGTCATCAGGGCTTCCATACTTCCATTATTGTTGTCCTGATAGTCTTTGGAAGCTTTTTGTTAGTGAAAGGCCTTTGGGAGCTCGGGGAGGCATGGAGACCTCTGTAGGAGGGTGTACTATCTGAGAAAATGTACTGTTGATGCTAAAGCATGGATATGGCTTGTTTCATGTACTCTTTAGTCTTCAAAACTGCGTCTTATCCTTTGAATAAGGATTAAAACACTTAATCTTCAATTACAGGCTTTTAACCCCTTTAATCTCTACTGCTGATACACTGGACGCTGCTGTAATGGCCTCTTTGTAATCCAAATCATAGTAACTGTGATTATGGAAGGTAGAGTGAGTTAATGCTCTGTGAAACCCTACACAATAAAATATACTAATTATGAAATCCAGGGGGTGGTAGAAAGCAATGTTGTGGAGGCCATAGAGGAATGGTGGCGCAGTTGTGGAAACAGTGGCCGAAGTGGAGGAAATGGTGAAAAACACTGTAGGTGGCAAAAAAACATTCTGATGGAAGTTTGGTGGGGAAATGAATGTGGACCGTTAGATCAGATGGGCTAACGATTATCAACGGCAAGGGTTGTATGGTCGCGCAATGAGAAAATTGTTAATGAAATCAGAGATGAGATATGGCCCATTGATCTAGCTCAGATGGATGGCAGAAATTGATTACGGAGGTTGCAGGGACAAAGGAGGAAAGTGGTTTCAGGAAGGAAAACCGTTGGTATTGCGTGGCTCCTAGGCGGTTTAGAAAATAGCTCAAAATATCTTGATATACGTCCCTGAGTGACACGTGTCTCTAGAAAACCGCTTATATCGCGTAACTTTTAGGCGTTAAATTTTGGACAAAAAATGAACACGATATAGCTGATGGTCATCGAATCAGGAGTGGGAAGATTGGATGGTGGGAGATGGCTTGCGAAATGAGAAGGTGCGCGGGTGAATGGAGCCATCAGGTTCACTATGGAGCATTGGATTATGCGGATGAACGGCTAATATATAAAGAGAGAAACATAGGCATAGGATTATGGTTAGTGGGCGAAAAAAATCTAAGCCGTTAGATGATAAGGGAAGGATGGTGGTGATCTAATAAGAGGGGCGTAATGGAAGGGCCAAAACACTGATGGGCAATGGAGCAATTGGCTTTGGACCATCAGACTTGCAGGGGATGGACATATATGATTACGTCGGAGGGTGACCAATCGAGAAGCGGGGAAGAGTAAGAAGAAATCTGGGCCACATGATCAGAATGGGCATACGACTCAAATATAATTGGGAATGGCCAATCGGGGCATCGAGAGGATGACATATTTAAAATCTCCAATTGCCAATGGAGGTGGTGCAGCGATGGTTGTCAGATCTAGATATGGATCAATGGTGGATGATATCATCGGAGGTTTTCCAAAGAAATGTGATTGGGTGTGATGAGACCTGCGTAGGCCATCAGATATTTTAGATCAACGATGGAGATTAATTCAAAAGCTAACAGACTATAACACCATCGCATCTGAACTTTTTGTTTTACAATGGAAAAGCATGTTCCACTCCGATTCTCCGATGTGATTAGCACCTTATGGATTAGTGCTTGGTCTTAGCACTTGGGCTTATGAAGGGGAAGTGGTTAGGGGCTGGCCGAAAGGGGCTTAGCCTGCATATGGTAAAATATGGGTTTTTGAGCGAAAAAACAGAATTTTTAAGGCCGAACAGAGGTTTCGGTAGGGGAACAAAGGGGTTTTAAAACCAGATGAAGGGATTTCACTTGGTTTAAAGGGAAGAATTATATGGTTTGGAAGGCTTAGGAGGGATTTTTGGGGTTAATGGGAAACTTTGCAAAGGGGAAAAAGGGTTAAAATTGGAAATTTTGCAGAGATACAAGGGGAAGATCAAGGCCTTTCTGAACATAAATTTTTCACAGACAGTGAGGATATTTTCAAGGTAAAGGGCACACAGAGGCTTCAAGGATGAGATATTTTCATACGAAATTTATCTCTTGAAGGCTCATAAAATAATTTAGCCACCTGTTTGCTTGACAAAAATTTCATAGGTGGCTAACAGTGGCTACACATGGGGATGGCTTCTTCTTGAAGGAGTCAAGATTTCAGAAAATAGATCTTTGGAGTAGGCCAGATGCCTGATATTTGAACCATATTCCTTCTTAGATTCAGCTGTTACAAACATGATTAATTAGCAGAAAACATTCCCAAAAAATCTACCTACCCATCCTACAATCCTAACATTTTTTCTTCAAGGTGCATTTGAATTTGTAGACCTTCTTCATCTCTTTTTTATTATTATTGAAAGCAGAAAACAAACTAATATAATTCTACCCTTATCACTCCATGAGACCAGATTAAACTATTGGCCTCATAGTTTCTCTACCTAATCTAATATCTGCTAGGATTAAACTGTCCAACAAATTTCTTCTCTACATTCTACAATAGAAATTTAAACACAGTCAAGCTAGGATTGGACTGTTTGGCTTGCTGGACTTTGCAGAAATTTAAAAAATATAACTACATGCTCATAGGCTGAGCTTTATTGAGCTTTCCTACCTACCCTACTCTACTTGGACATCTCTGATGTTCTAGGTGATATGATAATGCCAGTGTAGCTAGTCAAGTAGTAGTAAAAAAGGGCAGAATAATTGAATGCTCATCAGAGATGACCATAGGGTGCTCTACATGTGGTTCCTCAAAACTGAGGTCACCATCAGTGGTGACCATTCCTGATAAATTCAGCCCCTACAAAGGATCAATTATGGAGAATTCGAGCTAATAAGGACCTCCATGTATTCTGCCACAGGATCAATGAACACGTGATGCACGCTTTCTTCTTTTAGGCCTCTCATGACTGGTAAGTTGTCTTCATCCTGGGCAGCTTTGATTACTGTATCTTCCACTGTGTCTTTAGTGTGGCTCTTGGAAGCCTGATCACCTTCTCTATGCACATCGAGATGCAGTGGAATATCATATTTCTTAGGGGGAGGGAGACTTTCCAAAAATGCTCTGGGGTTTCTAAACTGATATGATTTCTCTTGTGAATTCAATATTTCAATCTCAACTTCATATCTTTCAACCACCAATTCTAGGAAAATTTTCTTGAGCACAGCTTTGAATTTTGAGCTAAGAAGGATAGCCCCAGGAAGGTCCTCCCATTCCATTTCTGCCAAGTCCCTTGACATTATATCATGATACTATGCAATGAAACTTGGTTTCATTTCTACAAATTGTTCAGAGTCTTCCATTAGTGAAGTGACTTGGTATTTAGCATGAATGATGTTGTAATGTGACATGGTCTCCCAATGGAGTCTTGTGAAAACAAAGATAATCAGTGGCCTACTAATCAGCAGTGGAGTCTTTTAATCATTTAGGAACCGTGGTGTCAGCAGGTGGAGGATTTAAGATTTTACTATCCACCATAGTGATTTGCTGCCAAATCTAGGCTATTTGGTCCTTATTCCCCAGTGGAGTTGCCATTATGTTGGGGTTCCAGTGTTTTGGCCAGATTGGCAAGACCAAAAGACTGGACAACATCAGAACTGCTTTGGGGCCCTAGGATCTAGCCCTCCTGGACCCGAAGAGGGATCTCTCCAATAAATAAAAGAATGATATGTCTTTGAAGCTCAAATGAGGTATTAGGCTAGGTATGAAGCACAAATGGTGGTTTAAAATGATTTGGTTGGTTGTTGGGTTGGTCAGGAGGTCATCAACTGAGAAGGTGATGGAAGGAAAGGAGCAGAGCAATAGGATGTTTTAGTAAAAGAGGATAGGTTAGAAATGTGCCATCCATTGGTCTATGGAGTCGTGAAAGGAGATCACTTGCATCCAACTAACCAAGATCTTCATAGCGAAAGTCATCTATACTAAAGGATATTTAAAATAGATGGTGGAATGGACAATAAAGAGAGAAATGAAGAGACAGAAAGGGCATCTTGAGATCAGACCAGAGGTAATCTAACTCCAGATCTACTTCAACATACTCTCAAAAGGAAAAAACTTTAGATTAAAACATAGTACTAGGCTTGAGGTCAGAGAAGGACTTTGAAACTTCAATGCTTTGACTCTAGTTCAAGAGATCTTTGGAAGGCGAGTCTGTTTGAAAAGGACCCCAGTGGACAGGGCTTACACTAAATCCCCAGTATCCCAATTCGTTCAGCTCAAACCCAACAAGAATAGATAAGCAGCAAACCCCAAATTCACACATCAGCTAGTAGTAAATAAAAACTACTACACTGGTTAAATTACATGAATTTACTCTTAGATTCACGTTCAGCAGAAAACATAAAAGGTAGGGAGAGCATAAACATAGGGTACCATACAAGGGTAAATCCTATGCCAGATTTCTGATGCATACCAAAAGACCAATGAACGGCATGAAAAATGTAATAAGAGAAATATCACCCGAAGTAATAGACTAGGATCCTGTGAAATTTGCTTGATTAATTGATGCAAAACCAGTCACATACATTGAGCTCAATGGCTAATTATATTCCAAACTTTCTCCTCCCAGCCTACTACATTACAAACTACTCTGCTACACCCTCCCAAAACTGTTCTAACAGTAAAAGATGAATCCCTCTAGCTACAACAAAACCAACAACAACCTTTACAAATGTTCTTAGGGAGTTCTTATAGGAGATCAGATTGTGGGAGTAGATGATATACATTAAAATGGATTCATTAAAACAGAGTGGGGGAAATGATCGAGCCCATCCTGCTTAAAAGCGAGCTGCATCGCTGTATGTACTCTACGGTATGGTCGGGGAGTGTTTGTCAGGTCGATATCAACCTCGGATGTTTCTTGAGGGTTCTTTCTGACTGTAAGGCATTATTTTTATGTCTTCTAAAGCAAGTAAGGTGACTGAAGGTCTTCAGGGCTTCCATAATTCCATTATTCCTATCCTGACAGTATTTGGAAGCTTTCTGTCAGTGAAAGGTATTTGGGAGCTCACAGTGGCATGGAGACCTCTGTAGGAAGGTGTATTGTCTGATGAAATGTATTGTTGATGCTAAAGCATGGATATGGCTTGTTTCATGTGCTCTTTAGTCTTCAAAACTGTTTCTTATCCTTTGAATAAGGATTAAAACATTTAATATTCAATTACGAGCTTTTAACCCCTTTAATCTCTGCTACTGGTACACTGGCTGCTATTGTAATGGACTCTCTATAATTTGAATCACAGTAACTGAAATTATGGAAGGCAGAGTGAGTTAACACTCTGTGAAACCCTCCACAATAAAATAAACTAATTATGAAATCCAGGGGGTCGCGGAAAGCAATGTTGTGGAGGCCATGGAGGAATGGTGGCACAATTGTGGAAACAGTGGCTACAGTGGAGGAAATGGTGAAAAACACTGCAGGTGGCAAAAAAACACTCTGATGGAAGTTTGGTGGGGAAATGAACATGGACCGTTAGATTAGATGGGCTAATGATGATCAACGGTGGGGGTTATATGGTCATGCGGTGAATTTTTTTTTAATGAAATGAAAGATGATATATGGGCCAGTAATATGGCTTAAATGGACATCTATGATCAATTACGGAGGTTGCGGGGACAAAGGAGAAAATTGGTTTCAGGAAGGAAAATCACTGGTATCGCGCGGCTCCTAGGTTGTTTAGAAAATAGCTCAAAATCACGTGATATACGTCTTTGAGCAACACGTGTCTCTGGAAAACCGCTTATATCACGTAACTTTCAGGCGTTAAAGTTTGGACGCGAAATGAACATGATATAGCTGATGGCCATCAGATCAGGAGTGGGAAGATTGGATATTGGGAGATGGCACATGAAATGAGAAGGTGCGCGGGTGTATGGAGCCATCGGGTTCACTATGGACCGTTGGATTATGCAGATGAACAGCTAAGATTTGGAGACAGAAACACAGGCAGAGGATTATGGATAGTGGGTAGACGATAGTGGGTAGATCATAATGGACAGAAGGCTGTGATCTAATCGAAGGGGCATGATGGAAGGGCCAAAACTCCAATTGGCTATGGATCGATTGGCTTTGGACCGTCATATCTGTGGGGGATCGACGGTTGTGATTGGGTTGGAGGGTGACCAATCAGGAAGCAAGGCGGAGTAAGAAGACATCTGGGCCATAGGATCAGAATGGGCAGACGGCTCAGATTTCATCGAGATTGGACGATTGAGGCATCGGGAGGGTAACATATTTAAAATCTCCGATTGGCGATGGAGGTGGTGCAACGATGGCCGTCAGATATAAATATGGATCAGCGGTGGAGGATATCATCGAAGGTTTTCCAAAGAAATTTTATTGGGCGCGATGAGACCTATGTGGGCCGTCGAATCTTTCAGATCAACGATGAAGATTAATTCAAAAGTTGATAGACTATAACACCATCACATCTGAACTTTTTGTTTTACAATGGAAAAGCATGTTCCGCTCCGATTCTCCAATGCGATTAGCACCTTATGGACTAGCACTTGGTCTTAGCACTCGGGCTTATGGAGGGGAAGTGGTTAGAGGCTGGCCAAAAGAGGCTTCACCTGCATATGGTAAAATATGGGTTTTTAAGCCAAAAAACAGAGTTTTTAAGGCCAAACAGAGGTTTTGGTAGGGGAACAAAGGGGTTTTAAAACCAGCTGAAGGGATTTCACTTGGTTTAAAGGGAGGAATTAGATGGTTTGGAAGACTTAGGAGGGATTTTCGGGGTTAATGGGAAACTTTGCAAAGGGGAAAAAGGCTTAAAATGGGAAATTTTGTAGAGATACAAGGGGCAAATCAAGGCCTTCCTGAGCATAAATTTTTCACAGACAGTGAGGATATTTTTAAGGTAAAGGGCACACAGAGGCTTCAAGGATGAGATATTTTCATAGGAAATGTATCTCTTGAAGGCTCATAAAACAATTTAGCCACCTGTTTGCTTGAAAAAAATTTCCTAGGTGGCTAAGAAAGGAAATATAAATTATATGGAATTTAATAAATATTTACTAGTTTTAATTAATTTTGTAATAAAACGGATGCAAAAAATTTCTGAAGGTCATTGTGATTCAATGAAATTAAAATTTTGTATCTTCCAAAATACATTGTAAAAAAATTGAAAAATTATGGTACATTATATTGGTCCGTCTTCTCTAATGGGTAGCTTTTATATTTTTAGTTTACAACTTATATGTTAAGAAATTTCTTGCGTCGCGAAACATATTCAAAATATGTAGTTTTTTCATATTGGACTAGTTCAAAAAATTCTAGTAATTATGATATGCATCAATTGGCTTTGTAAACATGACAAAACCGAAGTGGACTCTGCCAAAATTGGTGTAACACATTTTGTTTCTCAAAAGTACAACTTTTCAAAGAATACAACATTGTGTATTAACATGAGTTCTTATGAATCCGTTGATTGTTAAAAAACACACACTCAAAGAAACACTAAGTTGAAATATCAAATGTGTATAAAAAAATTCCAAAAAATAAGTAATAGAAAGCTAACAAAATTTTTGACAACTTTCATTTTTATCGTAAAATGAAATTCTAAACAGAAAATTTATTTTAGCTTGTAGAAAGTTGAAGAACCAAAAAAAATGCAATTTTTTTCTCAAAAAATGAGAAAAAGAACCCAACTTCACATTTTCACCCAGTGGCCTTTTTTAAGAAGTTGGCCTTAATTTTCAATGGACATTTTTTGGAGGTATTTTTTGAGGTGACAATTTTTTAGAGTATGTGTTTTGGGTTGAAGTAAATATTTTATAATGATTTTTCAAAATGAGTTTTTGTCTAACTTTTTAAATGAAATTTTTTTGTAGGACTTGAAAGGAAATATTTTTAGCTTCATTTCATTTTTATAAAACATTTTTTTCTTGGATTTTTTAAAGTAAGCATTTTCGATTGAAGTATTTGTTGGACATTCTGTTCAATGCTCCCGTGTGTTTCGTGACATGGACTAACCGCCTCTCGTGGATCCTAAATCTAGCGATTGTAGTGGAGACTAATGCCTATGGGTTTTGGTCTAATGGCAATCATGAGTTCCAACAAGTGGTATCAGAGCGACAGGTCTCGAGTTCGAAACTCACTTGGCTTGCATTGACGGGGATATTTTTGGATATTGTGTTCAACGCTCCCTGTGTGTTTCATGACGTGGACTAACTGCCTCTCGTGGATCCTAACTCTGGAAATTGTTGCAGAGACTAACACATGCAGTTTTGGTCTAACGGAAATCATGAGTTGTGACAGTATGTACTTTTAGAAAAAAATTTAAAATGAGTTTTTTTTTTTTTAAATTAAATCCTTTGTGATGGTTTTTTTATTTTATTTTTTGTCTAAATTTTTGAAGGAGTTTTTTTTAAATTCATAATTATCATGGGAAATCGAAGGAATTGCACGAGAAAATATGATCGAATAAGAGACCCTGAGGAACATAGAGAAGAGGGGAAAGAATATCGCAAAAGAAAGAGAGAAGCACTCTCAAATATTGAAAGGGAAAATAAACCTCAACTAGAAGTTGAAGCATGTATGTAAATTTAAATATTACGAATTTGATATTTAAAATTTTCCTAGTGTAAAATGTGAAGCTTAATTTTTATTAGATGAACTAATTTGAAAAATATTTTGCAATGTAAACAAAGAGATATTCTTCAAAACATTGATGATGAGATACAAAATTTTGAAAGGGAAAGTGAAAGAGATACTGAACCAATGATTGAAGGTGGTGAAAATGTTGAAATAAATTCATGTGAAGAAATTGAATCACAAGGTATATATATATATATGTTGAACACATGCACGTATTATTGAAATTATACATATTTATCCATTTAGTTATTTATTGAATATGTAAACTTATTATGTATTATCCATTCGAATATGTACAGATCAAATCAATGTCGATGATGAGATGTTAGAAAATGCTGACACTCACACATATGGAGATAAAAGAGTTGACCATGTTATATGATATCGTGTTAAACACATTTTTGATGCGTACTTCATAAATGAAAATGTGGCAGTTCAAGCCCAATTGTTGAAAGGTTTCCTATCATTAAGGAAATTAAAAGAAGCTATGACTTTATTAGGTATTTGAAAATGAATAAAAGATAAAAAAAATGAAGGAAAATGTGATACAAAATATAAATAGTGTAATAAATTCAATTAGAAGATCTAGATAACAAAATGTTTCAGTTGTACGTAGATCAACACATATGGTAGTGGTTTCATCAAGTACTAAAGATTAGTAAAATCTATGGCATGAGCATTAGGAACCTCATGAAATTTTTTTCACAATCATCGAAAATGTCGATTGCAAATAGATGTAAATGATGAACTCGCTTGTTGGAGAGCTATTTGTAGGCAACCATACAAAGACAAACTTGGAGAAAATGTTAAAAAAACAATATTTGAATATTTGAAGAAAAATTCATGTGTTTCTCTAAATGCAAGGGATGTGATGTGAAGAAGAATAGCACGAAATCAATATGAAAAAAATCCAAAAAAATTCTTGGAAACCACTCAGATAGATTTGTTCAACAAGCTCAAAGAAGAGAATCATGAAATTGATGTTTCAATCAGTTCTTTTGTGAAACAAAAACCATCGTATGCAAAACCTATCACCATAGACGAGACTTGTTGTTGTTGTTATCATGTGGAATTTCAATTATATTATGACACATTCCTTAATTTTGGTAGAACATTTCGGAAAGATTCACCTCCTCCTTCCACTATCCGTGATTTCATATCTAAAATTCTATGTGGAAGAGAAAGCGATGAATTATTTTATGAAAGAATATGTTGGTGATAAAATTGCAATGATGGTAGAAATTTGACTAAATTTCAAAACAAATATCGTACTAATTTAAATGATCAATTATTGTCCAACATTAAAGTGAAATGGAAGAGATATGAATATATCCATACACCGATTCAAGGTTCAAATAGTGCTAAAAGAATTGAATTACAAGAATAACAAATTATTGTGATAGATTTTTTGAGAAAGTTTAAGACAGAAATTTATAAATACACCAAGCATTCCCATAGAGCTCGATGGCAGGACTTGCAATTCAAAAAGTGTCGTGAATTTTTTTCCACCAAGGACCATTTTGTCAGTAATTGATTTTGCATAAAACTACACATTTGTTACACAAAAAGAAATTTAGGGTGAATGCTATCATTCTGACCAAGTTTCCATGATTGTCCATATTCTATATAGACATGCTGAACAAAACTTTGATCATATAGAAAGCACCAATGAAAATTGACATGTTATTAAAGAATATCACTTTTATATCAATGACGATCGTATAGATGATACATATTTTGTACAACACTGTTTTAGAAATATTTATGAATCCTTGAAAAGCCATGGAGTAAAATTCAATGAACATTGCATATGGTTTGATGGATGCGCAGGTCAATTCAAATCTTCATGGTCATTCTTTTAGTTTTGTTTTCTTCATAATAGAACCTACATTGAACATTGTTGGAATTTCTTTGAGACTAGTAATGGAAAAGGAGAACATGACAATGTAGGGGCATGAATAAAACGAGCACTTCAAAGATATAAAATGGACCCCTGTGCAAACTGACTTGTGGATGCTAAAGAAGTTTTTCAATGGTGCATCACTGCACTAAGCCATTAGACTAACCGATCAAGGGAAATGCGAAGGTACATTCAATTTATTTTTTATTGGATATCCAATTTCAACAGTGTACATTTATCACAATGATTATCTTTGATGGTATTTTAATATCATATTTACATTCTTCTTTGAATTTTCCATATAGGTTTTGTTGGCATATTGGGGTCAAAGATGTAGATATATCAATTGGAAATGACGTTGAAACAATAAAAGGGACTCGAAAATTGCATTCAATTAAAACAAAGTTGTCCACAAATGTGTTTACATTGGATAAAAGCAAATATTCTTGTTTTTTTCATGTTTGCATAGAAAACACAGAATCCAATGATGTTTTTTTAAAAAAAAAAGTATGTAAAATATTGGAAACATACACAGCTAAATACAAAGGGGAAAATATCTGTTGCAATGTTTGAAGAAATGCAATCAGAGGAGACTACAATATCATCTGATGGGGATCGAGTTTTTGATCTTGTTAGAGAAGGTAACATTTGAATTGTTATCAAATGATAGAGATGCACAAATAGATACTAAAATTATTTTAAAGTAAAATTTTCATGTTAATTATGATCTAAATTTAAATACATAAGTTTGTTTTACTATGCAAGAGATTTTTTTGTGGTAATTGCACCTGCTATCACCGATGAAAATGTGAAGTATTATTTTATGTGTTGCACTGAACAAAAGATGAAAATATTAGAAAACTAAAATGATCATGGGTTTCCATATGATAGAGGATCTATTATACTGAAATGTTAATTTTTGAGACAAACTAATGAAAGTGGGGATTTTGTTTACTTTGAAGACTATGAACATGATTTCATAAGTTGTCAATATAGTCACTTGGTGTATGCAACATGCATAAAGTTGATAGAGGTTTAATCAAAGAAAAAAAATGAAAATTAAGAAATTGAAAATGTCAAAATCCAATCATGAATGGATCATTGAAGATGGCATTCAATTGGAATTTTTTTGATTGAACTGCCCAACAATTTCTTCTGTTTGGATTCATGTTTTAGAACTTCTACAACTCAACTAAAAATTGAATTGCCTTGTTATGTTATCTGTGCAAGTGTTTTCACATGTACATTGTTTTGGTAAATGCACACTAGCATAAACTGAAAGTAGCTTTTCTATGTGCATTAATGAAAAATGTTGCATGTATTAGATATATATGTTCTAGAATGTAATTAACTAAAAGTATATTTTCTATGTGTTTTTATCACTCGGTAATTTCTCTGGGTTCAAGAGAAATAGTCCAAGGTAAACAAAAACCTACTTTGGAAATATAGGATCTAGCCTTCCTAAATTTCAGAGAGGGCTCTCTCTTTATGATTTAACTTTTTTTTTGTTTAATATTTTAGGCTAGGTATGATTGGGCACTTGGTTATTTGTTTTGAAATTTTGGTGGGAAATAATATTACTTGAAGACAAATGAGAGAGGGATCCACTAGTCCATTAGGCTATGGAGTCAAGATGTACCAAACAAGAATGGAAGGCAATGCCAAAAGGATGCTAATGTACTCAGGGAAAGGTAGATAACCCTAAGAGATTTGAATAGTTTGATTTGATGAGATGGCTTGCTTTCAGGATAAAGGGCAGTGAAGGATATTTTGATCTGGAAAAATAGGAAGGAGGCAGGGGTCAAACGGGACTGGGAGCAATTAGGAATTCCTAAGTCTGGAAATCAGTAGAAAACATTGAAATGATCAAGTAGTTAAGACAAGGAATTTTTACACTTATCCTGAAATAATATTCCTAATTAATTATTTGGATTTGAACAACATATATGAAATTGAATGAAAATTTGGAAGAGGAAACAATGATAGTAAGAAATCACTTTACTCATTATCTTATCGCATGAATCCTAAGTTATGAAGTCTAGTTGGCTATTTTCTAGACTGCTGCAATGAAATCAACACATGAGCCTCCAAAGTACTAGCAAAATTGTCTATAATAATCTCAACAACTTTATTCCACCCAAAATACTTCAAAGAGTGAAGTATTTATACAAAATTATTACAAAATATCTAAGAGACATGTAGGAATATCTCTAGGATAAAATAAATGTTATTACATAAAAGAGGGACAGTTGCAAAACAAACTGGCAAGTTGTCCTCTTATGAAGAAAAAATAGGATTAATTGATCTTATCAAAATTGATTTGTTTCTTTGTTGTAGATGCTTGCTGGCACTCAAAAAAATATTTTCTTAGAAGATAGCTTGGAATACAATCTTTATAATTATACTTCTTCAACCTGTGCTTCACTTCCGATGCTCTTTTACGTTGCCCATGTATTAGTCTACTACTATAAAATGAAGAATTACAACAGTAAAAATTGAGTTGACTGTTTTATTTTTGGATACTCTTTGACTCTGCTTTATTCACCTGATACACTTTCGTTGTAATATTTATGCTTTGATAACTCTAAAAATGAAAAACCTGACTACACTTGTTATACTCTATTTGCATGTTGTTATATCCAATCAGTGAATTCCTGCCACTTCTCTGCACTGGGTATTTTCATACCTTTCAACTTCCTCTAACTCTCATCAGCATCAGTGTATTTTGCAAAGTTTGGTTTTATAACAAACATGTGTTTGATTTCATTCTATAAAAAGAACAAATCTTCAAAATATTATAAAACCACCTTACCAGTTGGGGAACCTTCTGGTAAAGGTCTATTCACCTATTCTTTGGCATGTGCTCTGATCTTTTTGTCATAATCAGTCTAGATCATTAACTTTTCATGGAAACCATGTATATCTGGATGACCTGCTTGGCTTAGCAATGTGTATTTGGTCACGAATATTGTTATTGATAAGTTCATGGCTTCACATTTTTCTTCTAAGTTGTTCATGATATTCTTTTGGTTAGGAATTTCCTGATTTGCAGAATTGTTTTAGTGTTGTCATGAATGTTTAATGCCTCCAATTCAACTCTATTATTGTTCTTCAAGAATGCAATAAGCCTTATAGCTTGTGAAGGTTTATTAGCAAGCTCTATTTTAGTTTCTTGAATTTCTGCCAGTGTTGCTTACAATAAATCTCTTTGCTCGTAGATAATCTGTATTGAGGGCCACTGTAAATGAATATCCTGAATTATATTATTCCATAGGTAGTTTTTGATGTATGCTACCTATTCACTGAAGTTTACTTCTTTTTGTAAACTCTTCACTTGTTCTTCTAAGGCATTTAATCTTTGATCATGTCCCTTATATGTGATTAAGGCATTCTTGTATGAGGATTCAAGATCTTTATTTTCTTTCTTCAAATTATTGATCTCATTGTTCTTAAGGGACATTTCTTCCAAATATTTAAATGTGTTTGTTGTTCCTATTGCTCGTTGTACCTATGATGTTGATGATTCTGTGGTTGAGGTATCTATATATCGTATTACCACTTCAGTTGCCAATACTCTTTTTGGTGTCAAGTGCTCTGCCAGTGTAGAGGGAACAATTGTACTCACCATTGGAATGACTGTAAGAATAGGAGAAATATTTTTTTCATTCAATGTTTCTTTTTATTTTATGAGGGTCTCTATATGATTCCTCATATCTTTGATTTGACCAGTCATTTTCAGTACTAAATGCATCATCTCATCCTTTTCTTTTTGCTATTGTAGGATTTCCTTGGCTTGTGGATGTTCATTCTGTGGAAGTTTCAATTGCTTTCTTAAAGCTCCAATATCTTCATTCTTTTGATTTATGAGTGCTTGAGCAACCTGAATGTTTGAAGGATCTACTCTAGTTTGTATAACCAAATATTCCAAGGACTTGATCCTTACGTCCTTAGCATGTAAAGAGGCTTTGTCTAGAGTCATCTGATTCTGCAAGTTAGACACAATTTTTTGTTGCATAGTGGTACTCATAGTTTTGGTTACTACCTTAGAATAAAGCATTTCTATGGTGCTTCTATGAAATTCTATTTGATCCAATTCATGTATTGTATCTACATCCACTTCTACATATGATTTTGTGTAATCTAAAATTGATTTTGGATCTACAATTGTTGGTTTAAGGAATGACATGATCATCTTATTTGTGGAGTAGTCAAAAGCTATCAACAACCTGTCTTTATTCCTTGGATTTTCTTTGAGAAATTGGGAATAAAATTCATTTTTAATCTCCTCACTTTTCTCTTTGATCTGTTTGTATTTTTTTTGAATGTCAGATTTTTTTCCCTCTGTTGCTTTGGAAGAGGAGGGAGCTTCTGAATTCACCTGCTTTTCAACCATTTCTCTGCCCTGTTCCTGTGTTAGCACCTTTTGTTTCTGAATTTCTGCTAGAGTCCCATTTACAATTATAGTGGCTTCATCATTATCTATCTGTTGATCATCTATATCATTGATTTCAATAGCCTTGTCTTTCTTAGCAGCAGTCATTTTTTCCCTTTTGTTGTAAATAATCTTGTATTTATTTTCTACAATGGTCTCTATGTAATAACCTTCTTCATTCCTAGTCTTTTTGTTTGAAGCTTCTGTATGCTTAGTAACTGTTATTTCTTGTGAATTATCTGTCTGTCTCTCCTTCTCTCTATTGGCAGTATGATCAATCAATGTATTTTCTACCCATTCCATTTGATTTGCAAATTTCTCAATTTCTGGTTTAGACTCATGCATGAATGGTGTTAATTTACATTTGATCCATATGTTACTTAGAATGCCTTGTGGATCATAGTTCCAATAAAAACTTTGTTGGAACTTTAACTTTGATAGTTTCATGACTATTTCTTTTAAGGCATCCCTGTTGTTTACTATGAAGGGACTTATCTAATTCTTCATCTTAAACTATGTCTTTTTCTTGGCAGCCATAAATTTTATAACATCTACATTTAGGACTTGCCTCAAGTATTCAAAAGCGAAAACCCTGATGGTTAGAAATTTGGGAAGCTTATAAGGGGCCAGGTTTCCTCCAAATATCCTTAGTTCTGTATGACTTTCATATAGGTACTATTCACCTACTTTACAGTGTTCAGATAACTGTAGAATTATTTTTATTTCCTCGTTGATTCTTGGTTGTTCTTCTTTGCACAATAAAATCATGGCTGGTCTGACAAAAAAATCAGTGAAGACCTTATAGTTGAATTCACTTCCATCTTTTCTGAGCAATGAATTCCAAAGTACTACTGAGAGAGGATTGCCTTCAACATCCATTTTCTGTAATGCAACTGGAAATTTTTCTACTTGGAAAAATAGGAAGAGGTGAAATAGATATGATGAATATATAAACACTCCTTCTTCAGGAAACTTTGTCAATTGATAATGCATATTGTCAGCAACAAATCTAGAAAATTAAATATCATTGCAGGAGGCTTCCCTGGGGATAAAGTAGAAAGGAAACCTAGAATTGATTCATCACTAAACTCATCATTACAATAACCTAGAATGAAGGAAAGCATAGAGATGATTTTTCTGGAAGATTCAGGAAAATCAGAGGTGGAATAGGGTGGATTTACTTTTGGGAAATCAACATGAGTAGGCATGAAGTTTTAAAGAATCATACACTTCGTAGGGAAATCTAAGTCTAGGTACAAATGAGTCAAATATTCAATGTATAGGGGCACTACTGTTGGATCATGTTTAAGATGGAGTATCTCATTAATGGATTCTGCTGTTATAGAAAAAAAAACTCCCCTATCCTTGTTTACAATACATCTCTGGTCAGGGACATAATGTAATTGGCATAGTCTAATTAGGTCTTGAGCTGGATGAGTGATTGGGACCACATACTTAGGAAAATTTAACTCCCATATAGGTATGTCATTTCTAATTTTCTTCACAAATTTCTCATAACACCAGTTATGGACTTCAAGCATATTGAATTCTAACATTGCATCATTAATCTCGTAATCTAGATCAATTAGGGAGCTGCTTTCCTCAGTAGTAATAGGTGTTTGTAGAGGTCTAACTACTTTTGTTGAATCTACTATTAAGGCTGGGGTAATATTATTTATCTTTGAAGGTTGAGGAAGTGGAAGCTTGCTTGAGGCAGATTTTTGGGCTTTTCGACCTCCAGTTTTAGGGGTTATTTGTTTTCTTCTAATTTTGGTGAAAACTAAGCAAGATTAAACTATTTTCTTAGTTAATTTTGAAAACAAAGGCTAATTGAGCAGATCTAGGAGAATTTTGTAAATCTGGGCAAGGGTTTTGGGATAGAAAATACAAGTTTTCTAGATGTAGAGGACTGAAAAAGAGATTCAGTGGCTTTCAGTGTGTTTTTAAAACTTTTGAATCATAGAAATTGTCTTTTGATGGATGGAAAATTCTTAAAAAATATGGAAATGGAAAATTCTGAGGAGAATTTGACAGGGTTTGCCTTGTTTTTTCAAGGTTTGGGCATTCTCAAATTGGAGATTTTCTATTTCTACAGTCACATTTGTTTAATTTTGCTTTTAAATTTTCAAACTTGAAGGTTTGCAACCCTGAGAAATACCTTATGTAGGTGTTTTGGTGGTCGAGAAGGGTTTCAGGTTGTATCAATCTTCAAACTGGTCACTGTGGCTCAATGGGAAGCATCAAGATTTTTCTAAATACAATATCTGTAATGAAATTCTACTTCAGGGGGAAAAATTGACTAGCAAAGGTAAAAAACAGAGTCTAGGTGTATTTTCTCAATAGGCGAGGGGGCAACTGATATGCAAAACAGTGAAAAACTAAGGTTTAAACCTTCATTTTTATTAATATGCATATCATTTATTGCAGGTCACAGTCAATGGTGGGAGGCAATTTTGCTTTGAATGCAGAAACCATTGGTGGTTATCACATTACTTTTAGATGGTAAGCTGTTTTGGACAATATGAGTTTGAGCGAATAGAATTTGGACACGTAGTGATGGGTGGTTTAATGAAACTACTTTTATCGCGTGGATTTTGAAAAAGCTCGTCCGATCACTTTCGACACGTGATATGGAACACGCATCGTCATATTAAGATGGACAATGTGAATGGTCAGGATGTCTTGAGGAGCTACGACAAAAATTAAGGTGGGACCGGTCTTTAAGATGGTTTGTTGATTTGATAGAGATGATCAAGGGTCACGACTTAACGCGACAGAGAATGGTGGTGCATGACGCTGGTTCATCGCACCTAGTGTGGACCATTGGATTAGGAATATAAAGATGATCAAAGGGTGATGGATGAATGCAAGGGCGTTAGGTTTATGTATTGGATAATGGGTTTTTTATATATAAAAGGAGTTTATATATAGGTTTAAAATGTATGGGGGTGGGTTAATACAAGCTTTAACCAAAGTTTTGAACTTTGATCTTCATATTTTATTTTATTATATATTTTTAGATTATTTGAAGGTCCAAAATTATAAGGGATTGGGATATTTCATTATGGATATTTTTTATGTCAAAGGGGTATTGTCGGGTTTTAATTTAAACATGTGAATAATAAATTTGACATAAAAATCTTATAATAAGGGCTTTTTTTGGATAATTAATAAAAGGAGTTATATTAATAGGACTAAGAATTTTTTATAGGGTGTTGATAAATAAGTTAAGTGTTAATATGATTAGGGGAAAGTGAATACTCAAAACATACAATTGTAACCAAGAAAAGTGAAGATTTAAAGCCAAGCTTTCACAATGATAATTTCATCACTTCAACTTAGGATAAAATGCTATTTTGAGGGTTTTATTCTTCATGAGATGTAGGAGGTTAATCAAATGAGGTTTTGAGCATAATTAAGTAAAAATGGGATCTTTACTTATTATTTTTCATGGTAATGAATGCATGAAAGAAAAATGATGTGATTTCTGGGATTAATATAGAAACTTAACACTTTTAACTAGTCAGCCATTGAGTCTTGGGTCCAGTCCCAACAAAAGTCAGGGAAATTCCCTGAGCCTCTTTGAATGATAGTCTAGAATGTCAAATAGCTATGGGGAGGGGAAATTAGTTATTGTAGCCTGGTGAAATATATTTACAATGGATTTATCGCCTTCTTCTACCTACCCAATCATATCTTCTAACATTTTTTCTTCTATTTTGATCAAGTGCATTTGAGCTAGCAACCTTACAACATTTTATTCTTTTGAAAGAAATAAAACTATCTAATTCTAAGCTTATTTCATTCAAGAATCCAAATTAAATTGTTGGATTCTTTTATTCTCTACCTAACTACTGAATTGTCACGATTAAACTATATGACAATTCTTCATTCTCTATCTAAAACAAGCAAAATTGAAACATGATAAGTGAAGATTAATTTGTTTAACTCATCATGGGCTATGGCATTTATTGAAACTCTTCCATAATCATCTGAAAAAAGTAAAAGTAGTGGCATTTAGACTTGCACACTTTCAGGTTTTATTCATCTTTTTTCTTTTGGGGTATATAATTTTTTCTAAGTCCTTTGATTTTTCTTTTAGGACTTTTACCCTCTTTTTGATTTTTTGATTTTTTTATTTTTTTTTACAAAATATGGGAAAACACCTAGAATAAATCAAAGTTTGTACATATTTACACAACAATCATTATTCTAGTCAAAATTATGAATCCTATATTTATAGGTTGCTAACATCGGCTTCACTTGGGGATGGCATTTCTTGGTGAAATGTCAAGAAATTTGAGATCAGTAGCCTTCAACTTTAACCTTGATGATCCTGTAATTATCTTCTGATTTCTGCAACAATTTATACTTATGATATTTTATAATACAAAGCTTAGGGCTTTCTCTTCAGGCTTCAACTTTGTAGATAAAATCGCTAATCCAATCTACACACTTGAAATGAATATTTACACTGATAAAATTCAATGGATCTAACTGGTGATTGATTCAGAAGAGTAGTAGTGTTTCAGCATCCTACCATTCACTGGTCCTTCTTGAATTTCAGTTCCATCCAAATTCTTCATGAAAAAAGAATTGTTACCTCTCCAATGAAAAAATCATCTTCTTTACTCCTTTTGTCAAAAATCTTTTTAATTTTATCATGTAAAACTTGTGATTTTTCATATATTTCCTCCCTTGTTTGTTGGAGATGTATGGTTTCATTAATTCTTCGTTGAATATCATTTGTTTCTACTTGTGATTCCTGAATGATCTTCATCACTGGTACCCCCAAGGAAGAGGGAAAAATTGCATCCATTCCATAAACAATCTGATAAGGTGAAGTGCCAATAGATTTCTTAGTGGTAATTCTATCAGCCCATAAGGCATAGACTAGCTTTCTGTTCCAGGTATTTTTGTTATCTTGAAGTAATTTTTTAATGATATTGACTAAAATTTTGTTTGAAGATTCGGCTAAACCATTACCCTAGGGATAATAAGCAGTAGAATGTCCCAAGGTAATATGGTATTTGTGACAGAAAGAAATCATTTTCTTGGATTTGAATGTTGCTGCATTGTCAGTAATAATATTATGTGGGCATCCAAATCTTGACAAAATATTACTTTCTATAAATGATATTATAACTAAATCAGTCGCTTGCCTAGTGGGAGCAGCTTCTATCCACTTGGTAAAATAATCTGTAGCTGTTAAAATCTATTTATGTTGTTCTGAAGATGGAGGGTGGATTTCACCAATGAAGTCTAACCCCTATTGTTGAAATGGATTTTCAGTAGATATAGGCTTAAGAGGTAAGGGCAATAGTTCCCTTTTCCCTTCAAAAATCTGAGATTTGTGACAGGAGGTAACAAATTTCTTGACATCAGAAAATAAAGTTGGCCAGTAGAAACCAGCTCTCAGTATTTTGTCTATTATAGTCTTCCAGTATAAGTGACCTCCACAGTCACCTGCATGAAATTCCTCGAGAAATTTTTCATCCTCTGATTTTAATAAACAATTTACTAATATACCACTACTTTCTTTCCAATAAAGTGATTTATTTAATATACAAAACCTCATTGCTTTTTCTTTGATGAATCTGGCTTTGGTTTTAGTTAATCCCGGAGGAGCTTGTAAATTTATGAGTACAAAGATAATATCATAGTACCATGGTGAGTCTAAATAGGCCTCACTAATCAATGGAGTTGCCATCTCTTCGTAGTCATCTATTTGTGCAATGAAATTTATGTCTAGAGCATTAAAATTAGATTCAGCCATCAATCTGGCCAAACTGTGTCCTTTAATGAGCTTTTTTGGTTTAATTTCTATATCATACTCAAGGATAGTGGCAATCCACTTTCCTCTCCTACCATTAGATCCTTCTTGTGTTAAAATATCTTTGACTATAGCATTGGGGACATATGCAATGATATGGGAATGGAGTATGTAAATTCTGAAATCTTTTAGAGCTTTGACCAAGGCTAAAGCTTCTTTTTCCATTATATTGTACTTCAGAGGCGCATCTCTAAGGGATTTACTAGAAAATGTAATTGGTTGTTCAAAACCTTGTTTTTTTTTCTACAGTAGAACTGTAGTTATGGTATATTCTGAGGGAAATGAAAATATTATGAAATCCTTTGTATAATCTGGGTTGTTTAAGATTGATTCTTTTTTAAAGTCCTTTTTTATGGATTCAAAATATTGTTTGGCTTTAACATTCCATTTTATTGCAGAGTCCTTTTTAAGCATATTGTTGAGTTCTTTTATGATTTCGGCCAGGTTAGAGATGAATCTTCTCAAAAAATTCATTTTACCCAAGAATGCTTGAATTTCTTTAATTTTTCTTGGTGGTTAAATGTTCAAAATAGCTTTAATTCTTGCAGGGTTTATCCTAATGCCTGTTGATCAACAGTTGTCATTGATATCAACCTAAGCAGAACCAGGGGCTAACCCAATATTGCATGGGAATTATGACCTACCAAACTAATATATTCTCGGTCAATAATTCTTTTAATGGTTTCTACTTGTCAAGATGTTTCCATTGATATATGGCATGCCATGTAATTCATCACGGTTTGAGAGATATTCATGTTTGAAGTTTGTACCCCTAGTTAGTGGGCTAAAACCCCATGGGGTTGGGGCATGGGTCATTGAAAAGTCATAATTAATATTTTTTAAGCTCCTAAAATCCCTCCCACGTTCACTTGTTCAAGCCCCTCTCAACCTAAGCATTTATATAAATTGTGATCCTCATTTCCTCCTTATGTAAGGGATTTCGCCATCTGAAATAGGTCATCATGGAATTTTTGCTCTAAATTTTTTTATATGAAGGTTTAGAAGCAGAAATATTTATGAGGCAAATCCAAAATCCAAAGGAAGCTTCTTTAAAAATTGTAGATCAAGGTGTGCAATATTTTTTGGAGATATGATCCGTGGAAGTCAGGGTTTTTGCAGGCTCACGAAATTCATCTCAAAGAAGTGACCTTGATAAAATTTTCATAACTCTCTCTCTGAGTATTGGATTGGAATTATGTAAAAATTGGTAGAGAGTACATAGCCTGTAGCTTTCTCTCTATCAATTTCAGAGCCAAATGAAGAAACAGTGACACATGGCATGTCGTACAATTGCGCTCCGCTGAAACAGTCCATAATTAGGGCATCATAAGAGATTGGGTATAACTCTCTCTTGAAGAATCCAAATTGGGTCAGATCTGTGGCATTGGAAAGATGACTTAGAGGAAGAATACTAAAATACCAAAAATTAGATATTGAGGATCTGAAATAACAGTGATACACCAGATTCAATATTGATCTCATAGAAGGCAAGAAAAAGCTAGATCATGTGTTTTCAAGGATTGCAAAGGACCAGACTTTCTATGGCAGAAAAACAAAGAAAGGTGTAGCAGAGGGTAGCATGACAAGAGCATCAACTACGGTGCATAACAGCATCAAGAATTTCATCATATGAAGTCTTAAAGTGGGCAGAACTGCATACAATTATTGTAAAGGTATCATTGTACTAAGTCATTGTAAATACATTATTGTAAAAATTGTACTAGTGTCTATCTACCAAGGGTTGAAGAGGCGGTGTTGGGAGGTCTAGGATCATCATTTGGTGGTTGTGTCAAAGTTGGGGTTATGGTATAGTATATCTTCTTCTTCTACATCATTCTATATCATTGTAAAGTGGACAATTTTCCCTAGTATGGGAGTCCATTCTTCTTTTATTCTTCTATAGGGTGGTAGGGTGGTGCTAGGGTGAGTTGTAGCTCATTGGGTGTTGGGGCATCCATTCATTTGACTACCGAAGAATCTCGGGTGTTGGAGCATCCATCCAGTGGGAGCTGGAGAAGAATGCTTTTCTATATTCTAGGAACTTGGAGCTTTATTTTCAATTGGAATTGAATATTAAATAAGTATTAGAAAAGAATTAGGCAGTTTTTGTCCCGGAGTGGGTTTCCACCTTAAAAATTATGTGCATTTGTGTTCCTCTTGTTTTCTGCTATCATTGTACAAACACTGATAATAATTGAAGATTAACTAATGCACTAATTTAAAGGAATACTGATTCACCCCCTCCTCTCATTATTTCCAACAATTGGTATCAGAGCTTGGTTCCTTCAATAGTAGTTTAACAGCTGGAAGGAGGTCATGGAGCATACCAAGAATGGTGTACCTCTATTCAATGAAAATAATTATGCACTCTGGAAAGGAATAATGGAGGTCTATCTCTGGGCGCAAGGTTACGAAGTATGGGACACTATTCAAAATGTATTTACATCAACTACGGATGAACAAGGTAAGAAGAATTTGGTAAATGATGCAAAAGCAAAGAATATTATTATTAGTGGACTTATTGAATCTTCTTATCATAAGGTGTTGGGTTGTAAAATTGCGAAAAATTTATGGGACAAGCTTGAGAATATATATGTAGGTGACTCAAATGTCAAAGAAGCAAAGCTTCAAATCTATAGAGAAAAATTTGAGGAACTCAGAATGAAAGAACATTGCAACATTGTTGCATACTTCCAATACATTGATGAAATAACCAATACTCTGAAAGGATTGGGAGAGCCAGTTGATGAGAAGACTATTATACGAAATATTTTTAGAACATTACCAGGGAGATTCAACCCAAAGGTATCGGTCTTAGAATACAGTGCAAATCTAGAAAAACTCAACAAAGAGGAATTACATAGAGTTCTCATAGCATATGAAATGAGACTTGATGAAGAATAGGGTACTTCGCATCTACAAACTACGTTCGTTGCATCTAAGAAAGCCAATAAGGATAAACAACCTTTAATTGAAAAGACATGCACCTACAAGTGTGAAGAAAAGGGAGATGATGAAGAAGGTCTTTCAGACGAAGAATATGCTTACTTCATGAGAAAACTAAAAATTTGTAAGGGACACTTCAAAGGTAAACATTCATTAATACGTTTTAGCTGTAATGAGGTTGGGCACTTTGCAGCAAAATTTCCAAACAGAAGTAATGGAAACTCAAAAGGAAAGAAAGGCTTTAAGAAATTCAACAACCAAGGATCCAAAAAGAACTTTCTCTCTAAAGAAGATAGCTCATCATCCAATGAAGATAATGACAGTGAAGAATAAGCCAATGAGAGAGTATTGTTTATGGCCAAGCACAATAAGCCTGAGCACAATAAACAAGAGGTATTAAAAAACGAAGAATAAGGATGGAACATAGATGAATTTTATGAGGAAGCAATCAAGCTTATAAAATATCTCAAGGCAGAGAAGATCCATTCCAATACTCTTGAAGAACAAGTTCAAGGTATCAAAATTGAAGTTGAAGAACACAAATGCATTGAAGAGTCACTTCAAAAGAAGTTGGAAGAAAGCAACCAAGAAAGTGAAGAATTAGAAGCCAATGTAGTCTTGTTGTGTGAGGAAGTGAAGAAAGGGAAAATTATCCAAAACTATGCCAACAGCTCAAGGGAATTAGAATAACTCATCAACAATCAACGATATTACAACGTAAAAACTAGCATCAGTTACAAAGAAGAAGAAGAAGGACCTTCTACAACAAAATACAATGAACCTATGAGATCTAACATGGATGTAGACTTCATTGGAAAAGATTCATAAGAATAGCCTTGGAAGATAATTTGTCGATGAAAATTTCCATCCAGGTACCAACATATTTTTTATGGATACTATTATTCATGCAGAAAATTTGGTCATAGAGTTGTAGAATGTCTCACATACCCTAGGAACGAATACAATTCCAGGAAATCTATCAAATATGAACCTCCCAAGGCATAGCGAAACATCAATAGATTTGAAAATTTAAGAAATAATATTGAATGTTGCAAATGTTGCAACTATGGACACATAAACAAAGACTGCAGACTTGAAAATCCTCTAGAAGAATCTTTGAAGCCACAGAATGAACGAACATGGAAGAAGAAGAAGAATGATAATTGTGCTCAAGGACACATAATACTATTCAACTCCACGAAATATGAAATCAGAAAAGGTGTGTATGATGAAATTGTGGCTACAGCAAGTCGAGGTCCAAACGACATATATGTTCTAGATGAAGCAACTAAAGCTTGTCTAATAGCTAAAGAGGATGATACAATAATTGGTAGCAATGATGATCGACTAAGTAAGAAGTTTGGTACAAAGGTGCAAAGTGATTTCGAGATGTATTTACTTGGTGAGCTGACATACTTCTTAGGGCTTTTCATATCTCAGCAAGAGAAAGGAATATTTATATGTCAATCCAAGTATATCAAGGAAATCCTCAAGAAATTTAAAATGTAAGATTGTGAACCCATCCTTACTCCAATGGTAACGGGTTGCAAATTGAGCATAGACTACTCATCTAAGGATGTGGATAAAAGGATCTATAGATCTATGATTGGTACTCTTCTATATGTAATAGCCTCCTAGCTGGACGTTATGCAAGCAGTTGGACAAGTAGCAAGATTCCAAGCAGCACCAAAAGAATTACATATTATTGCCATCAAAAGAATTCTTTGATATCTAAAGGGAACAACAGAATATGGCTGTGGTATCCCAAGGGTAACAATCTCATTATTCATTCCTTTAGAAATGAAAATTAGGTAGGAAGTGTTGATGATCATGAGAGTACTCATGAAGCATTGGAATATCTTCGCTAGAAGCTTGGGATTATCCCAAGTTCTCATTAGATTTTCCTTATTTAGAATATAAAGTGGGAGTGGAAGTGTGTACAAGTCCACAAGATGGTTGTGTGTCAGCAGGAGTGGAAGTATGTACAGGTCCACAGGATGGTTGTGTTTCAAGGGGAGTTACCCTTTGCGATTGATTTCAAAGGGGGAGATAATGTTGTAGGAAGAGGTGTCATGATCGCAGGGGGAGTACTTGTGTTTCCATCAATGCCAAAAGGGGAGATTGTTGATCAGCGGTTGTCATTGATGTCGACCCAGGCAACACCAGAGGCTAACCCAATATTGCATGGGAATTTTGACCTACCAAATTAATATATTCTTGGTCAATAATGCTTTTCATGGTTTCTACTTGTTGAGATGTTTCCATTGATATATGGCATGCCATGTAATTCTTCACGTTTTGAGAGATATTCATGTTTGAAGTTTGTACCCCCAGTTAGTAGGTTAAAACCCCATGGGATTGGGTCATGGGTCATTGAAAACTAATAATTAATATTTTTTAAGCTCCTAAAATCCCTCCCACGTTCACTTGTTGAAGCCCCTCTCAACCTAAGCATTTATATAAATTGTGATCCTCATTTCCTCCTTATGCAAGGGATTTCGCCATCTGAAACAGGTCATCATGGAATTTTCGCTCTAAAATTTGTTATACAAAGGCTCATAATCTGAAATTTTTATGAGGAAAATTTGAAAGCTGGACGAAGCTACTGTAAAAATTTTAGATCAAGGTGCGTAATATTTTTGGAGATATGATCTGTGGAAGTCAGGGTTTTTGCAAGCTCCTGAAATACATATCAAAGAAGTGACATTGGTAAACTCGTCATAACACTCTCTCTGAGTATCAGATTGGAATTCTGTAAAAAATTGAAAATATCGCACAGTCTGTAGTTTTCTCTCTATCCATTTTATAGACAAATGAAGAAACAATGACACATGGAATGCCATACATTAGTGCATCGTAAGAGATTGGGTATAACTCTCCCTTAAAGAATCCAAATTGGGTCAGACCTATGGCATTGTTAATATGACTCAGAGATTAGTACATAATTAGTGCATCGTAAGAGATTGGGTATAGCTCTCTCTTGAAGAATCCAAATTGGTTCAGATTTATGGCATTAGAAAGACGACTCAGAGGAATACTACAGGACTGAAAATCAGATATTGAGGATCTAAAATAATATTGATACACCATATTCAATATCAAGCTCCTAGAAGGCAAGAAAAATCTAGATCATGTGTTTTCAAGGATTGGAAAGAACCAAAATTTCTACGACAATAAATTAAAGAAAGGTGTAGTAGAGGGTAGCATGACAAGAGAAGCAACCAAGGTGCATAACACCAGCAAGAAGTTCATCATATGAAGTCTTCAAGTGGGAAGCACTGCATACAATCATTGTAAAGGTATCATTGTACTAATTAATTGTAAATACATTATTCTAAAAATTGTACTAGTGTCTATCTACCAAGGGTTGAAGAGGCAATTTTGGGAGGTCTAGAATCATCATTAGGTGGTTGTGTCAAAGTTGGGGCTATGGTTTAGTATATCTTCTTCTTCTACATCATTCTATATCATTGTAAAGTGGACCATTTTCCCTGGTACGAGAGTCCATTATTATTTTATTCTTATATAGGGTGGTAGGGTGGTGCTAGGGTGAGTTGTAGCTCATTTGGTGTTGGGGAATTTGCTCAGTTGACTACTGAAGAATCTCGGGCGTTGGAGCATCCATCCAGTGGGAGATGGAGCAGAATGATTTTCTAGATTCTAGGAATTTGAAGCTTTATTTTCAATTGGAGTTGAATATCAAAGAATTATTAGAAAATCATTAGGTGGTCTTTGTCTCGGAGTGGGTTTCCACCTTTAAAAATATGTGCATTTGTGTTCCTCTTGTTTTCTGCTATCATTGTACAAACAGTGATAATAATTGAAGATTAAGTAATGATATAATTGAAAGGAATACTAATTCACCCCCCCCCCCTCAGTATTTCCAAAAATTCCTTCCTTGGAGATTATGTGTCCTAACAGTTTTCCTTCTTCTAGGCTGAAAAGAGTCTCTTTAGGATTTAAGGATATACCATATTTTCTACACTTGATGAAAAATTGTCTGAGGTGATCTAAATGTTCATCATTTTTTTTTGAAAAGATAGTAATATCATCAAGATAGATAACTAAAAATTCATGCATTTCCTTGGCAAAGGCAATATCCATTGCCCTCTAAAAGGTAGCTCCTGCATTTTTCAATCCAAAAGGAATTTTCACATACATGAAAGTGCCCCAAGGAGTAGTAAAGGCAGTTTTAGTTTGATCATCTTTATGAACTAGAATTTCGTTATAACGAGAGGAATCATCTAATAATGAAATCCTTGAAGAACCTGTAACCCTCTCCAAAATATGGTCCATTTTAGGCAAGGGGTAATTTTCTTTCAAAGACACTTTATTGAGATTTCTAAAGTATATACACAGTCAAATTTCTTATGTTTTCTTTTTGGTGGGCACTAAGATAGAAATCCAATCAGAATACCTGACTGGTGCAATTATTTATGCATCAAACATTCTTTCAACCTCCTTTTCAGTTAAAGGTAACAAAACTAGAATAATCCTTCTTAACTTTTGTTGAAATGGTTTTTGATTTTATTTCAAAGGAATATTTTGTTGAATTATCTCTTTGTTGTAAGTTTTTAGATCTTCGTAACCCCATGCAAAAACATCCTGGTATTCGTTCAAAATTTATATATATTTAACCTTTTCTTCTGATGGTAAGGATTTTGACAATTTGATAATTTTTGGTTTTTCATTTGTTCCTATGTTACATTCTTCAATATCAGATCTGATTGGTTCCATTTTTTGCCTTTTGGGCACATCATTGGAATTAAACAACTCTTCTAAGGGAGTCAAACCTATGGGTAAAATTTTATGTTTTAAATCTATCAAATTTGGTTCATCTTCCATCATTTCCTCTATGTCTATTTTTTCCAATTCATCTATATCTGATTGAATAAATACAGTTGGATTTTTATAGTTATTTACATCTACACTATTGATCTCATAATTAAAATTGTCATCTACATTACATTCTAAATATAGACTATCATCAATGTCTATCTTATAGTTTTGGAATTCCTGCTTGCTGTTCAAAAAACATAAAATATGTTCATCTTCAGAGAAAATCTGCCAGTATTTAACATTTTTAGGAACAATGGGTCTGTATTTTACTTCAGTAGTATATCTACTTGTTGGTTGAAAAGGCAATTTATAAGTACTAACAAAATTTTCTAGGCAATGTGCTTGTAAATTTTGATTTCTGAGAATAAGAGCAAATTTATATTCTAGTAAATCATCAACCAAGTCAACTGTTGCATCTCTATATCTGGCTAATCTAGGACTATGAACAGAATATTCAACGTTTATTTTCTTAATGACTAAATCTGAATCACCCATGATTAAAATTCTTTTACCTCCTAAGTTTCTGATGATTTGGAGGCCTAAGATTAATGCTTCATACTCTGCCATGTTGTTAGTGCATTTAAAGTTGAGTCTAAAGGCATGTCCTTTTGAATGAATGGTTTCCATGTTGGTGAGTCATACTCCAGCTCTTGCCCCTGTCTTGTTCAATGAGCCATCAAAATGTAAATGCCAAAGGGCTTCATGAAAGATATTGTCGTTGTTTTGTTCATGTTTTCTGTTAATCAATTTAGTTTGGATATCATCATTATCAAAGTTGCATAAAATGAAAGAGTCAAGGTAAGTTGGGGTTGAAAAGATGGGATAATTTATGGACCTTTTTACATTACTGACCATTTATTTCATCAGATTTTCTCTATAAAGTTTTTTTGGGTTGTCCAAATGCTGTGCTAGTAGCAAAATTCATGTTTAGTTGTAGAGATCGCTGCAACTTAACTCCCCATGAGAGAGAAAGAAGCATACCATACTTAGGTTTGATATCAGCTACTACAATATCCATGATCATACTTTTACTTAGGTATTGAACTAAATTGACGCACAAATATTTTATCAATCCAATGCATTTAACTTTAGAGGAATCAAATGAGAACAAGTCTTTATATGGCCTAGTTATTTCTAGATTCAAAGTTTCCATAAAATCTTTAGGAATTAAGTTGTGGGAAGACCCTGAGTCTAACATTGTGTTGTGTAATATCTGATCATGAATATTAAGACTAATGTAAAAAGGAGGGATTGTTCCATTAGCATGTGTACCATTCACATCAGGACCAAAAATTAATTCAGGCTGACCATCATTTACATTAATTGAATCCTCACCATCATTCATATTTAAAGTTTCATTGATTGTTGATTTATACAAGTCATTCTTTACTAATTCTATTAAAGGAATTGGTATATTCAACTTGGATATTTCAGCTTGAATGTTGAATCCTTGTTGAGATTTACTAATGCATAGAAGTTCATCCTTTTTTATTATTAACTGAGTGGATTTTTCTTGGGTTTCAACAGTTTTACGTTTAACTTGAGTTTTTCTTTTATCTTCTAGTTGAGTTTCCTGATTTCTACTATATTTGATTATTTTTTTAGGAACCGTTTGAGTGGCAGCAGATTCTTTATCAGATCTGAAATTTGCAATAGAAGATTTAGGATTTGATGATCTAGAGTCAGATAGATTCTTTTTTGGATCAGCAACTCTTGTTTTTGCTGAATTAGTGACCTTTGTATTATTAACCTTTTGGGCATCTTTGGAGGATTGGGCCACCTCATCAGTGATATCAAAAATATTTGGACTAGACTCTTTTAGGACTGGGTGGGTTTGAATTTTGCTTGTTCTCTCTTGGAAGAATTTGAAAAATGTTTTTTCTTTAAGCCTCTATATTTTTTTGTTTTGATTTTGTTGAGTTGTAGCATTTTTTTTAGTAGAAGGCTCATTTGTTTTCTTGCTCTAAGGTTATACTGGCTGTGAATTTCATTGATTGCAAAGTCATAACCTTGCTTATAGTCAAAGGATTCACCAGATTCTACTTTGAACTCTTGAAGCTCAAAGAGTTCTTGATCCTCCCAAGTGAGGAAAATTATATTACTCTCATCTATGCCCGTAACTATGTTGATGTCTTCCTCATCCTCAACATTGTTTTGAGAACTTTCACCATAATTCTCTTGAAAAGGGGGCCTAATTTTTTGATTTGGGGAAGGTTCTTTACCTTTACTGGGATTGTTTTTTTTTCTGTAGTTAGTATTTTTGATTTGGGGTTGGTTATCACATTGCGGTTTTTTCTCAATGTGGTCTAATCTCTCAACTACTCTTTCTAAATTTTTGGCAATAAGATCAAATTTACCATCTAAGCTTGAATTCTCTTCTTTGATGGTGACTCTCTTTTCATTTCTAAGTCTGGATTTTTTGGCTAGGATATTGATTTCTACACCAATAGCATCTAGTTGCATCTGTTCTAAAGTTTCAACATTTCTTTCTCTTAATTGATATGCCATATCTAGATCAAATCCATCATGAAATTTAAAAATTACTGAATAGGTGGTAGGTTTAAGATCAACAGGGATGGCATTATAAACATTGTTATATCGAGTGTAGTAATCCTGAATAGACTCGTTAGGAGCTCTTTTTAAGGAATCAAATTCAGATAAAATTTGTAGGGGATTATTTTTCTTTTCCCATTTATTTATGAATGCTCTATGAAATGCAACTAGATCTTCTATACTACCAGTACCTAAATGTATAAACCATGTTTTTACTTCTCCAGTTAAGCTTTGAGAAAACAACCTCATTCAGACATTACATTCATCCATCTCATAAATTTCACAAAAATCATTCGTTCTGGTCATATGTTGTTGTGCAGTAAAAGCTGAAAAATTATCAAACAATGGGATATCCTTTTGGTAATTTTGGGGCATGTCATGGAGGTTTTTGGGTAAAACTAGAGGAGAATATCTTGTAGCCATGATTTGAAGCTTTCCTGAACTAGGAGGTATAACAGTGACTATAGGAACAATGCTGGATATGACAGCTGACGTACTAAAAGTTGGATTTGATGAACTTGGAAAATATGTTGATATATGTATGGAACTGTATGTAAAAAATGTAGTGCTTATAAAATTGGTCGATGCAATGGGCTGAGTGAATGATGGAATAACTATCCTAGGTTGCAAAGGCAACTTAGGAATAAATAATTCTATGGATGAACTTGCAGTGGCTTGACGGTATGATGAACATATGATCCTAGGCTGCAAAGGCAACTCAGGACTGAAAGGTTCTATAGGTGAACTGACAGTGGAGTCTAAAATGATGTGGCAGTATACAGAGTTGAATCTGTTGCTCAAAAAACTATGGTGTATAATTGAGAAACTAGAGGTTTAAATTGAGACAAAAAATTGGCTAATTTAATAGCTTCATCAACGTCTTTAATTCGTGTAACATTAACCCTTTCTACTAGAATTTGAATTTCATATTTGTCTGATTTTATTGATGCTAAAATAATTTTCTTTTTCTCATTCAAAAAAGAAGTAAAAACAAGATCTATAACAGTTTCCTTTAAATTAGTTTCAGATTTATTTCTAAATAATGAATTTTCAAACTTCAAATCAAATTCAATATCGGTTAAACTCACTTATTCTTTGGGTAAGAAATTAGCTCTTCTCAAGGGCACTTCAGCTTCTAAACTATCACTTTGTTTTTTCTTTTTCTTTTTACCAAGCTGTTATGGGTTATCTACTATTACAGCAAGCTTAGGATCCAGGTTAGACCTGGTATAGTAGGTTTTCCTAGAAGCCAGAATGTCTATTTATTAATACCCACAACCTTTAAAGTTAATCTTAAAGTATAAAAGCTAGATTTAAAAAATATTCCTTCGAGATTAAATTTAAAACTGGAGAGTGGTTAGTACCCTAGTATGGTCGCCAGTATGTTATTACTCAGTAATTTCTCCAGGTTCAAGAGAAATAGTCCGAGGTAACCACAAACCTATTTTTGAAATATAGGATCTAGCCTTCCTAAATTTCAGAGAGGGCTCTCTCTTTATGATTTAACTTTTTTTTTGTTTAATAGTTTAGGTTAGGTATCATTGGGCACTTGTTTTTTTGTTTGGAAAGTTTGGTGGGAAATAAGATTACTTGAAGAAAAATTAGAGAGGGATCTACTAATCCGTTGGGCTATGGAGTCAGGATGTAGCAAGAAAGACTGGAAGGTAATGCCAAAAGGATGCTAATGTACTCAAGGCAAGGTAGATAACCCTTAGAGATTTGAATAGTTTGATTTGATGAGATGGCTTGATTCCGAGATAAAGGGTAGTGAAGGATCCTTTGAACTGGAAAAAGAGGAAGGAGGAAGGGGTCAAACGAGACTGGGAGCAATTAAGAATTCCTAAGTCCAAAAATTAGCAGAAAACATTGAAATGATCAAGTAGTTAACACAAGGATTTTTTACACTTATCCTGAAATAATATTCCTAATTAATCATTTGGATTGGAACAACATATATGAAATTTAATAAAACTTCAGAAGAGGAAATGATGACAGTAAGAAATCAATTTACTCATTAGCTTATCGCATGAATCCTGAGTTATGAAGTCCAGTTGGCTATTGTCAAGACTACTGCTATGAAATCAACACATGAGCCTCCAAAGTACCTGCAAAATTGTCTATAATAATCTCAACAACTTTATTCCACCCAAAATACTTCAAAGAGTGAAGTATTTATAAAAAATGATTACAAAATATCTGAGAGACATGTAGGAATATATCTAGGAGAAAATAAAGATTATTACATAAAAGAGGGACAACTGAAAAACAAACTGGCACGCTATCCACTTATCAAGAAAAAATATGATTAATCGATCTTATCAAAATTGATTTGTTGCTTTGTTGTAGATGCTTCCTCGCACTTGGAAAAATATTATTTTAGAAGATAGATTGGAAGAAAATATTTCTAACTATTCTCCGTCAACCTGTGCTTCACTTTTGATGGTCTTTTACGCTATCCATTTATTAATCTACTATTGTAAAACAAAGAATTACAAGAGTGAAAATTGAGTTGATTGTTTTATTCTTGGATACTCTTTGACTCTGCTTTATTCAGCTGATACACTTTCACTGCAATATTTACCCTTTGATAACTATAAAAATGGAAAACCTGACTGCACTTGTTCTACTCTATTTGCATGCTATTATATCCAATCAGTAATTTCCTGCCACTGCTCTTCACTAGGTATTTTCATACCTTTCAACTCCCTATAAATCTCATCAGCATCAGTGTATTTTGCAAAGTTTGGCTTTATAACAAACGTGTTTAATTTCATTCTGTAAAAACAACAAATCTTCAAAATATTGTAAAACCACCTTACCAGTTGGGAAATTTTGTGGTAAAGGTTTATTCACATGTTCTTTGGCATGTGCTCTGATATTTTTATCATAATCAGTCTCGATCATTACCTTTTCATGGAAACCATGTATATCTGGAAGACCTGCTTGGCTTAGCATTGTGTATTTGTTCATGAATTTTGTGATTGATAAGTTCAGGGCTTCATATTTCTCTTCTAAGTTGTTCATGATATTTCTTTTGGTTAGGACTTTCATGATTTGCAAAATTGTTTCAGTCCTGTCATGAATGTTTAATGCCTCCAATTAAACTCTATTCTTACTGTTCAAGAATCCAACAAGCCTTATAGCTTGTGAAGGTTTATCAGCAAGCTCTATTTTACTTTTTTGAATTTCTGCCAGTGATGCTTGCAATAAATCTCTTTGCTCATAGATAATTTGTATTGAGGGCCACTGTTAATGAACATCTTTAATTATATTATTCCATTAGGATTTTTTTATGTATGCTACATGTTCACTGAATTTTACTTCTTTCTGTAAAATCTTCACTTGTTCTTCTAAGGCCTTTGCTCCCTGTTCATGTCCCTTAGATGTGATTAAAGCATTCTTGTATGAGGATTCGAGATCCTTATTTTCTTTCTTCAAATTATTGATCTCACTGTTCTTAAGGGACATTTCTTCCAAATATTTAACTATGTCTGTTGTTCCTATTGCTTGTTGTACCTATGTTGTTGATGATTATGTGGCTGAGGTATCTATAGATTGTACTGACACTGCAGTTGCCAATACTCTTTTTGGTGCCAAGTGCTCTGCTAGTGTAGAAGGAACAGTTGTACTCACCATTCGAATGACTGTAGGAATAGGAGAAATATTTGTTTCTTTCAATGTTTCTTTTTCTTTTATGAGGGTATCTATCTGATTCTCCATATCTTTGATTTGAGCAGTCAATTTTAGTACTAACTGCATCATCTCATCCTTTTCTTTTTACTGTTATAGGATTTCCTTGGCTTGTGGATGTTCATTCTGTGGAAGTTTCAATTGCTTTCTTAAAGCTGCAATGTCTTCATTATTTTTCTTTATGACTACTTGACCAACCTGAATGTTTAAAGGATCTACTCCAATATGTATAACCAAGTCTTCTAGGGACTTGATCCTTAGTTCCTTAGCATGTAAAGAGGCTTTGTCTAGACTCATCTGATTCTACAAGTTAGACACAGTTTTTTGCAGCATAGTGGTACTCATAGTTTTGGTTACTACTTTAGATTAAATCATTTCTATGGTGCTTCTATGAAATTATATTTGATCCAATACGTGTATTGCATCTACATCCGCTTCTACATCTGTTTTGGTGTAATATGAAACTGATTTTGAATCTGCAACTGTTGTTTTAAGGAATGACATGATCATCTTATTTGTGGAGTAGTCAAAAGCTATCAACAACCTATTTTTATTCCCTACCTTTTCTTTGAGAAATTGGGAATAAAATTCATTTTTAATCTCCTAATTTTTCTCTTTGATCTGTTTGTATTTTTTCTAAATGTTAGAGTATGTTCCCTCTGTTGCTTTGGAAGATGAGGGAGCTTCTGAATTCACCTTATTTTCAATCATCTCTCTACCCTATTCCTGTGTTAGCACCTGTTCTTTCTAAACTTCTGCTAGAGTCTCATTTACAATTATAGTGGCTTCATCATTATCTATCTACTGATCATCTATATCATTGATTTCAATAGCCTTGTATTTCTTAGCAGCAGTCATTTTTTCCCTTTCCTGTAAATAATCTTGAATTTAGTTTTTTGCAATGGTCTCTACTGAATAACCTTCTTCATTCCTAGTCCTTTTGTTTGAAGCTTCTGTCTGTTTAGTAATTATTATTTCCTGTGAATTATCTGTCTGTCTCTCCTTATTTGTATTGGAAGTATGATCAATCAATGTGTTTTCAACCCATTCCATTTGATTTGCAAATTTCTCAATTTCTGGTTTAGACTCATGCATGAATGGTGTTAATTTACATTTTATACGTATGTTACTTAGAATGCCTTGTGGATCATAGTTCCAATAAAAGCTTTGTTGGAACTTTAACTCTGACAATTTCATGACTATTTCTTTTAAGGCATCCCTATTGTTTACTATGAAGGGACCTATCTGATTCTTCATCTTAAACTGTGTCTTTTTCTTGGCAGCCATAAAGTTTATAGCATCTGCATTTAGGACTTGCCTCAAGTATTCCAAAGAGAAAACCCTGCTGGTTAGAAATTTGGGCAGATTATAAGGGGCCAGGTTTGCTGCAAATATCCTTAGTTTTGTATGACTTGCATATAGGTACCAGTTACCTACTTTACATTGTTCAGATAACTGTAGAATTCCTTTTATTTCCTCACTGATTCTCGGCTGTTCTGCTTTGCACAATAAACTCATGGCTGGTCTCACAAACAAATCAGTGAATTCCTTATAGTTGAATTCAATTCCATATTTTCTGAGCAATGAAGTCCAAAGTACTATTGAGAGAGGATTTCCTTCAACATCCATTTTCTATAATGTAATTGGAAACTTTTTTTCTTGGAAAAATGGGAAGAGGTGAAATAGATATGATGAATATCTAAACACTCCTTCTTCAGTCAACTTGGTCAACTGATAGTGCATACTGTCAGCAATGAATCTAGAAAAATTAAATATCATTTCAAGAGGTTTCCTTGGGGATAAAATAGAAAGGAAACCTAGAATTCATGCATCAGTGAACTCATTATAAGAATAACCTAGAATTAAGGAAAGCATAGAGATGAGTTGTCTAGAGGATTCAGGAAAATCAGAGGTGGAATAGGGTGGATTTACTTTTGGAAAATCAACATGAGTAGGCATGATGTTTTGAAGAATCATAAACTTCCTAGGGAAATCCAAGTCTAGGTACAACTGATTCAAATATTCAATGGATAAGGGCTCTACTATTGGGTCATGTTTAAGCTGGAGTATCTCATTAATGGATTCTGCTGTGATAGAAAATAGAACCTCCCTATCCTTGTTTACAATACATCTCTGGTCAGGGACATAATGTAGTTGGCATAGGCTAATTAGGTCTTGAGCTGGATGAGTGATTGGGACCACATACTTAGGAAAATTTGACTCCCATATAGGTATGTCATTTCCTATTTTCTTCACAAATTTCTCATAACACCAGTTATGGACTTGAATCATATTGAATTCTAATGCTGCATCATTAATCCCGTAATCTAGATTAGTTAGGGAAATTCTTTCTTCAGTAGTAATAGGTGGTTGTAGAGGTCTAACTACTTCATTTGAATCTACTGTTAAGGCTGGGGTAGGCTTATTTATCTTTGAAGGTTGAGGAAGTGGAAGCTTGCTTGAGGCATAATTTTGGGCTTTTGGACCTCCAGTTCTAGGGGTTATCTGTTTTCTTGTCATTTTGGTGAAACTAAGCAAGATTAAACTGTTTGCTTAGTTAATTTTGAAAACAGAGGCTAATTGAGCAGATCTAGTAGAATTTCGGAAATCTAGGCAAGGGTTTTGGGATAGAAAACACAGGTTTTCTAGATTTTAGAGGACTGAAAAATGGATTCAATGGCTCTCAGTGTGTTTTTAAAACTTTTGAATCATGGAAATTGTCTTTTGATGGACGGAAAATGCTTAAAAATTGAGATTTGATGGAAATGGGAATTTCTGAGGAAAATTTGACAAGGTTTGCTCTGTTTTCTCAAGGTTTGGGCATTCTTAGATTGGAAATTTTCTGTTTCTATAGTCAAATTTTTTTAATTTCGCTTTTAAATTTGCAAACTTGAAGGTTTGGAACACTGATAAATACCTTATGCAGGTGTTGTGGTGGTCGAGAAGGGTTTTAAGTTGTATCAATCTTCAAACTGGTCAATGTGGCTCAGTGGGAAGCATCAGGATTTTTCTAAATATAGTATCTGTGGTGAAATTCTGCTTCAGAGGGAGAAACTGACTAGCAAGGGTAGAAAACATAGTCTGGGCATATCTTCTCAATAGGCGAGGGGGGAAATGATATGAAAAGGTGGTTTTGCTTTGAATGTGGAAACCATTGGTGTTTATCACATTACTTTTAGATGGTAAGCTATTTTGGCCAATATGAACGCGATCGAATAGAATTTGGACATGTAGCGATGGGAAATTTAATGAAACTACTTTTATCGTGTAAATTTTGACAAAGCTCATCTGATCACTTTCGGCACGCGATATGGAACGTGCACCATCGGATTAAGATGGACGATGTGAACGGTTAGGATGACTTGAGGAGCTGCGGGGAAAAGTAAGGTGGGACCGGTCTTTAACATCTGTCGTTGATTTGATAGATATGATTAATGGTCACGGCTTAACGTGACGGAGAATGGTGGTGCATGATGCTGGTTCATCACGCCTAGTGTGGACTGTTGGATTAGGAATATAACGATGATCGAAGGGTGATCGATGAATGCCAGGGCATCAGGTTTATGTATTGGATAATGGGTTTCTTATATATAAAAGGAGTTTATATATAGGTTTAAAATGTATGGGGGTGGGTTAATACAAGCTTTAACCAAGGTTTTGAACTTTGATCTTCGTATTTTATTTTATTATATTGTTTTAGATTATTTGAAGGTCCAAAACTATAAGTTATCAGGATATTTCATTATGGATAGTTTTTATGTCAAAGGGGTATTGTCGAGTTTTAATTTAAACATGTGAATAATAACTTTCACATAAAAAGCTTATAATAAGGGGTTTTTGGGATAATTAATAAAAGGAGATATATTAATAGGACTAGGACTTTTTTATAGGGTATTAATCAATAAGTTAAGTGTTAATATGATTAGGGGAAAGTGAATACTCAAAAAATACAATTGTAACCAAGAAAAATGAAGATTTAAAGCCAAGCTTTCATAATGATAATTTCATCACTTCACCTTTATGCTTCATGAGATGTAGGAAGTTAATCAAATGAAGCATTTGATCATTTTGAGCATCATTAAGTAAAAATGGGATATTTACTTATGATTTTTCATGGTAATGAATGAATGAGAGAAAAATGATGTGATTTCTAGGATTAATATAGAAACTTAACACTTTCAACTAGTCAGTCATTAAGCCTTGGGTCCGGTCCCAATAGAATTCAGGGAAATGCCCTAACCCTCTTTGACTGATAGTCTAGAATGTGAAATAGCTATGGGGAGGGGAAATTAGTTATTATATCCTGGTGAAAGATATTTACAGTCGTTTTCCTGCCTTCTTCTACCTACCCAAACATATCTTCTAAAATTTTTTCTTCTATTTTGATCAGGTGAATTTGAGCTACCAACCTTACAACATTTTATTCTTTTGAAAGTAGTAAAAGTATCTAATTCAAAACTTATTTCATTCAAGAATCCAGATTAAACTGTTGGATTCTTTTATTATCTACCTAATTACTGAATTTTCATGATTAAACTGTATGATAGTTCTTCATTCTCTATCTAAAACAAGTAAAATTGAAACATGATAAGTCAAGATTAAATTGTTCAACTCATCATGGATTATGGTATTTATTGACACTCTTCCATAATCATCTGCAAAAAGTAAAATTAGTGGCATTTAGACTTTCACACTTTCATGTTTTATTCATCTTTTTTCTTTTGGGGTATATTATTTTTTCTAAGTCCTTTGATTTTTCTTTTAGGACTTTTACCCTCTTTTTGATTTTTTGATTTTTTTATTTATTTTTACAAAATATGGGAAAAAACATAGAAGAAAGCAAAGTTCGTACATATTTACACAAAAATCATCATTCAAGTCAAAATTATGAATCCTATATTTATAGGTTGCTAACATCGACTTCACTTGGGGATGGCATTTCCTGGTGAAATGTCCAGAACTTTGAGATCAGTAGCCTTCAACTTTAACCTTGATGATCCTGTAATTGTCTTCTGATTTCTACAACAATTTATACTTATGATATTTTATACTACAAAGCTTAGGGCCTTCTCTTCAGGCTTCAACTTTGTAGATAAAATTGCCAATATAATCTACACACTTGTAATGAATATTTACATTGATAAAAGTCAATGGATCTAACCGGTGATTGCTTCAGAAGAATAGTAGTGTTTCAGCATCCTACCATTCACTGGTCCTTCTTGAATTTCAGTTCCATCCAAATTATTGATGAAAAAAGAATTTTTACCTCTAAAACCATATATCACATAAGGTCCTTGCCATAGAAAGTCAAACTTTCCATGTTTACCTTTGTCCTCTCTTCTTGAATCCCATCTCAAAGCTTGATTTCCAATGAAAAAATCATCTTCTTTACTCCTTTTGTCAAAAATCTTTTTAATTTTATCATGTAAAACTTGTGATTTTTCATAAATTTCCTCCCTTGTTTGTTGTAGATGTATGGTTTCATTAATTCTTCCTTGAATATAATTTTTTTCGACTTGTGATTCCTGAATGATCTTCATGAATGGTACCCCCAAGGAAGAGGGGAAAATTGCATACATTCCATAAACAATCTAATATTGTGAAGTGCCAATAGATTTCTTAGTGGTAAGTCTATCATCCCATAAGGCATAGACTAGCTTTCTGTTCTAGGTTGTTTTGTTATCTTGAAGTAATTTTTTAATATTATTGACTAAGTTCTTGTTTGAAGATTCAGCTAAACCATTACCCTGGGGATAGTAAGCAGTAGAGTGTCCCAAGGTAATATGGTATTTGTGATAGAAAGTAATCATTTCCTTGGATTTGAATGCTGCTTCATTGTCAGTAATAATCTTATGTGGGCATCCAAATCTTGACAAAATATTACTTTCTATAAATGAGATTATAACTGAATCAGTGGATTGCCTAGTGGGAGCAGCGTCTATCCACTTGGTAAAATAATCTGTAGCAGTTAAAATCCATTTATGTTGGCCTCGGGATGGAGGGTGTATTTCACCAATGAAGTCTAACCCCCATTTTTGAAATGGCTTTTCAGTAGATATAGGCTGAAGAGGTAAGGCAAATATTTTCTTTTTCTCTTCAAAAATCTGACATTTGTGACAGGAGGTAAAAAATTTCTTGACATCAGAAAATAAAGTTGGCCAGTAGAAAATAGCTCTCAGTATTTTGTCTATTGTACTCTTCCAATAAAAGTGGCCTCCATTGTCACCTGCATGAGATTCTTTGAGAATTTTGTCAGCCTCTAATTTTAATAAACAATTTAGTAAAATCCCACTACTTTATTTCCAATAAAGTGCATTATTTAATATACAAAACCTCATTTATTTTTGTTTGATGAATCTGTATTTGGTTTTAGTTAATCTAGGAGGAGCTTGTAAATTTATGAGTACAAGGATAATATTAGAGTACCATGGTGAGTCTAGATAGGCCTCACTGATCAATGGAGTTGCCATCTCTTCATGGTCATCTATTTTTGCAATGAAATTTATGTCTAGAGCATTACAATTAGATTCAGCCATCAATCTAGTCAAATCGTGTCCTTTAATGAGCATTTTTGGTTTAATTTCCATATCATACTCAAGGATAGTGGCAATTCACTTTCCTCTCCTACCATTAGATCCTTCTTGTGTTAAAATATCTTTGACTACAGCATTGGGGACATATGCAATGATATGGGAATGGAGTATGTAAACTCTGATACCTTTTAGAGCCTTGATCAAGGCTAAATCTTGTTTTTCAATTATATTTTACTTCAGAGGTGCATCTCTAAGGGATTTACTAGAAAATGCAATTGTCTATTAAAAAACTTGTTTATTTTTCTGCAATAGAACTGCAGCTATGGTATGTTCTGAGGGAAATGAAAATATTATGAAATCCTTTGTATAATCTGGGCTGATTAAGACTGGTGCTTTTGTCAAGGCATATTTTATGGATTAAAAATATTGTTTGGTTTTAACATTCCATTTTATTGCAGAGTCCTTTTTAAGCATATTGTTAGAGTTATTTTATGATTTCAACGAGGTTAGAGATGAATTTTCTCAAAAAATTGATTTTACCCAAGAATGCTTGAAGTTCTTTAATGTTTCTTGGTGGTTGAATGTTCAAAATATCTTCAATTCTTGTAGTGTCTATCCTAATGCCTTCCTTTGAGATTATGTGTCCTAACAGTTTTCCTTCTTCTATTCCAAAAATATTCTTTTTAGGATTTAAGGATATACCATATTTTCTACACTTGATAAAGACTTGTCTGAGGTGATCTAAATGTTCATCATTTTTTTTTGAAAAGACAGTAATATCATCAAGATAGATAACTAAAAATTCATGGATTTCCTTGGAAAAGGCAATATCCATGGCCCTCTGAAAGGTAGCTCCTGCGTTTTTCAATCCAAAAGGAATTTTAATATACATGAAAGTCACCCAAGGAGTAGTAAAGGAAGTTTTAGTTTGATCATCTTTATGAACTAGAATTTGGTTATAACCAGAGAAACCATCTAATAACGAGCTGCTTGAAGAACCCGCAACCCTCTGCAAAATATGGTCCATTCTAGGCAAGGGGTAGTTTTCTTTCAAAGACACTTCATTGAGATTTCTAAAGTTTATACAAAGTCGAATTTCTCCTGTTTTCTTTTTGTTGGGCACTAAATTAGAAATCCAATCAGAATACCTGACTGGTGCAATTATTTGTGCATCAAACATTCTTTTAACCTCTTTTTCGATTAAAGGTAAGAAAATTGGATTAATCCTTCTTAATTTTTGTTGAAAAGGTTTTTGATTTTCTTTCAAAGGAATCTTATGTTGAATTATGTCTTTTTTGTAAGTTTTTATATCTTCGTAACCCCATGCAAAAACATCCTGGTATTCTTCCAAAAGTTCTATATATTTAACCTTTTCTTCTGATGGTAAGGATTTTGAGAATTTGATCATTTTTGGTTTTTCATTTGTTGCTATGCTACATTCTTCAATATCAGACCTGACTGAATCAATTTTTTTCCTTTTTGACACATCATTGGAATCAAACAAGTCTTCTAAAGGAGTCAAACCTCTGGGTAAAATGTTATGTTTTAAATCTATCAAATCTGGTTCATCTTCAATCATTTCCTCTATGTCTATTTTTTCCAAGTCATCTATATCTGATTGAATAAATACAGTTGGATTTTTATTTTTATGTACATCTACACTATTGATCTCACAGTTAAAATTATCAACTACATTACATTCTAAATCTAGACTATCATCAATGTCTATCTTACAATTTTGAAATTCTTGCTTGCTTTTCAAAAAATTGAAAATCTGTTCATCTTCAGAGAAAATCTGCCAATATTTAACATTGTCAGGAACAATGGGTCTGTATTTTACTTTAGCAGTATATCTATTTTTTGGTTGAAAAGGAAATTTAAAAGAACTATCAAAATTTGCTAGGAAATGTGCTTGCAAATTTTGATTTCTGGGAATAATAGAAAATTTATATTCTAGTAAATCATCAACCAATTCAGTTGTTGCATCTCTATATCTGGATAATCTAGGATTATGAACAGAATGTTCAACGTGTATTTTCTTAATGACTAAATATGAATCACCCATGATTAAAATTCTTTTACCTCATAAGTTTCTGATGATTTTGAGGCCTAATATCAATGCTTCATACTCTGCCATGTTATTAGTGAATTTAAAGTTGAGTCCATGTCCCTCTGAATGACTGGTTTCCATGTTGGTGATCCATACTCCAGCTCCTGCCCCTGTCTTGTTCAATGAGGTATGAAAATCTAAATGCCAAAGGGCTTCATGAAATATATTGTCATTGTTTGGTTCAGGTTTTCTTTTAATCAATTTAGTTTCCATATCATCATTATCAGAGTTGCATAAAATGAAAGAGTGAATGTCAATTTGTGTTGAATATATGGGATAATTTATGGACCTTTCGGCATTACTAACCATGTATATCATTAGAGTTTCTCTGTAAAGTTTTTTTGGGTTGCCCAAATACTGTGATAGTAGCAAAACTCATGTCTAGTTGTAGAGATCCCTGAAACTTAGCTCCCCATGAGCGAGAAAGAAGCATACCATACTTAGGTGGGATATCAGCTACTACAATATCCATGATCATACTTTTACCTGGGTATTGAACTAAATTGACACACAAATCTTTTATCAATCCAATGCATTTAGCTTTAGAGGAATCAAATGAGAAAAAGTCTTTATACGGCCTAGTTATTTCTAGATTTACAGTTTCCATAATAGCTTTAGGCATTAAGTTGTGGGAAGCCCTTGAGTCTAACATTGTGTTGTGTAATATCTGATCATGAATAGTAAGACTAATGTAAAAAGGAGGGATTGTTCCATCGGCATGTGTACCATTCACATCAGGACCAAAAATTAATTCAAGCTGATCATCATTTAGATTAATTGAATCCTCACCATCATTCATGTTTAAAGTTTCATTGATTGTTGATTTATACAAGTCATTATTTACTAATTATGTTGAAGGAATTGGTATTTTCAACTTGGGTATTTCAGCTTGAACGTTGAATGCTTGTTGAGATTTACTAATCTGTAGAAGTTCATCCTTTGTGATTGTTAACTGAGTGGATTTTTCTTTGGTTTCAACAGTTTTGCCTTTAGCTTGAGGTTTTATTTTATCTTCTAATTGAATCTCCTGATTTCTACTGTCTTTGATTATTTTTTTAGGAACTTTTTGAGTGGAAGCAGATGCTTTATCAGATCTGAAATTTTTAGCAGAAGATTTAGGATTTGATTATCTAGATTCAGCTGGATTATTTTTTGGATCAATAATTGTTGTTTTTGTTGAATTAGTGGCCTTTGTAGTATTAGCCTTTTGGGCATATTTGGATGATTGGGCCACCTCATCAGTGATATCAAAAATATTTGGACTAGAATGTTTTTTAGGACTGGGTGGGTTTGAATTTTTCTTGTTCTCTCTTGGAAGAATTTGAATTTTTTTTGTTTTTGGAGCCTCTATATTTTTTCTGTTTTGATTTTGTTGAGTTGGAGCATTGTTTCTAGTATAAGGCTCATTTTTTTTCATGCTCCTAAGGTTATACTGGCTGTGAATTTCATTGATTGCAAAGTCATAACCTTGCTTATAGTCAAAGGATTCACCAAATTCTAATTTTAGTTGTTGAAGCTCAAAGAGTTCTTGATCCTCCCAAGTGAGGAAAATTGTATTACTCTCATGTATGCCCATAACTATGTTGATGTCTTCCTCATCCTCAACATTTTTTTAAGAGATTTCAACGTAATTCTCTTGAAAAGGGGGCTTAATGTTTCGATCTGGGGAATGTTTTTTACCTTTACCAGGAACGTTGTTTTTCCTGTAGTTAGGATTTCTGATTTGGGGTTGGTTATCCCATTGTGGTTTTTTCTCAATGTGATCTAATATCTCAACTAATATTTATAAGGTTTTGGAAATAAGATAAAATTTACCATCTAAGCTTGAATTCTCTTCTTTGATGGTGACACTCCTTTCATTTCTAACTCTAAATTTTTTGGCTAGGATATTGATTTCTACACCAACAGCATCTAGTTGCATCTGTTCTAAAGTTTCATCATTTCTTTCTCTTAATTGATATGCCATATCTGGATCAAATCCATAAGAAAATTTAAGAAGTACTGAATAGGGGGTAGGTTTAAGATCAACAGGGATGGCATTATAAACATTGTTATATCTGGTGTAGTAATCCTAAACATACTCATTAGGAGCTCTTTTTAAGGAATCAAATTCAGATAAAATTTGCAGGGGATTCTTTTTCTTTTCCCATTTATTTATGAATTCTCTATGAAATGCAACTAAATCTACTATACTACCAGCACCTAAATTTCTAAACCATGTTTTTACTTCTCCAATTAATCTTTGAGCAAACAACCTCATTCAGACATCAGATTCATCTATCTCATAAATTTCACAAAAATCATTCATTTTGGTGATATGTTGTTTTGCAATAAAAGGTGAAAAATTATCAAACAATGGGATATCCCTTTGGTAATTTTGGGGCATGTCATGGAGGTTTTTGGGTAAAACTAGAGGAGCATATCTTGCAGCCATGATTTGAAGATTTCTTGAGCTAGGAGGTATAACAGTGACTATAGGAATAGTGCTGGATATGATAGCTGATGTGTTGAAGGCTATATTCGAAGAACTTGGAAAAGGTGTTGATATATGTATGGAACTCGATGGAAAAAATGTAGTTCTTATAAAATTGTTGGATGCAATGGGCTATGTGAATGATGGAAAAAATATCCTAGGCTACAAAGGAAACTCAGGAATAAATGATTATGTGGATAAACTTGTAGTGGCTTGAGGGTATGATGAATATATGATTCTAGGCTGCAAAGGAAACTCAGGTCTGAATTTTTTTGTAGGTGAACTGACAGTGGAGTCTAAAAATGAAGTGGTAGCGTACAGAGTTGAATCTACTGCTGGAAAAATTGTGGTGTATAATTGAGAAACTGGAGTTTAAATTGAGACAAAAAATTGGCTAATTTAATAACTTCATCAACGTCTTTAATTCATGTAACATTAACCCTTTATACTGGACTTTGAATTTTAGATTTGTCTGATTTTATTGATGTTGAAATAATTTTTTGTTTCTCATTCACAAAAGAAGTAAAAACATGATCTATAACAGTTTCCTTTAAATCAATTTTAGATTTATTTCTAAATAATGAATTTTCAAACTTCAAATCAAATTCAATATCGGTTAGACTCACTAATTATTTGGGTAAGGAATTAGCTTTTCTCAAGGGAACTTCAGCTTCTAAAATATCACTTTGTTTTTTCTTTTTATTTTTACTAATTTGTTCTAGGTTATCTAATATTACATCAGGCTTAGGATCCGGGTTAGACCTGGTATAGTAGGTTTTCCTAGAAGCCAGAATGTCTATTTATTAATACCCACAACCTTTAAAGTTAATCTTAAAGTATAAAAGATAGATTCAAAAAATATTCCTTCAAGATTAAATTTAAAACTGGAGAGTGGTTAGTTCCCCAATATGGTCACCAGTATGTTATCACTCATTAATTTCTCTAGGTTCAAGAGAAAGAGTCTGAGGTAACCACAAACCTACTTTGGAAATCTAGGAGATAGCCTTCCAAAATATTAGAGAGGGCTCTCTCTTTAAGATTTAGCTTTTTTTTTGTTTAATATTTTATGCTAGGTATGATTGGGAAATTGTTTTTTTTTAAGAAAGTTTGGTGGGAAATAAGATTACTTGAAGACAAATTAGAGAGGGATCTACTAGTCCATTGGGCTATGGAGTCAAGACGTAGCAGGAAATACTAGAAGGCAATCCCAAAAGGATTCTAATGTACTTTGGGCAAGGTAGATAACCCTCAGATATTTGAATATTTTGATTTGATGAGATGGCTTGCTTTTGGGAAAAAGGGCAGTGAAGGATCCTTTGATCCAGAAAAAGAGGAAGGAGGTAGGGGTCAAACGAGAATGGGGGCAATTAAGAATTCCTATGTCTGGAAATTAGTAGAAAACATTGAAATGATCAAGTAGTTAAGACAAGGAGTTTTTACACTTATCCTGAAATAATATTCCTAATTAATCATTTGGATTTGAAAAACATATATGAAATTGAATGAAACTTCAGAAGAGGAAACAATGATAGTAATAAATCACTTCAATCATTAGCTTATCACATGAATCCTAAGTTATGAAGTCCAGTTGGCTATTTCCAGACTGCTGCTATGAAATCAACACATGAGCCTTCAAAGTACAAGCAAAATTGTCTATAATAATCTTAGCAACTTTATTCCACTTAAAAAACTTCAAAGGGTGAAGTATTTATACAAAATTATTACAAAATATCTGAGAGAAATGTAGAAACATCTCTAGGAGAAAATAAGGATTATTACATAAAATAGGGATAACTGCAAAACAAACTGGCAAGCGGTCCTCTTATCAAGAAAAAATGGGATTAATTGATCTTATCAAAATTGATTTGTTGCTTTGTTGTAGATGCTTGCTGGCACTTGCAAAAATATTTTTTTAGAAGATAGCTTGGAAGATAGTTCTTATAATTATACTTCTTCAACCTGTGCTTCACTTCTGATGCTCTTTTACGTTGTCCATTTATTACTCTACTACTGTAAAATGAAGAATTACAACAGAAAAAATTGAGTTGACTATTTTATTATTGGATACTCTTTGACTCTGCTTTATTCACCCGATACACTTTCACTGCAATCTTTACCCTTTGATAATTGTAAAAATGAAAAACCTGACTGCACATGTTTTGCTCTGTTTGCATACTGTTATATCCAATCAGTAAATTCCTGCCACTACTCCGCACTGGGTATTTTCATACCTTTCAACTTCCTGTAACTCTCATCAGCATCAATGTATTTTGCAAAGTTTGGTTTTATAACAAACATGTGTTTGATTTCATTATGTAAAAAGAAAAAATCTTCAAAATATTGTAAAACCACCTTACCAGTTGGGGAACCTTGTGGTAAAGGTTTATTCACTTGTTCTTTGGCATGTGCTCTGATATTTTAGTCATAATCAGTCTGGATCATTAACTTTTCATGGAAACCATGTATATTTGGAAGACCTTCTTGGCCTAGCATTGTGTATGTGGTCATGAATTTTGTGATTGAAAATATCATGGCTTCACATTTTTCTTCTAATTTGTTCATGATATTTCTTTTGGTTAGGACTTTCCTGATTTGTAGAATTATTTCAGTCCTGTCATGAATATTTAATGCCTCCAATTCAACTCTATTCTTACTGTTCAAGAATCCAATAAGCCTTATAACTTGTGAAGGTTTATCAGCAAGCTCTATTTTGGTTTTCTAAATTTCTACCAATGCTGCTTGCAATAAATCTCTTTGCTTATAGATAATCTGTATTGAGGGCCATTGTAAATGAATAGCTTGAATTATATTATTACATAGGTAGTTTTTGATGTATGCTACGTGTTCACTGAAGTTTAATTATTTCTATAAACTCTTCACTTGTTCTTCTAAGGCCTTTGCTCTCTATTCATGTCCCTTAGATGTGATTAAAGCTTTCTTGTATGAGGATTCGAGATGTTTATTTTATTTCTTCAAATTATTGATCTCATTGTTCTTAAGGGACATTTATTCCAAAGATTTAACTATGTCTGTTGTTCCTGTTTCTTGTTGTACCTATGTTGTTGATGATTATGTGGCTAAGGTATCTATAGATTGTACTAACACTGCAGTTTCCAGTACTCTTTTTGGTTCCAAGTGCTCTGCTAGTGTAGAAGGAAAAATTGTACTCACCATTGGAATGACTATAGGAATAGGAGAAATATTTTTTTCTTTCAATGTTTTTTTTCTCTTTTACGGGGGTCTCTATCTGATTCTCCATATCTTTGATTTGAGCAGTCATTTTCAGTACTAATTACATCATCTCATCCTTTTCTTTTTTTTGTTGTATGATTTCCTTGGCTTGTAGATGTTCTTTCTGTGGAAGTTTCAATTGCTTTCTTAAAGCTGCAATGTCTTCATTCTTTTTCTTTATGACTGCTTGAGAAACTTGAATGTTTAAATGATCTACTCTAGTCTGTATAACCAAGTCTTCCAAAGAGTTGATCCTTAGGTCCTTAGCATGTAAAGAGGCTTTGTATAGAGTCATCTAATTCTGCAAGTTAGACACAGTTTTTTGCAGCATAGTGGTACTCATAGTGTTTGTTACTACTTTAGAATAAAGCATTTCTATGGTGCTTCTATCAAATTCTATTTGATCCAATTCATGTATTGTATCTACATCCACTTCTACATCTGTTTTAGTGCAATCTAAAACTGATTTTCGATTTGCAACTATTGGTTTAAGGAATGACATGATCATCTCATTTGTGAAGTAGTCAAAAGCTGTCAACAACCTATCTTTATTCCCTGGCTTTTATTTGAGAAATCGGGAATAAAATTCATTTTTAATCTCCTCGTTTTTCTCTTTGATCTATTTGTATTTTTTTTGAATGTCAGAGTTTGTTCCATCTATTTGTTTGGAAGAGGAGGGAGCTTCTGAATTCACCTGATTTTCAACCATTTCTCTTCCATGTTCCTGTGTTAGTACATACTCTTTCTGAATTTCAGCTAGAGTCTCAATTACAATTATAGTGGCTTTATTATTATCTATCTGTTGATAATCTATATCATTGATTTCAATAGCCTTGTCTTTCTCAACAGTAGTCATTTTAGCCCTTTTGTTGTAAATAATCTTGAATTTAGTTTCTACAATGGTCTCTGTTGAATAACCTTCTTCATTCTTGGTCCTTTTGTTTGAAGCTTTTGTCTACTTAGTAAATGTTATTTCCTGTCAATTATTTATCTGTCTCTCCTTCTCTGTATTGGAAGTATGATCAATCAATGTATTTTCTACCCATTCCATTTGATTTGAAAATTTCTCAATTTCTGGTTTAGACTCATGCATGAATGGTGCTAATTTACATTTGATCCTTATGTTACTTAGAATGACTTCTGGATCATAGTTCCAATAAAAACTTTGATGGAACTTTAACTCTGACAATTTCATGACTATTTATTTTAAGGCATCCCTATTGTTTACTATGAAGGGACCTATCTGATTCTTCAGCTTAAGCTATGTATTTTTCTTGGTAGCCATATATTTTATAGCATCTACATTTTGGACTTTCCTCAAGTATTCCAAAGAAAAAACCATGATGGTTAGAATTTTGGGCGGCTTATAAGGGGCCAGATTTGCTCCAAATATCCTTAGTTTTGTATGACTTTCATATAGGTGCTAGTCACCTACTGTACAGTATTCAGATAACTGCAGAATTATTTTTATCTCCTCACTGATTCTTGGATGTTCTTCTTTTCACAATAAACTCATGGCTGGTGTAAAAAACAAATCAGTGAAGTCCTTATAGTTGAATTCACTTCTATCTTTTCTGAGCAATGAATTCCAAAGTACTACTAAGAGAGGATTTCCTTCAACATCCATTTTCTATAATGCAACTGGAAACTTTTCTAGTTGGAAAAATAGGAAGAGGTGAAATAGATATGATGAATATCTAAACACTACTTCTTTAGGAAACTTGGTCAACTGATAGTGCATATTGTCAGCAATGAATCTAGCAAAATTAAATATCATTGCAGGACGTTTCCCTGGGGATAAAGTATAAAGGAAACCTAGAATTGATGCATTAGTGAAATCATCATTAGAATAACCTAGAATGAAGGAAAGCATAGAGATGATTTGTCCAGAAGATTCAGGAAAATCAGAGGTGGAATAGTGTGGATTTACTTGTGGGAAATCAACATGAGTAGGCATGAATTTTTGAAGAATCATAAACTTCCTAGGGAAATCCAAGTCTAGGTACAACTGAGTCAAATATTCAATGGATATGGGCACTATTGTTGGATCATGTTTAAGCTGGAGTATCTCATTAATGGATTCTGCTGTTATAGAAAACAGAACTTCACTATCCTTGTTTACAATACATCTCTGGTCAGGGACATAATGTAATTAGCATAGTCTAATTAGGTCTTGAGCTGGATGAGTGACTGGGACCATATACTTAGGCAAATTTGACTCCCATATAGGTATGCAATTTCCTATTTTCTTCACAAATTTCTCATAACACCAGCGATGGACTTCAAGAATATTGAATTATAATGCTGCATCATTAATCTTGTAATATAGATCAATTAGGGAACTGATTTCTTCAGTAGTAACAAATGGTTGTAGAGGTTTAACTACTTTGGTTGAATCTGCTATTAAGGCTGGGGTAGGCTTATTCATCTTTAAAGGTTGAGGAAGTGGAAGCTTGCTTGAGGTAGATTTTTGGGCTTTTGAACCTCCAGTTTTAGGGGTTATTTGTTTTCTTGTCATTTTGGTGAAAACTAAGAAATATTAAATTGTTTTCTTAGTTAATTTTGAAAATAGAGGCTAATTGAGCATATCTAGGAGAATTATGGAAATCTGGGCAAGGGTTTTGGGATAGAAAACATAGGTTTTATAGATGTTAAGGATTGAAAAATGGATTCAATGGCTCTTAGTGTGTTTTTAAAACTTTTGAATCATGTAAATTGTCTGTTGATGGACAGAAAATGCTTAAAAACTGATATTTTATGGAAATGGAAAATTCTGAGGAAAATTTGACAGGGTTTGTCCTGTTTTTTCAAGGTTTGGGCATTCTCAGATTGGCAATTTTTTGTTCCTACAGTAAATTTTTTTTAATTCTGCTTTTAAATTTGCAAACTTGAAGGTTTGGAACACTGAGAAATACCTTATGCAGGTGTTGTGGTGGTCGACAAGGGTTTCAGGTTGTATCAATCTTCAAACTAGTCACTGTGGCTCAGTGAGAAGTGTCAGGATTTTTCTAAATACAATATCTATGGTGAAATTATGCTTTAAGGGGACAAATTGACTAGCAAAGGTAAAAAATAGAGTCTGGGCATATTTTGTCAATAGGCAAGGGGGAAAATTATACGCAAAACAGTGAAAAACTAAGGTTTAAACATTCGTTTTTAGTCACATGCATATCATTTATTGTAGGTCACAGTCAATGACGGGAGGCAGTTTTTCTTTGAATGCAAAAACCATTGGTGGTTATCATGATACTTTTATATGGTAAGTTTTTTTGTCCAATATGAACGTGATCAAATAGAATTTGGACACGTAGAGATGGGCAGTTTAATGAAACTAATTTTATCGCGTGAATTTTGACGAAGCTCGTCCGATCACTTTCAACACGCAATATGGAACGTGCATCGTCGGATTAAGATGAACTATGTGAACTTTTAGGATGTGTTGGGGAGCTACGGGGGAATGTAAGGTGGGACTGGTCTTTAAGATGGGTCGTTGATTTGATAGAGATGATCAATGGTCATGGCTTAATGCGATGGAGAATGGTGGGGCATGAGGTTGGTTCTTCGCGCCTAATGTGGACCGTTGGAATAGGAATATAAAGATGATTGAAGGGTGATGGATGAATGCGAGGGCGCCAGGTTTATGTATTGGAGAATGGGTTTTTTATATACAAAAGGAGTTTATATATAGGTTTAAAATGTATGGGGGCGGGTTAATATAAGTTTTAACCAAGGTTTTGAACTTTGATCTTCGTATTTTATTTTATTATATAGTTTTAGACTATTTGAAGGTCCAAAACTATAAGGGATCGGGATATTTCATTATGGATAGTTTTTATGTCAAAGGGGTATTGTCGGGTTTTAATTTAAACATGTGAATAATAAATTTCACATAAAAAAGCTTATAATAAGGGGTTTTTTGGGATAATTAATAAAAGGAGTTATATTAATAGGACTAGGACTTTTTTATAGGGCGTTAGTAAATAAGTTAAGTGTTAATATGATTAGGGGAAATTGAATACTCAAAACATACAATTGTAACCAAGAAAAGTGAAGATTTAAAGCCAAGCTTTCATAATGATAATTTCATCACTTCACCTTAGGATAAAATGCTATTTTGAGGGTTTTATGCTTCATGAGATGTAGGAAGTTATTCAAATGAGGTTTTGAGCATCATTAACAAAAAATGGGATCTTTACTTATGATTTTTCATGGTAATGAATGAATGAAAGGAAAATGATGTGATTTTTGGGATTAATATAGAAGCTTAACACTTTCAACTAGTAAGTCATTGAACCTTGTGTCCGGTCCCAAAAAAAGTCAGGGAAATGCCCTGAGCCTCTTTAACTGATAGTATAGAATGTTAAATAGCTATTGGGAGGGGAAATTAGTTACTGTAGCCTGGTGAAAGATATTTACAATGGATTTCCCGCCTTCTTCTACCTACCCAATCATATCTTCTAACATTTTTTCTTCTATTTTGATCAGGTTCTTTTGAGCTAGAAACCTTACAACATGTTATTCTTTTGAAAGCAGTAAAACTATCTAATTCTAAACTTATTTCGTTCAAGAATCCAAATTAAACTATTGGATTCTTTTATTATCTACCTAACTACTCAATTGTCATTATTAAACTGTATTACATTTCTTCATTCTCTATCTAAAACAAGTAAAATTGAAACATGATAAGTCAATATTAAAATCTTCAACTCATCATGGATTATTGCATTTATTAACACTCTGCCATAATCGTCTGCAAAAAGTAAAAGTAGTGGCATTTAGACTTGCACACTTTCGTGTTTTAGTCATCTTTTTTCTTTTGGGGTATATTATTTTTTCTAAGTCCTTTGATTTCTCTTTTAGGACTTTTACCCTCTTTTTGATTTTTTTTTACAAAATATGGGAAAACACCTAGCAGAAAGAAAATTTTGTACATCTTTACACAAATATCAACAGTCAAGTCAAAATTATGAATCCTATATTTACAGGTTGCTAAAATACAAAGATTAGGATTAGGAGCTATAAGATAAGGATGATAGAAATGGGAAATTCAGTGCTCAATTTAGGAATTTGGGACACAGGCAACAAGTTTGAGATAGGAAACATAGGCTTTCTTAATGAATAGGACTGAAGAAAAGGATTTTTTGGTAATCTATTGATTCAGAAAGCTTTTCAAGTCATGGAATTGATTTATAGGAATTAAAAATGAGGATTTGGCTTCAAAAAGAGGTCTATGAGACAATAACAATTTTTGGGGAAATTTTGACAGAGTTTTCCTTGATTTTGAGTTTTTTAGGGAAAATTTATGCATTCAATTTCTCCTTTTCAGGTGTATTTTATTAAAAAGGACTTCAGTTTTAGATTTGAAGGCTTAAATAGTCGAAGAATACCTGAACTACAGGTATCTCGACAGTTGGACGGGTTTTGAAGATGCTTCTGTAATCTAATTTGAGCTTTATTTTAATTTGTTGGAGCTAAGAAAGCCTTTCTGATCTTCAAATTAGGGTATTTGCTGTGAAATTTGAGCTTTCGTTCATAAAATAGACTGACATAGGTTTAAAATCAGGTCTTGGAAAGCTTTCAAGGGTGAAGCAGAGTTCTTTTAACATTCAGGAGGCAAATAATAACAATAAGATTTATAAACAAAGTTTTTAACCTCTTATGCAGAAATCTTTAAAATATGTCATTAAAGAAAGTAAGATCATATGCGGAAGGTTGTTTTCGGCTTTCGAATGCAAAAACCAGAAGTTTTTTTCGCATTGGTCTCCAGTGGTAAGTGATTTTTCTCCAAATGAACGTGATGTAATGAAATCGCACCACATTGCAAGAGGGTGAATAGTAAAAACCACTTATTTCATGTTGATTTGGGCTGCAGGTGGGCGATTGGTTTCCAGGTGCAATATTGATCCTACATCGTTGGATCATTAGGAAGGGAGCGAATGGTCAAGATTGCATGAAAGTTGCGGTTGGAAAGTTATGGTGGGGTCGGGGTAATTGCTATGCGTTGGGCGATTGATAGTGTAATAAAACTTTCATATCATGTGCATTATAAACAAATTTTTATGTCCCAAAGGGTTATATATATGTGGGGCTAATACATATGGTCAAAAAGGGGTTTAAAGGGTGGTTTATGTATATAGAAAGAGTTTATATACATGGTGCATTTATCGGATTATGAAGAATGTGAGAGGTGGGTTAACTAGGGTTTAATGTTATATAAAACATAAGGTTTTACATAACGGGAAAGGGAAAAAGGCTTATACTTTAACCTCAGGTTAAGTTTATAAGGATGGTAAATATATTATATAGTCTTTTAAACCTTTTCAATGGTTTAGCAACTAAGGGGCAGAATATATGAATATGGTTAGTTTGAGACCAAAGGGGGTATTTTTTGGGTTTTTTAATTTAACACATGGATATTTAACTTTGGTCAAAAACCTTATAATAATGGGTTTTGGGGATAATTAAATAAAAGGAGCTATAATACTTAGGGTAAGGTTTATTTATAAGGATTTAATAGAATAAGTTAAAAATTAATATGATAGGGGAAATGGAATACTCAATAAATACATTTGTATGACTAAGTAGAGTGAAAACTTTAAACAAGTTTAACATTTTATGAATTCATCACTTTTACTTAGCATAGACTGCTTTGTGAGGGTTTATATGCTTTGTATAATGGAGGGAGTTAATCAAAGGGGAATTTTATTATTCGTTAAGTAAAAAATGAGTCCTTACTTATGAAATTGAATAATGATGAGTGCATGAGGGGTAAATGATGAAAATTAGGGATTAATATAGAAACTTAACACTTTCAACTAGTAATCCATTGAGCCTTTGGTCTGGTCCCAACAGAAGTTAGGGAAATGCCCTGAGCCTCTTTGACTGATTGCCTAGAATGTAGAATAACTATAGGGGAAAGGAAATTAGTAATAGTTGCCTGGTGAAAGATATATACAATGATTTTTCCAGTTCTTTCTACCTACCCAATATTTTACTCTAACATTTTTTTCTCCCATTTTATAGGTGCATTTGAGCTAGCAACCTTGAAAATTTTATTCTTTTAAAAGTACGAAAAAAATCTAAATCTACCTTATGTCATCGGAGGGCTCAGATTAAACTGATGAGCACCTCTTTATTCTCTACCTATCTATAAATTAGTCAGGATTAAAATGTCTGACTAATTTTTATTCACTATTCTACAACAATAAAATTTAAAACAGGACAAGTCAAGATTAAGCAGTTCAACTCATCATGGATTATGGCATTTATTGACACTCTACCATAATCATCATAAACAAGTAGTGGCATTCGAACTTTCTCACTTTCATGTTTTATTTCTTTTTCTTTGGGGTATATTGTTTTCTCTAAGTCCTTTGATCTTTCTTTTAGGACTTTACCCTCTTTTTTCTTTTCTATTTTTTTATTTTTTTCAAAATATGGGAAACCAACTTGCAGAAAGAAAAGTATGTACATATTTACAAGACTATCAAAAATCAATTCCAAATTATGAATCCTATATTTATAGAACCCTAACAGTACCTTCACATGGGGATGGCATCTCATTGTGAGATGTCAAGAACACCATTGACTAGTAGCCTGAAATCAGATCTAAAACTAAAAAAAACATACCGCAATTCTCAAACCAAACTGATTATATCTTAAATATATTTAGGAAATTCTCCTTAGCTTTAAATCTTAATGAATTATTTCAAAACTGAATACTAAGAAATGATACTCATAGCTTTGAGCTTATTTGCACTCATCTACCCACTCTAATCTACTGTTGATTTTGTTGAATCAGGTAATACAAAAATGCCAATGAAGTGAGTCAAGTATTTGTAGCAATGAATGCATAATTTGACTGCTTGTGATCAAAATAGGAAGTATAACTTGATCATGTGTCTTCATAATCAATGATATGATATGAAATGGAAATTGCTGATATATTTGATCCTCATAGATAAAACATATTTGTAGACTTGAGCTAAAAATAGTCTCCATATAATTTGCTATAGGATCATCAAAAGAATAATGTATGATTTTTGCTTCAAGGCTTTTAGTGACCAACTGATTAGTTATATTCTTAATATTAAACCTTGAAACTATTTCTTCAGTCTTGTGCTTGAAATAATAGTCATCCTGAATTCTCAGGTCAAAAGGTAGTACAATTTCCTCTTGCTTTGGAGAAGGAATATTTTTCAAGAATTCTTTAGGATCTCAGAAATTATAAGACTGAATTTTAGAATGAAGTTTAGAAATTAACTCAAGAAAATATATTTTAAGTTGTGGAGAAAATTTTCATGGTTTCAAAATAAGAAAGACAATTCTTACAAAATTCTCATCAAGCTGAAATTTTAATAAGTCATCCCTGAATTCATTTAAAATCTCATGAGATGAAAGGTTTGCCACAGACCCTGTCATATTGTATCACCATTAATAATTTAGAATATGGATTCTTTGGTTATGGAGTTTCTTCTAAACTTTGAAGCTCTAGATCTTGGACAATGGAGTCGCCAGGTGGATGATTTTAACCTTTATATGTCTGATCACTATCATAGATCAGATCTGAACCTACAAAATATTTCTGAAGAAAATGTTAGTCTTCCCTAGTATGGTCGCCATTATGTTATCACTCAGTAATTTCTCCAGGCTGAAGAGAAATAGTCCAAGGTAACCTCAAAACTACTTCAAATCCTAGGATCTAGCCTTCCTAGAATTCAAGGAGGGATATCTTTTTATGATTTAAATTTGTTTTTGTATAATATTTTAGGCTAGGTATGATTGGACACTTGGTTTTTTGTTTGAAAAGTTTTGTGTAAAATAATATTACTTGAAGACAAATTAAAGAGGGATCTACTGGTCCATTGGGCTATGGAGTCAAGGTGTAGTAGGCAAGACTGGAAGGCAAGGCCAAAAGGATGCTAATGTACTATGAACAAGGTAGATAACCCTGAGAGATTTGAATATTTTGATTTGATGCGATGACTTGCTTTTAGGATAAAGGGCAGTTAACGATCCTTTGATCCAAAAAAAGAGGAAGGAGGCAGGGGTCAAACGGGACTGGGGGAAATTAAGAATTCCTATGTTCAGAAATCAGCAGAAAACATTGAAATGGTTAAGTAGTTAACATAGGGAGTTTTTACACTTATCCTAAAATAATATTCCTAATTAATAATTTGGATTGAACAACATATATGAAATTGAATGAAACTTTACAAGAGGAAACAATGAAAGTAAGAAATCACCTTACTCATTAGCTTATCGCATGAATCCTGAGTTATGAAGTCCAATTGGCTATTGTCTAGACTGTTGCTATGAAATGAACACATGAGCATCCAAAGTACCAGTAAAATTTCTTATAATAATCTCAAAAAATTTATTCCACCGAAAATACTTCAAAAGGTTAAGTATTTATACAAATTCTAAACTAAAATATCTTGAAAAATATCAAGATTGGTTTACAAAATATCTCAAATTGTTTTACATAAATATAACTTAATAAAAGGACACTCAAAACTAATGAACCTATTTGGCACTATACTCATGGATATATGATGACTAAGAAGAGAATTCGAATTTTATCTCAACTCTTAGTTGATGCTGAGGCATCCAAGTCACTAATTGTTTCCTTTCTTTGTGCATTCTTCTCCAGCAATAATGCAAACTAGGGGTCCAATTATACCTTTGTATTTCGTAATCTGAAATATATATGTAAAAAGTGAAAGAGGTTATTGTAGATAAATAATTTGGTGCAATAAATCTCTCTTATTTTCCTAAATTTTGGCTCCAGCTGTTCACAATAGTCTCTGCAAACAGATGTGTAACATGAGTTTTACAGACTATGAAAAATAGGATGTAAATATGCGCATGTATATTTCATTCTGTAATAGATGTGCACAAAGTGAGATATTTTTTTGTAGATGGCTCTTGGAGTAACACAAACCTCCTTTAGTTTTATAAGATGTATTTTTGATTGGCCACAATATGCTCTGAGAAATGATGACTTAACAGGGAGTTTCTGCAAAAAGTGCTTTCCAATATTTTTTAATATTTCTCAATCCATAATGGTTGTTAGAAAAATGAGAGAGGTTTTTGTAGTTGGACACCTTAAGAACATAAAACTCCTTCAGTTTTTCAAAATTCATCTTGGATTGGTCACAATAGTTTTTGCAAAACAATGACTTAAACATGAAAGTTCTACAAAAATGTTAATTCTTGTTATGCTTTCATCTTTTCACCTTTTTTGTTCTTTTAACTGTTTTACTTTCACTTTGGATAAAATTCATTGTTGGTGAAAGTATTTTCATATCTTTTTACCATTACTGACTCTATTTTTACTTTTACTTTTTTACCTTGACTGCTCTGTAACTTTCTTTTAACTTTCACTCTGACTTTTACCTGATACACTGTCACCGTGAATTTTTATTTCAATTTTACCACTTACTGTGCAAATTTCATCATTCTAATCTCTCTCTGATGTAATTTTATTTTTTCTTTATATACAAACAATTTTTTGAATGAAGCTTTTGATTTAAAATCTGAGAATTTGGAGCAAACAATTTTGTCAACTAGTATTGAAACTGTTGGCCCAATTTCTTATTCTGATAATAACCTGCAAAAATAAAACAATTTGTTAATGAAATCTAGGTCTGTAGGAAGGTGATTGAAGGGTTTTGGAAAGACCTGTTGAATGAGATCTTCTTGTGGAGGTTTAACTGTGTTTTTCAGGCATTTTTGGGCTACTTTTGCAAGATTAGATTGTTTGCAGGAGTAATTTTCTTTAATAGAGGGATAATTGAGCAAATATATAGGCAAGGATGATAGCACTAGGCAATTTAGTGATCAATTCAGGAATTTGGGACACAGGTAACAACTTTGAGACAGAAAACACAGGTTTTCTGAATGAATAGGACCAAAAAAGGGAGGTTTAGGTAATTTGTTGATTCAGAAAGCTTTTCAAGTCGTGGAAGTGATTTATAGGAATTAACACTAAGGATTTAGCTTAAAAAAGAGGGTTTTCAGAAAATAACAGTTTATAGGGAAATTTTGACAGAGTTTACCCTAATTTTGAGCATTTTAGGGAAAATGTATAGAGTCAATTTCTCTTTTTCAGGTGTATTTTAGTAAAAAGGACTTCAATTTCGGATTTTCAGGCTTAAATACTCAAAGAATACCTGAAATACAGGTATTTCAACAGTTGGATGGGTTTTGGAAATGATTTTGTAGTCTAATTTGAGCTTTATTTTAATTTGTTGGAGCTGAGAAAGCCTTTCTGATCTTCAAATTAGGGCATTTGCTGTGAAGTGTCGGCTTTTGTGCATAAAATAGACTGACAGAGGTTTAAAATTGGGTCTTGGAAAGCTTTCAAGGGCAATGTGGAGTTCTTTTAACATTCGGGAGGAAAATAATAACAATAAGATTTATAAACAAAGGTTTTAACCTCTTATGCACAAATATTTAAAACATGTCATTAATGCAAGTAAAATCATAGGCGAAAGGTTTTTTTCAGCTTTCGAATGCGAAAACCGGAAGTTTTTTTCGCGTTGGTCTCTGGTGGTAAGTGGTTTTCCTCCAAACAAATGCATTGCAATGAAATCATGCCATGTCGCAAGAGGGTGAACAGTAAAAACCACTTATTTCGCATTCATTTGGGCTGCAGGTGGGCGATTGGTTTCCTAGCGCGATATTGATTCTACACCATTGGATCATCGGGAAGGGAGCGAATGGTTGATATTGCTTAGAAGCTATGGTTGGAAAGTTATGGTAGAGCTAGGGTAATTGCTATGCGCCGTGCGATTGATAGTGTAATAAAAATTTCATATCATGCGCATTATAACCAAATTTTTATGTCCCAAAGGGTTATATATATGTGGGGCTAATACATATGGTTAAAAATGGGTTTAAATATTGGTTTATGTATATAAAAAGTGTTTATATACATGGTGAGCTTATCGGATTATGAGGAATGCGAGAGGTGGGTTAACCAGGGTTTAATGTTATATAAAACATAAGGTTTTACATAATGGGAAAGGGAAAAAGGCATATACTTTAACCTCGGGTTAAGTTTGTAAGGATGGTAAATATATTATATAGTATTTTAAACCTTGTGAATGGTTTAGAAACTAAGGGGTGAGATTTGAATATGGTTAGTTTTAGACCAAAGGGGGTATTTTTTTGGGATTTTTAATTTAACACATGGATATTTAACTTTGGTCAAAATTCTTATAATAATGGGTTTTAGGGATAATTAAATAAAATGAGCTATAATACTTAGGATAAGGTTTATTTATATGGATTTAATAGAATAATTTAAAAATTAATATGATAGGGGAAATGGAATACTCAACAAATACATTTGTATGACTAAGTAAAGTGAAAACTGTAAAGCAAGTTTAACATTTTATGAATTCACCACTTTTACTTAGCATAGAGTGATTTACAAGGGTTTATATGCTTTGCATAATGGAGGGAGTTAATCAAAGGGGAATTTGATTATTCATTAAGTAAGAAAGGATTCCTTACTTATGAAATTGAAGAGTGCATGAAGGGTAAATGATGAAAATTAGGGATTAACATAGAAATTTAACACTTTTAACTTAACAGTCATTGGACCTTGGGTCTGGTCCCAACATAAGTCTGAGAAATGCTTTGATCCTTTTTAACTGAAATTCTAGAATGTAGAATAACTATAGGGAAAAGGAAATCAATAATAGTTTCTCGGTGAAAGATATATACAATGATTTTCCCACTTCTTTCTACCTACCCAATCTTTTACTCCAACATTTTTGTCCTCCCATTTTATAGGTGCATTTGAGCTAGCAACCTTGAAAATTTTATTCTTTTAAAAGCAAGAAAACTATCTAAATCTACCTTATATCATCCAAGGGCTCAGATTAAACTGATGATCACCTTTTTATTTTCTACATATCAACTAATTAGTCACGATTAAACTGTTTGACTAATTTTTACTCACTATTCTACAACAATAAAATTTAAAACATGACAAGTCAAGATGAAGTAGTTCAACTCATCATGGATTATGGCATTTATTGACACTCTACCATAATCATCATAAACAAGTAGTGGCATTTGTACTTGCTCACTTTCATGTTCTATTTCTTTTTCTTTGGGGTATATTATTTTTTCTAAGTCCTTTGATCTTTCTCTTAGGACTTTACCCTCTTTTTGCTTTTCTATCTTTTTATTTTTTTCAAAATATGGGAAAACAAATTCTAGAAAGAAAATTATGTACATATTTACAAGACTATCAAAATTCAATTCCAAATTATGAATCCTATATTTATAGGACCCTAACATGTGCATTGATGAAAAATTTTGCACCTAGATATATATGTTTTATAATGCAATTAACTGAAAGTAGCTTTTCCATGTGCATTGATGAAAAATGTTTCACATACTGGATATATATGTTCTAGAATTAAATTAACTGAAAGTAGATTTTATATGTGCATTGATGAAAAATATTACACGTATTGGATATATATATATGTTCTAGAATGCAATTAACTGAAAGTATATTTTCTATGTGCATTGATGAAAAATGTTGCAAGCACTGGATATATATGTTCTAAAATGAAATTAACTCAAAGTATTTTTTCTATGTGCATTGATGAAAAATGTTGTGCATACTGGATATATATGTTCTAGAATGAAATTAACTGAAAGTATCTTTTCTATGTGAATTGATGAAAAATGTTGCATGTACAGGATATATATACATTATAGAATGTAATTTTAAATTTTTATGATTCTTTGACACATCTAACAAGAGATAGAATCTTATGGTTATATATATATATATATATTGTACATCAAACATTTTAACATATATACTCAAACATGTACTAAAATAATTTCTACATGTACATATATTCATGTGAACTTTTTTTTTTTGGGAAAACAACAAATTGAATTTAAAAAACAAAACATTATATTATAATCACATGCCAAATGTAGTTCAACCATCCAAAACTTGAGTTAAAAAAAAAAAACATTATATCACAACATTACTTCACATGCCAAATGTAGTTCAACCATACAAAACTTGAGTTTTAAAAACAAAATATTATATCACAACATTCATAAACATGCCAAATGCCAAGTGTAGTTCAACTATCCAATAAAAAAAAAACTTTAAATATCAGAATCACATGCCAAATGTAGTTAAACCATCCAAAATTTTAGCTTTAAAAAACAAAACAAATTATATCACAACATTACTTCACATGCCAAATGTAGTTCAACTATCTAATAAAAACAAAACATTATATCATGCAATCACATTCCAAATGTACTGAAACCATCAAAAACTTGAGTTTTAAAAACAAAACAAATTATAACACAACATTACTTAACATGCCAAATGTAGTTCAACCATCCCAAACTTAAGTTTTAAAAACAAAACAAATTATAAGACAACATTACTTCACATGAAAAATGTAGTTCAACCATCAAAAACTTGAGTTTTAAAAATAAAACATTATAGATCACAACATTACTTCACATGCAAAATTTAGTTCAACTATCCAATAAAAACAAAACATTATATCACATTCACATGTACCAAATGTAGTTCGCATAAAATATGTCCAAAATTTGTAGATCTCATAAGTATCAAGTATCAAGTATCAAGTTATATATGACTGCATCTAGATAAGACTATATATAAAAAATTAAATTTAAGACCAAATCTATTGAAAATATAATGTTGCATGTGCATGTGCAGCATCCATCAAATACAAATGGATGTAATGTCTCTCCTAGAAAAGTCATGATCCTCGAGCTATCATGCGAAGCATGGGGAACCTATACACAATGTGTACAAATATTAAAATTTAATGTTTTAAAATTGAGTGAGAATATATAGAACTTCATGTAAAAAAACAAAAGTAAAAAAAATCATGCAATACATCATGAGGTTCCCTCTCCATTTGTTGCTCATTTACTAAAACTTCCCCTACTGGAATATTTTCAATAGCAAATTGTACAATATACATGTACAGTTATATATATATATATATATATATATATATATATATATATGTGTGTGTGTGTGTGTGTGTGTGTGTGTGTGTGTGTGTGTGTGTGTGTGTGTGTGTGTATTAAAAAATTTCAAATGAAAATGCATATATAAAGTTATTTTCAATAATATTAAAAAAAAGTTAGACAACTTGTTCAAATGGTTGAAATGGTGTGGATGTTCCTATCTCAAACATACACTCCATTGCTAGAGTCCGTGGAGAAACAAAATCCTCTATAGGAACCTAAAATGCAAAAAATTTAAAACTATAAAATAACTCAATATCTAGATCTCAATTTATAATAAAACTTTTGAACTTCAATTTATAACTTATAACATAAAAACATATATTTAAGTGAAAAATTGAATACTTTTGCTGATGGATTTGCAACATCTCCTAAGAGAAGCTCCAAAAGAAAATCTCCAAAAACCTAAAATTCAAAATTTTTTAAAGAACTCAAGATCTCTAGATCTCAATTTATAACAAAACTTTTAAACTTCAATTTATAACTTATAACTTAAAAACACACACACACACACACACACATACACACACAATTTAGATCTCAATATATAATATATCTAGATCTCAATTTATAATAACAATTTTGAACTTCAATTTATAACTTATAACATAAAAACATATATTTAAGTGAAAAATTGAATACTTTTGCTGATGGATTTGGCACATCGCCTAAGAGTGGCTCAAAAAGAAAATCTCCAAAAACCTAAAATTCAAAAAATTTAAAATAACTCAAGATCTAGATATATCTCATTTTTTAATGGAACCTTTTGAGGTTGAATATATAACTTTAAAACATATTTAAAAGTGAAAAATTGCTCATAATTGTGATGGTGGATTTGGCACATATCGCAAGAAATAAGAAGGTACTATCATCCCAAAAACATCGAACGGAATCAGAATCTGTTAAAACATTTTATTATATATAGTAATTTAGATGTGTGTACAATAATTTATTTTAAAAATATCTCATCATGTTTCGATATATATAATAATAGATAAAAATTAATTGTACATCATCATGTGTTCACTTAAAAAACACTAACATTTTCCAACATATCTTGATGGTGAGAACCATCTTGATTGTATGATTGATGTTGAGACCCATATTGATTATTTGAATTGGAGGCTCTAAACATGATATTAACATTTTCTTCATTCATCAAGAGTTACAACTGCAAATGGTGTTAACATATAATGAAACATTTTTTTAGATTAATGTATACAAATAAATGCATGTCTATATGAATTTATTACAAATTGTACATGTGTTAAAAGGATCACCCTAACCATTAACAACTATCGTTCCCTTGCCCTCTTGCTCATGAAAAATTAGGTCCTACCAACCATTGCTGGAATTCTTTACATACATTTTGAGATCTTCAACTCTCGTGTTGTCAATCTCTTCATCTTTATAATACATAAAATTAGTGTGTGCATTCTCATGTGCTCTTTGTAAATTAAGACAAAAATCAAATCCACCCAATCCACTATGAACATTTTGAATGATGGAATCTCTTTATTCTTGACTAATTTGAAAAGTGGCATCCATCTATGACCACAAAGTTTCGACAGGAAGAGGTCGACTAACCAATTGTGGCTCAAGGCAAGGGAACTCATCATCACACCTAGCGCCCCTACGGTGACATAGTCGACCTTTCCCAGGAAAAAAAAATTTAGAGGGAAGGTCATTGTAATTGGGTTTCATTTGAAAAAATAATTCTGCATAAAATAATTTTTAAAAAAAGAGCAGAACCTCGTCGTTCCATGGGAGTCTTCCGTAGGCTACAACGTATCTATCATACAAATAGTGACCTATATCAGGGTGCTCGAAATATTGTACCTTCAACATATTTCTTTACCACCCTTGTTTGAAATTAAACATAGACTTGGTCATTTCTATTGTAACTCTTTGTTTAACAACCTCCCCTGTATTGGGACCCATCCTTTTTTCCTTTATTTTTCTCATCACTTCTACAAAAGTATCATTGGTTGGCCCAAGCTTTAGGTACACATCTACTAGTTCACTTAAAGAGTGTGTACCTATTTCCAAGATTTTTTGACTCTCAATAGGGAGATTCAAAGCCATGAGATCTCTCTTCAATTTTGCATGAAGATGTTGATACCTTTCTAAGTTGCATTACTACATGTTTCTTTTCCAAGGTATATTGATATTTTCAAACAGATAAGTCGTAGTTGGTGTATAATATTCTTTTAGAATGACGCATTATGCCCTAAATTTTTTTGAGAAACATTTGGAGTAACATTTTCAGCCTCTGCATCGACATATAATTTTTTTTATATTAAAAAATCACATGTAAACAAATTTGTACAAATTGAATGAAAATGATATTCAAATTGATGGCCACCTTGATATGGTGGGCTAGCATCTTGGCCACCTTGAGACTCTTGAGAACCAGAACGACCCTGCTGAGAACCAAAATGACCATCGATTTCTTGAGATCCAACATGACCATATATTCGTTGGCCTCTGGGGGAATACATATCACCACCTTCATGCAATTCGCCAGCACTTATTGATGGCCCTCCAAGGGAATGTGTACCACCACCAAACTCACAAGACGGGAGAGAAGCTTCATAAAAAAATATAAATTTATAATCAATTCAAAGATACATTCATACATATAAATGTATGTACATATTCATTGATTAAATTGTGTGAACCAAACCATGGTTGTGTGAACCATGGGCATGTTCCAATGATGGAGTAGACACCCTTGTCCTCCTACCTCCTAAAGAATAAAAAATGAAACTTACTAACAACTAATTTAACTCACAAAATTGATAAAAAATCAATTCCAAATGTACACACATGTATGTATATGTATGAAGATTTAAGATTATATTCCAATACCATGAAAATCCCTCGATCCTTGATCCCCCTCTCTCGTAGAGATATGGGATTTTGTCGATCTTCGTCATTCATCCTATATGCTATATATATCTACAGTGGAAATTTACATTTATTTTTTTAAATTACTATTTAAAATAAACTCAAAATAAATTTCAAAAATTTAATGTAATTTAGTGTACACAAATTATGTAAAACACAACTTTCAAAGCACTAATTGATGTGTGAAACTCAATTTAAGAAAAGAGATTATAAAAATGTTAACTTCACCAAATTGCACTTTAGATGGTGGGAGCACCCTTGGTATATAGTTTAAAACATGGTGGGATCACACTTGCTATAAAATTAAAAAAAACACATGGTCATTAAAAAAGAAGCATGAAACTCCATTCAAACAAAAACTTGTTGAATTCCTCACATTTTAATTTTATAAAAATGTGAAGTTCACCAAGTTGTGCTTTACATGGTGTGGTGGGAGCACACTTGATATATAATTGAGAAAAACATGTGGTCATTAAAAAATATGCATTTATAAGTACAAAACACACACATATCCAAGATATGTTATAATGTCCATCAATAAATTTTGAAGGAGAGCGTCTCAACACTAATTCATCTTTGAGAGATGAATCTTGAATTTTTTAAGAAGAGCGTCTCAAAACTAATTCATCTTTGAGAGATGAATCTTGCATTGGCATTTCCCCATATAATTCGAATTCATATATTAATTCATCTTTGATAGATGAATCCCGAATTGGAACTGCCCCACGCAATAGATTAGTAGACATCTTATTAACAGTTGTACAATGTCTTATGCTAAGAAATTGAAATTGGCTAACAATATTGTTTTCTTTTCCCTGCAGTTGTTTTAACGTCTCCTTCTTAACTTGCTACACGCCTTTCATTTGGTTTCACACAAGTTTGGAATTGGTGAAAGCTACAATTCCATTTGATCCATACTCCCTAGTTGTTCCCAAGCCTTCTATCAATGCAATATAATATGCCTCGTTGTTTTTTTTTTCTTCTTGATATATTCATTTTCCTTTGGACAACCTTGCTAGTCACAATATTGAAAATTACATATGTAATCAGTGATTTCCCTTAATTTGGATAGCAAGAAACATATATGCATAATGTCCATTTTTCAACTATATTTACTGGGCTTTTTTTAATTCCTAAAAAAAACAAATTCAATAAAATATATTAAATTAACATTTATTGTAAATGCATGGGAGAAATGACACGTGTGCATGAGAGAAATGACATGTGCATGGTTTATCTTAAATTTTGACTTAAATTTTAGGGTAGAATTCTAATCTAGAAATGAGATGCGTTAAATATTGCATTGCCTAGAGTTTAAGGGATATTTATGAAACATATACATGGTTCATTTATGATTTTCCTTAAATTTTTCCTTAAAATTTATGGCAGAAATCACACCTAGAAATGACATGCCTTAAGAAAGGATGAAATCCAGAGGCTACCTAGCTCTTTACAGACTCCTTCAGAACTTGTAGAAGTTAGGACTCAACAAGAAAACTAAAATCCTATGGAAGTTCATCAGGGAAAATTTTAAGGGTGAATTTTAGCCCAAAGGTGAAATTTAAAGGGTTTTAGATTTTAGAGGGGCGAATTTTTTATATAAAACCATTTTTGTAATTTTTGTATAGTTAGCCTCAAAATTATTTTAAAAATAATTAATTGTTATTTTTTAGCCAAATAAAATAATAGCGCATAAAACGTGAAACTCTGGATTCGCCTCCCATTATACTGGTTTGGTCTGTTTTCTTTGCATTCGCCCCCAATTTAATGGGTTGGAGGGTTTTGAAATGTCATTCGCCCCACAGTGTATGTAGATGATGAGGGAAATGGAGTTATATTACTGGGTTGGAGGGTTCTGGAATGACATTAGTCTCCAATTCCATTTATGATGAAGGCAATGAAACCAATTTATTGGGTTGGAGTGTTTTGGAATGGCATTCGCACCCAGTTTACGCCATTGATGAGGGAAATGATGTCATTGATGAGGGAAATGACCAATGAATCTTTCCAGAAATAAAAATTTTGATACCTGAATAACCTCAGGTGGAATTTTATAAGGAGGAAGAATTATTAGGAGGGAAGGAAAGAAAGGTAGGCAGGGAGGAAATTTATAGGAGTAGAAGATGAATAGGGCTGGCATGTGGAAGATTAGATTAAAGTTGAAGTCTGGAGGAGCCGGAAAAAGACGGTCATTCGCAGCAAAATTAAAGAAGGGGGTGAAAGGGGGTGCGGTGGGTGCCCCTGCCACTCTGACTATCACTGATCAACAAAGAGATAAAATCGAGCATGATGGTGGGGGCCAACATCTTGAAAGATGCAGTGGATCCTCCCATGAAGCCAGACAATGAATACCCCGATTGGTTGTGGAACCTCCTCGACAAGCAGATGCCTCTTAGTGAAATGGAAAGAAAAGACCCCAACACCGTGCCCTTCCCTGAGCTCCAACGTTTTGTCAAGCTCAATAATCACCGAAGGATTAAGGAAAACAATTCCTCGAGAGCCAAGCACTGACTGGTAGCATTCCATTCTTTCCACTTTGTTACAAAAATTTAAATCATAGAATGGATGCATGTGCAAATAATGAAGGGTGTTTATATGCCTTCTTTCATTCGAAAACTATACATTCCTGCATTACTATACATAACGCTAAATGTTGTCTAGATATTTCTGTAATTTTCATAAATGTTTATCCAGTTTGCCTCAAATTTTCCTTATCTGAAAAAATTTATCAATTTTAACACATCACTGATCATGATGGATTGGAATTGGTAATTTTTGCATTTCTCACTTCATTTTGTGATTTACCATCATTTAATTTAGCTCACGCAAAATGAAGGCAACATGTTTGCAAATAAGGGAAGCATTATGAAATGTACCATTGTTATTCAAGTGGTTAACATGCCACGGGCTTTTTTTTTTGTTCTAATATTTGATTACAGGCTAAATTAACTGCTAACACGATATCAGTCAACTCGTTGTAAGTTCTACTGAATAAATTGTGCTTTCTCCCAAAACCTGGACCACAATCACGCATTCTAGTTCACATTCCGTGACCTCTTGAAAATTTCTTCCATGACTATAAAATATTCTCTCATCTTGTCCATTATTCCACATAGGTTAAGAAGGTTGGTCCATGACAGCACATAAGTTCCAACATACAATGGTACTTATGCTGATGGGAGTAGACAAGGAAGAGATGCCACTATTAACATAATGGTTAAGTGGTAGTGGGTGGTATATGCTTGCTTGATCAGTTGTCTCTCCCTACTCTCTAGATATGATGTGTGGGTGTGAAACAATAGTGTTGGATATTCCTATCTTGTGACATCTTGGAATTTCTTTTATGACTACAAAATCTCCTCTATTTTATCTCTTAGAACTGGGCATCAAGTTTCTTATGTTTAGGTATGATGATTATTATATCTTTGCCCTGTTTCCATATAATTTTGTTAAGATTGACAACCTCCACCTATTGTTTTTTAGGCTCCCAGTTCCTCTCATCACTGTAACACATTGATGGTTCCTGTTTCTTTTTAATAGTTTTTATTTCACGCATACATACCTAAACAATTCAGAAATATAGAATACTTTTCTGAGTACTCTGGGTTTATTGAAGATTTGGTCTCTGCCACTTCAAAGTTCTTGGAAGATGAGTTTCGAAGATAAAGGTTGCCCCTTGATGTCCTTACTGACATCTATATCTACCTGAGTTGTATTTAGTGAAAAATTGTTGTTGCTAATTTCACTTGTTTTGGCGATGAAAATTTTATTTGGAGCCCAATGTATTCTTGGTGCGGCTTAATTATGGTTATTGTGGATCCTATTATTATGACTTACATGTCAGCCTAAGTCTATTCGTGACGGAAATGGAGGGTGTTACACAGTAATTTGTCACCGTCCCTACCATTCCCCGTCCCGCACAATGGAGGACCCATTATGTGACCTGTGAGCAATGTCAAGCCTTGAAAATACCTTCATTGCATCCCTTTCCATGTGGCCAGCTACCCCGTGCCTGTACTCAGTGACGATGCTATCGTGCATAGTGTGCTGGGGGCATTGGGTCCTGATTTCCAAGATTTTGTTCTCCCACCTGGTGCGGAACTCTTGGGAATCATGACTTCTTGTTCATCATAATGAGTAGTCGGTTGGAGCATAGTTCTTTTCCTTGTGTCAAGATCCTTAAAAAATGAAACAAGGTTGTCAGAGCAGAGTTCCTTGTCTTGTGTCAAGCTCCTTAAACCATGAAACAAGGTGTCTTGAGGACAGTTCTTTTAATGTTTCAACCTCGTTAAAACAATGAAACACGTTCCTGTTCAATTCGAGTCTTTGTTTAGTTCTCGTAAAATCCCAGTCGAGTCTTTCTTAGATCTCGTAACTTGAACCTTCACTCCCTCCATCTGTTTACTCAGGTGCATGGACTGAAGCTTGGGGGGCATGTACCTCAAATTGAGTCACCATGCTAGGGGCATGCTTACTATTTCAAGCATAGTTTGTTTCCGTTTCAAGCTTGTGTAAAAATGAAACCGGTTTCAAGCATAGTTTATCTTTGTTTCAAGCTTGTGTAAAAATGAAACCAACTTCAAGCAGAGTTTCCTGATTTCAAGCTTGTGTTAAAATGAAACCTTTCCCTTTACCTTTTGTGATTGCCATTTTATCAGCCTGTTTTTTCCAGATGAGCCTTGGTTTTCTCACACCATCGTCATTATCTGCTTGGCCGATCATATGCCTTCACTTGGTTGTTTTACCCGTTCCTGAGGAACCGCTGCTATGAGTGGTCTTGTTAGCCAACCTCTCGACCTTTATTTGTTCAGAGTAGTTCCACCATTACCGGAACCAGTTGCTACCCTTTATACCACTTGTTCCTCCAGGAGGAGTCATCTTTCAGCTCTTTTCTGACTCTCTAAACATGAAAAGATTGCCGAGGCCCTTGTCGTTTCGATCTCGTTAAAATGGACACGAATCGACATCCACCCAGTATAAGTTTAACCCTTTTTCGGGCTGGGATGGATTGATTACGAAAAAGGAATACCCTAGCCTATCACGACTAGGAGGTTTTCCCGGATATTGTTTTCTACCTTTTCGGATCTGGGGAACTATCTACGAAAAGGGACCTGTGGAGTTTTCTTTTCTACTGTCTTTTCAAACTCTCTAAACATGAAAAGACGCCGAGTTCTTCCTTTGTCAGACCCGTTAAACCCTGATGACATCGGATCTAGTCGAAATGACGTTCTCCGAGTTTCTCCTTCCTAGGACTCGTTAAATGCACTAGGTTGGATTCGTCCGAAGGACGGATTTATATGACAAGCATATGGTATCCTCTTCAAGCTTGTGTAAAAATAAAGAGGTACTCACCGAAATGGTGGGGGAAAAAATGGAACCATCGTCGTTGTCGTCGGCAGTATGTCGCTCTTGAACATGGCACTTGTCTGCATTCGTGTCGGGTTGGGGACATCTCATCTCGTTGCTTCACTTTGCCTCCATGGGTTTGGGTAATCTCTTTTGACCTCTCATCTATTCACTGCCTCGTCGCCATGACCTCTGATCCGTTGATGTCAAATACTGCCAAGTCCATTGTCGTGCCGTTCATGTGTTCAAGAGAAGTTGGCCTCTGCAAATATCAACCTTCCTCTGTTTCTCATACGATCCTGATTCACAACAAAACATCATGTTCCTCTGTCTCGTGTTGATGATGTGGGAATCATTATGGCCCACCTTCGATCAAGGTCACTTCCTGTCGACATCAACTCATTATCCGGGAAGTTGGTCTAGAGACTCCTTATGGTACCTTGGAGCCTGCATGCCTCAATGGCAGGTTCGTCGCATTCGACGAGAGGTTTACATCATTGGCCTCTGATCGAGTGATTCTGCGGGTGTTCGACGTCAACTCATTTTTTCGCACGCCGTAGATTGTACCTGTGGTACCTTGAGGACCATTGTCATTATTGGTGGTTTCTCTCGCGTCTGTTAACAGCTTTCATCATTGGCTGGTAATCAGACGATGTTCTTGCATGTTCGACTTCAGCTCACATATTCGCATGCTTGAACTTGTACTCTTTTGGGTCGAGATGGAGCGCAAGACCCTGGATTGTGTCTGTTGTAATCCAGGCTGCGATTGTGGATTATTATCATTATGTACATGACTCACTGATTGGATGGTTGCGACCATACCTGAGTCTATTTGTTTGATCTTAGTTGGATGGCTGCGTCCATGCCCCGGATCCGGATTATAGCATACTCTGTTTCGGATGGCTGCGTCCATACCATATATACATCATGTACTTGAGATATCAGTTGTATCTTTCTGCGCAGGTTTTCCGACGGCGGGCCTTCAGTTGAACATGTTCTCGTAAAGCATTTCACCCCTCTCACTCTCGGGCCTCATACTTTAGGGGGCATCTGTTACACAGTAATTTGTCACCGTCCCTACCATTCCCCATCCCGCACAATGGAGGACCCATTATGTGACTTGTGAGCAATGTCAAGCCTTGAAAATACCTTCATTGCATCCCTTTCCATGAGGACAACATTTCTCCTGTTTATCATTTCCTGAACAGACCCCTAAAAACACATGTTTTTGCATTGGCGCTGGTATCCCGTTATGTACTCGCGCCAATGGGGGAAAATTAACACTGAGCCCGCGCCAATTGGCGCTCTGTCCCAGTGTTGTACCCGTGCCACTCTGTTTATGGAAAGTTTTTTAAAAAATAAGAGGCGAAGTTTCGATTACAACAACTTCGTGGATGAGTCATCAGGAGTGGTTTCGCCTGAATAACCACGACCTTCCTCCTTTGGCCTCTTGTTTCCACCATATGGGGAACCTCCCAAAGGATAAGGCCTCCCTTCCACTATTGTAGGGATCCCAACCTCCTCCTCTCCTCTATAAATATAGCCTTCATCCATTGATGAAGGGGCTGAAAGGCTGAGAGTCTTGAAGTGCCTAAGCTTTGTATCTCCATATTCCCAAGAGCCTTTGTGCTGTAAAGAATCCTCTCTTTCCCTTAAGGCCAACTCAAGTAAGGAGACCATTGTCACGAGACTCCGGAGAGGTTTTCCCTTTCCTTGGCGAGCTTTGCGAGACGTGGGCGACTGGAGACCCGTCCGAAGGAGACTGCGACGTCAGAACTTGGTTGTAATCTTTCTTCGTTTATTATTTAATAGATGATTATGATTATGGTTCCACTCCGTTTTCCATCATGTTAATGCGAGTAATGTCTTTTCTGACTGATGTTTAGTTACGTATGCTGGTTTCTATGCTTGTATATGTTCGTTTCTTCCATGTGCAGGTGTTCATCCGCGGAGATCGTGGAAGGATTGTGATCTGCCAGGGCTGAAGGATGGGGACACTTCTTCTTCAGATTATAACGTTGGAATCCAGGTAGGCTTCTATTCCTAGTCTTTCCATTCGTAACTAGGAGCTTGCGTCATAGCATTGTTTGTTTGTTGCTAGACACCTGATGGGCTAGTAGGGATCGCCTCTGTCCGCAGAGGGGATTTACCTCCTCAACAGAGGGTTTTGGGTTGCATTCATCCCCATTTCCATTTTTTGGCTTGGAAAGTTGGAGGGTTATTGGAATGGCATTCGCTGATTGAATGAATGTGGAACATGATAATTTTCAAGAGACTATTTTTTATAGGAGATGTATCAAGTTTTAACAAAGGAAAAGATAACCGGGGACAATGCAACCTTTCAAGAAGACTAGTTGACTACAGGGTCGAATTGTGGACCGTGTTTGGTATGCCAGTGTCACAGACTCTAATGATTAGAGGATATGCACATAATGGATGGGGTGAGGAGGCCTTTGAGTTGTTTCGCCATATGCAAGGGGAAGGAGTAAACTAAGACCCGATCACTTTCTCCATTGTTCTTAGCGCTTGCACCAGCCTTGGAAATCTAGAATATGGTAAGCATATTCATGGTCATATTATCCAAGTTGGATACAAATCAAATGTGTTAATAAGGAATAATGTTGTTGATATGTATGCAAAAATTGGAGATATGGAGGATGCACAACTCATGTTTGACACAATGCTAGAGAAAGATGATGTTTCATTTCATGCCTTGATTGTTGGATATGCTCGGCACCAATGAGTGGAAGATGCCTTGAACCTTTATAGCCAATTGCAAAAGAAAGGGCTAGATGTATCTGAGTTTACCTTTTAAAGGGTTCTCAGTGCATGTGTCAGCCTACTAGCTGTAAATAGGGGAAAAAAAATCCATACCCATGTCATTCTAAATGGATATGAGTCGAATGTCTTTGTGGGGAATGCCCTTGTTGATATTTATGCAAAATTTAGGATCATTGACAATGCAAAAAATTATTCGTTGAAATGCCTGAACGAGATGGAATTTCATGGAATGCAATGATCACGAGATATGCCCAACAAAGGAATGGAGAGAAGGGCCTGAAGTTCTTTCAACAAATGCAAGGAGAAGGCATGAAGCCTACCAACGTCACGTTCACGAGTGTTCTTAATGCATGTCCTAATTTGAAATCTCTCAGACTGGGGAAACTAATTCATTCCCAAATCATCAAAACAAGATTTGATTCTAGTGTATTTGTAGGAAATTATCTGGTTGATATGTTTGCCAAATGTGGGGACTTATATGAAGCACGCTTAATATTTGAGAGAAGACCTAACCATAATTTCATCTCATGGACTGCAATGATAGAAGGCTAGGCATAAAAAGGACATAGTGAGGATGCCTTGAAATTATTTCAAGAAATGCAAAGGAGAGGCACTAAACCAGACCAAGTCACTTTTGCAAGCATTCTTAGAGCCGTTGCCACTATAGTTTCCTTAGAACTGGGCAAGTAGGTTCAAACCCATACTTTTAAAACTGGGTTTGTAAAAAAGGTCTTTGTTGGAAGTGCTCTCATTGATATGTATTCCAAATGGGGAAGCATAGAGAGTGCACTCCACACATTCAAAAAAATGCCTAAGCAGAATTTGATTTCATGGAATGCTATGCTTGCAGGATTTTCTCAGAATGGGTATGGTAGGGAAACACTCCAACTATATGAATAAATTTTATGTTATAACATGAAGCCAGACTAGGTAACTTTCATTAGTGTTCTCTTTGCATGCAGAAGGTTATCAATATTATAATTCCATGAGTCGAGATCAGTTTCTAAGACCAAGAGCATCACACTATGCCTACATGATCGATATTCTTGGTCGCTATGCATGCCTGGATGAAGCAGAATAATTATTTAATGAGATGACATGTGAACCTGATGCTATTATGTGGTTGGCATTGCTTGGTGCATGCAGAATTCATGGAAACATTCGGCTGAGAGAACGTACAACAGATTTCCTTTTCAAGTTGGAACCAAAAAATGCAGCACCATATATACTAGTTTCTAATATATATGCCACTGCCAGAAGGTGGGAGGATGTAGAAAAGGTGAGGAAAATGATGAATGACAATGGAGTTAAGAAAGAAACAACATGTAGATGGATTGAGGTTGAGGCTGGGGTGCATGCCTTTGTTTCAGATGATAGATTTCACCCACAAATTAAGGAGATTTATGCAACATTAGATAAATTGGCTATGTAGATGAAAGCAGCTGGTTATGTGCCAGAAAAAATTTTTGTGTTGCATAATGTGGATGAGTAACATAAAGAAAAGTTCCTCTGTTATCACAGTGAAAAACTAGCAGTTTCATTTGTGCTTATCAACACCCCTTCTTGGAAAAACTAGTAGTTTCATTTTGAAAATAACAGTATATTTACTTTCTGAATATAGATTTTCTACATTTTGGCATGATTAGCAATGTCAATGGTTAAATTCAGTTAATGTAATTGCATGGGTTTCGTCAAATGGAATTGTGCTTCCCATAAAATGTTTTCAAACAGGGTTACTAAATGGATGTGTTTGCATGTGAATTTAACCCCTATTATCCTTTAAATACAATGATAAAAGCATATAAAATTAAATAACTAGAAACTTATCTTTTGAAGGAAATGTAGGTAGAATTTGCCCCAAAATGCTGAAACCTTCAAGGGAGGCACCGGTGCAACTCTTCCATTTGGTATTTCATGTTCTTATGTGTTTGAAATTTCTTGTTTCTTGATTTGACTTCTATTATTACACACACTGGTGAGCTGCTCCTCAACTTTCCTCACATATCTTAATTTTCATTAGATATATGGAAACATGGAAAGGTAATGCATTTCTGTGAAAATGATGTTGCATGGAAGGTACTTCTTGTAGGTTGTTCCCTTGTTTAGTTTGTCCATTCTTTTCAAAACCATATTGTGCATTGATTGTGGACTTTTCTTTTTGTTATCAAGTGTATTAGGTTTTCGTCATGAAATTATATTGTTATCTTACACTTGCTCAATTTAAACTCGTTAATTCAAAAGTTTTTAGTGAAATATCATTTTCTCTTGGTAACTCCTACTCTGCCCTTGATTATATGTGGTACACTTGTTTCTAGGCTTTGCAGTTATGTTTTCTAGGTTGCACAGGGTTGACTCCCAATGACATTGTAAAAGATGTCAAAGCACACATACAATGCAACATGCACGGATTGAAGCATTTGAGAATTAGTGGTCTTTTTTGGATAACAAGAGAGCACCTTGAGAAGTTGAATTACCTTTTGCATGGTGGTTTACAGCAGAAGTCTCATTCAATAAAGCCACGATTTTATCCTAATGGTCGCTATTATTCACTTTCATATGATGATGACAGTACAATTGATATTGAATCTTTCCCTAGATGTGGGAATGCAAGGCTTGTTTATGACTCCACCAATGAAAGTTTCCAAAAGAAAAAAGACCACACAGTTATAGAGTATCGGGATTGTACATTTTGTATTGCACGTTGTGATGAGTGTGGAAGCTGTATTGATGGTAGTGAATATGAAGAAACATTTTGTCTCAATATGCTATGTGCTAACTGCGTGTAGGCTTCTCAACTACCAAGAATCAGAAGAGCTTGCCTGTGGTAAATACACATTATCAGAATTTTAGCTTTACTTTAGGCTTCAATGATTTTGGGCTATCGCTTGCTTGTAATTTGGGCCCAAAATTGATTGTTTTGACCCTATCTCAGGGAGCTATTGAAGACAAAGAAAAAAATTCGTTATGTTTGTGTGTTTTGAGGTGTAGATATTAGTTTTCCTTATTTTGAGAATCAAAGGTATATCGAGGACAACAAATATGAAGAAATTCTATTTCAATTTTCATGAGAAGAAGGAAATAATATTTTTTCCTTTGGGAGATTTTGGAGAATGTTGGTTGATAGTTTAGGCCCTATGAGATTACAATTTCTGTTTTCAGGCCTTGTTCATGAGAATGCTACTGAACAGTAAAGCTGCATGTGGCCTGAATTTATATAGTAGTAGACAATAGTTGTAAATTACCTACATTTATCAATTTGAAAAAAAAAACTATACAGGAAAATAACCTTCTTATGGGTCTAAAGAGAGAAACAATGTCTACCTCCAAATATTGTGGTGTGTTTGGTGGGTTGTGTTATGTCAGAACTAAACACAACCAGAAAGGTGGCTTTCTTATCATAATGGAGTGTTGTTTACGATAATCTCAAGACCAAGATCATATTACTCTAGTACAACATGATGATTAGCACCTGTTTTCTGGGAAACCCGAATAAATAATGATGTACATGATTATCCCATTCGGCCACAAACATCAAGTGTATTGTATGTCAAAAAATATTAATTTATATTTATATTCTAAAATTGTGAATTTTTTTGTACATATTTTGTGAGTCACCAAAATGAGAAATTGGGAAAAGAACATTTGCGGCCATATAATATTTTGTGTTTGAGCTTGCTATAATATCATATCCATATATCTAATTTTTACTCTTAGCTACCAAGATGTTATATTGGTTGTTGGCCTGTCTTTTGAATTTTGATAGTTTGATGCCAGATTAAGGGAAATGCAAGCTATAATGAAAATTCTTGTAAAGTGTGAAGTTTCTATAATGACAATAGTTTTTGTTGTTGGTTACTTTCTTGTCTTTTTAAGATTTGTGTCAAGGGTAGTGGGAAGATAAGAGTACTCAAGAAATAAGTGTATGTCTAAGGTGTGATAAGCAACACATAATTTTTCTCAAAGTAAACAAAGAAGCTTATTTGAGAGTGTAAAATTCTGTGATAAGGATAAAATTCTTTGAAGTAATATGGATAAGGATGTTAGTATTTTCGGACTGGCATAAATTGTCTGGAGGTGGAACTTGTGGATTTTAACAAAGATACTACTTGTTGCAGGGAAATATATCAGGATGTGATGAAAGGAAAGGTGTGACTGAGGATAAATTGACATTCAAAAAAAATAGTTGATTGTAATGTTGAACTATAATTATAATTCCATTAAAAGCAAAATCATGCTACTCTTGTTGATCTGGTGTCCATTTAGGAAAATCATGAACATGTAAAACTGAATGGACAATCGATCCTGCATTTTTTTTACTAAAGAGAAGATCATGATAGAATCGATCCTGCTCTTTGTTTTACTAAAGATAAGTTGCAGCTAAGAGCTGTTTAACATCATTACAAAGGAAACTTTATGAGGATTTGACTGTAGTGGATCAGTTAATATCTAGCATCAATGAAGGCATGGTGATGTTCAGACATCATCTTTCATGTTTTCAACCTCATAATTTTTATATGGCATGGATCATGGTGAGAAGCTTCATCATTATTTTCACCGGTGAAGGACATATTTCCTTCAATGCCCCTCATTCTGGTAACCTAATTTTAGGTGACAAGCCTCAATGATGATTTTAAATTTTTACCATCTAAGGAATCAAAAGGTTGCTTCACTTAAAAGTTGACAAGCCACATTAACAATGATTTTACCATCTCAGCAATCAGAAGGTAGGCCATTTAAAATTTGACAAGCCTCAAAAGAGAACATTCTCAGAATTTTATTGGCCTGCATGCATTACACAAGCCACATCCTGCAGTGGGATTTGAAGTAGTTAGACAGTTTTTGGATGCCCAATTCTGCAAAATATCTAAAGCACTTCCTTTGGACATACAAAGGAGGCTTAAAATTAGCTATGACATACTTGAAGAAGAGGAGAAATATATATTTTTCTCTCTGTGGATTTCCTCTGTCCCTTGATGCTCTAGAAATTTAGCGATAATTGTCTCACTATCTAGCAATGAGATAGGGTGTAACAACCCACTGCAAAGAAGTCTCTTACATCCCAATCCCTATGATCAACATTTCAGTATGGGTCATGTGACAATATATTTTCTTTGTCATTTTGGTAGTATGCTTCAGCTTTGGCATTGGATAGATATCCCTTGTTCATGAGTTCATTTTGTTTCATATTTTGGATAGATTGTATAGTGCAGTTAGGGGAATGTATCTTAGAAAATATACTATGAGGACATTCTGTGTTAAAAATGTAGATACATATAATAAAGGATATCTCCCTTTGTGTTAGGGAGTGGTTGTAGTTAGGGATAGGATTAAGTCTCTTCAAATCTCCCTTCTGGTATCATGGGATGAATATGATAGATAGGGGGCACTTCATGGAAATTTGGGATCCTTGCCCACTGTTGAAACCTCAAACCTTATATCTCAAATTCTTAGTTATATTTCTTTTCATGAGTATATATAATATATCTTAACTAACCTTTTATTTTAAAAAAATGGATGAACAAAAGAAAGAAGATAATTCAATATTGGCAATCACTTTTTATTCATAGAAGAAGATTATAGGGAATAAGAATAAAGGATGTATCTGGTTGGGGAGGATTTTTGGGTCTCCATAACTTGGAAAACAAGTGTCTTGTAGAGGTCAACAGTAAAATCTATATGTTGCACAATCAACTCTGTGAAATGGGCATAGCATTTGGAGGAGGAGGAGCCTTGGAAACCTATGTGGCACGTCATTGACAACCTCAGGAGTTTAGTAACTGTTCCATTGATATGAGTGGATTGCGCTGCTAAGGTTTGAAGGTGATTATTTTGGAAGTGTATATATTATATCTTGATGAGATGGTCAAATCTTCAATGCCTCTACTGGGATAGTTTTCCATACTCCTCCCCGCATTCTCAGATTCCTATAAAGAACTATTTTAGAAGTGCTGGAGGCTGGAGAAGCCACTAGGAAACATTGAGAATGAAAGTGAAGTGAGGTTTTCTAGTTCTGAAGAAAGCTTGTGCTCATATTTTGACCTTGCTAGAAGGTAGGGGTCTTGAAATAATCATATTTAATATTTAAGAGTGCATCGCAAGAGCCTCCATAGTTAACGGAGTTGATCTATCTTGCCTCCTTATGGTTACCAAAGATAGGTCAGCTGAAGCATCTAGAAAGTTAGAAACAATTGCTCTGAAAGGATGCACAGTCAGATTGAAGAAACATATGGGGAAAGCTTACATCCTAACATTGCGAGAAGAATTTTTTCGTATATACTCCTTGAAGAAATAAAATCCAAGCATGCATGAAGTCGTTGCCAGATTCCTTTGGGAACTTAATAAACCTTCAACATATTGATGATTCAAGAAAAGGTGCTAGTTTTGCTTCTTTTTCATTCCATATTTCATAAATCGCAGGGAAAAGCACTTTGATGTTACAAGAATAATGAAACTCCGAGAGTCCCCATTGAACTTGAGCACATATTTGGACTTACTTACTATACAGGTTTAGAAGATGCGTGGCTGTGCTAACCCACATCAAGAACATTTGGCAACATGGGTGCTTTCAGAATTGGTAAACACTTATAGAGAGGTGTTTGGCAACTAGCTCATTTTATTGTTTTGGACCTTTTGTTCTTCACATTTTAGCGTGTACACTATAGATAGCTTATTTTGTAAACATAAATATTTTTTCATGTTATTGTTGGTAGTTGCTAGATGACCTATTTCATTCATTAAGTTAATGGTCTAGTTTCTATTGTATGACTTCAAAATTTGTGTGATTGTTTGAAATTGATAAATTATAGATTCTAGATGGTTGATGCTCCAAACAAGTAATAATTAATGTTCTATGATGGTTGATCACCTCTTCTATCTTGATTTATGTACAAATATGCATGTTTTCATATATTCTGCAACTAATTTGGCATTCTGGATGTATATCAATGGAAAATTCCTCAAAAGGACTATCACTACCTTGTAGATTGTAAACAAACTTTGGGGGTTGCTTTGTGGTGATGAAAGTGATCTTGTAGCTTCTTTACGAAGAAAAAGCTGCTTTATAGACTTATCTTGAAGATGAGTTCAGACGAATTGATCTTACCTTGGGTTGAGGATAAGCCATAAATGGTTGTTAAAGACCTTATGATGGGTGTGGGCCATTAGGGCCCAAGCATGCCAACTAAGATGGTGAGACATGAATTAATGGCCATAAGGACTGTGCTAGACTAGAAATCCATGCACCACAAACTCAAGCATAAAACCTAGCAGAGATACTATTTGGATATGATTTTTCATTACAATCAAAGTATCATTGGACAAATATAGGTATTTTGGTCTTAGAATGTCAGATGAGAATTCCAGATTTCAAATCTTAATGTTATTTTCTATCCCATATTATGAGTCTGTAGCAGAATACATGACTTAGACTTGAGAGAGTCACAGTATCACCTGTCTGAAGGAGGTATTGGAAATACTAGTCATGTCATGCTTAGTGTAGCTACATTTTATGGGATAAGTTTGTTTAAGAAGCTTAAGCTTCAGAATAGTTGACTATTTTCTGGCAAATTATTGTGTTGGTAGCATTTTTCAGCCCCACCTAAACCTGCAAATAGTAATCCAATTGCACACAAGGTATAGTAGTTGGTTAAGGTGGAAACAATTTAAGGTCAATATCTCAGTTACTGCCCACAACGAATGTAGACATCAGGCCTTATCATTCAAGACCAACTTTGTATAGAAAAATGTTAGACTAGGGCTTTGACTCTTCTATATGCATCAATGTGAAAAGGGTAGGCTAGTTAGCAAGTGATGTGGTGGTAGCGGCCATCTTGGACTTGAGTTGTAATGCCATATGTTATTATCAAGAAATTGTTGTAGAAAAAATTAGATAAGGAGCATGAGTTGTAATGCACATGTTATTATCAAGAAGTTGTAGAAAATTTTGGATAAGGAGTATGAGCTGTAAGGCACATGTTATTATCAAGAAGTTGTAGAAAAAAATTGTTAAAGAGTATAATGGTGTAGAGGGGGCACTGCACATCTGCTCCAACTGTACCACATTTTTTAATGCTTTTTTGGTGGATTTTCCCTTTGTGGTGGAGGCTGAGCTTTTACCAGACACCGAAGATTGGGCTGCTTTGTTCTGTTTTTTATGAAGCAGTTGGGTCTCCTTTGGATTGTGCTGCCTAAAACATGGACAAGACTGCATTGGAAGGGCTGGAGGAATTATCTGTAAAAGTTGTGACTTTGTTGTTGTTATTGAGATCTGGGCAATATCTGTAACAAATAGAGTTTACAATTAAATATGTCCTTACCATAATTGTCTTCCTCTTCCTCACGCCCCTCTTCTTTTCTACTTGCTCCAAAAAAGGCTGAAGAGTTGTTGCTTTCCCCATTTGAAAATTCCCCTTAGTCTTATGCCAATCCATTTCTAGTCCATGATGTTATGAATCTTATCTTCTTATTTATGTATGTTGAAAGTCCAGGTTTTTTAGTTCTCATTAATTCTACAATATTTTCTTAGGATTGTAGTGGAATATTGGCTCAGCTGTCAAAATCTCTAGCTTTGACAGTTCACTGGAATAAATTTGTATATGGGCATCATTCGTGATAGTATGCTTGACCAGGCTGATTGGCTGAACATAGTGAGCTTCCTAGACTTTGTGATCTGGATGAAACCATCCATGAATTTCCTAAAGAATTATTGTAATAGAAGCTTGTATAACACTTTGAGAGGAGGAAATGGGTAGAGTGGAAGTGTAAAAACATGAATTATGGCATACCAAACCCCAAACACTTCATCTAGCATCCAAGGCTACATATTCACATCTCCTCCAACACGAAGATGCTATTTCCTTAACTATTTCACTTGATATTTTTGTTTCTTGTATCATGATGATTGTTTGATTTTCCTTTTTAATTCAATATTTGAGATATCAATTTTCCTTTTTCATGATGGGTGTTCTTTCTCACTTTCACATAATCGTGTTATAGCCTCTTCTTGATGCTTTTGTTGCTATGGTCATGTCAGGCATTAATTAATTGTCTAATTTGTGAAAGAGATTGTCCACATTAAGGTTTCATTCTGGGCTAAATGTATTAATGTTATAATGTGAGATGTAATTCTTTGAATGGCTTCTTCTCTACAGTGTATCGACTCAGTTAATAAGGAGTGGTAGTAGGAGACAAGTTCTTGTTCCAGTTTTTCATGTTGCATGCCCATCATAAGAGGTGAGACAAAATATTCTATTGTTATGTATGTGCTTCACCATAGCCTTATGGAAGAAATTCAAGTTCCTCTCTCCTTATTTTTCAAGTTCAGTGCTCAGTGATAACAATTTTTCAAGATAATGATTAGCATACTTTGGTTTGAGTAAGTGCCTAAATGTATGTTTTTTAATGACACCAACCCCTGAAATAGAAATTTGTACTGAGAAACAAATAGCAACGATATCTTTTTCACTGATCAGCTTGTCCAGAAAGTAATAGGTAGAGGTGCTAACCCAAAGATTCCAATATAAAAGGAAGAAAACTCCACAATTTCCAAACTGCTGGTAAATATATTAAATTTTACTTGTCTGATTGTCAAAAACCCCTAATTTGTCCTGACATAATATTAGGATATTTTTGGGATTGTCAATTTTCATTTTTTTCATTACATATTTCTCAGTTCTATGCAACTATGCAATGAAAACTGTCAGATGTATATGGCCAATCAACAGAGTGACGCAGGGGAATCCCTTCAAAGCCAGAATCACACACTATTACTGATGCATATAAACATACATTTCAACTGTTGCCCAAAACTCAATATCTGGAAATCTCAATTCTGTACCAACCTTTTAAACATGCGGAAGCTTGAAATTCTCACAACCAAATTCATATACATGGTAATAAAACCATAGTCGAATACTCAGCCCTTTTTCACAAATATCTTCCTATGACTCTTCGATAAATAATCGAACTTTGCATACTTCAAATACATTCTTTTCTTCAATCTGGACATTAAGAAGCATTTATAGACACATTCTCATATCAATAATTAAGCCTTTTGACCCAATTTCTCTCTGCGCCCCCAAGAGTTTAAGTCGATTGCAAAATATTTGTTCCAAATTGAACTGCGCTTTCCTTTCTCTTATTCAAGTCTGTTGAATGCTTTAACATGTCGATTATACTAAGACAATTCCTGAATTGTTCATTTCATTCAACAGTTTAATAGATCCGGCTATAATAATTACAAATATGCTTACCCAAGAACGCATATGCAAACTCAAGTGCGCCTTTCCAAAACTTGGCGATCACGCTCACTAAGTTTTAATGCCACTTAGCTGTATCAAACCATTTGAATTAACACAGTTAATACATCAATCGACTTTCACTAATCTTCTGAATCAACTTCAACATATTAAAAGTAACTCCGCAATACTTTGTAAATTCAATCAATTCCAGCAAACAGCGTTTTCACAATTCATCCTTTTTCATATCGATTTCAGGCTTGGTTTGAAATCGAATGTCAACAATTCACTCCTTACCTTCAGAATGCGCCTCCTCCAGACACTGTTAACATTTCTGTGCTAAGGTTTTTAACTTACCAATCGAATTTTTGCATTAATCTCCAGACTACGCTTTCAGATTTGGGAATTCACCGGCAATCAAACTTCTCGATTCCACAGCACGCTGAAATTGAATAAAGAGACTGGCTTTTAAAACCTTTGACTCCTTATCCACGTTTCTCTGCAATTGGATGTCTTCAAACTATCTGGCAATCTCTACGTTTTCCTCAGAAGCTAAAGTTCCATATCAATTACAACATGCATTGTTACGAATCATTACAATTCGTGTGCACCCAGCTTAGAACAGATTATGATTGCAACTATCGAACTCAGGTTTTTTTATATATCCGCCCAATTAAACTACGCATCTCATGCTCAATTTGATTCATACCCATTCACTGTTGAATATATGTTATCATCAAATTCTGCGCTCTTCAATGTGCTTTTTATATATGATATAATAAAACTGAGTTTTGCGTTCTTCAATGTGCTTTGTATAGGATCTAGATACAACTTCTGCGTTGGATTTAAACAACAAACTTTGCATTGCATTTAAACAGTGCCCTTTCACACATGCTATCCACACAGTATTCAGAGAATTCACTTTTACGCAGAGATTGTAAGTTCATTGCGTGCTGGACATTTTCATTTAATAATAAAACAATTACTTCAATTCTGTCCTTTCAGCAAACAGAGTGTAATCTTTGATTCATTCATTTCTTACCACTGAACTTGAAGTTTGTGAAAACAACGCTCCATCATTCAAATCATCATATGCTTTCATACCTTTGAATATACAGCGTTTCAACACAAAGGGTTATCGATTTCCACAATCGATGTCAGCAAGTCTCTTACTGCAAATTTATCATTCCACTTCTTGATTATGAATTTCAATCATTCATAAAAACTCTGCTAAGGCGCATGTTTTAATTCTTAATCACAAATTTAACATTCTCAAACCACAACCAGCATTCGAAAGCTCACTTAGGTAGAATTTAACCATAAATAAGCCAGTCCATTAAAGCGCATAACTCAAAATCACACTTTCATAAAAATTAACATACTTACAAACTGATATTCTTGGCCAAATATTCAACGTTCTTGGCCCTTACAAATTGCTGAAGGCTTACAGCCTTGTTGTTAAGCCTGCTTTCAGCCTCACACTCTCTCACAATCTCTCATGGTTTCTCTCACAAATCCCCTTCCTATTTATACAATTTTTAAAAATCATGTAATTAAATGCTCAATCCCTTAAAATCCTTAACAAACCCCTAAATTTCTCAACATCCCTAAAGGATAGGTTTTTATCCCTAAAATCCTTCAATTTATTAAATTTCCTCATATCCTTTTATTAATAAAAAGATATTTACATAAATCCTCACCTTCTCCTATTTAATTCAAATTAATTAATAAAATATTAGAAATTATCACACCCCATATTTACAAATGGAGAAAAAGGTCTTGATGCTCCTGCATCACAGAGTAAATATGGAATTGAAATGTAAAACAAATCTTACCTTATCTCTCTGGGATGTCGCTTCAGAGTCCATATTGAACCGCCAATCGACATGAGAAAATCTTTCATCTACTTCTTTCTTTAACATTTTTTGCACTTCTGTTATCAGAAGATTTGAAGCATGAGGTTGTTTAACGTATATTAACTCCTTCCCTCCCATTTTGACACCAACAGTGATGTGTGTTTCATACTTCTCAATAAATCTGAAGAGAATGCACAGATATACAATTTAAAAATTGCAGCTTTTCTTTAGGTACATCCCAAATAAGGTGCGGACATTCTTCAAATGTTCAAAATAATAAATTGTTAATTAAAAAGTACAATGAACCAAACAAAATTTTCAATCACAACCACATAGTGATCCATCAATCATATAGAGTTCAATTAGAAACTTGATGATTCAATTCTAACATTAATGATCTTGGTTAGTTCCACTTGTATTTTTTAAACCCCTCAACTTGTAATTAGTATTCATTATATAGATCCAGCACAATGGCACACACTATATGAAATAGTTCTCAAAAACTATTTCACTCTTTACAACAATGTACCAATAGACTGATATATTTGAAAGCAAGTACCAGACATGCAAAATATTTGAGATTACTAAATTAAATTGAAGCTATTATGCAGAAATGATTCTATTAGACTGTGGTAATAATATTTTCAAGATCCCACATTTTAGATTTTAAAAACTACTTCTAATTTTTTTTATCACATTAAACCAAATTTCGTACTCTAAATTTAAAGAATATCTGAATGTCACCAAAAAGAAAAGTTGGTTTTTCAATTATACAAATTTTACTCATTGTGTTCTGGTAGATATGGTTCAAGTTTCAACCATGTGACATGGCCAATGAGTAGAAGCCACACTACATAAATACTCTGTCCATATTCTATTAGATCATACATATGAAATGAAGTAAACATTGTAGACTAAGCTTCTCAAATTTTGGGCCACGTCTTATACCAAGCCAGTTTGTTTCAACATGGCTTAAAGATGAATGTATTTGATAATTCTTTCAACATGACTAGTAAGCTATCCTCTTAATCCACAATAGTTACATTCTTGTTTTCTTTGCTGTGACACACATCCTTCCTTTTCTTATGTGTGCTTGCATACTGAATCTTGACACTGAAGAAATGACTTTTAGGGTGAACCTTCTTAGTTTTTTCCTAGATATTGGTGGTTTTGAATCACTTGACAGTTGATAACATGCTGAGTGAGCTTCTTCATGCATAAATTGAATAACTTCTAGATGAAGTTGATCATGCAACAACATTAAGTCAATGACCTCATACAAGGTGTTGCAATTTCACCATTTATTCATTCCATTATTGTTAGTCTATTTTTCCAAATTTTGAAGAAAATTAAGTTTATTTTTCCATGACTCCAGAGATTCAGCTTTTTTATACCTTTATTCTGAAATACATTCTATTTCCTAAATGATATTGTGGAAGCTAGTGGATGGAGTGGATCTGCAACTGCACAATGTTATGAGATACTAATGTTGTTACTCAGCATCATATCGGAGTCATTGATGAAAAATTCATCGGTTAATAAATTTGTGTTCCAGTTTTTGGAAAGTTCTGGTAAGTTTATATTATCGCACATTTCCTTCTTTAGTGTGATTCCTTAGTGTTTTTGAGCGAGCTTTGAATTTGTATATGTAATTTGCTACTACCCTACTTACACTAGTGATTATCACCTTATATTTTTAATATTTTTGGATGTATTTATTGCCTAGCGCTGAAGTGGTATGTAAACTTGCATTGAGCACATTTACTGCTACTTATATAGGCCTTGTTATTGGTAATGATTTTTACATTTCATGATTATATCTTATTTTCGTAATTATTTACATTTTGACTGTAAAATTGGCTTAAGATCTGATCTTTCATCTACATTGTGACTCCCTATTGTTACAACAAAACCTAGCACCCACAAAAAGTATAAAGTCTCAATCATGATGGTGTTAGTTTTTTACATTGCAATAATATTACCTACTCACTTTGAGTAGATTTTCCTTTCTCTTTTGGTTGGCTCTTCTTCAACTCAAGGGGGCAGCCCTAAAAGGAAGGATTGCTAGGCTATAGAATGGGGCAGAAGGTGATTTAATAAGATGAGTGGTTGTTGTAGTGTATGAAATAGGATGAAGAAACAAAAATGGAAAAAAGCAAGGAATGAATGAGAAGGAAGGAAATTGGTGCCTATCAGTTATGGGCTAATGGAGCCATAAGGCATTTGGATAAATGCAAGAACTTGTATGTCACAAACAACTACTTTGAAGCAAGTCATATGGTAGAAGATTTTTGTTCACCATTTTCTACCAATTAGTAGATGAAGAAAAAATTTGATACATTCATCTTTAAGGTGTGTACTTGAGATGAAAATGGCCTAATGTATGCATTTGATCCTTATGTGTTCACTAGAAATGTGTTGTAGAAAAGCAGTGTTCAAGGGCTAAATCGCTACTCATCAATCCATTCATAAGGTGTTGTTTTATGGCTATAGTATGCTTCAAAATCTGCAACATATTTGATATAAGAAAGGGAAACAAGTGCAGAAACAGATAGCCAATGTTAGGGTATCTGTGGTATTCATGTTCTAATTATGCAATATTTTTTGTTCACAGTGATGGTGCGCATTAGCCAAGACACTGTCAGAGGGGCTATATGGGTGCTAGCCATGGACAGAGGGTTGAATATGGTGACAATCAACGCATCTCTTATTGTGGGACCTGGTATCACATACAAAATGTCAGGATCTACCATTGCATATCTTAAAAGTGAGGGTGAGAGATCTGCATACCAAATAGACTCTATTCTAGAATGTACAAATATGGTATAGTAATCCCTTGGAGAAGATCTAATCTATTGGTATATTAATCCCTTGGAGAGGATCTAATCTATGGAAGTGCAAAATATTAGCTAGTTTATTTATATTTGTTAGTCTTTGTGATGGCAGGGGCTGCACAAATGTATGAGAAGGGCACTTTAGCTAGTGTGGACATAAATTTTCTAGCGGATGCTCATATATGTGCTTATCAAGATCCATTTGCCTATGGGATATATATCTGTTTCAATCAAATAGTCAGTAATGCACAAGATTATATCAATTTAGCATAGAGTTTGCGACACCTGATACCGTTCCCTGATAGGTATAGAGAAATTAGTTATTGTTCAGTTATTAAAATCACTGAAGATTATGTATCTTCAATATTTAAATTAGGTTTCTTACCTATTGATATTTTATCTTTAGCTATTATGTCACAATGAAATTAATCATACATAGATACTCATTTGCCACACCTGATACTGTTCCCTAACAGGTATAGAGCAATTAATTATTGTTCATTTATTGAAATCACTAAAGATTATGTATCTTCAAGATTTAAATTGGGTTTCTTACCTAATAATATTTTTTCTTTAGCTATTATGTCACAATGAAATTAATCATACATAGATACTCTCCAAAGATAATCATGAAATCATTATTTATTTGATTTTTTCATAATTTGGTAACAGATTTGAAAAACCAATGGTCTACCAACAGCGTCTAAATAATAAGAAGCTAACTGGATTGATGGTTGGATATGGAAACTGTGCAACCCTAAGCAGCGAACTGTAAGGGAAAGGGGGTTTTCCCATGTTACAGCTTAACAACAACCATGAATGAGGGGCACAAGAAAACTTGGGGAGTTTACATGTTCAAGCTATATCCATTTTTGTACATACTGTAATGTAATTTTCACTTCAAGAATTGGATAGTTGGCAATAAGTTGATTTCCATAACGATCAACATTAAAATTTTAGCCGATGACTAAGGCTCTCTACCATATGTAGTTTTTTTCGTTAATTTTTGATGTAAAATCAATTTCCTGATTTCTAAGAAGGACAACTGCAAGATTGCAAGTAAGTTTTTGATGGGTTGTTTGGTGTGTGAATAAAAAGTGGGATACCCCACACTTTGGAATTTTTTTTATCATTATTAAAGTTCCTCCTTTTATTTTACCATTATGGGAAGTTTCACTTTCTCTTATCATGAGTTGTGTTATGAATGGAATGAGAAGTTACACTTTCTCTTATCTTGAATTGTTTTATGAGCGGAATGCATAATGTTCGTTTGATGGTATTTTTGTATATTGGGATGTTGAATTATTTAATTACAAGATAAAAAATTGAATACTACTTTTCCTGGTCAAACTTTTATTTTTAAATTTTTTAGTCAAGCACTGTCGCCGGTCAAACTTGTGAGAGGCCACTATTGTGAGAGGCCTGGATTGTGTAATAGTTGTGTAACTGCTGGTGCCTATTGGTGATTATATGCATGGAGGAGAGCTGATCTCCATTGTTGCATTAGAATGTGGAGGGATGAGTTGAGCTTCATGAATTTATGATACCTCCCCCTCGAATTCCATGATCCATTCCCATGAGCAAATTCTACCATGAGCTGAGTCAGTTTGGATGTGCGTAGCAGACAGTGAGGCACAACTGTCATTTTGGAGGTGTGTTGGGATTTTCGTATTGACTCTTCTCATTAGTAATTGGCGTTTTAATTTTTGTTTGACTTGTTCTGCTCATTGAAGAAATCGGCAGAGGCATGGGCCTTTGTGTTGGAGGATTGTTGAAACAAAATGATCTACAAAGATCCCAATTTGTTGAAACTCCTCTCCAACCTCAATATCATTGCTATTAGTAGCATGAGCAACAACACTACACTTAACAGAACTAGAAGAACACATTTTCCAAACTGCACGAGAACTACTTCCCTCACGAATCACCATGTGCCATGCTTGGTCTCGGTGGTTCTCTTCCTTCTACTCCTGGTTCAACTACCATATCTTCATTGGAACCAACACCCCGAACTCCACTAGACAATGATTCACCATTTTGTAATAGTTATTCGCCATTTACACTAGTGATTCGCCATGATTTTACAAGATAATATAATCTCGTGAGAGATTCACCAAAAAATTATATATACATATTATATTATTAATAAAATCACCTTCCATTTTTCCTATGTATCATGGGGATTCACCCATTTATTATATATATAAATTTAGGGGGGTTTTAAAATTTTCCACGAAGTTCATCAAATTTAGGTTTGGTTTTTATGCCTTAAAGTTTTCCTTGAATTAAAGGGGGAAAGCCTTGAGTTTGGGGGATCCTGTCCTATGAAATTTTAGCTACTTGAGGTTCATTTTTTAGGCCTTAAGTTTTAACTTGAATTAAAGGGAGGAATACTACCTGGCACTTTATAGAATCTGCCATTAGAACTTGTAGAAGTTAACACTCAATAAACAAACAAAATCCTATGGAAGTTCAAACAAACTAACATCCTATGGAAGTTCAGCCACTTTAGGTTCAATTTTTAGGACTTCAAGTTTTCCTTGAATTAATGGGAGAAAGCCTTGAGTTTGGGGGATCCTATCCTATGGAAGTTGAGCTACTTTAGGTTCATTTTTTACCCCTTAATGTTCGCCTTGAATTAATGGGAGAAAGCCTTGAGAAATGACACATGATTTAAATTTAATGGGAGAAAGCCAATGACACATGCTCTAAAAATTTTTCCTAAGAGTTTATGGGAGAAATGACACATGTACACAACTTTCCTTTAAGTGGCTTTGGTTTATGGATATTTAAATGAAGAACTTCTATTTATATATGTTCCATAGATTGACTGTAGGAGCATTTACTCGATATGTCACCTTTCAGAGAAGATGAGATCCAGAGGCTACCTGGCCCTTTACAGACTTTGCCTTTAGAACTTGTAGAAGTTAACACTCAACAGACACATTAAAATCCCATGGAAGTTCAGCCACTTTAATTTTTTAGGCCTTCAATTTTTCCTTGAATTTATGGGAAAAATCCTTTAGTTTGTGGGAAAAATGGCATGTCCATGGTTTGCCTTAAGTTTATGGGAGAAATCAGATCTAGAAATGACATGCCTTAAAGTTTTCCTTGCCTGGAGTTTAATATAGAAATGACATGTACATAGTTTACCTTAAATTTTTCATTATAGTATATGGGAGAAATGACATTTTCTTATAGTGTTTGGGAGAAATGACATAGAAATGACGTATGTCAAAAGTCACACCTTTATGAGTTTGTGGGATAAATGACATGTACAGGGTTTTCCTTAGAATTTTTTTTGTTGTTTAGTGTGCCTATGGGAGAAATCACATCTAGAAACCTTTATTTTGACATCTATAAATGGGCTAAGAACATTAAGAAAAAAATTTCAACTTAAAAATTAGTTATGTCCTTAATAAAAAGTATGATTTAACACTTATCAAATTGTTTAATAATTTATAATAATGTAATTTTTGGCTTGTGCTATCATTCATCCTTGATATATACAATAATTTTACAACTTCAACATGAACCTACACTATCATCATATCACTGTAGCCATGTCAATCTAGATTATTTATATCCATTACATCATAAAACACTCCACTTTTAACATTTTACAAGAATAAAGAAACATTTAAAGTGTAAATTTAGGTACATTAATAAATTATAGCCATGTCAATCTAGATTATTAAGATCCATTACATCATAAACACTCCACTTTTAACATTTTACATTTAACTCCATGTGAGTATGGGGGATCCTATCGTATGGAAGTTTGGCTACTTTGAGTTTTTAGGCCTTAAATGTTTCATTGAATTAATGGGAGAAAGCCTTATGAAATGACACATATTTTAAAGTTAATGGGGAAAATCCAATGACACATGCTTGAAAGTTTTCCTTAAGAGTTTATGGGAGAAATTACACATGTACACGATTTTCCTCAAAGTGGTTATGGTTTATGGATTTCAAAATGAAGAACTTCTATTTCGATCTGTTCCAGAGATTGATAGTAGGGACATTTACTGGATATGTCACCTTTCAGAAAATAGGAGATCTAGAGGCTACCTAGCCCTTTACATACTCTGCCTTCAGAACTTGTAGAATTTAACACTCAACAGACAGACTAAAATCCTATGGAATTTCAACCACTTTAGGTTGAGTTTTTAGAATTAAAGTTTGCCTTTAATTTATGGGATAAAGCCTTTAGTTTGTGGTAGAAATGACATGTGCATGGTTTGCCTTAAATTTTTCCTTAAAGTTTATGGGATAAATCACATCTATAAATGATATGCACCTTAAAGTTTGCCTTCCCTAGACTTTAAGAGATAAATAACATGTACATGGTTTGCCTTAAAGTTTTCCTTATAGTATATATAGGAGAAATGACATTTCTTTATATTTTATGGGAGAAATGACACATGTACAGGGTTTTCCTTAAAGTGACAGTGGTTTGCAATTACATAACAAACTAGTGGTAGTGGTTAATTAAGTTATGTCAAAAGTCACACCTTGATGATTTTGTGGGAGAAATGACATGTACATGGTTTGCAAAAATATTTTATACACTTACTAAAACAAGTAGTGGTAGTTGTTGATGAAGTTATGTCAAAAGTTGGTAGTGGTTGATTAAGTTATTTCCAAAGTCACGCCTTGATGATTTTGTGGGAGAAATGACATGTACATGGTTTGCAAAATTATTTTATGCACTTACTAAAACAACTAGTGGTAGTGGTTGATGAAGTTATGTAAAAATTCACACCTTTATGAGTTTGTGGGAGAAATTACATGTACAAGGGTGTTTCTAAACTTCATATCTCTTTGTTTGGATCTATTATCTACTTCTGCAACCCACTTGTGATTTCTAACAAACTAGATAACTTGGAAAAACACTATAGAGGAAAGAAAATCCAAAGATTATATAATCTATTTATGAAATGTACCTGGTTGTGAAGGATTAAATAAGTGTTTCAATCTTTGTTTTTGAGGTTCTTTGAATTTCCTATGTGACTCAAATATTGGCCTCTATTTGTTATTTGTCTTTAAAAATATATATATATATTTTTATGAAATGTACCTAGTTGTGGAGGAATAAATAAGTGTTTCAATCTATGTTTTTGAGGTTCTTTGAAATGCCTATGTAATTCAAATATTAGCCTCTATTTTTTATTTGTTTTTAAAAAAATATTCTTATGTAAAAAGTAGATGATGTTCTGTAGAGTAACCTTATACAATGCTTTAATGTGAATATAGTAAATTTCAACACTAAGGCGATGCAACTGGTTGGATAGGACTGACTAAGTTTTCTACCCAAGTAGATTGTAACCAAATAGGTGTAGAAAGGGCCAGTAAATGTGGATTGTATAACTACTTTGGGGTTTAATTGAGTGATCAAACTTGACCAAATCAGTCCCATTTTAGGGAGAATGGTTATGGACTTAATTGTATAAATATAATCAAGCTATGATGATGAGATATTATGTCAATAACGTGTTCTTGTGATGTGTAATGTCACAAGGGTGCTTCTAAATTGTAGCTTTATATGTTTGGATCTGTTATCGACTTCTGCAACCCACTTGTGATTTCTAACAAATTGGATAACCTGGAAAAACACTATAGAGAAAAGAAAATCGACAAATTATATAATTTGTTTATGAAATGTACTTGGTTGTGAAGGAATAAATAAGTGTTTCAATCTCTGTTTTTGAGGTTCTTTGAATTGCCTATGTGATTCGAATATTAGCCTCCGTTTGTTATTTGTCTTTAAAAAAATATGCTTCAGTAAAAAGTAGGTGATGTTCTGTAGAGTAACCTTATACAATGCCTTAATGTGAAGATAGTAATTTACCTATAAAACAATGGAATTGAACACTGTGCTTATATATCAGAGTTATGTTATGACATCTTTATCTTCCCTACCTGAAATGCTATTATCTTCCTTTCCATGTATATTTCGCTGTACTGAAAAAAATGGAATTTCTGAATGGCATGGTTTTTAATATGTGGAGTTGTTTTTTGGTTTTACTTGGTATTCTCGAAGGGCTAGACATTTCGAATCAATTTTTAAGGTTGTTTTATTTGAAGTCAAGCATGCCATTTTGAAACAGAGAAAACATAAGCGAGTAAGGCCAAAAATGAAAATAGTAAGGCAATCCGCTAGTGAGACTTAGTATGATCGTGGGACAAATCCAGTAATAGGCCATTGAGTTATGGATTCACTTACATCTATTGAGTTTGTGGCATAGTAGGGAGCTACTAGGGGAATGAACGTGAGATTGGGACAACCTTACCTGCCTAAAAGAAACTAGCTGACTAACCATTTAGGAACTAGAGTGAGACCCCAGAGATTAGATGGGATAGTTTGATGAAAGAACCTTAAATGCATGATATTCAATGGGTGAGTTTACTGTTGAAAAATTATAGTTCACTATATATTATCAAACTTTGTGCATATTTATACTCCTTTATTACCTCTCACCTTACATATTGTCTCTTCCACATTTTATGAGATATAAGGGCTCCTAATTGAAGCAGGTCTTCTATTGGAACTAGGATCCTATTATTTTTATTTGAAATGTGTTTTCTCTTTTACCAGGGCTCTTTCATTCAATCTAGAGTGCTCCAATTTAAACAACAATTGTTCTAAGTGAAACTTAAGCTGCATTGTTTTGTAAAATTTCTTCAAGATTTTTTTTTTTTTAAAACTCACAGTTGTAAAAATATGGAACCAAAATTAGATATTTATATACTCTATTTTAGTGGGTGGTTAGTGGTTGAGAGGAGATGTGTGGTGCGACCAATCCCAGGGTATTGACTTACAATTTCTCATTCATGGACGTTGGTAATATTTTTCAAAATAATACCATGTTTTAAGATAGCAGGGTGTTGTACCAATCTGGAAATTCAGAGACAAGGCCACAATGAGAAGACAAGCAAGAGATCAATGAGGACGTCATGGAGGATGCAGATTACAAATTACTTGCAAATAAAAAAACAAAGAAATAAAATTAAAATATATGAACAACAATAAAAAAATTTCCCAAAGAAAAGAAACAGTAGAAAACCAACAAATTACTCACCTCCTTGCCCCTATGCAAAACTAAGACTCTGCAACAACATACAGCAAACATAACAACCTCAGAAAATGCACACTGCATAGAACAAACACAACAACCTCAAAAAACACAGCAGACAATTACAACAACGCTAATAAGCCCGAAACCCATTTTTAGGTTGGTGTATTTATAAAATAAAGATCATCCGAATTATTTTAAAAGTTCAGCCGAGCTATTTTTCTAGCCGAACTAATAGTTTGGTCGCAGTTATGTTGCCCATTTTCCCATCTCCATCCAAAAATCTATTTTTCCACATCATCAGTATGCTGTCAATGTAAACGACAGAATGAGTTTGGCCAAAATAATTTCGAAAGTTCAGACGAACTTTAAAATAGTTCGGCCAAGCCTTTATAAAAGTTTAGCTGAACTGTTGGGAAAATGAATTTTCCGCCCCCGATTCTCTCAAAAGTGTAACCCACCTTCGTGGGTTTACCCCATAAGGCTGAAGAGATCTCAAACAGCTAATAATTTTCTTCATAAGAACCTTATTATCAAAAATTAAAATAATCACAAACATACTCGAATGAATCCCTTTAGCTGAAGAAACAATATATCCCACTTAATATATAGAGAGCACTTCCCACACTGCACCAAATCCTTAGTCTAACTTACATAAAGACAAAAAAATTGACCCAAGAAGACAAATATTAAAAATAATAAGCTTAGAGAAGAAATGACTTGTACCACCTTGTTGCGATTAACAAAGGTGAATATTTGGAGACCACCCACTAGCTAGGATTGAGACCACAACAAGACTTCTATACACCCAACTCCAACGCCCACCCACCACATCTTCCTTAACACCACAACATGTAAATACCATGTTATATTAGTATTAGTATATCTTGTAGATAATTTCCTTTTACCAAAATGGTGAATAATTTCCACCAATAATAGGGATGTTGATGACTCAACCTCAACTCCACTGCATACTCTTTCGTGGAATGCCAAAACCAAATTGATGTCAGAAATAAATAGTTGTAATTGTCTATGTAGTGCATTTCATGTTGGGGGTGAGTCACACAATCTATACATAAATGGAAATTTTGTCATAAAGTGGCAAGATCGACCCCCAAGGACCCCTCATAATCACCATTTATACTCCCGTTAGGGAAAAATTCTAATATTCTTAAAATAATTATTTCTAATTTACATGTGTCTTATGGTTATTCTAATTTAAAATACATAACGCTTATTATAAAATACTAGTATAAATCCACCTCAACCATGTATCTAACAAGGTATGAGAGGGATCAAATATCTTGAGTTTCAAACTATTTTTATAGTGCAAAAATTTAAAAAAATTGCACCTCAAAATATTGCATCCCTCTGGGAACTTCATAGATGATGGTTACTCTCTCTCTCTCTCTCTCTATATATATATATATATATATATATATATATATGAGTGAATAAATGGATTCAACCCCTTCAAAATACCTTGAATACATGGAATAAAATAACTTAAACATGCAATTCCAACAAATATTTGCTCCATTCAAAATTAACCCTTAATAAAATGGTCTAAATGTAAGATAATGATACTTGAAATGTTATAAGAATAATAATTTAATTTTTCAATTACTTTATAAAATATACAGACATTCTGTTATTATTATTGTAAATAATATATAATATGTAAATTTTTGACATTGAAATCATTTGTTAACATGAGCATTCAGATATTTTATTTATGGATTACATTATCCAGATTAATTTTTTTTTGTATTAATATATTTTTAAATACAGTTAAATATTACATAATTTTATACATTGAAATATTTTATTTATAATGCACATTAAATTTTTTAATTAATATTAGTATTTTTTAAATATCACATATTAATTTTATATTAAGAACTGAATTAAAGGAGTTGAATCTTTTTACTTTAAATTGATTATTCTCTTTACAAATTGAAATATTTTATTGTGTTTCATATCTATACATATATTTTTATATTATTTTTAAAGTTGATATTAAAATAAATAAATTATAATGGATATTAAAATGGTTTATTTATGTAACAAATTTAAATATGAAAATATAAATAATATCAACTTTATTTGTTTGTTTTTGTTTTAGTTACGTCAATAGAATTTTAAAATTTGATATAAAATTATCTTATTTCATATGGAGATGGAAATATTTTATTTATAACCAAGAGAGAGAGATATATATCTTTACCATATCTCCTTTGTTTTGGGTTGTAATATAAACAACCAATAATACAAAATAGATAAATTCTGACTACATTTTAAAATAATTTTATGTAAAATTAACCAAATATGTATACTTGTTTTTTATTTTTATTATAGGCTACATTACTTTTTAATTTCAAGAATATTTTATTTTTATTTTAAAGGGGTCATGTGTCCACTCTGTGTTGAGCATGGACAAAATTACACACATCATCCTCATACTCGATTGTAGAATGAGCTTCTCGGCTTAATAATATATGTTGATTTTCAATTTTTCCGTGTTGTTACAATCACTTTAGCCAGATTCTTATATTCAATTAGTAGTATTGAAAATAATGCAGCCTTCCAATGATTAAATAGAAATTTTAGATAAAACAAAAAATTCAATGTACACTATAAGACGATTAAGAGCAATAACAAAAGAGACACCAAATTTGGTCAAAGACCATGGAAAAACCACACAGTCGGGAAAACCCTTTCAAATACTTCTAAGAGAGTACAATTTTCTAATTCACCAATGAAAATTCAAAGTTAATAATTTTACTATCCAACAAAACTAGCCAAACAATATCTAAGAGATGATCCCAAAAGATAAATTTGATCAAAGTCAAAGTCTCCAAATATTGGTTCAATTCTACAGTCAACAGAAAAAGTCTATAGTCAATGTTTAAAGATATCTTAGGTCAGAACCATAGGGACCTAGTGATCATCAGTGTGGATGTATCCCCTGAACCGTAGGGAGCACCTATCAACCAAGTGGTTGTAGCTGAGTTTTCCTCGAACCAACCTTGTGGCTTTGAATTAATTTATTTTTCTTGCACGTGTGAGCTTTGAGCTTGTAATTATAGACCTATATGAACCAATTTCATACCTATATGCACCAATACAAAGAAGAGAGAGAGACAAGAATATGCTTGATCATGTTATCCAAATGATGTTGACTTGTCTTGTATTTATATTCTTCCAAGGGTACCCAATTTTTATTTAAATCAGACTTGTAAATTTTTGCACATGTGGGTTTTCATATTATATATACTTTTTTATTTATCGAAATTAAATTTTTCCATGGGCTAGGAGGGCCCTTTATTGATGAGAAGTTTTCTCATAAGAGGGAATTTGTCCGTGTGTTGTCAAACTAACACACTCTCTCATCTAGGGACAAATTACCAAATGCACCATATGTCCCACCTCAGATATCCCATCATCGTCAATTTCAATGTTGTCATTACTCATCTCATCTCATCTTTGCTCATCTCTCTTAGACACTTGAATCTAAAAAAAAAATAACATGACATTGTACGGCATCTCAACGTACCACCCTATATCCAAGGAAAATAAGTAGGATATCACTTACCATGACGTAAGGATCATAGTCTATCATAATGAACTATGACAATAGGTAGGATACCACTCACCGTGAGGGTAGGATCACAAACTATCCTATTTTCTACTCATCTTCTCAACTTGACCCTCAAGGATCAATGGTAGAACACCTACATCCCATAACTTGAGCGACATAATGTGTACCATAAATGGCAAGGATCACACCTAACTCAAGTAGTCAGCACCAATTGGATAGATTGGTGGGAAAAAATATCCCAACAAACCCACCATGTGGGTAGGATATCAACAGGGGTATACTCTTTCAAAACCAAAGAGAGAGAATGGGAAGGATATGAATTACCGAGAGGTAAGGATCACATACTATCCTATTGATCGTAAAAAGGAAGGGTATGGCTTACCAAAAGGTAAGGATCACAAAATATAATATTTTCTAGAGTTCCCTCAATGCAAAGATGTCTAAGGCTCAATTCCTAACACTAAGAGCCTAAAAAAGGGGGAAGAACATATCTCAGTGTCCTCAATTAACCGAGAGACCCTTTCCCACAAGGATCACATCTATCCATCCAAACTACTCTCTGAATACCAAGAACTTCCATTTCAACAAATCCATGGTGAGTATATTTTCTTTCTACTTATCAATAAAAATGTGATGGAGTCTCATGGCTCCTCCCTGCATCATGCATTGAATGTAGTGATACCTTATCTCAATATGCTTGGAATTGTCACAAAATACTAGATTCTCTATTAATTAGTTAAAAGTATTGTTGTCAGACTATATCATGCTTATATCTAGGGCCTACTCAAACAAATCTCCAAAGAGCTTCCTAAAAATAAATTCCTCACAACTATACATGCTAGTAGCAATATATTCTGCATTAGTCATGCTCAAAGCTAAAAACAATTATTTCTTGCTCCTCCAATATATCATGGAAGAACCCAAACAAAAGCATCGTCTTGTTGTAGAAAAACCACTACCCCCCATTTTTATTTATTATATTTATAATAAGGATATGGACCCTCTACATAAATTTTGGCTAAATCACTTTTAATGTTTTTTTTATGTTAATTATCAGCATTTTTTGCAAGAATTTTTTTTTTCCTAAAAATTTCTATTATTATTGCATCATTGTATTGTGTTTTTCGCTAAATTTCCATAAATTTTCATTTCATTAGATTTGGACTGATGGTTTGCAAATGACCCTCGTTCAAAATTTTCACGTGGACTAAAAAATGTACAAACTATATATTATTTTAATTTTTTTGTGAATTAATTGATTTTAAATATAACTTTTCTTTTATTAGTTCTTAATTTTAATTGTTATTTTATTACTTATTGTCCTACAAAGCCAGGTCCAAGATCACGAGAACCATAAAAATAATTGTATTTCTTTTATGTCATACAAAAGAATATTAAATTGGCTCTAATTTATTTTGGAAAGAAACACCCATTCCACATAACACTCCTCTTCTCCCTCGTGACTCCTCACCTTTAAACCTCAACATCTCATAACTATATTCCTTATAACTGTCGAGATCTTTCCCCTCCGAGATTTCTCCCGCCACTCCTTATATCTCCCTTAATTATCCCGTGTGTCTCCACATTCCTTGGACCATCGAATGGAACAAACAGCCACTAATCCAATGTCACACAGTTCCATGATTTGTATTTTTTTAATAAATTAAATTAATTTATCGGAATTTAAATTGGTTTGTATTTTTAATTAATTTAATAATTTGTAATTATAATTATAATTAATCGTATATATTCAATTAATTTATTAATACTTATTAATATTTATTATGCTCATTTAAATAAGGATTTTTAATTAAAAAAACAAATTTTTGGTCTATACCTCGATTTTCTAGAATTTTGGCAATTTTGACACTTCAAATTTGGCTAGTTGTATCTGGAGTTTTACTTAGCCAAATGAATCCCAAGGAATCTTATTGGAAAGATAAAATCATGAAACACATTTTTGAAGTTTTCTTCTTACCATTTTTTTCCATTAATTGTGCCTAAAAATTATAATAAAATTAAGCTCTGAATTTGCGATCAAAACTAATTTTCTAAGATTATTTTTTTCATTTTCATTTGTCCAAAGCTTCTGTTGGTCAATTTTTCCCTCTTTGACCAATAATATATTTACAGTGTCAATGACAAACTCAATTATCTTTTTATTTTACCCATTTAATTGGATTTTGATTACGGAGTTATTTTTATCCCAGAATTTCTAATTGTCATTTTAGTGTACAACTTAATTTTATTTATTTATTTTTTATTCTTTTGTGGGAGGAGACAATTTGGGGAGATGAAGAAAATAAAATTTGGAGAAATGTTATTGCACCCATGAGGAATAATATGCAAAATTTGTAGCTCCTATTAAGGATTTGAAAAATTGCTATCAACAACTCTACAGGTTTGGGATTTTTTGTAATTATTAAATAGGAGTTTTGACATTGAGAAAGGCTCCCTCTTCTCTGCATCTAGGGGATATTGAAGAAATTTTGTACGGGATTTTTGTAGTTTTAGTGTAGGGAGAATAACTCATATCTAATGTATTGGGGGGGAATATTTGTGGCTTTCCTTGTTGGACATCTGCATTTTTGAAAGGAAGAGAAAGTTGAGTTTTAGAGAGATATAACATTTTGGGCCTTGAGAAGAAGTGTTGTTTTACACTTTTGTAGAAAAATTTTCTCAAGTAGCTGATGACTCTCATGGAATACAAAATTTGTTATGAATTTCTGGTGTGATTTTAATAAATTTTCATTCCAATGAACTCTGGTTTGTATTGCAAGTTAACCTCATATTGTTGGAATTTCTCTAATTTCTTTTTAATTTTTGTTCTAAATAATATATTGTTTTTTTTCTAAATATGACTAATTATATTAAGAGAAATATGGTAAAAGGCTAGATTACAAACAAGAGAGACAAGAAACCGACCAACCAGAAAGGATAAACTATCCACCTCGGTTCCGAGAAGAGGAGGAGAAACAAACAGTGAGCAAAGGAGCATGACTAAAGAGATGAACAGAAAGAACTGAAATCTACCCAGAATGGGCAGAAGCCTCTAAGAAAAGTTCTTTTCCTTTCTTCTTGATGACTTTTACCCATCCAGCTTGGTGAGGGTGGGCTAGAGCCACTTGTAGACTGGTAGTAGCAGTGAGAGGAGTCTCCTTGTCTGTATCAGAAGAGGAGGACTCATGAGTATGTTTCTGGGAGTTCATCGTGTCTGGAGGATCCTCAGGTGTGGCAGATGACAAGCCATTAGCCTATTGAGCATGTTCCGTTTCTGCATCTATCTCTTCGTCTTCTAAACTTGGAGCTTTAGTGTCATCCACAGACGGTGGACTGCATTGTGTCCATATTTTGAATTTGGATGGAGGAATGTTTTCCTTTTTTTTGCAAGGAAAATGGGGCAGGATTTCTGAAGATGCCCAATTTGGTGACAATGTCGGCATCGGAAGGCTGTGTTCTCATAATCTAGGATCTGTGTCCATAAAAAGTCTCCTTTTTTGAGAATAATCTGGTCAGGAAAACCTTTGCTAATATCAACCTCCACAGATATTTTCGCATATGTGTATAATCAATGGTACTCTCGATTGTAGTCTGCCATTATAAAGTGACCCAGGGTGTTTCCTATTCCTCGATAGACTGACAAGTGCCAAAGGTGAGCCGGGAGATTGTGTAGCCTGACCCAAACCAGATTTCTGGTAATCACTATTGTGGTTGGGTCGAAATTCGGAAACCAGGGGGTACTGAATAGCCCCATCGTTCCCAAAAACCACGGGCCTTCAGTTTTGGCTTTTTGATAATTCGTGATATGATCAAATAGGACTATGAAAAATCCTTTTGAGCAAAAGCTAGCCTTTCATTTGTGGGTCCAATTGGCATATATCCACTCATAAAGATCCTTGGTATGGGGCCAAAGGCCATTGAATCCGCAGATGATGGCAGTTTCTACATATTTTTGAAGATCTTCTGCCAGATTTGGATGAGAAATTTCTATGGAGGGAACATCCTCAGATTTATCAACTAGAAAAGGTTTTGGGGCTTCAGAAAAAGGGCCAAATTTCCTGGGTTGTGCATGTACCGCATCTTTGTAAGAGAAGGATGGAGCAGAAGAAGAGTTTCCAACAACTCCTCCTCTCAAATGAAGGGATAAAACTAGAGTAGCATCTCTTTCAATGTTATAGAATGATAGAGAGCAAGAGGCTTCGAGTTTTTTAACTCCATAAAGAAGTTGTTGAAGAGCTGAGGGTATTCCCAACTTGTGCTCAAGGGTGTACATGAGCATCTGAACGTTGTCAGTTGGACAGATCCATAGAAACAGAGATCTGGATTTGAAAGCGGTGTACTGAATAGTATATTGTTATTTGATATTAAGTAATTCTATTTTATCGGTTGATATATATTATTGAGGCTCTTTAAAATATATCTATGAGGAGAGTAACATATTTAAAGTCAAGATGAATTCATTAATATTTGAATATATTTAGAAGTAAATTTTTATTGTTTAAAAGCATTTCTGTTTTGTTTTCTCTTTTATGGATTAAATGAAATTATTCTTTTAGTTCATGAAAATCATATAATGAATTCAACTATTTTATTGGATTAAGATATGTATCTCTGATTTTCTTTCATAAATTTTTATTTAAGTAAATTAATTTGCATAGAGGGATCTAATAAATTGTCAAATGCAAACTATTTTGAATGTTGCAATATAATCTCATGTTATGAATTCAATCATTATATTAACAATCCTATTCCCTTGGTTAGTTAGTTCATATTCTCATGTATTGAGAGAAGGATATCCTCTTCCAATTCATGATAGGATTATATTTTTTCTTAAATCTTAGAGTATATTTGCATTCAGATTTAAGTTTGTATTCATAGAATTCCCATTTCACATGGGGAAACCTCAGTATGGGTTGATTGAGCCCTTAATTCATCTTAAGTATTTCATTTCTTGCATGTTCACAATAAGGTGGAATATATTATTTCTCTTTTTATGTTGATGAGTAATAGATAAACCACAAACTAACATGGAGAGATAAGGGGTAATTGGACCCAATTGAACCAATTGGATCCATTATACAAACATAAAAGAGTTTTCTTTGGGGCTCTAAGTGGGTGGCCTTCCCTAATGTTGATGAGGTAATTTTTGTCCATCAACACATCCATATGTTCTCTTCCTATGAATAATATTTCTAGTCTATTCAGCATTGGTGTAACCATGAAGCTAATCATCCCATGCAAATATCTCATGATGTTCTTAGAAACAACCTAGTATGCATAAAGGGGCTTATTCATGAGGTCACTCAAAGTGTTCACAGAAAAAAAAAAATTTGGACGGGTGTTGAAAAGGAATATCAATCCCTTAATCAATTGTCAATACTCACTCAGAAGGATTCACCAAATCAGGTCTAACAATATCTTTCAGTAGCTTCTTGAATTTTATCTCTATCGATGGAAAGAACTTGCTTTATACATTTCTAAATCTTTTCAAAAACTTCACGACTATTTTTCCTTGGGAAATAATATTATCTCTCATTCTCTACCACATTGCTATTCCCAGAAAGTCATGCATCGTACCAAGGTCCTTCATTTCAAACTTAGTGGCAAGCTCCCTCATACACTTAAGTATCAAGGGCTCACTACCTCTTTAAAATAAATAACCAACATATAAAAGCAAAATCAAAGGCATATCTTGTACCAATTTTGAAGCATAGGTTTAGGTAAACATTGCTTCTCATCAATCCAATGTTTAGCAAGTAACTATCAATGTTGGTATACCAGGCTTTGAGGGCTTGCTTCAAACCATATAGTGATTTCTTCAACTTGAAAAAATGAATATTCTTTACCTTCACTTCAAATATGTGAGGCTGCTCAACGTATAATTATTCCTGTAGTATGCCATGAAGAAATGTTGTTTTTACATCCATCTCATGAAGAGTCCATCCTTGACTAGTGGAAAGGGAAACAATCGATCTAATGGTAGTGTAATGAGAAATGGGAGAAATATATCATCATATTCTTCTCCATCTTTGTAGGAGAAACTTTAGGCCATGAACATTTCTCTATAATTCTCAATGCTTCCATCACCTCCATGCTTGATCTTGTATAGAAATTTTGAAGTTATGAAAAAATCTATTTTAGGCCTCAAAATAACATCCCATACACTATTATTGATAATTGACTCATAGTATTTGACCATGGAATCATTCCAAAAATATTCCTTCACAACCTCTTCAAAACTGGGAGGCTCAACCTCAATGATAGTTCTCATAGTTACAATGTATCCCTTCTATATACATGGCTTATTTCTTTCTCTAAAGGTCATTTTGGAAGAAATATATCTTTCAACATCCTTTAATCTGTCCCGAAGAAACAATGATATCTTAGTGGTAGAGGAAACACTTGGAGGAGCATCCAAGGGGTCCATACCCTACATGGGATCATCAAAAATATATTTTTTATATTCCTACATAGAAAGAGCTGCTTCTAATAGGTCCATATCGACATCTCTCCTTTGAATAGGAGGTAGAGTAAGATCCCTTGCTTTTATAAGGGAAACATATTAATCTAATATTACATCCCTGCTAAACTAGTTCTTTCTTTGGAGAGATATATATTTCTTAGATACTTTATAATTTTCAAAATATCCAACAATCGTACCTTTATTTCTAGTGTCTTCCATCTTGTTCCTATTGACCTTCAACACATGGAAATATACGAGCCAACCAAATATCCTAAGATTTGCAATGTGAGGCTTCTATACTCTGAGTTTTTTTTTACATAGACTATTGTATTTGTAGTTTCTTCCCAGAGGAGCTTCAACAAATTTTTATCATTTACCATAGCTCTGAAAACTTCCGTGATGGACCTATTATTTCTTTCAACCACGCCATTATTCTCATGATTATAAGGATGATAGATTCCTTCCTGATTTCATCCTTCTTGTAAAAATCAACAAACTCATTGGACATATATTCTCCACCATTATCGTACTTAAAGACCTTGATTTTATTCCATGTTTTATTTTCTATGAGAACCTTCATGTCCTCGAACATATCAAAATCCTCGTCCTTATGCTTCAAGTGGTATATCCATGTCTTCATGGATAAATCATCAATAAATATTATGTAGTATAGATTTCCACCAATAGAGTTCACATGCATGGGTCTACATAGGTCATCATGAATGAGTTAAAGAATATCATTAGTCTTGTTATTGTTAGAGGGGAATTCTCCCCTTCTCTTATTTCCACTAGAACACTCAGGACATATTAGATCATGACTATGTTTAACATCAAGCGTCCTACAGACTAACATATTGAATTTTGATAGGGCTTAATAATGTTGATATGCTAACTTCAGTGCAGTAGCTCACTTTGATGATTGGTGGCATGGATCATTGCTAGAAAAGGTCTTCCATTACCTCTATAGATTCTTCTAACTCTAGATCCCAATGTAAAGGAATCCCTCATGTATGATTCCACAGATCATGTGATGAATTTTCCTTTCATGAAGGTTACATACATAACATCATGAAGAAGAACAAATTCACCAGAGACAAAATGAAATTTGATGGAGCCAAAACCCTTTATAGCATGATTAGAGTTATCTCCAAGGATTAATTTCAAATAAGTCTCCCTCTCAACTATGTTAGAGAGGAATTCCTTGTTGTTATAGGACATTTTGTGGAATCCAATCAAAGCAATCCTCCTAATGGGATTAATAAACATCATATTCCCCTTGTCATGACCTTGCACAAAGCCCTAGCCATGTACCTTCTAGCCCTCATAGTTTCAACCCTAAACTGCCCTATCTGAGCCATTTTGAGGACCAACACTCCCTGCAAACATACTCGGGTGAATTCTCCTACAGTTTATTAAATTGTGGACAACGGTGGTCACCAACAAGTTTCCCTCCTTTGCACATGCATTGGCTCTAGAAATCTGATAGAATGAGCAAGATTCTGAAAGCTTCACATTCTAAGAATTTCCAGAATTTGTTTCAACTACTTACCTTGGATCGACATTCATATCGTATCCTACCCTACCTTATATCTTTCACCACTTATCCTTTGATCCTATCTCTCGATCAAAGGTGGATCTAAAGCACTAGAATGGTAATTGGATAATAACTCCCAACTTACCCCTCTCTCTTATATATTTACCCTGTCATATGCTAGAGGTAATGGTTGGATTTAGAGAGTGATTCTTCCCTTATGATGTTGCATTAATAGTTATCATCTCGTGAATAAGGTGACTTGAGGTGCATATTTTGAAAAGGAAAGCACGAGTTAACAACTTCGAGGATCTCTTTTACAAGATCGTCTGTGACTTATGGTTGTAATCTCCTTCCATGCAAAGATTTGTTTTTTTTCCTATATTTGATGTTTTTATTTCAATTATTTCAATACCATGTTGATCTATTGAATAGATTATTTTTATGATACTACATACATCTCATAGTTTCTTGTACTCTATTGTCGTACTATGGCGATCGAGGCAGGAATTGGAGCTTCCAAGCTAAAGAAGGAGTGAAGTGAGTGACAAATTCTAGGTATGCCTCACTCCATAATATATTTACTTTAAGGAAAAGCATTGGGTTCCTTGTCTCTCTGTTGTTCTAGGTTGACTATAAATCCTTGGGGATATAACTTTGTCTCCAATCATAAATCCCATATAACAAATTGGTGACCATACTGGGTCTTAACACTATAAAATTATACATAGTAAGAGACATTAGAAAATTCCTAAAAAAGAGTAAAAATGAATATTTTCGAGTAGAGAACATCATGGAAGGAAAAAAATTTAAAAAATTCATAAGGTTATGTAACAAAATTTTGGCCGCGCACCAAAAACAAAGTGAATTTGTGCCAACCACACACATTTTTCTTTGATAGATGTGCAGACCTAAGGATGGAAAAATTTCACTATCTGGGATTGCTTCCCACACTTGGGGGTTTTATTCTCTATCATGGCTAGTAAAATAAATCTAACTTGAGGTCATCATGAAGCTATGAAACCCTCAAAGGAATCACCTATCCTACTCTTTGGTCACTATAAATCTTGGGCCAAGAGAGGGAATATGAGTTTAAAAATTTATATATAAACAAGGAATGGGAAGAGAAAAGTATGAGAAATTCTTATGTGAGCCAAATTTATATCAGATCAACACCACATTTCATTGTTGAACCAAGGGAAGTGAGAGCACTAGCATGTTGGGCATATTGTTTCTAAGCAATCCAACAAATCAGTTAGAGAAGTGCTTTCCACCATTGGAGATTATTCACACCTCTTTTGAGATAGAGAAGAATCTTGCAAAGAGAACAAGGAAATGGACCTCCTTGCTGAGGATATTTGGGCTCCATATCTCAAAGGATTTTCATCAATTCTTTTAGCATTATGTTGTGTTCTTCTACCACTAGAAATCAATAAAGAGAGTCTTTCTCCATTGATATATTGACATGTTTTCTCTATTCAATAATTTGTTTTATTTGTCTCTTTGTTTCAGACTTATGTTTCTAAATGCATTACGTACAGTAATAATCATGATTTTATTGGTTAAAGTTTGTCAGTAACAACACAAACTATCTCTTTGATCCTTTGCAAGGAGCAACCAATTGTTAAGGAGATGTTATTTGGTACTCCATTGCCACAAAAACACTAAAACATAATTTTTGACTGCATTGGTTCATTTCCTTGCTTCACCAGTTGTTTTGCAGGACCTCCTCTTTCCATAACAAACTACAAGGCACTCAGGACTTCTCTGGGAATTTTTCAGGACCTTTTGAACATGTTGTAAGCTTTAGAAATAATTGATTTTCTCTTTGTTCTCGACCACGCTCTTATTTATCTGAAAGACGCATCACTCCAGATATGTGTGAGAATTATACATGTATTGTTCCAGAAAGCCAAAAAAAACCTTGTATTTTATACTTTTTCTGGTGATTGGCAGCCTTTAGTGAATTTTCTTCACCACTGCACTTTGTTATTCTGTTTTTTAGTTTGATTAGTTGTTATGATTAGTTTTTGTGCTAGCCATAATTAGTAGAGCAATTATAGTTTTGTTAAGTATTTATTTTTTCAAAAAACAAACGTAGCTTAATTAGGGAGCAGAGTAAGTGGCCAAATTATACACAACATTTTCTACCTATTTTGTTGAAGTTTATGCACACCACATAGTTTAATTAGTGAAGGAGTAAGAGGCCTAGAATCCCCAAATATTACAACTAAACAAGCTATTTTTTCAATTTTATTTTCATTATTTTTGGGACTAGGGTATAATGTTAGTAAAGAAAGCAAGTAATTTATGCTTACCTTTCACCTCTAGGTGAACGTGGGTTTGCATATGAATGCTTTCTTAAATAATTAGAATTCCCCATCTCCCTTTAGTTCCACATAGTGTAAGTAGTAGAATTGTAAGATGCCCATCATCCACAATTCATTTATATTTTATGCAAGAAACAATCAAAACACATAGTGTAATTATATGGATATATTAAAGAATCATAGCATATCTACATCTTATCATGCTTTTGTATGTTTACTTAGAAACACACAAATAATTTTTAAGCTTTTCATAAGAAGGGATCCGATATTCGGAGATTTTTCTACTTATATTAGCTTTTCTTAACCATTCACGTGCTAAGAAAAGTCAAAAAAATTAAAAGCAACCATAACTCAAACCAGCTAATTCTCCCCAGGGTCATAAAATAATTAATAGTTTAAGTTAAGTTCATTGGGGGTAGGCATCCCATAAGCCACCATGGTAATTTTTACATCGATGAAACATAAAGGTTTAATTATAGGGTGCTTAAAAATCCTTCAATCATCCCATAGAAAATATGAACTGAGCATAACAGAGACCCAATTCAGAAGGGGTTCAACTTAGGTCCAGTGCGTGTGGTACTCTTTGGAGCTACTTGACCCATCTAGTACTTGGTACTGGTAACTGATTACCAAGAAGCTAAATAATTGAATGCTCATGCGGGATAAAGGTACTTTAGCGACCAAAATCGAGGGCATCCTTTCCCAATAGGTGACAGTGGGGGTACCACTCGATTGTCATTTCCATTACCGTGGTTGATTCTTCAGCTACTGGAAGGAGTCGTCAATTATTTCGGAACACTTGCCCCAGTACTCATCAAAACATATCTCCGTAAGGCCTAATTACTTTGAGAGTGGAAATGAAGATCAGGTTTACATAGGATTTTTATCATACACAATCAAACAAAAACATTTTTTTCTTGACTAATCACATATCCTAATATAAAGGAAAATTACCTTTCCATTTTCACTTTTTTTTGTGTGTGTGATTATATTTCATTGATAAAAATAGTCTTCCCTCTAAAGTTACAAATTAAGTCACACTAATAGAGACCATAGTGGACCCCAAGACACCCTGTCAATCTAGGAATTTCTTACACCTTCCTCCATTACCAAGAGGTTTGTCAGGCCTCCCTCCATTTAGGTGTAGAGGATGACGCATAGCCACTGTTATATGATATTCCTTTATTTGAGAAACTTTTCTCGGGACCCCTTCCTGATAAAATATACCTCATTAGGGGAATTTTGAGGTCTAAAATGGGTCTTCTAAGAAAACTTTACAACCAAAATTATCTTTATAAGAACCAATAAGATTGAATATGGCAATGTCAACCATGGGGGGTGATTCACCATTTTTAGAGTGAAAAGGTTAAAAGATTAAAAATAATAAAATAATAAAACTAATTTTTAAAATCGTATTTTAAACTTATCTCCCTACAATTTTACTCAAATTTCATTTGGGAACAATTGCTGGAAGTAAAATTTAATTCCTCGTCCAAGGTTTTAGTGTCAGTAATTTCATCCTTCAACCAGTGATCAAAATTAGCTCCTTCTTGTAATTTAGGGGTCCCACCAAAAATATTTTTATCATTCCACTATGTCATGCAAAACTTTGATCACATGGTGTAGATTTTAATCGAAGTTCACTCTTTCCAAAAATTTCATTTCATCACTTGTTAGCTCACTTTATCACATGTTGAGTGTCCATTATTCATGACTCTTTAACATTTTTTAAGTCATATCATCATGAAGTACACCCAATTAGTGTGCCCATTAAGTTTTAGGGTTTTCAAGGTCCAATAAAAAATCATTTCCATTGCATAAAAGACCAGCAATTCTAAGTGTGATTAATAAATTCACTCTACTATGTAAAGTTGAAATGTAATATTTAGTTTTTATTTGATTATGTAATTTTCATTTCATAATGTAATTTTATGTTTTCTCAATATGTAATAAGTTCATGACAAAGATAGCTGCCAAATCAAAGGTTTCATGTGCCAAGAAATATCAGAAGATTCAAATTCTAAGTGTTCTCCATCCAACAAATGATCAATCTCCATATACCAAAAACAAAAGTGGAAGGAAAATATGTCAGAGTTTAAAGTGAATGATAAGAAAGAAAATTGGGTCCCAAAGGCAAATGCATTCAAATCATCAAGTATAAAGCAATCACAAGACAAAGAAAACACTCATTTGATATCCCAACCATCGATTTCACACTCCTTCATCTCGAAAAATTAGTTTTCATGGTCATATTTCAAAATTTGGGTGGCGATACACTCTCAGAGGTTAGGCAACGTGCTCCTAGAACTGGTGTTGTGCTCCTTGCCAATTTCATCGATAGGCTTCTAAAATTCATATAGCTACTCCAAGCCACCAAAAAAGGGCTTCTCCACCTCAATACAAGTAAGAAACATCATTTTTTCCCTTATAGCATTTTCCATTCATAGATTTAACGTGTTAAATATTTCATTCAAATTTTTCAAATTGTTTAAGCTAAGAATCCTTAGATTTCATTCCTATAGCCATAATTTGTTCTATAAACCCTACATTCCATTCCCATGTCACATTAAACCCTAAACCTATCCCTACATCACTAAATCCCTATCCCCAAACTATATTTCCCGAAAACTTAGCTCCTAGACTATAATGTTTTCTAGACATCTTCCTTTATACCTGTAATCAATTTCCCCATCTCATTTCCCTAAGTATTTTAATCCAATATCAAACCCCCTAAGTTCCCTAATCCCTTTTCCTATTCCCTCAATTTTTCCTACTCCCATCGCCACTCCCTAAACCTACTTTCCACTCCCCTTTCCCTTCCCTGGGGTTTCAAAAGTAAAAGAAATATGGAGGAGGATGACAAAGATAACATGGAGGAAGAGGAGGACAGAGAGGAAAGGAGACCTAACAAAGGAGGAAGAATTTTGAATCTTGATCCCACCAACACCAAAGACTGATGGCCTCACCTATGACAGTATATTTCATTGAATATGTTTGTTTCCTTGATTTATGCAAAATGATCCAAAGAGTTCAACACCACCTTTTTTTGAGTAGAGTTTTCATATCAAATATCAAAGATAATTAGGTGACCCTTGTAGGTGTGACCTTCACCATATCCACACCTATCATTGTTGCTGCCAAAGGGATACCAAACATGGGTGAGAATTTGTTTAAAGATAAAGACTTGAATAACCAGTATTATGAACCATTCACCAAACCAAGGTACAGAGATGAGAGAAAGAGATTCTCCCCTTTCAATTACCTTCTTGATAGGTATACCCCCATGATTAAAATCATCATGAAGTACTTCTCTTGTGAAGGAAGTTTCTCTAGACTTTAAAAATATCATATTATACTACTCAAGCACTTCACAAGAGTCAAGTTTCTCAATATCCAAAACTATTTTTAGCTGAGCATAGAAAAAAGGGCCTACATAGTATAGAAGAGAGAATATTATCAACAAATGAACAACTTCTTTCATCACTCCTTGATCAAAATAATTCTACTCCATCATCTAGATCAGTTGCACATTTCATGGGATACCCTTCTTGCCAATGATGTTTTCACCAATCCACAAGCTTATAATGTTTATAACATCCCTCCTTCATCTCAGCCATCTGCATCTATTCCTTCATCATCTCAGCCAACTAGAGCCATGTCATCACCATCATCAGTATTCTGGAGTCATATTGGGTCATCTAGTAGAGTTGTGGTCAAGGAGCCTACAAAGACCAAAGATGTTGAGAAAGACACATTGGCTAAAACATATCAAAGAGGGCATAGGAAGGTGTTTTCCCCACATATTGTGGGATGTACCTTGCCTTCTTCATAAAAAAAGTAGGTAAAAAGGGGAAAGAAAAAGCAAAATTTGGAGTTGTGCATGAGGAAGTCATGCAAGAGGATGAGGACCATCATGTTGAGGAAACATATTTTTACCTAGTTTACTTGGATTAGCTAGATGATCATGAGGCCTCTAGTTTGATTTTCAAAGAGAGGGATTCCCAAATTATAGAGCTGCAAACTAATTTGAATATAGCTCTATTTTTCATTTCATTTGTTCAGTAGGAGAATAAGCACCTGAAAGATCAGCAAGTGGTTATGGAGCTAAAGTTTCTCAAAACAAAGGGAGTTAAAGCCATCATGCCACTTGATGATCATGATCAAGAATACATCCAAAGCATTAGAACAAGACCAAAGAGAAGGGGTCTTAAGTGGGTTTTACAACAACAAAAGATTGAGGATGAGAAACACACTTTTGAGGAGAAGATTGCCAAGAATGTTGAAGATGAGAGAGAGATATGGCTTGATAGGGTCAACATCCATCTTGAGAAACTCCTCCATAAGGCAAAAAAAGACAAAAAAAATCTCAGAAACATGTCTAATAGGTATATCACAAGAAAAAAGGTTTGTGGCATTAAACTCAAGAAATTGTAGGAGAAACATAAGCAAACCCTAGGGAAGCAAAAGGAAGGAGACAAACTTGACATCCTTGTTGAGACATCTGTGATTTCTTAGAACACTTCATCAGGCCTCAATAGGACAATTCCAGAGCGATTTTGACCAATTTTGATTTGTTTTTTGGTTTTACGAGTTTGGGTTGTTTTAGCATAGTTAGACTGTGAGGAGCCCAATGCCCTACGCGTTGCACTTCTTCTAGGAGGCTCTAAATGGAAAAATGAGGGTACCCTTGGATTCAGAATGCCAAATAAACTCAATGTATGCACTTTTATAAGTAAATTTGGGCAAACTGATAGGTTAAAATGTAGAAAAACACTAAAAAATCATGTTTCTGCCCTCTTTTTTAGCTAGTCGTTGTGCTCCTAAACAGTCTTGGTAGATTGAATTTTTCGAGGGTCAAACCTTACCATTTTTTGGAAATAAGGGACATGCTTGGAAACTAGACATGACAGACTTTCCAGTGAGCTATCCTGAGCTTAATTTGGACATCAGAGACCTCTTCAAAAGTTTAGCTAAAGTTGGCATTGCACTCGTGACACTGGAGTTGTGCTCCTGACTTTCTTTTCTTGTTTGTTTCCAATTTTCTCAATTCCACCATGGAAAAATCATGTTTTTACCAATGTAACTGATGGATGTAAATTTAATAATTATTTTTTTGAGTTACCTAGGGGTAAATACATTAGGTAAAACTATTTCAGAGGATTGATGAATCATTTTCATTAAAGTTAGGGATGAGTTAGCTTGACCTCCCTACACTCCAGGTCTACAGTTCAGAATTTTGTGGATTAGTTCCACAACTCAGGGATTCAATCCCTGAGGTTGGGAGAAGTTGTCTCATGCCTATAGATTTCACTTCTTGACTCATTTCATAGGTTGGATTCTATTATATAGGTCAGAGACACTAGTGTGTTCAGATTTTGGCAGGAATATATAGGATGAGTTGAAGCTATTATTTTGGGATTCATTTGGTACTGTAGTTTGGCATAGTTTCTTATTAATTTTAAAATGTATCAATTTTTTTTACTTTCCATGTTCATTCCAATTCTATGATATGTTTGATTCTCACTTTTTATAGGAAGAATACATATCTTATGCTCTGTTTTGGGATAATAACCATAATTTGTTTCAGTTTCTTCAGTTTAAAAAGAATTCATGTACTGTCATGCTCCTTTTAGCACCTCACCTGTTCGATTCATCTCACCTTAAAAACCTAAAGTGTTATAGTGCTTACCTACCTTTCCCCATTATATTTCTACAATTATGACCTCATTTTTCTTGACCTAGTTACCTCTTTGACCTAATTCACTCATCCAACATTAAAATCAACCAATCAAAACCCCTATGCTACTAGAAATAGCCTAAAACCTAATTGATCCAGCCCTCTTAGTTGTGATCCCTTAGAGAGAGCCCTCTCATTCCTAGTAGGCTAGATACTTGGCAAGAGCTTGGTCTGTAGTTACCTTTGTTGGTCTCTTTTCAGCCTCAAATATCTGGTGGAGTGCTAACATCTAGGTGACCATACTTGGGTAGAAAAGTGTTATATCTTCCCTGGTTGTACCATTAGTTCTTCAAATTCTTTGCCTCTGAATGATAGGTATATGATTTCGTTGAGTTTGATCTGAAAAAATTGCAGAGAAAATAAGTTGTTGAATAGTGAAAATTCTAGCTTCGATAATATACAATAGATCAAATCTTGATCCTCACCTAGCTAATATAGTTGAAGATCGAAAGAGGCTTGTTCAGAAGTATATATATTAAGCTACAAAAATTTAGTAATATCCAATCCCATTGGTAATATCTTCTTCGCTCCCTACAAAATTTCTAACTCTCGAAGATATACCATTTGATTTAAAATTTGAGTTGCCATTGTTTCGATCTAAGTCTAAAACCTCTTTAGTTTACATAGTCTTTGATCCATTAAGGCAATCCAAGGTTGAGACATTATATGAGTTATATCTTATTTCCTTAAAACTTGAAGAAAATTTATCCTTCGAAGAGACAAATTCTAAATCAGACTTCAACACTAAAATCTAGAGTCAATTCTATAAAATTGAAATTTTAGCAAACCAACTTCAGTACCAGTTGGAAAAAGCTATAATCCAATATCAACAAGAGTCAATACCTATCCCGACACACTCAAAAATCATTTTTTGTTTCCTCTTTCGCGCCATATACTTCATCATCTGTTCAAAAAACTCTTCGTATTGTCACTCATGTAGTCCATTCAGCGGGAATTATTCCAATATTTTCACCCCTCATATTACCAGGTCAACTCAATGCCTTACCTCAAGGTTATGGCCAGAGGCTTCAACTTTTTGATGAGAAATATTCAATCATTGCAAAAAAACATATTTTTAAATTTACAGACGTTATTTACTTGAAGGAAATAGATGCAGATGATGCTAACATGAGAATCATAGTTCATAGTTTTTCAGGAGAAGTTAAAGTATGGTTCATATCATGAACTGAAAACTCCATAGCCACATCAAATGAGCTGATAGATTATTTCATATCCAAATGGAAGTTAAATAAGAATCCATTAAAAATCCTTTTTAAATATTAAAATCTGAAAGGAGAACCAAATGAATCATTACAAGACTTCACTATCCGATTCAACAGAGTATATCATTCCATTCCTAATGAGATCAAACACCCTCCAGGGTTAGACATTTTGCATTACCCAGATGGTTTTGATCCATACATAGCATATCAATTGTGAGAAAGGAATCTTCCTACATTAGAAGACATGCATAAAAATGCAATTAGTGTAGAATATAATTTGTCCATAAAGAATTCAAAAATGAAGGTTGAAAGGAGAGTAACTATCAAAGAGGATGCATCATCATCTTCTGATGTAAAACTAAACACTTTAATAAGAAGAGTTGAGAGGATGGTTGGTAGGATTTCTATCACCGAAAGGTAGCCAGAACCACAAGCTATAAGCCCTAACTTCATAGGACAGTAGCATTAGCCTCAATTTACGATCAAGAAAAGGGAATAGAGGGAACCTAAGAAACCATCATAGCCACAACAAATTCGGACGCTCTTCCAATAGAATTATGCTCAAGGAGTTGAAGAAGAAGAAGATGATCATACTTTTGCAGAAAAACACTTTTTTACTGTTGATTTCAACCCATATATATGATTCAAGATGAAGAGTATGTCAAGAAGATGGATATAGCAAAGCATGAAAACTAGATTTTAGCCTAGGATCAGAACCAAGAGGTTGAATTTTATGATTATCGGTGAGGATACTTAAATTTTGTCAGCTCATAGTAGAGGAATTATACATTGAGATGTAGTTATGTTCCAATAAATCATATTCAGAAGTGGGCATGTCAAAAAAAAGGTACTTAACCAAAACATAATAATCAAGGTAATCAGAGTAAAGGAAAAGAACCTGCAGTTGCAAATTAGAACAAATACAATCATCCATCTACAATATCATCAACAAAATAAAAGGAAAGCCAAAGGAAAGAAATTGCATCAAAAGACGATGCTGAAAAAATATACATGGCTAAAGAGGTAGATAAATCCACTCCTTTCTACTTAGAAACTAAATTTTTCAAATTGAAAGTGTCAATAGTTTTAACTAAACTTATCAAGAATAATCAGTATAAGTCTCATCTAGCCAAAATGTTAAAAGTTTATTCTTCGTCTGATATACTTAATGTCGATGATGACAAACCTGAGCTTATATTTTTTCTAGGAATAGACGGTCAGTTAGAGGATAATGAAGTTCCCCCATTATATTTGAGTCTAATAATTCACCAGAATATCCTTCACAATACCATGCTCAACTCTGGAACTTCCCACAATTTGATACCAAAATCCATTATGGAGAAATTATGCCTAGATATCACTCATCCTTACTGTTACACCATTTTATGTTCATCTAACCCATTATCATGAGATGGACCCAAGTACACCATGTAAGACCAATTTTACCCTAAGTAAAATTGCTTCCACTATGAAAATAACTTAGTAAACCACCTTTATTAAGTTGTTTATGGTCTAAATAGGAAACCCCATGAGGAAATATTAAATAAATCTACATTTGTTTGGTTTTCCTCGGGGAATAATTAGTTAAACGACAGTTTAATTAATATTCCTGATTATATTTAACCCAAAACAAGGAAATTAATTAGATAAATCATTATTTATATTATTATTTTCTAAAGAATAATTATTTAAACCTTATTTAAATAATATTCATTGTTAAATATGACTAAATCACCCATAAATAATTAAATAAATCATTATTTATTTGATTATTTCTCAACCACATCATTAAAATGATAAATAAATCATTTATTTATTTATTATTTACAAATAAAGGGATTTGACCCAAGTCAAATTCCTTTTCCCTCCAACAAATATAATAAAATATTCCATAAAAGTTGGATATTGATTTGGTTAATAATATTTTAATTATGCACCAATATCTAGACTAACTCAATATTTTGTTATAAATAGAAGGGTTTTCCCATTCATTTACCACCTTTTGTTCCCTAAAGTTCACTTTGGATCTATACTTTTCATCTGACTATTGATCCACCATCATAGTGATATTTTGCTACCATTTTTGTCTAGGTTTTCTACACCATCAAGAGAGAGAAGTTTTAGATCTGAAGTGCTTAGGACTTATAAGAACCCATCCGATTGAGGAGAACTGGAAACACCCTTCTGTGTTTTCCTCCTAGGTGCCCATAATACAAAATTCATTCAACATATTCTTGTCTTGCCTATTAGATGCATGGAGTAAATCTTGTTTTTTCTATTGTTTAATGTCTTCTAATGCATAGATCTAGATTTTTTCAGCATTCATCTTGATCACCTAATTGTAGATCTCAAGATATTGGCAACCATATTTTCTGTTAGGCTTGTTTGTTATGCACAGCTAAAGTGGTCTTTTATCCTACGCTCGGAATTAAGATTCATACTAACAATTGGCGACTCCACATGGGTTTACGATTATGACCTCTGTCGTTTTTCTGATCCTTGCATATCTAACTGCTTCAAACCCTAGGATTTCTCTTCAGCCTCTCATTTTTTATTTTCTTGATGTTGTTTTTAATCTATAAAACCCTAAAACGATAAAAATTGTAACTTCTATGTGTTTTCAGACCTATTGCGCAGGTGAGAGACATCAGCCGCAGTTAAGTCAACAAATTTTCTGAAATCTTCCACCGAGAGTTCTGGAAGTGTGGGTCACACTCTTTGGCCAAAAAAATATGACCTAGACCCTTAGGACACACCTTTCAGCCCAAAAACTATGATCTCTGCTCAAAACGGGTCAAAATCTGTGACCTAGACTTTTTGCGAGAAATTTTTTGGGTTTGTTTGAGCCTTTGTTCAGGGTTGTCTGACCTCTGTCTCCACCCATTTTTGACCTATACTTGTTCTATTTTTCTCAACTAAGTGGGAACCTAACCCCCTAGGGCTTCAGTACCCTCCAATTCTTGTAGAAGAGATTTTGTTGTTGTAGGTTGTCTGAAATTTCAGAGTCTTCAGCCAATTTTTCAGATCTGATACCTCACCTTCAGATCTACTTTAGATTAGCCTTATATCCTTCAAAATCACCTCATTTAGCTTTTTTTTAGTTTTCCTCTAGGGTTCACTCCATTTCCCTACAGGAGATAGCCTTTCACCACCTCATTTACAACAATTTTTCCTCTGATTTTTTGTTGTTTTCTCCACCACTTTCCAGCAGATTTTTCCTTTAGATCCCTGTCCCTCCCGACCTTAGATCTATTGGCTTTTTTAGTGTGTTTTGATTATTTATTTTTTACTCACCTATAGACTAGTTTTTGAGAGGCCCAACTCCTTGGGTTTAGATTATTGCATTATTAGTTGTTTATTTTTCTGTTTTGTAGGCTTATATACTATCATTTGTAGGTCTATTTGCAGCTATACAACACACTTTTTCTTTTTTTCTACAAAAATTTGGGTTTAAAAATTAAAATTTACACACTTCACACACACACCCTAAGTGAAAAAGGGCTTGTTTAACACCACTAAGAAAAGACTCTAAGACATTGAAATGAATTGATCCTGTACCTCTCCGCCCTTCTTTTGACATTACAATCAGTTGATCCTGCACCTCCCCACCCTTGCCGGTCTCTTTTTCCTTTGTGTCATGTTTTTTTCATCATCATTGTGCCACCAAGGCGTTTATCCTGGAGACTTATTGGCCTTCACCCTGAGTTTTTGGTAGGAAGACTTACTCCTCCGCGTAGGATTTGTGTTAGTCCTCCACCGAGTCCGCACTCCCACTCTTCTTTTGGTCCATTGGGTTCTCCTCCTCGTTGCGCCTTCAGTTCTCCCCTTATCACCTTCACCATGTCTGGTGCAGGACCTAATGCTGGTGATAATATTGGCCCTCATGCTGGGAATATCACTAGTGGGACTGCAATGGAAACTGCCTCGGTTGCACCCTTACTCCCTTCATGGTAGGCCTCAGCCCCAATTTTGACCAGTTGATAAATGACCCTATACACCATGATGCTACTTGGCCTACTATGCCAATGAAGCTCCCTTACGACATCCCAAAGTTTGAAGGCCTTGTTGGTGAAGATCCTACAAATCATGTTCGATATTTCCACATGTGGTGTTTGTCTAAATCCATTATTGATGATTTTGTCAGTCTTCAGTTGTTCCAATGTACGCTTATAGGTGAAGCTTCAAAGTGGTATGTTGATCAAGCCACTTCCTCTTATACCACCTTTTCGATTATTTCTTGAGATTTCCTATCTTAATTCTAGCTTCCCCTTTGTTATGACACTGCTACCGAACTCTTGACTTCTTTCCGTCAATCGTCTACGACTTGCCTTTCTGACCATGTCCAGGAATGGAGGAGAAAAAAGCACCTATGTCTAAATCCTACCTTCGAAGACCGTGTCTACATAGACTGGTTCCTTAGATCTCTTTTTCCACCTGTCAGAAAAGATGTTGCATCGCACTTTCCTCAAACCGAAGAAGCCGCTCTTCAAATTGCGTTAAAATATGACTTGATCTATGCTCAGTCAGGTTATGTTTATACCATTCTACCTAATCCTCCCAAACCCAGTGATGCCAACGCACCAGGGGCATCTCATGCCACCGACGGTATCATTGGAGCTCTCTCTAATCCATATTCTTAACCTCCCATCAGCTATTGTTTTCCTCAGGGGGGGGCTAGCACCTTCTACACTTTTCCCCCTCCCGGTAGCACATATCCGAGATATGGCATGCCTCCTATTTTTTCCCAACCTCCTTATTATTCGTATCTATATCCTAGTGCTCCAGCTCCTCCAGCATTAGCACCGCTTCCTCCCTTACCTCAACCCCCGCAACAGTAGCCACCACCCCCTCAGGGGCAGGTGTATGCATAGCAGGGCACGAATAATCCTCCTCCCTCCAAAAAGAAGAGGAAAGGTACTCAAAATAATTCTAATCCTGGTAATCCTAGACCTAATCCTCAAAATAATTCTCCTAACACTACTAACCAGCAACAGGGCACCCAACCCAAGCACGACAGGCCTGTTCACATGAACAAGCCTTGTCCTTGTTGTGGTGTTTATGGTCATTACACACATGATTTTCCTCTTTTACCATAGATGCGATAGCTGTGGGAGTCTCAAGAAACATTACGAGGACAAAAAGCCTCCCCCCATGTCCCTCCCAGTGCTGCACCTGGTGAACTGGCTATGCTTACTGATCCTTTCCCTCAGCAAGGATTTATGGCTACCCAACCACCTGAAGGTTAGGTGGCCGCTTAAAATCTTCCATTTGGTAACTCCAATTACCAGATTCTGATGATGAACTCTGATCAACCTCTAACCATAGACATCAATCTTCAGACTCAGTCCCGTCGTTACAACAAGCCTTTTTCTATGTCTATCCCCGAGCCACCTCCTTCGGTCTCTACAAAGCCTCTTTCGACACCTAATGGTCCCTTGTATATATCTAAGGGACCACTCCACCAAAATGCTGCTTCTGTAAAATTTTCCCATTTGTATAGCATAGTAGATGATTTGGCACAATCTCCTACTGCCATTTTAATGCTGTAACTCCTCCAGTTGTGCCATTCACAATGAAAATATATAATATCTTCCATGGGCACTGTATATTCTTCAGATGATCAATTGATTGTATTTTATGCTGACTGGTCAGAACATCCTCCTCTTCCTACTTCTTTCGCATTCCAAATCCCAGTCAAGATCCAGAATGCCAACATTTCCTGGTGAATTATTGATGAGGGGGCATCCACCTGTGTTATTTCTGCTTCGGTTTGGAAGCAACTCGGATCACCTCATTTGGGTCCTTCCATGATCACTCTCCAAGCATGGGATGGCCATGCCTCCCAACCCATTCTCTTATTCCACAATTGTCCTATTACTCTTGTGGGCAAAACTGTTTTCGTTGACGTAGAAGTCATAGATGCCCCCTTAGATTAAAACATTCTATTGGGTCGTAGCTACACTTATGTGATGTCTGTCGTCCCTTCTAAAGTCCACCGCAAGATTTCCTTCCATCATAATGGAAAGATAGTCACTATTGAGCAGTTGACATATTATGAACCAAAGTCTCAGACCTTCCCTGAGTCCACCATCTCTTCGGTGGCCAACAAGAAAACTGTCGATCCTTTGACCACTGTATCACCCAGAGTCTACAAATATTCCTCATTGCTTGGTACATTCCCTGGTATTCCACCTCCTATCTCTGATCCTCTATCATCAAATTTTTTCATGATGCAATCGCTTCAAGCTTCTCTCAAGCGGCCCGCCTCGGCTAGTCAGGAGCCTCCTCGCCCGCCGCAGCCTACTCGTAGCCCTTTGATTCAGCCTTTTGAACCTCCTTGTCCTGGCCCTTCAGCTAGTATCCATGAGCCTCTCTACCCTCATAGAATGGTTCCTCCATGCCTTAACCATTTAGGAGTCGTCCCACCTGGCCACTACCTCTCCGGTCAAATACGGTTCCTAGCTCCCCCACTAGGATTTTATATGGCAGCTGTCATGGCCACCCTCTCTCTTCCTAACCTGACCCTTGGGATTCCCGTCTAGTACTTTGATCCTCCATCCACTACCCTACCTGGTCAACCTAAAACTTATCTTCCTTTGACCCTAGTTCAAATGGTCCCTATGACTTCTCATGCTATTACAGTGCCTCGGCCACCTCAACAGGAACCACCTCCTGTTGCGACCACTTCGGCTAAGAGGGGAAAAGCTCGCAAGAGGGCCTCTAAGGACAAGGCTGCCCCGACTGACCTCGCACCTCCTCTGCCTCCAAAGCACTGTGCTTTGTGTGATTTCGTCGGTCACGCCATGCATACCTATCCCGAGTTGCCCCGCATCAAGCCCATGGTTAAAGTCGTGTTCCCTGAGTCTATGGTCCCTGAAACCCCTAATTCTTCCTCGACTGCAACCAAGAACACAAAGACTATTCACACCAACCAACCTTGTGCTTTGTGTGATCTCCATGGCCATTACTCTCATCATTGTCCCTACCTTACACATTATAGTGCCTCTTTAGAGGTAGTTTGGGAGTATGAGATTTAACAGAACCAATCCTCTTCTCCCATATTTGCACAGTATGCTACAAGCCGGACTGAGGCTTCACCCACTCCTATTTACATTCCCCCTCCTGATGTCGAGATGATGGAGCATGCGGCCACCATCCTCTACCTATCATCATCCATGAGACCCTTGGCAGAATCTCCCTTTGAATCTTCTCCTGTTGTTTCGCTTGACCTCCCTTCAATGATCACCCTGGGCTCAACATCCATAGATCCCTTATCTACTTATTCTTACATCGTCGCCCATGATGATACACATGTGAACCTTTCTTCTCATGATGATGAGTCAGGTAGCTTCGCCACGTCACATGGTCTCCCTTCCTCTAGTCACTCCATATTCTATTGTGATGATGACATCATGGAAGTCATGTCCACCCCTAACTTCATCTTTCCCTCCAATCAACGAGATGGCACCATCCATGCCTATGTTGACCTTCACAGCCTCATCATAAGCTACACCTCCGGTAGCTCCCACACTCCACCTCATCGTCATCGTGTGAGTAGTAGACATCCTACCTAGATCACTCCCTCCTACAGAGTGTGTTCAATTTCTACTTTGCGCTCAAGGTGCTAGCATTCTTCATCATCCTCCCATTTATTGTCTTGTGGCACCTTTCAGGTGGACCTCTAGTCCACACCTTATATCATTTTTCTGATGGTCCAAGTCGCTACTCCAGGAATTTAGCTTCGGTGGGTTGTGCCATTTTTACCTGCTTGCATTCACCTGTTCTCTCAAATGGTGTATGCATTGGTACTACTACCAATAAACAGGCCAAATATGATGCAATTTGAGGTTTATTAGTCGATACCCTTTCACATCGCATCCTCCACTTTCATGTTCATTTACATTCCCTACTTCTTGCCATGCAATTCAATGGTGTCTATCTTGTGCATAATCCTATCCTTTTTAGAAGACATTTACGAGTGAACCTTTTGATGCTTGAATTTGAAATCATTACATTCATTCATGTACCTAGAGAAAAAGATCACTATGTAGATAGCATTGCAAACCGTATTCTAGATTGGCATTTAGCACACGCATTTAACACAAGGCAATAATATAAAAATATAAAAATGATGCATCTTCATAATATGTGTCATATCAAATGTTTTAGAGTCCATCCACTCTGATACAAAACTCAAAATAGGAGGCACCACCTTCTCCTACACCTAATTACTATCTGGAGGATCCAAAGCCAATGGCTATGCCCTTGCAACTCGTAGATCATGCATACCCTGTCCGGCCATCGCCATGCGCCGCATGACCCCTCACCACTCTGAGGGTAGACAAATACATAGCTCTATGTATTGGTCATCCAAGTATTTCCAACCACGCTCTAAAACACCGGTTAGAAGCCTCTCACATCTTCGATGGATGTCCTCTAGGAGGGCTACTGCATCCTCATTTTGTGGTGCTCTCGATCCACTAGGTCCTACGGCCCCTGATACTACAGGTTGTCCCATATACGCAACCAATTGTACCGGTGTTTTATCTGTATACCAAAAGTGAAATAACCAGTACCACATACAATATTATAGAACTTTACATGCACATAAGAGATTATCAATCTATCACTTACCATCGGGCCCCCATATTCGACCAGGCGCGAGTGGAAGATCCGGGTCCCCACAATAAATGATCCCACTATAGGGATATTCGTCTATATATAGTGCCATCTAATCCCAAGGAACAAAGAAATCAGGTCATAACACCTATCCAACTCCCCCACCACCTCCTCTACATAGAATTTTCCCCCACCGGTGAATCTTAAGCTCTCTCGGGCCCCCATCCTGGAGTTGTACATGAGGTCAAAGTGTAGGGATATTCTCAAAGGAGAACGAGCACAAAATTGTACCATATGCATATTCATGGTTCACTTTTCGCTTGCATGGCGACAACTATTGTTTCAATGATGACAGCATCATCTAGGCCCACCCATAGTAGGTCACACTCAAAACACTCTCCACAAGTATCATCTACTCTCTAGTGATGTGGTGGAGTGCCTGGTTCCCTAGGATCCGCAAAACGACATGGGTATCTAACCTCTCTAGATCCCCGATAAGTATCCAAGTCCCCTTGACTTGGAGACTTGGTCGACAATGGTGCTCTAGAAACTCCATGATGTTGTGCCCCCATGGTAACACTGGCTAAGTATTCCGGACCATCCCAAGAAGTGGGAGACCAGTTAGGAAATATATATTCTGGACCGTCAACTCGATCCGGTGCCCCTGCACTATAAATACCTCATGATTCGGATCCCAATAGCTGACAATATAGGCTAATAAGGGCTCTCCAGCCCTCATCAAATGGTTCTCCACAAACTTCAGAACCCAAAACTTAGCTAATGCACTATGGATGCCTTGATCCTCCCGGATCTCTGACCATAATGCGGCCAAGTATCTCTCTCTCCAGTTGATCTGTAATTCTGCCATATCTGCACAAAACCATGATATTTGTTAGTTTTCAGATAGGAGAGACTGTATCTCATCATAAAAACCTAGTGCTCAGCCAAAAAATAGCACAGAAAACCCCTCCCTGACAGGTCGCACTTTTCAAGCCCAAACATAGGACAGGTCACAGTGTTTTGCTCAAAACCTGCTACCCAGTTCGCACTTGTTGCCCCAAAAAGTGTGACCCAGCAGTGAAGAGGAGCAAGGGTCTATTCCTGAGCCCTGGGGAACTAATCTAAACTTTAAATCCATTGAAAAGAAAGAGTAGGGTTAGGCCTCTTACCTGCAACTAACGGATCTCGATTCCAACGGTCGGTTTTTCTGCTACGATCACCACAAGATTTAGGGCCTTCACTCCTCTCTAGATTCACCACAGCTCCACATGAAAATCAGTGAATTTGAAGGGAAAATGCCTTATTGAAAGAGAAACCCCTGATTTTTCTTTCGCCTGCTATGGCCAAACCGTAGCTCAGTTGTCTGAAATGTCTATACCGTTAGGAAGCTCTCATTGAGCTCTCAAATGGGTATCTGTTATGTTTTCTTGATTTGATACTTCACCGCAACACTTTTTGACCAATAAGGGTCACTTCACCACTCCTCAAAATCGAATTTCGTCACCTACAACACTCATACTTGGGGTCACCCCTTTGCCTTCATACTTGTCCATGCCTGTGTTGATCTTTTTAGTGAGTAACCATCATGTACTCATGTTCTTATGGTCCGCATTGGACCTTTTTTCTATGTGGTAGCACCATCGAGTTGCCCTTGTTGAGAGCATCCAAGTTGAGTCATCTTTTCATTCATGGAATCTATCCTCAGTCCCTTTGTATCCCGTTATAGTCCTCCATCCTTCATCACTTGGTTCCTCTCTCGTGTCGCACATTACGGCCTTCAGTCCCACTATTCGCTATCCCTCATGATATTGTGTCAGTTGCTGCCAGGTCATCCATGTCCTTTGTGCTTTAACAAGTGAAATCGTCCATCTGCTACTCAGTACGCCCCTTTTCATCATCATCCCACGTGTCCGTTTGTTAGTCTCTCTAATATTTTCTCTCGTGCCCTAGTTGAGGACCTCTTATTTCCTCACCTATGGTTGACGTCCTTCTGTCGACATCAGATCATTTGTTATAGAAGAAAGGTCTAGAGGGAAGTGTACCTTGGTTCCAGCTTCCACTCTTGTTTGGTGCCTTGGACTAGGCAAAGGGACTCCTTATAGCCCTTTGGCTTGATTGTTTCTCAGCTCCATCTCCTTTCATCATGATCAAGATCCATATACTTGATGGTTCAGTGATGCAGCAGACTGGACCAGTGATTTCCGGGCGTGTGTGAGATGTTTCAGCCCTCATGAGGGGGTGGCCCTACAGGTAGCCCCCCACATACCCGGATGACATCTTCACTTTATTTGTTGATGCAGCTCCATATATTTGATAATGTCAGCCTCAACCTCTTGCAGTGCCTTTTTGATTGCATATATCAGTCAGATTTTCAGAGCCCTTTCCTATTTACAAGGACATCTAGGTTGTATTTGTATCTCATATACTCAGATATTATTGTACAAGTCCTGGCTATTATCCTAGGAAAAATATGTATGTGGGATTCATTATCATGTTGTTTATCTGGATCAAGTTTATGCGAGCATATACTATATTGTTCAGTCCCTTGTTTACTGGACTCCTTATCTTTTTTACCTTTCCTTGGCAGGCATAGGTATGCCTCCCCTACCACCTATAGTAGAGGTACTCACTCATGAAAGACACTTGTCACACCTGTAAGTCTCGCCTCATCAGGGTCTATTCCTTTCAGCACTTTGGTCTACCTTACACTTCTCTCTCTTTGAATTCCCCTTGCGTGTCTAGTGATTGAGTTCTTACAACTTACTTTAGTCATACAATTAGCTCCTAATGCTCACATGCTGGGGGAAATCTGTTACACCATTTTTTTGTCATCTAACCTATTATCATTAGATGGACCCAAGTACACCATGCAAGACCAATTTTACCCTAAGTAAAATTGCTTCCACTATGAAAATAACTTAGTAAACCACCTTTGTTAAGTTGTTTATGGTCTAAAGAGGACACCCCATGAGGAAATATTAAATAAATCTACATTTGTTTGGTTTTCCTCAAGGAATAATTAGTTAAACAACAGTTTAATTAATATTCCTGGTTATATTTAACCCAAAACAAGGAAATTAATTACATAAATCATTATTTATCTTATTATTTTCTAAAGAATAATTATTTAAACCTTATTTAAATAATATTATTTGTTAAATATGAGTAAATCACCCATAAATAATTAAATAAATCATTATTTATTTGATTATTACTCAACCACATCCTTTTTTTTTTTCCACAGAAAAAAAATCGAACTTTCTATTATAAATAGATAATCACATAGCATATGCATAGCATTTCAGAGCAGCTCCATTTCTCCTTTTTTCCAAAGGGGAATGGTGGTCTCAAATACCTTATAACACCTGAACGTATTGTAAAAGTAGCCTGTGCATGATAAGAAAAAAAGAAGCACCTCCAATCAGTCATCATCTCCCGGTGTGATCCCAAAACAGAGATAAAGAAAAGAGGATGTAGTGCCTACAGAAGCATAAGCTTCCATTCCAAAAAAGGGGAGACCGGTAGTAAGAACTATCCCAGTCTCCAGATATTAGAAAATATTTTTAAGTTGACGTCCCAAAACCTCCTTACATAAGGAAAATAGTTCTGAGGCATCAAAAGTTATGAAACAGTTTTATAAGTTTGTAGTAGAAACATAAGAAAAACATAAGCAGTTGTTTATGTACAGGAGTAGAGTAAAACATAAAATTTTTAATCAAAAACAGGTTGTTCCAAGGAATGAACAAACCCATTTTCCATCTCTGTCACTGTCCAAGTCCCCATATCTTTTTGAGAACCTTATTTAGATAGGCATTCTGCATCCTGGTTCTGTTCCCTGTAAATGTGGCAAATAGTGATGAGAGTAAAATAACATTTGATCTGATAAATATCTTTAAGAAAAGGCAACAAAATATAATTTCTACACTGTTGAGTCCCATTAAACCAGTTCAAAATGTTCTTAGAGTCGCCAAAAATCTGAATCTTCCTCAATTGTCCTGAAATCAACCAGCAGAGAAGAAAGTGTAGGGCTTTAAGTTCAGCAAAGTTGTTTGAACCTTGCCCAAGACCCTTTGATGCATGTAAGGACTTTTCTGGAGTTTAGTCGATAACTAGGCTAGCTCCGCATGTCCCATTCAAGTCAGAGGCACTATCGAAGTAAGCCCATGGAACCGATTCCCTGATGACTTATGGCTGAATGAAGCGAGGAGGGCATGGACCAGATGGAGTTGGAATACTATCATAGATGGCAGCACCTTCTGTAGCCAATCTTCCAATTGGGAAGGATACTCAACCACATTCTTAAAATGATAAATAAATCATTTATTTATTTATTATTTACAAATAAAGGGATTTGACCCCAGTCAAGTTCCTTTTCCCTCCAACAAATATAATAAAATATTCTATAAAATTTGGATCTTGATTTGGTTAATAATATTTTAATTATGCACCAATATCTAGAATAACTCAATATTTTGTTATGAATAGAAGAGTTTTCCCATTCATTTACCACCTTTTGTTGCCTAAATATCACTCTAGATCTATACTTTTGGTCTAACTATTGATCCACCATCATAGTCATATTTTGCTACCATTTTTGTTTGGATTTTCTACACCATCAAGAGAGAGAAGTTTTAGATCTGAAATGTTGAGGACTTACAAGAACACCTCCCATTGGGGAGAACTGGTAACACCCTTCTTTGTTTTCCTCCCAGGTGCCCCTAATACAAAATTTATTCAACATATTCTTTTCTTTTCTATTGGATGCATGGAGTAAATCTTGTTTTTTCTACTGTTTAATGTCTTCTAATGCATAGATCTAGATTTTTGCAGCATTTATCTTGATCACCTAACTGTAGATCTGAAGATATTGGTAGGCACCTTTGATGTTAGGGTTGTTTTTTATGAATAGCTAAAGTGGTATTTTTTTGTACGCTCGGAATTAAGATTCATACTAACACTTACCATGACTTGTATTCCTTCAATTCAGGAAGAGTATGTTGTTTAGGCCTTATTAAGTATTTATTAGTTTCCCTTGAGGAAATTACAACAAATAATGTCTTGATGGATGTAGTGGTGGCTGATTTACCACCATGGTTTGGTATGTGTCTTTCTAGATCTTGGGGAGCAAAGTTGAGAGGCACTCTCCAGCTAGACTTCTCTTATGCCACCATCCTTGTTTTTGGACAATTGAGAAAGTTGTACCAAGAAACAAAGATGAAGTACATGATAACAAAAAAAAGAGAGGCCTAATAATCATCCAATAAATGTTGTACATGCTAATTTAAATCTTTCATTTTGTTTAATGATATTGGTTTGAATGATGTAGATAGTCAGCTTCTAGAAATAGAAGGTGTTTGAGAGATTCATAATTGCATCAAAACAATTTTAGAGAAGGAAAAAGAGAATTTTCCCAATGGTTCAGAGCAACCATTTGATAAGACAGAGGAAATTTCAAATTAGAATCAAGAAGCAGTCCAGACAGTTGAGACAAAAGAACAATCAGAATTCCAGCACTTGGAGGATGAAAATGGTCCATGGTCCATGGATTTTGATGGTGCCTTGGGGAAAGACGAGCAAGCATTGGAATTTGGATCTGCAACCCTCTTCATGAGGCTGGTAAGGTTACTAAGAATGTTAGATTATGTTCATACAAACTATCTTTTGATTGTTCTAACAAAAAATAAAAATATGAAGCATTTATCACTGATCTGAAGACTTTGAAGAAGTTGGGTGCAAGAATAATTTCAGTATATGGCGACTCCAAACTTTTTATAAAATAGGTGAAAGGGGAAAGCCAGGCTAGGAATCCATGAATGGGAGCATACAAGGATGTTGTACTAGATATCCTAAATTTTTTTCCAGAATATAATTGTCGGTAGTACCATGAAGTTAGAACCTCATGGAAGATTTACTTTGTACAACAACAAGCAATTTCAGAATCTTGATATTTTCTAACAAAAAAATTTCAATTCATGTCAATCATCAGCCTACAATTCCTGATAACTTGCGATATTGGAAAGTATTTTTGGATGATCAACAAGTTAATAATTTTCTACAAAGTGAAGGTCATTTCGAGAAATGTGCAATTGACAAAGTTTATTACAAGGATGATCAGGAAATCGAAGCACCTCAGTTTGATATACTAGAGCTGAAGGAAAAAATATTCCAAAAGGTGTCATACCTATGGAAGAATTGTTCGATCATGATGATGTAGAGAGGAAGCCAACATTGGTTCCTATATAAAAATGTTTGGAGGACATAAAAATTGAGACAACGGGCAAGCCTAAGATGGTCAAACTGTCCAAGTCTTCTTCTCTCGGGATAAAGGACAAGTACATTAATTTACTTTCTTAAATTTCTGATGTTTTCGCATGGGATTATGTAGACTTAAAGTTCTATAATAAACACATCATACAACAAATGATTCCAATTAAGCTTGATGAAAATCCCTTTTGGAAAAAGTTGACAAGGATCAACCGAAGGTTGGTGCCATCTATTGAAAAAGAAGTCAATAGTCTCTAGAAGTCAGGTATCAATGTTCCTATTAGGTTTTCTTATTGGATATCTAATTTAGTCCCTATAAGAAACAAGATTGATGAAATAAGGATTTGCATAAAATTTATAAATTTAAAAAACGTGTCACTAAAATATAATTATCCCCTTCCCAAAATGGATCACATCGACTTACAAAGATTGGTTGGGTCTTCCTGAATGTCTTTGCTTGACAGATATTCAGGGTACAATCAGATTTTAGTATGTGAAAGATCAAGACAAAATTGCATTCATTACACCTTGGGGTATGTTAAAATATGCAAAGATGCCATTTGGACTACATAATGCAGGGACTACCTTGCAGCGTGAAATGAATATATCATTTTCAGATGAGAAAGTTGTTTTCCTAGTGGTATATTTAGATGATTTGACAGTTTTTTCCCATTCAAATGATGAGCACTTGTATCACTTAAGGATTGTATTTTAGAAATGTAGGAAGTTCAGAATCTCTCTTAATCCAGAAAATATCCTTTTTTCCATGGAGGAGGGAAAACTTCTTGGTCACATCGTCTCTAAGGATGGAATCTAGATTGGCCCTTCTCGGGTTAAAGAAATTCAGCAGAATGATTTTGCACAGAGTGAGAAAGAAATTTAGGATTTCGATGGTAACATGAATTTCTTACCATATTTATTCCAAAATTGGCTAATCACCTTCGGGAAATGGCAAAAATGTTAAAAAAGGATAATGAGGTAATGTGGTCTGAAGATTCTAAGAAGTCCTTTAACACAGTGCAATTTTCTTTGATTACTGCCCCTATTTTAATAAGCTCAGATTACACTATTGATTTTATTATATTCTCATTCACCTCTGAGCACACCAAAGCTGCACTCTTAAAGCTAATGAAGCACAAGACTAAAAAACCCATTACATTTTTCAGTTGAACCATAAGTGTTGTATCTCTTCAATACAATATCATAGATAAATAGGCTTTGGATTTGATAAAAGCGTTGAAGGATTTCCGTTTCTATATTTTACATTCTCATACTTTCTCTTATCTCCCTAATGTAGTAGTGAAAGATGTTCTTATGCAGACAAATCCTGAATGAAGAAGAGGGAAATGGATAATAGCAATGCTGGAATATGAGCTCGAGATCAAACCCACAAAGCTGATCAAAGGTCAAGGTTTAGAAAAGATTATCGCTGAGTCAAATCTGCATGTTTTAGATATCAATCTTATTACATCATTGTCCGATGAAGAACATGATGTCACAATGATACATGTATCTAATATGTTTCTTTTGTCACCATGGTATTCTGCTATAATATATTTGCTTAAAAATTTGAATCCTCCTCCAGGCATGACTAAGAGTAAGGGTAGGCCTTTAAATTTGAAAGATTACAAATACTGCATTTTGGACAACACCCTTTATTGTGAAGATTCAGGAGGTATATTGCTGAATATTTTATTTGAGAGTGAAGCCCAAGAAGTTATGAATGATTTTCATAAAGGATACTGTGGGGGCCACATTTTCTAGAAGACCATGGCTAATAAAATATTGAGAGCAGGATAATATTGGCCAACTCTATTTGCAGATTTGTACAAAACAGTGATGAGTTGCCATGAGTGTCAAGTTTTTCAAGGTAAAAGAAAAATTATTACATTACCTCTGCAGCCCATTTCAATTCATGCACCATTGCAGCAGTGGGGACTTGACTTAATTGGAGAGATTCACCCTACTTCATCTGCACAACACAAATGGATATTGACAGAGACTGACTAAATCACCAAATGCATTGAAGCGATCCGAGCAAGGAAAGAAGTAGATCTTGTAATTATTCAGTTTATGGAGACTAACATATTGTCTTGTTTTGGTTGTCCTTATAATATTATTACCAACAATGTGGGAGCATTCAAATAAAAAAGGATGGTTGAGTTTTGTGAAAAATATAATATCTAGTTGGGGCACTCAACCGCCTACTATCCATAAGGTAATGGTTTAGCAGAGTCCTCTAATAAATCCTTGATTAATTTTATAAAGAATATGCTAGAGGCCAACAAGAAGAACTAGCACAAAAATCTTGTGAATGCCTTGTGGGTAGATAGGGTGAGTAGTAAGAAATCTATCGGAATTTTCCCTTTTCAGTTAGTTTATGGAAAGACAGTGTTTTTCCTACATCACTTGTAGTCTCAATCATGAAATTGTTGCAACAAGCCAGAAGTGAGGAGAATGATGTACAATGTCGGATCAATCAGACGGTCCATCATCAGCAGACCAGAGATGAGGTATTTAACAACACCTCAAAGCTTCATGAGAAGATAAAGGTGTATGACCATATGACCAAGGCAAATAACTTTAAGCTTGAAGATGTAGTCCTCCAGTGGGATGCAAGGAACGAGGAAAAAGGGAAGCACAAAAGGTTTGAAAAATTATGGAAAGGGCCCTACAAGATCTCAGCTATTTGAGGGAAAGCAATATTTTCTACTAAAGGAGGTGAATGGAGAAGAATGTTTACGAGGACCAGGCAATGGTAGGCTCCTTAAGCATTATTATTCTTGATGTGGTTTTCAGATTTATCATTATAATTGTAAATATCAGTTTAAATTTCATGTAAACTGTGAAGCATAGAATCACTGAATCTTGGGGCCTGAAGTGAAGGATATAAAGTTTCATTGGTTTTCTGTTTTTTTCAAATTCAAGTCAGTCAAATTGAAGTTAGTCAAATTCAAGTAAGTTTTGAGTCAATTTTAAATTAATTTTTTAGTCGGTTTGAGTTTGTCACAAATCATTTCCATTTTTTAGTTTTCAGTTAGTTTTAGCATTTCACTCCATGCCCAATCAATAGGCACTTGGTCTATGGTGTTCCTGTCACCTCCAAGGAGCTACCATCCCTAGCTGGAGCCAATGTTAGTGTAATTATTTTCATCCTTCCACCATTGATCAAAATTAACACTTTCATGTCATTTAGGGGTCCCACAATTTTTTTTATTATTATTTCACTAGGTCATTCAAATATTTGGTCACCTAGTGTAGATTTTAATCAAAGTTAACTCTTTTCAAAAATTTAATTTCATTACTTTCTGGTTCACTTTATCACATGTTGAGAGTCCATTATTCATGAGTCTTTAACATTTTTTTAGTCATATCATCATGAATTCCATTCACTCAATGTTTCCACTAAGTATTAGGGTTTTCAAGCTCCAATAAAATGTCATTTCCATTGCATAAAATACCAGCAAGACTAAGAGTTATCAATAAATTCAGATTACTATGTAAGATTCAAATGTAATATTCAGTTTTTATTCCATTATGTGAATTTAATTTCATCATGTAATTTTATGTTCCCTCAATATGTAATAAGTTCATGGTTCCAAGATAGTTGCCAACTAAAAGGTTTCATGTGCCAGTAAATCTCAGAAGCTTCAAAGTCTAAGCGTTTGCAATCCATCAAATGATCAATCTCCACATATCAGAATCAAAATTGAAAGGAAAATACGTGATTTTAAAGTGAATGAGAAGAAAGAAAATTGAGTCCCAAAGGCAAATGCATTTAAATCGTCAAGTATAAATCCCATCACAAGACAAAGAAAACACTCATTTTCTCTCCCAAACACCGAGATCACACTCCCTCAACGTGAAAAATCAGCTTGCAGGGTCAAATTTCAAAATTTGGGTGGCGCTAAACTCCTAAAGGTTAGGCGCTACACTCCTAGAACTGGCGTTGCGCTCCTGGAGAAGAGCGTTGTGTTCCTGGCAGTTAGGTGCTACGCTGGTAGAACTAGCGCTGCTCTCCTCGCAATTTTCATCCAAAACATTCAAAACTTCATACAACTGAAGAAAGACACCAAAAAATGGTTTCTCCACCTCAATACAAGTAAGAAACACCATTTGTGCCATCCTAGCTTTTTCCATTTGCAGATTTAAGGTGTTAAATCTTTCATTCAAATTTGTAAAGTGCTTAAGCTAAGAAACCCTAGATTTCATTCCTAAAACCCTAATTTGTTCCCTAAACCCTGAATTCCCTTCCCATATCACATTAAACCCTAATCCTATCCCTAAAACATTAAATCCTTGTCCCAAAACTATATTTCCCAAAAACCTAGCTCCTAGACTATAAAATTTTCTAGAGATCTTCACTTATACCTGTAATCAGTTTCCCCATCTCATTTCCTAAGTATTTTAATCACATATCAGTCCCATAAGTTCCCTAATCCATTTTCCTATCCCCCCAATTTTTCCTACTCCCATCCCCACTCCCTAAACCTATTTTTCACTGCCCTTTCCCTTCCCTAGGGTTTCAAAACTAAAAACACTATGGAGGAGGAAAATAGAGATTACATGGAGCAAGATGAGGACAAAGATGAAAGTGGACCTCGCAAAGGAGGAATAATTTTGAGGCTTGAGCCCACTAACAAAAAATAACTAATGGCCTCACCTATGACTATCTCTTGCTTTGAATATTTTGGTTGCCTTGATTTCTGCGAAATGATCCAAAGAGTTCAACACCATCTTGTTTTGAGCAGAGTTTTCATCTCAAACCTGAAAGATAATTAGGTGACCCTTGTAAGTGTGACCTTCACCATATCGACGCCTATCATTTTTGTTTCCATGGGGACATGAAATATGGGTGAGAAGTGGTTTAAAGCTATATACTTGGATTACCAGTATTATGAACCTTTCATCAAACCAATGAAAAGAAATGAGAGAAAGAGGGTCTTCCCTTTTAGTTACCTTCTTGATAGGTATACCCCCATGATGAAAATCACCATGAAGTACTTTTCTTGTGAATGAAGGTTCTCTAGACTTTACACATATAATATTAGACTTCTCATGCACTTCACAAGAGTCAAGTTTCTGAATATACCATACTATCTGTGAATGATCATAGAAAAAATGGCTTAGATAGTATATAATAGAGAATATGATCAACAAATGAACAACTTCTTTCATCATTTCTTGATAAAAATCATTGTACTCCATCATCTAGATCAGTTGCACATTTCGTGGGATACCTTTATTGTAAATGATGTTTTCACTACTCCACAAGGTCAGCATGATGAAAACATCCCTCCTTCATCTCATCCTTATGCATCTATTCCTCCATCAGCTTAGCCCACTAGACCCATGTCATCACCATCATCAGTATTTCAGAGTCATAATGGGTCATATAATAGAGTTATGGTCATAAAGACCAAAGAGGCTGAGAAAGTCAGATTGGCTAAAAAATATCAAAGAGGGCATAGGCAGGTGTTTTCCACACATACTGTGGGAGGGACCTTGACTTTTTCAACAAAAAAGTAGGTACAAAAGGGAAAGAAAAGGCAGAAAGTGGCAGTTGTGCATGGGGAAGTCATTCAAGAGGATGAGGACCCTCGTGATTAGGAAACATATTTTGACCTAGTCGACTTGGATTAGCAGGATGATCATGAGGCCTCCAGTTTGATTGTCAAGGAGAATAATGCCCAAATTAGAGAGCTAGAAACTAATTTTTATAGAGCTCAACTTGTCATTTCATTTATTGAGTAGGAGAATAAGCAGCTGAAAGATCACCAAGTGCTTATGGAGCTACAACTGCTCAAAAAAAAGTGAGGTAAATCCATGATGCCACTTCATTATCCTGATCAAGATGACATCAAAAGAAGCAGAACAAGACCAAAGACAAGGGGTCTTAAGAGGGCTTTACAACAACAGAATATTGAGGATGAAAAACTCAATTTTGAGGAAAGGATTTCCAAGGAAGTTGAAGAAGACAGAGAGATATGGCTTGATAAGGTCAACATCCACATTGAGAAACTCCTCCACTAGGCAAACAAAGACAAAAAAAATGCTCAAAAACATGTATAATAGGTATATCACAAGAAAGAAGGTTTGTAGCATTAAACTCAAGCAACTGTAGGAGAAACATAAGAAAACCCTAGCCAAGGAAAAGGAAGGAGATGAGCTTGACATCCTTGATGAGGTATCCCTCATCACTTATCACACTTCATCAGGCTTCGACTGGACAATTTTGGAGAAATTTTGAGAAAGTTTTTTTTTTTTTTGGTGCAACTTTTGGCAGTTTTAGCATAGTTAGACTACTAGGAGTGCAATTCCCTAGGCGTTGTGCTTCTTATAGGAGGCTATAAATGCAAAAATAAGGTAGCATTAGATTCAAAATGCCAAATTTAGTTAGGCTAGGAAATGTTTTAAGCAAATTTGGGCAAACAAGCAGGTGAAAAGGTCAAAAAACACCCAAAAAATCATGTTTATGCCCTCTTTTTGAGCTAGGCGCTGCACTCTTGACCAGCCTTGCGATATTGACTTTTTGATGGGTCAAATATTATCATTTTTGGAAACCAAGCACGAATTTGGAAACTAGACAAGACAATATTTCTAATGAGCTAACCTGAGCTCAATTTGGACATCACAAACCCCTTCAAAATTTGAGTTGAATTTGGCATTGGGCTCTTGTCACTGGCATTGCCCTCTTCACCCTTCTCTGTTTTTCCTGATATTTTCTAGTTTTCTCAGTTTAACCATGGAAAAATCATGTTTTTACCAATGAAATTGATGTATTTAAATGTAATAATGATGTTTTTGAGTTACCTAGGGGAAAATACATTAGGAAAAACTCTTTGAAAGGATTGATGAATCAATTTCACTAAAGTTAAGGGTGAGTCAGTTTGACCTCCCTACACTTTAGGTTTGTAGTTTAGACTTTTTTGGATCAGCTCCACAACTCAAGGACTCAACCCATAAGGTTTGGAGAGTTTTTTTCATGCCTATATCTTTCACTTATTGAATCATTTCATAATTTGGATGCTCTTGTATTAATCAGAGACACTGGTGTATTCATATTTTGGCAAGAATATATTGGATGGCTTCTAGCTATTATTTTGGGATTCATGTGGTACTACATTTTGGCATAGTATCTTCTTAAGTTTCACATGTATGAATGTTTTGTAATTTTTATGTTCATTCCAGTTCTACGATATGTTTGCTTCTCAAGTTTGAGAGGCATAATACATCTCTTATGCTTTATTTTGGGAGACCCACCATAATTTGTTTCAATTTCTTCAGTTTAAAAATATTTCATGTAACTTCATTCTCTTTTTAGCACCTCACCACTATGATCCATCTCACCTTAAAACCCTAAAGTGTTAGAGTGGTTACTTACCTTTCCCCATTAGATGTCTACAATTCTAGTCTTATTTGCCCTGATCCAGTTAGCTCTTTGACCTAATTCACTCATCCAACATCCAAATAAACCAATAAAAACCCATTTGCTACCATACCTAGCCTAAAACCTAATTGATCTAGCCCTCTTGGTTGTGATCCCTTGGAGAGAGCCCTCTCCTGACTAGTATGACTAGCTTCTTGCCGAGAGCTTGGTCTGTAGTTACCTTTGTTGGTCTCTTCTCAGCCTTAGAGATCTAGTGGAGTGCTAACACGAGTACCCATGCTGCATACTTTCGATGAAAACTCCTAGACGAAAAGTGAGAAATACATGAAAAGACATGATTGCAATCACATTTTTCATGTATTTCTCATTTTATCGTGTAGCAGGGTACAAAAAAGGTATGAAACATGGGTAATCCTTGGATGAGGAATCAAATTCTTCATCTAATGTGTGATCCCACTCGAAATTTGAGTAAACCCATAGTGGGATAAGTTGAAAATACATTTTGAAAAATTATTTTTTTCTTTTTTTTCCCTCTAAATTTGATGATGTAATCTAATATTATTTTATTATTTCCACTATTATTTTATAATTTCCTTAGGAGGCCAATTTTAGACCTCAAAATCCCCCTAATATTAATGACCCCACAAGGGTTACCAATCGCTACTCCTTTGGGGAGCCCACATACCACTCCTCTGGATAGCCCCACAAGCACCCACTAGGGTAGTATTCCTCTAACATCCCCACAGAGGATACCTTTGCATGAAAATGTCGAAAATAATTTCGTGATCGCAGATAACTAAAAAATGCCTTTCTTAGCATATTTGTATCTAACAGATCTAAGTAAGCTAACAAATGACCCTATTAAACATGGCCTTAATGGCATAACCATTCCCACTAAGATCCCTTCATACAGTAAAAGATTTAAAGGAAAGCAAGGTGAAGATCTAGTGAACCATGTCATGGATTTTCACCTGTAGTTTTTTTTTGAACAATATTATATACGATACGCCTCGACTATGAATATTTCAAGACACCCTTAGATGACTTGTAGTGAAATGGTATGTTTACCATTCTTCTCTATCACATGGAACCTTTAGCACCCTAGTGACATCATTCATCACTTTCTTCCAACTCCCGATTCATCATGACTCAGTAATGGAACTCCTCACCTATTTGAGAAAAGCACCATCCATTCACATATTAGACCTTATCCATGAAAGGTAAAAATGTCGTATCTTTTTCAAAGCAAATTTCAACAATAGAGTTCTACTAGACTTGTTTTGGAAATCACGCACAGTGGAAATTTCAAAATATGTGGCAAAATAATCCTCGTGTAATGAGGAAGAAGCCATTAGTAAATCCAAGCAGCTAGAGCTCATATATGCCAAGTATGGATATTTTTATCATATCCTTCCAAACTCCCCATGCCTACAAACTTATAGAGAGATACTAGGCACATCAAATACTATTGTCGGATTCATAGGGTCCTTAACCAAAATTCAACCTAACAATAATTACAAGTATCATGTGTATTTGTTTGTGATTCAAACATTTGATGCTACATAAAATGTATTGTACCAAAGATACTACCTTATTCAGCCTACAAAATTGCAAAATGTGACTAACAGGGTAAAGCTATATCATCCCCCACAGGGAGGACCATACCCTCCCCCTTAAGGAAATCAATACTCATCTAGGAACAATGACTTAAGAGAGTTATCCCATAATGCTTATTCCAATTAGGGACAAGGAAACCAATACTCTCATTTCCCCTCACAAAGAGAAAATATACCACTAGTGAAAAGTAACGTAGGGTTTAATTTAGTGAAACCCTCCCAAGTTCAAAAAAAACTGTGATATGACCAGGAGAATAATAAAAATCCTCCAAAAATGGATAATAATAAAAAAAATTATACTAAAGGGATACCTTGGATGGGTGGGTAGCAATCAACAAAACTTCCCTGCGAATGCAGCTTGGAGGAAACCTCTGAACCAAAATCTGAACTAGGAACAAACCAACAACTCTCAAAGTTAGAAAAAGACGACTAGTATAAGGACCAATCATTCTTGTGCCATATGTGGGGAGTATGGTCATTACACCCACCATTGCCTTGAGCTCCATTATTTGAAAATAATACACGGGAATAGGGGACAAGGGGGATAGAACTGACAACCTATATTAATGCAAAAACATTTCCCCCATCAAGGAGTGATTAATACTCAGCAACATCAACCACCCAAACCAAAAAATTCTAGAGGAAACACTCAAAAAATTTCTCATCGCAACATCTACATGGCAGGAGAAGAAATTTTCTTACACATGTGAAACAAAAATTATGAAGCTCCCCCAGATACCAACCCAGTGGCCTCGATCACAAACATACCCATAAAGAAATTAACCATTTCTAGGATACATATCGAACCTATGCCAAAATCGTAAAAGGTTCCATGAGGTGCACATGACATAATTCAAAAGTTTCTCATATCTACAACATAGTGGATGACTTGGCTCAATCACCCTCATCTATTTCAACATTATAAGTCTTGCAATCCTACCCATCCCAACAGAAAGCATTACTTTCCAAATTAGATGCAATCTAGGTGAAATCTACCTTTTTGACTCTTGGTTAATGGATTTTTATCTAGATAAAGCATGCCCTTGACTCCCTTCTCTAGTTGCTTTTCAAATCCTAGTTTCAATCTAGAACATCATCAATCATCTTTGCATCATGGATGAAGGAGCATCCACATGTATCATGTCAAAAAATAGTTCGGTAGAAGTTAGCATCAAAAAAATTGAAACCATCTCATATCATGCTTAGAGCATACGATGGGTGCCCACCAACCCCTTTAGTTCATTTTCAAGATGTACCAGTACATCTCGTCAGAAATACTGTGAAAATTTACATTGAAGTCTTGGATGCACAAGTATACTATGACATCATTCTTGGATGGAGTTTTACGTATGTAATGACTACAATATCATCCTTCATATTTATAGTGATGATGTTCCCCCATGAAAGGAAAGTCTTTACAATATACTAGCACACGTATTACGAGAAGAAACTGGTAACCACCCTTGACGACGTGCTACCATATGTAGATTCATATACGGAGTTGGTCACAACATACACAAAGTTTTATCTTGGCGATTTAAAAACATTCACTCTCCTCAGAACATACCCTGAAGAACCTCTTGTGTTACTAGGACAAGCCTCGGTAACTACAAGAGTTGTGTTGTACGTGATTATTCCATCAAACACCGAACCGAGTCAGCAATTGGAGCTCGACACCACAAATTTTGTAGCCACCGACTTGACATTTATTCCATTTTCCATCATCGCAACCGCCTTCTTACATCACCTTCTTGGTTTTATATCGCACCATGTCATGGAAACCCTTACATTACCAAAAATGGCTCTTGGGATGTCGGTCTAGTATTTGGCCCCACTGGCCATGTCAAGGAACTTAGGTATCATCCCTATCACCTCTACGTAGACCATCATAACTCAGGGAAAACATGTAAGGAAAATATTCAACGCCAGCAAAAATGAGAAGAAAAAGGGAAGAAGGTGGAAATTCCTATAGCTCCTAGGATATCTCCACCTTGTGCATTGTGCAATGTAGTTAGCCATCCTACCAACACTTGCCCATAGTTACAAGACTTAAAAGCTCGTCTAAATTCCAAAATAATGACGATGACCCCAACTCCACACAATATAGAACAGGTCACCAAAATTCAAGGTAAGGCATTACACACCACCCATGTGTGCACCATATATGCATAGTATGGGAATTATACCCATCATTTCCCTAAAATCTCTCAATATAGGGATGCCTTACACACATTGTCACAATTGAATTCCAAGGATCCATTTGTAACACCAATGCATATCAAGTAGGAAACATCTGAAACTATCATATACATACAAGAATCAAGTGTCATGTTCATATTGAACACTCCCAAGAATGGAGGGACCGAGTATGAAAATAGAGGCTACACCTCATGTCCCTATATGCAATTTGTGTGATGAAACTGATCATTTGATCACCCAATTCCTTCAATTAAGGACATCTAATCATTGGTACTCAATCACCCATGTTTCCCAAAGTGACTTATCTAGACCTAGATGACATACTGTCAGATCTGTAGAAGTAACCATCATGTGTGTTGTTGTCCCCACCTCCCTCAATTTTGATTTATGTTAGATTTCATGTGTTGGTTCATTGTTGACAATTATGACTTGGTTAGTTTGGACTTGGAATCTTCAGAAAATATGACAACTCAGGGGAATGAATCATCTAGGTCCATTTTGTTCTTGTTAGAAGACATAAAGCCAACAGAAATCTTGCCACTTTTTATTCACCATCAACAGAAAAAATATGGGAGGAGGACCAAACACCCCAATAATGCATGGTCCAAACCTAAACCCCAATGTGCCCTATGAGATAAAGCTAACAACCTGGTCAACCAATGTCAGGAATTGACCAGGTTTGCTGATATTTTCCACATAGTAACCCCTATCCCCCAAATACATCTCTCCAATAGAGAGAAAATCACTCACTACTATTTTCGCATATGCTCCCAATTTCATCATACGAAGAATTGTGGATTTCTTCCATGATTACGAGTAACCATAGCAGTGTTAAACAAAAACCACCCAAGGAAGTCACATCATGCCAAAAATAAGACACATAGATGGGAAAAACGCAGAAATGCACCATCTCATGACCCAACCAAGCATCATCCTCTTACATCATGAGAAGTATTGGCTTGCATACCATTTATTCAATAAGTACCTTCCATGTGTGTGACATTTTCACGAGTCCCTCTCACGATACATAATAATTCCCTATGTTACAAACATTTCAGCATCTTAGGATTCAACATTGGTTTCCTAAAGAGGAGGATTCCTTCGCCCCTTGTACACCAACAAGGTCACACGAACCCCCACTCACCCAGTACATGCCAACCATCACGGAAATTATTCTTCCATTTATTGCTGACAACACACAACATCACATACGATTCATCTCATCATCCATGGGAACCATGATTCATGTTGTGTGCTCATGATTTTTTGGTTTTGAGATCATTACAACTACCATGCCAATAGTATTATCATCGACAATGCAGAACCACCCTATATGCGCATTTTCAACCTCATCTAGTTCTACATCATCAACCTTCGAATAATATTCTTGTTTGTCAACTAGCACTACTAGTCCTAAATTCCCTCCTCACAACTTTTCACAAACCAATTCCACCTTAGATACACTTTTTCTCTCTGATGAAGATATTTTGGTGGCCATGATGGAACCTGAATTTCCATTGGAGTACATGCACCATTATTCTTTTTTTTTCTACTATAAAAATCATTCATGCGTCGAAGCACACCAACCCATCATATCTACCCCATTGAAACCAAAGTTTTCCTACAATCATAAAAAATATATTGGTTAAAAAATCCCATCCCTGTGCCTAATTCATTTGAGGAAGGTAACATGGAAATTATTTCACTTACCATTAAGGTGAATATTGCAAAAAAAACTATAAAGGTCAAATAAATCTTCCTAGGGGAAGCATTATCTCTAGAAGAAGTAGCCTCGTACACCTCCCTGTTACAAGAATACATAGATATAATTTTGTGGGATTACTCTGAGATGCTAGGCCTATGTCCCAACATCGTGGAACATCATATTGACACATGTCCTAATGCCCCCCCTTTCCAACAAAAATAATTTTAGTTACATCCATCTAAGGCCACAGCAATCAAGTAGTAGATTGGTAAATTCCACAATTCTCGCTTTATATACCTAATCAGTTACATATTATGGGTTTCTAAGACTGTAACCATCATATAAAAATAAGCCACACTCTACGTTTGTACCTACTTTCAAGATCTGAACAAAGCTTATCGAAACAATAATTACACCACACCATTCACCGACCAACTCATGGATACTTGCGTAGGTCATGAGGACTTATCCTTTATGGATGGATTTTGAGGGTATAATTAGATCCATATTCAACATACAAATGGATGCAAAACCACATTCACCACTCCTTGGGGTGCCTTCACATACCAAATTATGCCATTTGGCCTTAAAAAATTTGGGGCCACCTTCCAGTGGGCCATGAACTACATCTTTCATGATGTGGCTCATCTCATCGTCACCTATTTGGATGACCTCACTATGTGATCCCAGAAATGTGCTGTCCATTTGGAAGATCTGCACCTATTATTTCATAGATGCCGACAATATAACCTATGCTTAAACCCTCTCAAGCATGTCTTCTCTGTTAATGCTGGAATATTGCTAGGATTCATTTTTTCCGAAAAAGCTATCAGAGTCGAACCTCTCAAATTCTAGGGGATCAAATAAGTACCACCTCCCAAAACATTGAAGCAATTACAAATCTTGCAGGATAAGGCCAACTTCTTACGACGATTTGTCCCTAAATATGCCACTTTCGCATAGGGATTCCTATGTATACTTCATCAAGACATTCCCTTCCAATGGGATGAGTAGTTCCATAAATCATTTGAAGCATTACAAGACAATTTGTCTTTAGCTCCTTTGATTAGCCCACTCAACCATAATGAATGTTACACCCTATATCTATATGTGTTAGATGTATCCATTGAACATGTTCTAGTCTAGGGTAGACTGGACAACAAGGGACATGTAATCTATTCCGTAAGAAAAAAATTAGCTGGGACTGCATTGAGGTATGAACCAAAAGGGAAAACAACCTTAACCCTAGTACATTCAGTACAGTAGCTTTGACACTATATCATGCTTCTAACCACCATTTTTGTAGCAGCTATCAACCCCATTTTTTATTTTCTCACTCATCATATGATGAATCATAAATATGCCCTACGGGTAGTTATACTTAAGGAATTTGATCTGTAATTTATCTCCCCTAGAATAAAAAAGGTACTCAGCCTCTTTGAATTCATCACTAATTTCCCAACAGGGACCCAAGGATCCCCTGTTAACGATTCACTACTAGATGAACACCTATTCTTAGTGACAACAGAAGACCCTTGGTACAGAGATATCCTTGTTTTATTGAGAACTCAGAAGTTTAAACCCTAGCTCATTGGTGACGAATGAAGGTGCATACACCATCAGGCCCCCTGATACCTCCTTTTAGGGGATGTCCTTTACCAACGAGGCATCGAGACCACCTTATGTCAATACCTCACTCACAACCAAGATGAGAAAGTCATGAATGACCTCCATAGTGGGGCTTGTAGCAGTCATCACTCCGGGATGACCACTGCTCAAAATTTCATGCATGCAAGTTACTTCTTCCCACCCTTTTTCATGATTGCATCAAAGCAGTCAAAAGATGTGAGCTATGCCAATGCTACCGTCATAAGGAGTGCACCCCTCGATCTCCCCTACACAAGGTCATCTTAGTCGCCACCTTTTTTTAAATGGGGCATAGACTTCATGACTTGCAACCCCTCATCATCTGGCAACCACAACTACATAGTTGTGGTTGTCGATTATTTCACCAGATGGGTAGAATCCATGCCCACATACAACAACACCGCGGAATACATTGCTGGATTTTTGTTTAACCATGTCATCACATGGTTTGGTGTCCCCAAAAAATTGGTGTCATATCATGGAAATAATTTCAAAAAAAAAAAAAAAATCCAGGAATTATCCCAACACCTTTTTTTTCCACACGATTTTGCATCAACATATTATCCCGAGTCTAATTGTCAAGTAAAATTCATTAACAAATTCATCAAAAAAATGTTGTAGCATATTGTGAACAACCACAAAAACAATTGGAAAAACATGCTTTACTCAGCCTTGTTGGCGTACCACACAACGACCATAGTATAAAAATGGTTCACACCCTTCCAGTTAGTTTACAGGGTGGAGGTCATGCTTCCCATCGAAAGCGAAATCCCCAACCTGCACTTAGAAATTGAACTTCTCACCGATACTAAACCCTTAAATTAATTTTTGGTATAGCTATAACTCATCGATGAAAGTCAACGAGAGTCTCTCAAACATAAATAATCCCATAAGAAGTGTGTCAAAGCATCATCTGATTACAACATCAACCCTTGCTCATTCACCGAGGGATAACTAGTCCTATGTTATGATGTCACACCAGATGATTTAGGACCTAGTAAGTTCGATACATTATGGAAAGGTTGATATATATTTAAACATAGCCTCCCCAAGGGAACATATATCTTATTATAGCCTGATAGTACATGCCTAAAAAACCCCGTCAATAGGCTCTATCTCAAAAAAATTCACCCATAAATGAAGGGCCTCAATACCCTATAATGAATATGTATGCACAACAATTTTGTATGATGATAACATCATCATGGCCTCACTCTAAAATTAACGCTCTCTTATCTCATGTCACAGATGGATCATTCTGTAAACTACCATTTCGAATTTGTTGATGGTTCTTCTCGAGGTTGGAAAAATTTACATGCCACCACCTAGGCCATATATTCTCCCAACCGGTTAGCATACCTCACTAGTGGGTTGTGTATCAAGCCAACCACTTACAATCAAGTAAAATATGATGTTTTTATAGGAATTCTAAGTGATGCCTCTCTCCGAGGCATCATCCATTTACATGTATTCCTTCATTCCCAGTTGGTTGTGTCACATTTAAACTGAACCTTTCAAGTGTGTGATTCACACCTCTTTTGGAAATACCTGCATGAAAAAATAATTGTCCCTATTTTTTATCACATCACATTCACACATATACAGAGAGATAAAAGTCATGTATTTGATCACATATTTAACTATATCCAGGACTGGAATTCATCGCATATATACCATCAACCATAAGCAACACAAAAAATATATCATGAACATACAATCCATCATAAACATAAAAAAATCATAAAAATATCCATATACACATCATGAAATTCATAAAAATACATCTCGCATATATATATATATAAAATTTATATGTGTCTAGTATACAAATAATGAGTCAATAGGCTCATTGCAAAGAAACAAATATGTCATAAAAAACATAAGGGAGAATCCTTATAATGGGTGCTTTCTCCAGTACATACATAAGAAAATATAGGGCTGATCCCCTCTAGCTAGACCCTATGGACCCATATTCACAACATGACCTATAATGGTAGCAACAATAGCCACCCCAAGAGCTACTCGACACAACGTCGGGTGATGCGTCCCTGCATAGGCCATCGTTGTCTCCATAACAAGCTTTGTCAGGTCATCAAAACCCCTAGTTGGCATCCTTTGGGTCAGGGTCTCTGCCCACTCTTGGGTCAGAGGCTACCGAGCATAAGAAGTGGTGGGACAAGCCTTAGCATCCTCAACACAAGCCTCGGTAGCCTCTGCGTAGATGAGTAAAGTCGCAATATCTATAGCTACTGGAACAGTAAAGCCCTCCCTCGAGGGCTCATCCATATCAAGAGGTGGTAGTGACACAAGTGGTATAGGCCTGAGAGAAGGTATATCAGCTCGTGTTCTCCATGGGGCATGTGCTCCCACTAAAATACCCATCCCGATAGGATGATGGCCTACTAGGTAGGCCAAAGGTCATCCTACAGTACCTGCATCTACATGTAAACAAACATGGTATCAGTGTCATAATAAAAAACACATACATAAATACATGTAAATAATACTCAAATGGAGAAAAAAATAAATATCATGCCTACCTTCCCCCAATCGTAATTCAAATGAAGAAACATGTCTGGGTCACCATGGAAGTCCACTCCAACATAGGGAAACTCTAGGATCCATTGAGTATTGGAATCAAACTAATCCTCCATGATGAAGTTCCAATATCTCCCTACTATCGCCCCACCATTTCAAGGCATAAAGAGCACCCATCTCTGCATCTGAGGACCCCTCAAAGTGCCATGCAGTATTGCAATAAAGCGTCATAGCATGAAAACACTCTCATACATGATGCTACAAAAAAAAATTGCGTAGCAGTATGTCTTAGATCTACCTTGTTGCAACTGAGAAAATTGAAATATCGTACCACGATAAACTAGTGGGCATAGTCAAAAAATTTACTCACGTGCAGCTACCACAAAAATTCTAAATGATGCCCTAATACCATATGGGGCAAGGATGACTCAAACATAGTACAATAGAAACATCAATACATCCCTCTTCAATGGAATTGGACCCACAATGATGCTCCCCCCTGCCTAATGCTAGATTTTCACCACCCCAGGTGGCAGTGGAAAAGAGAATACCTCCCCATGAGGTAGAAGACTGGTCACAAAGTATACATCTAGTTGAGGTGATATAGATAGCTCAACTTCTTGTACCACCATAATCTACCACTCTATCCCAACAACGAACCAGGAACTCTACAAATCTATCTTAAAATCTCAGGATGTAGTTTTGAAGAAACTTCAATAACCCCCACCTTTCCAAAGTCTCGCCAACTCTTGGGTCTTGCGCCACCTCAACACGAAGGATAGTACAATATCTCTCTCTACAGAAAATATTGCCATGGGAAAACATAAAAGAAGATATGTTTATGGCCCCAAGAAGCTAGAAAAATGAAAACATTTCTTAAGTATGACCAAATTCCTTTATCGTACACAGATGCATATACTATGTGTTTGTGTGTTGAAAAGGTGTGAATTTCATGTGTCTGTTCATCAAACATACATATCAAACATCATATTCAGTCCATGCATATATTTTTCACATAGACATGAAAAATATGCATCTATGTCTCACACAGATGCAACATTCGACATGCCTACATTAGGTTTCTGTACAGGGTCATTGCGTGAACCTGAAGCCTTTACACGTTGATCACGTGATTCTCTTTGAGTTGCCTACGCAGTCCCCCTAGATTTAATGCTAAAAGGTCATACACCAAACCCATATATCGCCTACCTACCCTACAAGATGAAAAAATGAAAGGGATAAGGTTCTAGCTCCTACCTGGAACTCTCTGCACCTATCATGGGTGATCTGGCTGACCACAATTACAAGAAATGCTCTAATAACAACCTCTCATCTCTCAAGCTCACTAATGCAAATGAATTGAAATAAGACCCTTTTTCCAGTTTTTTGGAGCCCATAACAAGATCTTGGAGCATCAATTCTCAAAACCACGAGAGACACAAGGATCGGTACTTCATCATATTTAGCATGAAACTTGCCATTTTAGTTACTATGAAAACTTATTTTAGGCCTGTCCCACACCAAAAATTTTATCTCACATGGCCCTCTCTTTTTTATTGATTCATGTCATCAAATATTGTTCCTATGTTTGTAAAATATGCTTTCACTAGGGGTATCGGCCACAAATGTTGCAGGTACATCAAAAACACCACGCTTGGATCAACATCCCAACATAGAAACTATAAGATTAGGTATCTTTCTACACTCAACATGATAGGCTTCCTTTTAATTATTGCATATGCTAACATCATTTCTCCAAAGTGTAACATATGTTCCATCATCTCGAACATGTTTATCATCACCTCACCATGCATATGAAAAACACCCATGACAGTTGCTAAAAGCTCACTACTCATGCCTCCCATCATAGTCATAGACCCCCATCCGTTATCAGGAGCCATGACCACTCACTTTGGCATAGGGAAAACCTCATTTATATGCCTTGATTATCCACCTCATTATTCGTCACTCCTCACATACTAAAAAACACTCTCCGACCACCACCAATATGTCTAAGATAGATCAACAAGATGCATTATCATGTTTCACATTTTTCCTATCACACCCCCCACAATAATAGCTCGCCTATGTCATTTTATCTGCCTCATCACCCTCATGCCAAGAGAAACCGATCGGTCCCCCACCCTTAACAAAAAAATATTTTCCTCGCATCATCAAGCGGGACTATGCATGTTGATGGGGAACTCATCTCCGTGTTTGTACAATCTATACCACTTTTACATTCTTTTCAAAAGTGTAAAAATATTTTTTAGGAGAAATACATCCACCCATATGTTTACATTTCATACCTGAAAACAATTCTTTGTCACCCTTGGTCAAAGCTTGCACATTATTTTCCAAAACCAAATCATGTTAGTCAAACCATACTTACACCCACCCTAGTTATCCTACTAACTCTAGGACTACCCTTATCAGAATTTTTTTTTATTACTGCCACTTTCATTTATAGGTCTGACCTCAAGAAAGCTTCCCATAAGCATCGATTATAGCCAATTTTCATCATCATGCCTTGTTAACCCCATGTATTATACCATGCTTCACCCAAAACCCTGATCCCTTGTATCAACACTTGTTTTGGATGGTTGATGCTTCTTTCCTATTGACTTCACAAAACATATTCTAGGATTGAGGTATTACTTTGGATGGTTCCCCCCCAATCATGGAGCATCCTTGGATGGAAAAATTAGAATCAAAATTTCCCATTGATGACATCGATCCCACTAACATTCGATGTCAGAACCTATTTTCATGTCAAGGTGGTATCGTACTTCATAACCACTTCACTTTGCCATTTATTCGAAGACTCACACATGAATAAGAATATCTTTGAGAAATTATTAAACCATTATGCAAGGTATATTCCCAAAATTCGAAGACCCGTGCATATATTGAGCACCTAATCAAAAAGTGCTTCACCTAGACAATGCATGTGGGTACCAAATTGAACCTATTTTTTTAAAGTGGAATTTTGCTTGAGGGCATCAATATTCATCGTTAAAAACCAACAACTGGTCACTGATGACAGTGTTACCTGATATAACCAATATATGTCAAAATGTATTAACTAGTCATCATAACGAGCATGGGACATGCCTTCTTGATAGAAATAATTCTTATTTTATCACTTAAGGTTTCCTATAAACCATGGTTAGTATTTTACTTCAGTCAAGGGGTTCCCCTACTTATCTCCACACCAATTTACTCTCTCCCTCTCTCAAATTTGTTACATAAACTCTCAGTCAGAACAAAAAATGTGATGTATTTCAGCTATATGTTTCCTCTTAGACCTCATACATCAAGGGGGAAACTATTAACACAAAAAAATCGTACACTATAAGAGACATTAGAAAATTCCCAGGAAAAGGCACAAATGAGTATTTTGCAGTAGATAACATAATGGAGAGACAAAAATTTTAAATGTTCCTAAGGTTATGTAAGAAAATTTTGACTACACACAGAAAAAAAGGGAATTGTCATGGAACACAAAAAAATTTCTTCGATAGCCGCCCGATCCTAAGGATGTAAAAATGTCACTATCCGGGGCCACTTCCAACACTTGCAGAGTTGATTCTCTATCATGGCCACTGAAGGACAGTTGAATTCAAGTCACCCTGAAGATATGAAGTTGTAAAAGGAATCTCTTTTCCTCTCTTGGGTCACTGTGAGTCTTGGGCCAAGAGAGGGAATATGAGTTCAAAAATCTCTATATAAACGAGCCATTGGAAGAGAAAAGTATGAGACATTGTTATGCTGGCCAAATTTCTATTAGAGAAACACCACATTTCACTATTAAAGAAATGGAAGTAAGAGCACTAGCATGTTGGCCATATTTCTTCTAAGTAATCCAACATCTTAGTGAGAGAAAATTAGCCCCCCATTGGAGAGTCTTCATAGTTATTTTAAAAGAGATGAGAACCTTGCAAAGAGACCAAAGAAAGGGACAACCTTGCTGAGGATATTTGAGCTTCGTAGATCAAAGGATTCTCTTCAAGCGTTTTAGCATTCTATTGTATTCTTCTACCACCAATGGTTAATAAACAAAGTATTTCTCCATTGATATATTAACATGTTTTCTCCATTGATTATTTTGTTTCATTTGGCTCTTTTTTTTAGGATAATTTTTCTACATGAGTTACATCCAGTAATAATCATTATTTTATTTTTTATATTCTATCAGTAACAACACCAACTATCTTTATTATCCTTTGCAAGGAACAAACAATGGATAAGGATGTGCTATTTGGTACTCCATTTCCATAAAAAACTAAGACACTAGGGAACAAAGTATTCGCTTGGTGGTTTTCCTTTTCCTTTATGTTTGGTTACCTCCTTGACTGATCTTTGTTGCATCATCCAACCAAGAACTAACCCAAGAAGTGGCTTCATTCAACATTTTTTTTCAATTTTTGTGTCAGAAACCTCTTTTTGAGGCCCAATGAACCCCAGTGCCTCTTAGAGAGTGTTGCACCTCACCCTAGCCCACTCTGTCCCAACGTTGAAAAGTGTTGGTGTCCTCTATGCACCCATGTTGGTCCTTGTTTTTGCACAATTTTTTCCTTGGTTTTTGAGCCTCTCTTTCATAATATTTCTTTCGGCTGAGCTTCCTTGATTCCTCACTTTATTGTGGTCTCCCTAAAACCTCCATAAAGTTTTCATTTCTGTTTGTTTCAATTTCATAAGAATTGGTTTGAATTTTTATTTTTTATTGTCATTTGGTCACTTGAAAACTTTTTAATATTATTATTGTTGATCACTTGGATGAAATATTTTTTGAGTTCTCCTTCTAAAAAGTGTAATTGAATCAATAATTGAAAATTATCATCTTAGTTTTCTTCATTTTGAAAATCAAGTGTGGTGAAAAGAAAAAAATTTCATTTAGAATTTTTCAAATACATTAGATTAGGAATAGTTGCATCGAAAGGGAAATTGCATCTTGCATCTTTTTTTACACATATTATGTCTTGCATTTTGATTGTTTATTCCCTTCCTTATCTATATTTTCATTCAAAGAGAAAATATTCCTATTTTCTAATGCTAGATTTGAATTTGAGGGTATTCAGGTGACAATCGTGGTGAGCCACAAAAATGTAACTTAAAACAAAGATAAACAACAAAATTTATTGAATCAACATAAGGAAAATTTATAACAGTAATGTAAACATTTGTAGTTTTATGCTACAAACATGTTCTAGCATCATTCAATGTATGAGTTGTAGTTGCTTTATAGTCTTGCATCCCATGGGTGAAATGTTTTTCCACATATGTAAGAGCATGGGGTAATTCTCCAAATACCTTTGGTTATATAGGATCGTGCTCCACACATGAAAATTATATGGGAAATCTCTCATAAAATGGTTACGCATTACACAACACTACTACAAACTACATTCCCACTTGCCATCTAATATATTTTTGGAGTCCCCAATAGGTTGAGTCTACTACCTTGCATGTCATGATACACCTTACACAACATTCAAGGAGATTTTATATCATACATTAAGTCCTTGGTTCACCAATGTGTATATTGTATTTCATGGTTGGTTGGTAATCGTTTGTGCCTAGATTACCCTATTTTTGATTTATTTCTTCTTGTGTTAATAAAATTTATTGTCAAATTTGGAAGAACAAAATCCCCCTCCCTGTCATTCACGTAGACTGAAAAATAACCCTCCTCTACCTCCAAAGGATACTCCTCACCGATGTCCAAAAAATAAAAAATAAAAAATACCAAATGAGGAACATCACGCACTATGTTTGGCCCTCCTCATGATACTGAACTGTCAGAATCATCTGTCCCTTTGAGTTCTAAACCTGAGAGTACATCAATCCCTAAAATGTTGTTACCTACGGTCACTGAACCTGACCTTCCTGATTCATACACTTTTTCCTGAGGTTATTAAACCTGTGGAGCCTCAACCATCCTCGACTCACTTAGAGGGACCTTCCTCTTCTCTTCCTTTGCCTCAGACAAAAATAATGTATATTGTGCCCGATGGTGAACCTCTTCCATAAAAAAGTTTTAGTATTTAAGACATACCTCAAGAAGAGACTCATCCTTTTACTCATGTTCTTTGGAAACAATCTTCATTGGGATTTTCAACCATTTCTAGAGTCGATTCAAGCTACCAACCTCTATCCAACACTATGGTCAAGACATAAAGTGTCGCTTCCTCATCTATGTTTGCCACACCACCAGAAATTCATTTTTATGGTTTCCTATCCATCCCAGTTGGTTGTCCATCACTATCCAGTAGCTTTTCTAGTGCGGCTTCTAGTCCTTGGACATCTTCCATGTCGTCTAATTCCTGAATAATGTATGGTACTTTTCTTATGAATTCCATACATTATCCTCCTCTTCATCTAAATATACCTATAATAGAGCAATAGGTTGGTGCTTATATCAGTCGAAAAATATACCCTCAATATCTGAACTCTCCTTATGTTGTGTAGCATCCCTCTAGGTCATAGTATCCTCCATTACACTCCTCTCTTTATGCACAAGGGAAACATGTTGTTGGTATAACTCCATATGGTAATCCACCTAATTATGGTACTCCTTATCCTAGAATAGCTGCTAGTGTTTGGAAAACTACTTCCCTCATTCAACCTGGTCTGATTTGGGATCGATTACTGAATCCTTAGGTTGCACCATCCTCATCAAAAATTCCTATCTATTTGTTAACAATACAATGAGCTCAAATACATGTGAGCCAACCTTTACAGCCTATTCTAATGGTATATCGTTCTTCCCAGGGACTACTTTGTAAAAACTTGCAAGGTGTCTTATCTTCTCAATCGATTGCGTAAAGTTCTCCTCAGGTTATGGTAGGTGAAATTCTTCAAAATTTTCCACAATCTCAACTGAACCTACCATACAAAGGGGAAATACAAAATATTTTATTAGAAAACATTATGTACCTCATCAAGCGAATTTTTAAGGCCATAAAACCATACCCAACCATTCCAGAAACTTTATCGCCATCGTGGAGCTGGGAAACAACATCACGTGTATGCTGGTTATCAGAATCCTACATATCCTGGTAACTAGGTTCCTTATTATTAGAAACCTCATTATCCATGCATGCAAGTACCCATTGCTAAGGTGATTCATTCTTACCTAGTTCATCCTCCTATGAAATTTAATCAGCAGTTGCCTTTTGTGGTTACTCTCGAATTACATGACTTAACTCATCTTACGAACGACGTGATCACTCATTCGCCAGGGTGGTCGATTATTCCCACAAAGTTGCCATATGATATCCCAAAATTAAATGGTAATCCTGAAGAAATCCCATTGATGCATGTTATGACATATCATCTATGGTTTTCATCCAAATATTTCAATGATTATTCAATTTCACTGCGTCTTTTCGAACGAACACTTACAAGTACGAAAACTAAATGGTATATTGTGTTACCTAGAGCATTGCTTCATGATTTCATCACTTTAGCGACCAAATTACTCACACATTTCCAGTTTCCCATCAAATGAGAAACTGGAATACAACTACTCACTAACATCAAAAAATTAGATTCCACTCACATTTTAGATCACATTCATGAATGGAGGTGTCATCGCCGGTTGGTCAACACCTTTGTTCTCAATTAGTTGTTGGCGGAATGGTTCATAAAATATTTGTTAGCTCCAATAACAAAAGATGTGGCTAAAAGTGTATTCATGAATCAAGATCAAGTGATTTCTCATGCTAAATATTTATATTTGGTTTATACCCAATCAGGCACACTCTATGATAACATACCAAATGCTCTGCGACCTTAAAATAAATTTTCATCTTTCACCTAGTAAATAATCTCATGTCATTGATGGCATTATTGGTTTTTCTAGTTTGTGATTAGTGAGGAAACCATCTGGTATATCTCTCTTCGCTCCTGCTCAAAACCCTCAATCCCACCCTCCTGTAGCTTCTACTTCCGAGATAAATTCCATTTCATACGATAAAAGAAAATATCAAGAGAAACCTAGAAGCACTAAAAAAGATAAATGTAAGAAAAAAAATATTCCTCACTACAGGATAAACAAAACATTTGTCTTGCAATGAGAAATGAAAGCCTCGATATCCATGCTTGATTTGGAATGAGAATCACTTTATGCTTAACTGTTTGCATCACACTAAAGTGAATCAGTTTCTTAAACCCTCTACTTGTCCTACTATGTTGACTGGCCCATTTCCCAATTAGGAGACTTGTATGGTTGCTCGAGACCACTCTTCCTCTAACATTTTTTTGATGCTTTCCTCCTCAAAGCTAAGTTTTGATGCTTTGGTGGAGACTCAGAACAAAGAATATGGTAACTAGAATCCACCTAATGGAAATAATATTGATCAACCTCCGAGTTTTGCACCATTCTCATCTAATTATGTTCCACCTCTATAATTGACTATGAAGCCTATGAAGGGTGTTATCAATAATTCTGCTTACAACCATCACTCAAGAGATTCCCAAAATTACAATGTGGTTGAATACTAGGCTTAGTCTTCATTATCTATATCTACTCTCAAGGTTTTACAAAACTTCCCCAAAATAATTCCTTATTGTCAACTATTAGATGTATGGACCCATCAAATTCCAACCTAGTGGTTTTCTCTCATCAAAACCATACTCCTCCACTTCTAGCCGAGTTATATTTTATGATTCATTTCATTTTACATGGTAATAACATTCATCACTCTATTGTGGATGAGGGAACCTTGACCCGCATCATGTCTATGACTTGTTGGAAGGTGATTGGTTCACCTCAATTGAATCAGTCGACCAACACATTAAAAGCCTTTGATGGGATTTTGAATTCCCTCAAATTGGAACTTGGGGGAAAAACCATCTCCATTAAAATAGAATTTATTCAATGACCTCTTTTATTACAATATTCTACTAGGACATACATCAATTTATGCTATGGTTTTAATCCTTTCAACTTAATTCTAGATGATTTCCTTTCCTCATAAAGGCGGGATCATAACCATAAATCAACTCGACTTCGTTTCCTCTAATTCCAATGTTACCAAAAGTGTCCCTCTTGTAGAGGAAGCCCTACATTCCTATCAACATGTTGGAGTTGGATTATTGATGGATTCATTGCTTATGGGGAAATTTTCCCTCCCCCCCTCCTCCCCTTTCCAAATCCCCAACTTTTGTTTCTTATATCAATATGATATCATCCTCTATGATTCTAGATAATCCATGGATTGTACCGGATGAAACTAACTTCCAAAAATTTGGGGATTGGATGCTTCTTAGTGCCATTGAGAAAAGTTAGGAAACCATATAATTAGATTGTGCGGCCCATATTTTTTATTTCATCAATTGGGTATCTATGGATTATTGCATGCCATTTGATCTTTTCTCACATATATTCTCAACTCACAAATGCATCATGGAGATCATAATATCAGAATATGTGCCATGGGAAGAACATGATTATCATTCCCCCCTTCATGATTCCATAAAATATAATATCAATAGCCTGTATCTACCTAATTTAGTGGAACCCTTTGTGAATTATGTTTCCATTCTTGAGAGAGAATTTGAGAATAACCTCTTGCATATCAAAGAAACCATTCCTCTTAATATTTAGACCAAAGCAGGAATAGTTGAAAATATTCACATCAAAGCATCTTGCTATTCATCTGAAGTCGATACATATCGAGCCCTTTTTCTTGAGTTTAGATGTGTATTTTCCTCTACATACGAAGAAATTTTAGGTATTGACCCAAACATAGTGGTGCACAAAATTAAAATGTATCTTGATGCCAAACCCATCCAGCAATGCCTTCGTCAAGTCCATCTTGAGAAGGTTCTCAACATAAAATTTCAAGTTGAAACACTTCTTCAGGCCGGTTTCATATATCTCGTTCCTTTAACTGGTTGGGTTTCAAACATAGTCCTTCTCATGATGAAATAAGGGACAATTTTTGTATTTGTCGATTATCGTGATATTAATCAAGCTTGTGTGAAAGATAGTTACCCAACCCCATTTACTGACGAGACTTTTGAGGATTGTGTTAGTTGAGAGATCTATTCTTTTATGGATGGATTATGGGGTTACAATCAAATCAACATTCTCTCAAAGGACCAACCTAGAAAATTATTCATTTTTCCCCAAGGTACTTTCACTTATAAGAAGCTCCTATTTGATATCAAGAACATAGGGGCCATGTTTCAACGTGCGATGGATTATGATTTTCATGATATTAATAATATCATGCAACTAAATTTGGTCGACGCGTTTCGAACCAACCAGTGTGGTTGATCATCAGGACTTGATGAAAAATCTGATCAGGAAACCCAATTAAATAGATACGAAAGGCTCCAACTAGCCATTGTAAAATAATGGCTAGTATGACTCAATCTCTATCAAAAAATCCAAAAAATCAAAAAAATGTATGTAATATTAAGTTTTTAATGATTAAAGCTAATAATTTGAATATTATTTATTTTTTTAATTTTAATTTTTAATTTTTATACAATAAGAATTATTATATATATATATATATATATATATATATATATATATATATATATATATATATAGATAGATATAAGTAAATATTTATTTATTTTTCTAGAATATATAGAATAATTCTTATCGTATAAAAATTAAAAATTAAAATTAAAAAAAAAATAATATTCAAATTATAAGCTTTAATCATTAAAAATTGAATATTACATAATTTTTTTTGATTTTTTGAATTTTTTGACCGAGATTGAGTCATACTAGCCGTTATTTTACAACAGCTAGTTGGAGCCTTTTGTATCTATTTAATTGGGTTTCCTGATTAGATTTTTCATCAAGTACTGATGATGAACCACACTGGCTGGTTCGAAACGCGTCGACCAAATTTATTTGGATGTGATTTTTACTGAAATATTTTTTATCACAATTTATGGATCACAGAAGAAATATTTCTAATATCATGCAACCTTATTTGGATGATCTGCATGTTCATTCCAAGCATCGCGCTTATCACCCTCTACATTTATGGGCCATTTTTCTCTGTTGTAGGCCCTATAACATTCGACTTAACCCACACAAATGTGTGTTTTGTGATTGTTTTGGTTGACTCCTTGGTTTTGTTATTTCCAAACCAGGAAATTTTATTAATCCTCTCAAATTTCAGACAATTGTTGATTTTCCTACACGCTCCTCCTTAGTTTGGTGACAAAGACTCCAAGTGAAAGCTAAATTCTTGAGGAGATTTGTCCCTAATTACGCCAATATGACCAAAGCATTTACTCAGTTACTAGAGAAAGGGATTCCCTGCCATTGGGATGACATTATACAGAAAGCATTTGAGCCTTTAAATATGTACTTGTTCGGGAATATCTCTTATATACCCCTCACTATTGGCACGAATATTTCATTTATAGTGTTTCTTCCATATCTACTATAGATATAGTGTTGGTCCAAGAAGAAAACATTGGGACTGAACATCCCATATATTATCAAATTCAGAACCTAAACGATACCGATAATAGGTATATTCATGTCTAAAAGTTGGCTTTGGTAGTTTTTCAAGCCATCCAAATATCTAACCATTACATATTGCTTTAGAAAACTACAGTTGTTTGATATTTCAAGTCAATGACATATATACTATCTCATCAATTTTTGGTGGGTAAGTACTTGAAATGGATAATTACTCTCCAAGAGTTTCACTTGGTATTCATCAAATCCAAGTCAAATAAATCCCTATTTTTTGTTGAACTAATGTGTGATATTCCCTCCCTTGATGAAGAATCTACATTTGAAGATTCCATTCCTAATGTGTCATTGTTTATGATATCATCATCTGACCTGTGATATGGATATTTCATGATTTATCTCCAAACCCAAACTTTTCAGCGTAATACCTCTCGCCTTCACCAACGACATATCCAGTATTAGTTCCTAAATTATCTGATTATTAGTGACACCCTTTACCATTGTGGTATTGATATGATTTTACGAAGGTGCCTAGCCCTTGAGGAAAGTGATAAATTTTTGAATGATTGTCATACAAGAGCATGTGGCAGACACTTATCTGGTTACGCTATTGCACAAAATATCTTAAGCACTGGTTATTTTGGCCCACCATTTTTCGCGATTGTATCCTTGCAGTCTAGAAGTGTCATGCTTGCTAGATATATGCTCATAAATTCCATGCTCCATATGCTTCACTGCATCCCATTATCGCCATTGGTCCATTTGTAAAATGGAGTAGGAACTTTATGACATGTAACCCTCACTTGGCTGAGCGGTGTGATTATATCATTGTCGTTATTGACTACTTTACCAAGTGGGAAAAAGTGATGCATACATTCAAAAACAGTGGTGGAATGACTACATACTTCTTTTCCATCCATGTAATTGCTATGTTTGGTGTTCCAAAAGCGATAGTTATAGATCACGGGAATCATTTTCGGAACCATATGATGCAGAATTAGTTGCCAAATTGGGACTTTCACATGAAAATTCCACTCCCTATTATCCTCAGGCTAACGGACAAGTGGAATCTATAAAAAGCATTCTTGAGACTATGCTTCAACATATGATAAGGGTCCATAAATCAAACTGACATTTAATTCTCTATGGTTCCTTGTTGGCATACCAAAACTCAATAAGGACTTCTACTAGATTCACATTGTTCTAGTTGGTTTACAGTCTGGAAGCAATGCATCCCATTGAGTGTGAAATTCCATCAATAAAACTAGCTAGCGAACTTCTCCATGCTACCTCAAAAAAATAGGAGCATATTTTACTCCTGAATCAATTGGATGAGACCCGAAGCGATACTATTTTTGCTGACAAAGCTCACAAATGACACATCAAGGTGCAATATGACAAAATTTTCAAGCTTAGAATCTTCTCAGAAGGAGATATGGTCCTCTTATATGACCAGGAGATTGATAAATTAGGCCTAGGAAATTTCCACCTTATGTGGTTAGGCCCATAAATTTTCAAACGTGTCCTAGAAAAATGGGCTTATGAGTTAGTATATCTTCATGGAATTCCATTTTTGCAGCCTAGAATTGGGATTTATCTCAAAAAATACTATGCTTGATCCCATGCTTTGTAAAATGTGTACATACTATCTATATGTGTGTCGAGTGTGTTTGCAATGTGTTTTTTAGAGTTTCCCATGGTTTATGTTGATTATTATTTACTTTTGTCTGTAGATGTCAACCTCTCTCGAACCCTATATTGGTTATGCTGATGGTGCTAGTCGTAGTACTTGGAATCTATCCTCCACAACATGAGCCATATTTTCTCCAAATGGTGAGTGAGTGAGCTTGCAAGGTATTTTCATTGGCCACTCTATGAATAACATCGATGAGTATAATGCAACGATTTAACTACTATCTGATGCTTTTTGACATAGTATCCACCAATAGTCATTAGGCATGACTCATAACTTGTAGTACTATAAATTGCGAACATATATTTGGTTAGAAATCCCTCCATCCTTCGGATAGCTTTTAGAGTGAAATTTCTGGAAAGGAATTTGGATTTCATACAACATGAACAAATTTCTAGAAAACTAAACACTTTAGAAGATTCCCAAGCTAATTTAGTTTTAGATAGACATTTACAACAAATGTAAGTAATTTCAATTCACATCACATTGTATTCAAATTGTTGGAAATATGATGCAATGTGTTGTCTTTGATGGAAACCTACTTGATGAAGTTGTCCTTGATGGAAACTGACTTGATGAGTTGTCTTTGGATAGCAATCTATTTGTTAATGATGTAAATCTGATGTATCTACAGAGCAGTTCAGAAGTAACAAAGAAAGAAACTCCAGTAAGTGCCAGAGTAATGATGAATAAGATATGTCACAAAGAATACATGGGTTTCTAAGGGAAAAGTAGCATATGTATGCGTAAAAGTACGTACGAAGTAGCGTATGGCTATTTGCGCTCTAAATTTATAAACCAGGGGACATGACCATGGTATTGGCCCACTATATTGAGTGATGGATTATCTATTTGATCTCATCCAGGAACACCATCAGCGGTTAAGTGGTTTTGACTCATGGTATTGATAAAGGCTAAAACTATATAAGGAGAAGAGGATCATAGTGTAAGGTGTGCATGTGTAAGGTTTGTTGATGAATAAAATTTCTCTAAGGAATATCTGCATGGACAAATTCTGTTCTTAATTGATAGATCTAAATCTATGATGCACCTATGGATATGATGAAGGTTCAAGATCTCTAGATCTAGAAATAATGAATCTCTAGGATGATCTGTAAAAGAAATGATGAAGACCTGGTGCAAGTCTGATGAAGAAATTGAGGAAATCTGGGTAAGTTTATAGATCTGGTCTACTCTGCAAATTTTATCTTTTACATATCTATACGCTAGTTTGTCTCAGTAAAAGCGCATATATACTCGGGTTCGCTTCATGGAAAGCACGTATGGCAGTTAGGGTTTTCTGAAGAATAATATACACAGAAGTATATGTAGGTTGGTGTGTAGAAAAGTACGTATATATGCAGGTTTAGTAAAGTAAAAGCGCGTATGGAATCTACGGTTTTGCTGAAGTGTGTGGAATGAAATGTCTGATCTATTTTGTTGTTTTACTGCTATCTATTAACGATGTATTCATACAGATATGGGTTGTTTGAATGTTCATTTTGCTGCTGATTTGATAATGAACAAATCTAATCACTTATTGAGAAAACATGATGAAGGATGAGTGACTATCTAAAAAGTTCTGCATTGCTGATAGATTTTCTGAATTGAATGTTTTAGATCTAAATATGAGTCTAAACAGATTCTGAAAGAAAGCATACGCTAGTTGGTGAAAATAAAAGTGCGTGTATACATGGAAACTATGAAGAAAAGTCGCGTATTATTTCAAGAATATAAAGCTAGCATGCACTGAAGCATACACAGGTTGGTGTGAATAAAGACGCGTATATACGCGGGTCACATAAAGAAAAATAGTGTGTGGTATCTGAATTAATGGTTGTTCAAGGTTGAATGTGTATTTGATTATCTACTCTGAAGTATGGGTTATTTCTGATATTCTGGTTACAGTGGTATTGCTATTCTGATTGAAATTTTGGGTAAAGTATGATTTTTGATGTTAAGGGGTTGTATTGAAGATATTTTGATCCAGCATGAAAATTGATGAAACATGGTCTGCAATGGATCTAAGGGTTGAAGCCTTTAGTATGAAAGTGGAAGCTTTCTGTTGGTGCTAACATCAGGGGGTCGTAGCTCCCTTCCAGGAAAGGTTGGTAAACGAGATCAGGGGGTTGGAGCTCCCTTCTAGTAGTGGCTGGAGAATGAGAGAAGGTTGCAACCTTCTGCAGGTGGGTGCTTGCATGCTGGTATGAGTCTGTTCCAGTACAAAATTGTAAGAAGTTTTCTTTATAATAGATATTGAAGACAGAGACGACAACAATGGTGGTTTTCTCCCGAATTGGGTTTCCAGCTTAAATACTGGTGTTCATGTGTGTTTCTTATGTGTGATGGTTTATTCTATTATTACTGCACATGCTTACTGCTTACTAAACATCTGACGAATGAATTATGCAATGATCTAAGTAAAGAATTAAATGCATAATAAGATCTTTGGACATACGCAAGTTTTCTTAAGGATATTTGCGTGTATATGCGAGTTGGGTTCAGTAAAGTAGTGTATGGTTTTAAGAGAAAGAAAAAGTAAAAAAAATTTAGTCAGCTCTAAATACTGATTCACCCCCTGCTCTCAGTATTTTTCGCAACAATTGGAATCGGAGCAGGTCCTTCTGAAAAAGCTTAGCCGCTAGAAGGAAGATCAAACAAGATGAGCAATCAAGATGGAACAACATCTATCAGGCCTCCGCTCTTCAACAGAAACAATCTAATTTTCTGGAAAACAAGGATGATATCCTATGTTCAGTCTCTGGGAGCAGATGTATGGGCTATTGTTGAAGGAGGATATCAATATCCAGCCACAGTACCAACAGATCCAACGGAAAGAAAGATTTATGAAACAAATGTAAAGTCGGTCAATTCTCTATTGGGAAGTCTAACTGAATCAGAATTTGTCAAAGTCATGTAGCTAGATACAACAAAGGAAATATGGGACAAAACCATTCTAAGTTATGAAGGCGATGCAAAGGTAAAAAGTGCTAAACTCCAAACTCTTAGAATTCAATATGAGAATCTAAAAATGCATAATGAGGAGAGCATTGCCAATTTCTTTTTACGTCTTGATGATATTGTAAATTGTATGAGAAATCTAGGAGAAACAATAACCGAATCTACTTTGGTTGAGAAAGTTTTAAGATCACTAATGGAAAAATTTGAGTCAAAAGTTTTTTCTCTTGAAGAAAAGCAGGATCTTCAAAACCTCACTGTGGTGCAACTTCATGGCATACTAACTGCATGTGAAATGAGAAGAGGCGGACCATATGAATTCAAAGAATCCGTCTTTAGAGCTTCTACAAAAGGGAAAGAAGTAGAATAAATAGAAGGATCAAGGTATATCTCAGAAGAAGATGAGGTAAATTTTATAAAGAAACTCCAACTTGGCACAGGACGGTTCAGAGGTAAGCTTCCTTTCAAATGTTTTGCTTGTGGAAGAGTTGGTCATTATGCTGCTAAGTGTCCTCATAAAGAAACACATGAAAAAGGGAAGGAAGTAGCAAGAAGGAATAAGAATCGCTTTAGCACTAGAAAAAGTTACTATACTCATGAAGACAGTGATGGGTTATCTGACAGTGAGGAAGAATATGAACAAGATCTTAGACTTCTCATGGCATTTGAAAAATTATCTAGAGAATAAAAAGATACTTTTATGGATGCTTTAGAGGACAATGATTTTCTTGATGAACACAATAAACTCAAAATATGCTTAGAAGAAAGTAAAATATCCATAGAAACTCTGAAAAATCAGCTTGAAGAAAAGAAGAAACACAATGAGAAGTTAGAATGTGAAATAGTAAGTCTAAGAAAAGAAATTGAGAAACTGAAGACTTTTAATCTTAGATTTGCTAAAGGATCTGAAACCTTAGATGAGATTATCAAGGTACAACGTTCTCCTTTTATAAAGACAGGTCTTGGATATATCGGAGAATCTTCTCAGACTTCAGCACCAAATTATCTAAAAGCAGCTACAGCCAGTATACAACATTCTGCCACTCAGCAAGGGAATAAAGAATCTTCACGGGTAAAGCATGACCATCTCAATTCAAAGAACACTAACAAGAATACCTTTCAAAGAAACACCAACCAACAGGTAAATTCAAGTAGAAGATTTCATGATCGCATAAATTTCTTCTTCAATGGACAATGTTTCTCATGTCACAATTTTGGTCATAAAGTTGTTCAATGTGTTGCATATAAAACCATCATGACAAGAGAAGCAAGAAAAAAAAGGATTGATATTGGAACAAAGAAGAATACATATAACAACTTTTCTCCTCTTCAAAATGAAGTTGAATGTGCTTATTGCAATAACTTTGGCCATGAAGAATCTGAATGCAGGAGCAAAGTCCAGCCAAAAGAACATTTTCCTTCAAGCTCCAAAGTGTGGAAAAAGAAGGAATTACAGGTTGAAAATTGTGGCATAGCTTTATTTGCAGAAGGTGAAGAAAATCAATGGTACATTGATAGTGGATGCTCAAAACACATGACAGGTGACAAAAAAAAACTTCTTGCATATAGTGCTCTAGAAAAGGAAAATAATGTTACATTTGGAAATGATACTCCTGCTGTCATTAAGGGAAAAGGGTCTGTTTTTCTAAAAGAAAAGGTGAAAGCTAATAATTTCATGTATGTGGATGGATTAAAGCATAACATGTTAAGTGTAAGTCAAATGTGTGATCAAGGAACTGAAGTTGTCTTTAGTTCAAAAGAATGTGTGGTACGTGATCTTGATACAGGTAAAACAATTATAAAAGGAAACAGAACTCCAAGCAACCTGTATGTATTAAAGAACTGCAAAGAACAATGTTACATGAGTAAATCTTCAGAAAATTGGCTATGGCATAGAAGGTTGGGGCATCTGAGCTTCTCTCAAATCAACAAATCAAGCAGACTTAAAGTTGTTCGTGATCTTCCCAATATTACTCTACCTAAAAATATCATATGCAAATCTTGCCAATTCGGTAAGCAAACCAGAGTAAAATTTAATGCCAAGGAAGGATCATCAAGTAAGCCTCTTGAACTCATTCATATTGACATATGTGGACCTGTGAGGAAAAATTCACCACGTGGTGAACAATACTATATCTTATTTATTGATGATTTCTCTAGAATGTGTTGGATTGGGTTGATTAAACACAAAGATGAAGCATTTGAGAAATTTCAGATCTTCAAAGCACTGGTTGAAAATGAATTAGATCTAAAAATCAAGTGTCTTAGATCTGATTGAGGAGGAGAATATACATCAGATGAATTCCCTAAATTTTTTGACCAACATGGCATAAAAAGACAATTTTTTGTAGCTGGCACTCCACAAAAAAATGGCATAGCAGAAAGAATGAATAGAATAGTTCAACAAATGGTTAGAGCTATGCTTGATGATTCCAGAACAACTGACACATTTTGGGGAGAAGTAGCACATACAGTGGTAAATATTCTTAACAAGGCACATGTTCGTGTAAATAGTGATAAAACTCCATATGAACTCTGGTATGGTAATCCTCCCACTGTGAAGCATTTTAGAGTTTTTTGAAGCAAATGCTTTATCAAAAATAATGATGAAAAACTTGGCAAGTTTGGACCCAGAGCAGATGAAGGAATACTTCTTGGTTACTCCTCTAGGAGTAGAGCATATAAATGTTACAATAAAAGACTTCGGAAGATTGTTGAATGTATTGATGTTGTTATTGATGAGTCTCCTGCAGCCCCAAAAGAAGAAAAAAAAACAACAAATGAAGACGATGGTGACATATGTCCTTCTACATCAAATAGCAATGATATAAACAGTGAACCCAATGAAGAACCTGAAGATGATTTATCTGAAAAAGCTCCATCCAGATATGTTCAAAAGAATCATCCAGAATCTCAAATTTTGGGAGAAAAGGGATCAAGTGTACAAACAAGAAGGACTCTTGTGGGATCTTCTAGCTATCTGGCATTTCTATCCACTATTGAACCACACAATGTCAATCAAGCTAGCAAAGATGAATTTTGGATTCAAGCCATGAATGAAGAGCTTGATCAAATTGAAAAGAATCACACTTGAGAATTAGTACCAAGACCTCATGACAAAAATGTCATTGGAACTAAATGGATATTCAAAAACAAGTTAAATGAGAATGGGGATGTTATAAGAAATAAAGCTAGACTTGTTTGCAAGGGGTATGCTCAACAAGAAGGTATAGACTTTGAAGAAACGTTTTCTCCTGTAGCTAGACTTGAAGCCATAAGAATGTTTCTTGCTTTTTCAAGCTTCCAACAAATCAAAGTTTATCAAATGGATGTTAAATCTGCTTTTCTCAATGGTGATCTAGAAGAAGAAGTTTATATAGAACAACCAGAAGGATTCATTTTTGGAAATGATGAAAAACTTGTTTGTAGACTTAAAAATGCTCTATATGGTCTCAAACAAGCTCCAAGGGCATGGTATTATCGTCTTGACAAATATCTTCATCAACAAGGATTTTCAAAGGGGTCTGCTGATAGCAACTTGTACACAAAAATTGAAAATGATAAACTATTGATTATGGTTGTATATGTTGATGATATCATTTTTGGGAGTAACGAAGAATCTATGAGTCAAAAATTTGCTTCTGTCATGCAGCAAGAATTTGAAATGTCCTTACTTGGGGAACTAACATTCTTTCTTGGCTTACAAGTGCATCAAACTGCAGATGGTATATTCCTATCACAAGCAAAATATCTTAAGCAAATTATGAAGAAGTATGGCATGGAAGAATGCAAACCTGTAAGTACACCAATGATAACCGGATGCAATCTCAGTTCTCATGATGATTCTCCCACGGTGAATCAACCAGAATACAGATCAATGATAGGAAGTCTACTTTATCTCACTGGGACTAGACTAGACATTATGCATGCAGTTGGGATTTTTGGACGATTCCAAGCTAATCCAAAAGAGTCTCACCTTCAGGCTGTCAAAAGAATATTCAAATATCTACAAGGAAATCAAGACTTTGGACTATGGTATCCAAAGAATGCTGATCTCACTCTTCATGCTTACACTGATGTAAATTTGGTTGGAAATGTTGATGATCGGAAAATCACTAGTGGTGGTGCATTCTATATGGGGCCCCGGTTAGTATCTTGGTTCAGCAAGAAGCAAAGCTCTATTGCCTTATCTACTGACGCAGCAACAGCTCTGCGCAATGTAATACCCACTTTTCAAATCTTTAACAAATCGATATTGGAACAGCGGTTTAACAAATCGATATTGGAAAAGCAGTTTAACAAATCGATATTGGAACAGCAGTTTAACAAATCGATATTGGAACAGTAGTTTTTAAAACAATCACAGGTAACAAAAAATTGCAGTATGTCGGCCTTCCAAATTATCACTATCTGTTGACAAACTAGCCAGTCCAAGGCTATATTACACAATTGCAAATGCGCCTTTTTCCTATAGCTTTTTCTTCTTCACTTCAGAGAGAACACGCCCATACATTACTGTTCTCTTTTTATATGACAGTGAAAACGCCTTTTCTTAAAAATAACATTACGAGCACATACCTGTGACATTGCAGCAATTGACAATAACAATGAAAATTTTCCGATTACTCCAAATCCCACGCAATCTGTTCGCATTCGACCACTTAACATAGGTGAGCATCTCGATTGACCAATATTCAATGCATTTATTCACAATTGGCGGTCACACCATTATAAATCAGATATGTATATATCTTGTTTTATCAGATTCCATGAAGTTTTAACTGGAATCGCCACGAGAATTCGGGCATTAAACGCTCAAATGCACTAACTGTTGTAGGTTCCAATTCGCTGAGTCTTTGATTGACACAACTACCACTCCCTATTAAATTTCGATGCGAAATTTCTGGAATCTACGATCACAGTCTTTCAGTGTTCGATTACAATCAATAACGTAAAACAATACAAACAGGAAAAGTCTTGTTAACTCTCCTTAATTCCAGAATGCCGAAACAGAAAACGTGTTTCAAACTAAAACACAATCACTTCCAAGACAGAGAATTTAATACATGAATTTTCTTCCAAATTCGCATACATTGCTGCGCACCATAAAAAATTATTAATGAACAGAAATTCTGCGTTCAAATTTCATAAAACGATCTATATTACAACACACATACGATTTTCACAATCTTCTGAGCTCGTGCTCTTGAAGATTACACTCAAAAACCCCTTCTCTCCACGAAGAAAATCTCTTCGTTTTTATTACAACTGTCTTTTCCTCCTCCCTAACTACTCGATACATAATCTTCTAATTATAAAAATTCTAACAATAAACTCCTATCTATTTGTGCTCACATACACCTATTATAACAATCTTAACAATAAGATAGACACGCCTATTACAATAATAACTAATTATTTATGAAGTCGACCTCTTTAGCAAACTGGATTTTAACACACAGCAACGAATTTCACCCTGTCAGGCCACAACATGTGGACAGTCTTCCACATTGCTGGCCAGGTCCGATGCTCCTGCATCAGACTCCCGGGGAAGAAAAGATTTGTCCTTCAAACTTTCAAGACTTACTCCATATCTCTGCAATTCAGTTGTTTTCAACCAACTGGAATCTTCCATTGGTTGCTCTTTCCACTTGACCGAACACTGATAGTGAGTCTGACTCTTGGTTTTCTTTGCTCTTTCTTTTTCCTTTTTCCTTCTCTGAGCTTTCGTCTGTTATGGCGTCTCCTTGTGGTTCTTCTTTTGGATTTTTGTATAAGCACTAATCTGCAATACATGACTAAATCATCTGTTTGGAATTCCTTTTTCTGTCTCTTCATATCTGCTCATTGTTTGTTTTTGCTACTGCATTCCTGCCATCTACTTTTGTAATCTCCCTCAAATATGTTTCCAATTCACAACTGCTTGGATTTTCTTCGGCTCTAATTTCAACTCTTCTTTAGAGACTGCATATTCCTCCAAACCTTCATTCTTCAATCTGATGGTGGTTTTATATAAGGCTCGAGAATTTGTACTCATGCGCCCTTCAGCTTCTTTCTCCGGACTGAGTACTGTTGGCACAACACATGGATTAAGATTTCCACTGATTTTCCCTTTATCCATCAACATTTCCATTTGTGTTCCAGCTTCGGCATTTTCCTGCATTACCCTGTAGGCTACTTTATTCGGAAAACTGACTCCAGGTATTATATCATTATGGTGACTAATACTCCTGATGGTTAACAACTCATCCACAACAATATTAGCACAATCATTCAATAAATTCTGAATTTCTTCAGGTAAATCTTCTAAATTTGTCGAAGTTAAAATTACCTTGGGTTTTCCAACATTAGCAAAATGCATCTCCTTACCCTTCACATCTTCCTGCAACAGGATCTTCTCATTCATCAACGTAACACTGTTTCCAAGTACTTCTTTATCAGCTTCAGCTTTCAATGGCAGTAGTGTATGCTTATTCCCATCTTTCTCTAAAGTATAGGTGTTCCTTCTACCATCATGTATGGCATTTCGATCAAACTGCCAGGGCCTTCCAAGTAATATGTGACATACATCCATCGGCATTATATCACATAAAACAACATCTTTATAAGTACCAATTTGAAAATCAACCTTACATTGTTCCGTTACAAAAATCTGATGTCCTTTCTAGAGCCACGATACTTTATAAGGAGTGGGGTGTACTGTTCTCTCCAACTTCAACTTGTCCACCATTTCTGTAGAAACAAGGTTGTCAGTACTACCGCTATCAATTACCAATTTGCAACACTTACCCTTAGACTTACATACAGTTCTGAATAAAGTCTTCCTTTGAACTGGTTCTTTGGCTTCCTTAGCTTCTTCCAGTAATACCCTCTTCAGTAACAGGGACTCTTCGGCTTCTGGTGGTTCCTCTTTAGCTTCAGGTTGAGGAATCTCCTCCTTGGCTTCAGCAACATTCACGTTGCGCTGATTTGCTGATCTCTGATGAGGACAATCCCATTGTACATGTCCCCATTCACCACATGCAAAGCACCAGACATCTCTTCCTCGGCCTCTGCCTCTGGGCACGAACCTTCCGCGGCCAGAATCTCCTCTTTGTGGTGCTTTATTGCTCGCACTCCCTGCCTCATTCTGAGAGTGTTGAAATTTGGATTCAAATGTTCCCCCTTCTTTTGCCGGATTCTTACCTCTATTCCTCTGGTTTTTTTTTGCACAACAGTTTTTCCTCTGCTTTCAAACTTGCTTGATAAGCATCTTCAACAGTTTTCAAACTTAACAGGCTAATCTCATCTTGGATCTCATACCTTAGCCCATTAACATATCTGGCTACTTTCTCCAAGTCATCTTCTACATGCCCTGTCCTGATGTTTAACCTGTAAAATTCTTCAGTATATTCTTTAACAGACATTCCTTTTTGCTTCAGATTTTGCATCTGCTTAAAAAGATTCAAATGATAGTCTTTAGGCAAAAACTTGGCTTTCAGTTTGCTTACCATTTTATCCCACTGCTTGATCTTAGATTTTCCCTTTCTCGTTCTTGATGTCTGTAACTCGTCCCACCAGATGGCTGCGTGACCTTTCAATCTAGTGACTGCAAATTTTACCCTTTTATTTTCTTCAATCTCTTCATAATCGAAGTATTGATCTATGGATCTGATCCAATCCATGAGCTCCTCGGCATTTAGACTCCCTTCATACATAGGAATCTCTATTTTGGGTTTGCTTCCAACCTTCGCCAGCATCTTCATGAATTTAACATTTTCATTCTCTTCTTCTGCTTCCACATCTTCCTCAGATTCTTCTGAAGAACTTTCAGCTCCCTCATCAGGCGCTCTTCTCTGGGCTGTTTCCATTGTTTCCATTCGTTCACGCAGTCTTCGCACTTCTTCTATTAGGACTGCATTTGCTTCTGGTCTCCCTCGACCAATTCCTCGACCAACCCCTCTCCTTGGCGGCATCTTGCTGCAAACACCTGCTAATTTGGCTCCGATACCAAATTTGACGCAGTAACAGCTCTGCGCAATGTAATACCCATTTTTCAAATCTTTAACAAATCGATATTGGAACAGCGGTTTAACAAATCGATATTAGAACAGCAGTTTAACAAATCGATATTGGAACAGCAGTTTAACAAATCGATATTGGAACAACAGTTTTTAAAACAATCATAGGTAACAAAAAATTGCAGTATGTCGGCCTTCCAAATTATCACGATCTGTTGACAAACTAGCCAGTCCAAGGCTATATTACACAATTGCAAATGCGCCTTTTTCCTGTAGCTTTTTCTTCTTCACTTCAGATAGAACACGCCCATACATTACTGTTCTCTTTTTATATGACAATGAAAATGCCTTTTCTTAAAAATAACATTACCAGCACATACCTGTGACATTGCAGCAATTGACAATAACAATGAACATTTTCCGATTACTCCAAATCCCACGCAATCTGTTCGCATTCGACCACTTAACACAGGTGAGCATCTTGATTGACCAATATTCAATGCATTTATTCACAATTGGCGGTCACACCATTATAAATCAGATATGTATATATCTTGTTTTATCAGATTCCACGCAGTTTTAACTGGAATCGCCACGAGAATTCGGGCATTAAACGCTCAAATGCACTAACTGTTGTAGGTTCCAATTCGCTGAGTCTTTGATTGACACAACTACCACTCCCTATTAAATTTCGATGCGAAATTTCTGGAATCTACGATCACAGTCTTTCAGTGTTCGATTACAATCAATAACGTAAGACAATACAAACAGGAAAAGTCTTGTTAACTCTCCTTAATTCCAGAATGCCGAAATAGAAAACGTGTTTCAAACTAAAACACAATCACTTCCAAGACAGAGAATTTAATACATGAATTTTCTTCCAAATTCGCATACATTGCTGCGCACCATAAAAACTTATTAATGAACAGAAATTCTATGTTCAAATTTCATAAAACGATCTATATTACAACACACATACGATTTTCACAATCTTCTGAGCTCGCGCTCTCGAAGATTACACTCAAAAACCCCTTCTCTCCACGAAGAAAATCTCTTCGTTTTTATTACAACTGTCTTATCCTCCTCCCTAACTACTCGATACATAATCTTCTAATTATAAAAATTATAACAATAAACTCCTATCTATTTTTGCTCACATACACCTGTTATAACAATCTTAACAATAAGATAGACACGCCTATTACAATAATAACTAATTATTTATGAAGTCGACCTCTTTAGCAAACTAGATTTTAACACACAGCAACGAATTTCACCCTGTCAGGCCACAACATGTGGACAGTCTTCCACATTGCTGGCCAGGTCCGATGCTGCTGCATCATCTACAATAGAAGCATAATATGTGGCTGCCACATCATGTTGCACTCAACTTCTTTGGATGATGCAAACCTTACAAGACCTTCAAATAAAATGTTCACCTCCTATCTCCATTATGTGTGATAATACAAGTGCCATCAGTATCTTAAAGAATCCTATTATGCATTCCAAGACCAAGCACATTCCTATCAAGTATCACTTCTTTCGTGAACAAGTGCTTGAACAAAAGGTGAAGTCGGAGTATGTTCCCTCCAAAGAACAAGTTGTTGATATATTTACCAAACCTTTACCCAGGGAAGCATTCGAATATCTCAACAGAAGCTGGGAGTAGTCTCTGCCATGCAAAAGATCAAATCTACTTAAATATAGAAGATTAACTTAGATACACGGATTTCCTGAAGGACAGTCGCGTATATACGCATGTTTTTACATAGAAAACCGCGTATGAGTGTTTGCTGACAAATTTTTTGGGTCATCATTTTTCAGCAAAGCTGTGGTGCTGTTGGGTATCTCTGGCGATGTTTCAGCTTTCATATTTATGTTTCATTCACTGATATTTGATGAACATGCCTTGATGATTTGCTATTGAAAGTGTTCAGGATGCACAAGCTAAGGGGGAGCTTTAGTCATATGGAAATGATGCATTGTTGGCATTCTAATTACTTGCTATGGTTTGATCTCATGCTTGAGATTCTTTGGTCTTGATTGTATAAGTTATTTATATAACTTGATGAAAAGGTCAGGTTAAGACCTATGATGTAAAATTGTAATATTCAATCATGTAAGGGCTTCTTCAAATATGTAAATCCACTTCGTTGCATCATTGATGTCAGTATGAGTCCTTAGTGATAGGAAAGGTCATAGAGCCATGTACTTCATTGAAAAATATGTTTGAAGATTCGGCATGAACTCAGGGGGAGCATGGTAACTTCAGTGCACATCAGATCTACAGAGCTCTTCTTTCTACAATAGAAGAAAAACCTTGTTTTGGTTTTAATCCACCCTTTTTCCCTTGATGTCAAAGGGGGAGAGTATCATGGTGTTTCAATAATGGTTATAATCTATCTGTTGTGGTGATCAAACACCATCATGGTTGCCATCAAGTCCAAAGGGGGATATTTCTGGCAATATGATGCAATGTGTTGTCCTTGATGGAAACCTACTTGATGAAGTTGTCCTTGATGGAAACTGACTCGATGAGTTGTCTTTGGATAGCAATCTATTTGTTAATGATGTAAATCTGACATATCTACAGAGTAGTTCAAAAGTAAAAAAGAAAGAAATTCCAGTAAGTGCCAGAGTAATGATGAATAAGATATGTCACAAATCATACGTGTGTTTGTAAAGGAAAAGTAGCATATGTACGTGTAAAATTACGTACCAAGTAGCATATGCCTATTTGCGCTCTAAATTTATAAAACCAGGGGACATGACCATGGTATTGGCCCACTGTATTGAGCACTGGATTATCTATTTGATCTCATCCAGGAATACCATTAGCGGTTAAGTGGTTTTGACTCATGGTATTGATAAAGGCTAAAACTATATAAGGAGAAGAGGATCGTAGTGCAAGCTGTGCATGTGTAAGGGTTGTTGATGAATAAAATTTCTCTAAGGAATATCTGCATGGAAAAACTTTGTTCTTAATTGATAGATCTAAATCTATGATGCACCTATGGATATGATGAAGGTTCAAGATCTCTAGATCTAGAAATGATGAATTTCTAGGATGATCTGCAAAAGAAATGATGAAGACCTGGTGCAAGTCTGATGAAGAAATTAAAGAAATTTGGGTAAGTTTATAGATCTGGTCTATTTTGCAAAGTTTATCTTTTACATATCTATACGCTATTTTGTCTTGGTAAAAGTGCGTATATACGCGAGTTCACTTCATGGAAATCACGTATGGCAGTTAGGGTTTTCCGAAGAATAATATACATAGAAGTATACACAGGTTGGTGTGTAGAAAAGTGCATATATGGGCAGGTTCAGTAGAGTAAAAGCATGTATGGAATCTAGAGTTTTGCTGAAGTGTGTGGAATGAAATTTCAGATCTGTTTTGTTGTTTTACTGCTATATGTCAATGATGTATTCATACAGATCTGGGTTGTTTGAATGTTGATTTTGCTGCTGATTTGATAATGAACAAATCTAATCACTGATTGAGAAAACATGATGAAGGATGAGTTGCTATCCAAAGAGTTCTGCATTGCTGATAGATTGTCTGAATTGAAAGTTTTGGATCTGAATATGATTCTAAATAGATTCTGAAAGAAAGCATACGCTAGTTGGTGAAAAGAAAAGCGCGTGTATACGCAGAAACTATGAAGAAAAGTCGTGTATTATTTCAAGAATATAAAAATAGCATGCACTAAAGCATACGTGGGTTGGTGTGAAGAAAGACGCGTATATACGCAGGTTACATAAAGAAAAATAGTGTATGGTATCCGAATTAATGGTTGTTCAAGGTTGAATGTGTATCTGATTGTCTACTCTGAAGTCTAGGTTATTTCTGATATTCTGATTGAAGTTTTGGGTAACGTATGATTTTTGATGTTAAGGGGCTGTATTGAAGTTGTTTTGATCCAGTATGAAAATTGATGAAATGTGGTCTGCAGTCGATCTGAGGGTTGAAGCCTTCAGTATGAAAGTGGAAGCTTTCTGCTGGTGCTAACATCAGGGGGTCGTAGCTCCCTTCCAGGAAAGGTTGGTAAATGAGATCAGGGGGTTGGAGCTCCCTTCCAATAGTGGTTGGAGAATGAGAGAAGGTTGTAGCCTTCTGCAGGTGGGTGCCTACGTGCTGGTATGAGTCTGTGCCAGTAAAAAATTGTAAGAAGTTTTCTTTATAATAAATATTGAAGACAGAGACGACAGCAGCGGTGGTTTTCTCCCGAATTTCGTTTCCACCTTAAATACTGGTGTTCATGTGTGTTGCTTATGTGTGATGGTTTATTCTGTTATTACTGCACATGCTTAATGTTTACTAAACATCTGATGAATGAATGATGCAATGATATAAGTAAAGAATTAAATGCATAATAAGATCTCTGGACATACGCAAGTTTTCTTAAGGATATCCGCGTGTATACGCGAGTTGGATTAAATAAAGTAGCGTATGGTTTTAAGGGAAAGAAAAAGTAAAAAGTTTTCAGTCAGCTCTAAATACTGATTCACCCCCCCTCTCAGTATTTTTCCCAACACAAATGAGAATAGAAACTACGAAAAAATGAATATATATATATGTATGATAAATATGGTTTTACAAAGTGTGTGCCTCGAGAAATATATGGCTACATCGCCCATATATGAAAAACTATATGCAAATATCTAAGTATAAAATCACTGGTTCTCATGATAAAACTGCATTGCGCAAGCTATCTTGTGTGGTAATCAACCAATAGGACGAGGTACCTTGACCATATTTTTCTGAAGTCACAATGAAAGTTGATCAACTATGGTCTCATCAACCCTATCATTCAATCCCTCCACGTGGCACTCCAACTCCTCTAGGACCTCCCCTACCTCAATATCATATAGCACATCTTGTCCCACTGCAACGACCTATATTGATCCCACTACCTTCTCCTCTGGTTCTCTATATGTGTGATAGTCAAACAAGTCCAATGTATGCATGAAAAAAAAAAAAAAAATTGGTCTCAGGAACATGAAAAAACACAAAAGAAGTTGTAAAAATTTTCAAAAAGTTAAAAGTCAAAGTATCTTACCTGTAGCATCCCATTTCTCAATCTTAGGAAGAACAATCTTGGGATCATCACAAGAATCCATCCCTATGTAAGAATACTCATCAATGATTATGAAATATGTGTGCATCCTTTCAAATAAGGATGTTTAAAATATAATCGTTGATGGACCTAGATGTTTGGCCATATGGTTGGTCCACCTCCTCATCTGTGGGACCCTTGGATTGAAGGGCTCAAGTAAAATTAGTTGAGGTTGCAGTAATGGTACATGCTTTAAGGAAAAAGTGAGCAAGATGACACCATAGCCTAATTTTCTCAACTTCCCCTCCTTTTCTTTAGTACGTTGTTCCGTCAAGTTGAATAGGATGCCCTCGCTCTAGTTGAATATTGTCGGTGGTAGACATTCTACCGCATATTGCATGCATGATTTGCTTGCTAGATGTAATGTCGAGATACCTGCCAATATTACTATAATGAACAATATCGTTCTCAAAAGTATTTTGGTCACATATTTTATGTTAATTTTCTATCCCTATTAGGTATTGAAAAATTTAAGGATTGAAATTTATCTTAAAGTCTAGAAGTATTGGTCAATCTTACTAGTCCCTAATATGCAAATATCACAATTTTCGGCGACATTTTTTGTATAAATAATTAGATATATAATAATTTTATACTATTCTATATAAAATTTTGATGATTTTTTAGGTAAAATAATTTTATACCATAAAATTAGGGCCAATAAATTTTAGAAAAAGCTGGAAATTGCAAAATCTTGTTTTTAAAAAAAATCATGGAAAATTAGGCAACTTGTGAATATTAGCCCCTAAAATTTTCCCTGCTAGTAGGAATGACTCGAGGTCTACAATAGGTAGAAATGTAAACTTTCACAGTCACACCGCAACTTCTTCCACCTAGAAGAGAGATGGGGGAAGCTCGATTTAACAATCTTGTCAAAAAATAAATATCATCTACTTGTACCTTGAGTAGATTCTTTTCCAACCTAAATTTCTATGCCTTAACATCCCATTAACACACAAGGTATTTTAACAACTCCTTTTTCTTTCTCATACTGAGAAGCGAAAAGAATTTCAACAACCAACAATTTTTGAGTGCCCAAATGGTAGTCGGGTCCTTTGATGCATCCATATCTTCTGCCTCATTCTCTCCTTCTCTCCAGATAAATGACATTTTCTGATAATGAGTACTTGAAACATCCACAAAGGACCCATTAGAATCTTTCCAATGCAAAAAACCTGACAAATTTTGTGGAAAAATGGGGGAAAACCTTGGATAAATCCGCCAAACGCACCAAGGAGGCTTAGATAGATCATGCCATTTTTGACACAGAGGAGGTGCGTACGTTGCAGGGAACTTTTATGAACCCCAGGGACCTCAAAAAATTTAAAAAATTGAAAGAAAACACAAAAATGAACAATGGAAAGATAGAGAAAGGTCTCATCTCCTACCTTGATATCACAACACTTGAAATGGTTCCATGGATTTCTCACAATTAGTTGTAGAAGATCGAGGGAAAAAGGGCTCCAAATATTCATTGTTGAAGGTAATGTGTGAAATGGTAAAAATGAGAAGTCATCTTAGATATTTATGGTCATTTTCTCGTTATTTTATTGATTTTTAACATTTTGACATAGATATGCTTCATTTTTACTATGAAACATGTATATTTACTGCTTCTTGTGGCGTTCTGAGCAGGATCACAGTTTTTAACCACTTTTTACGATGTTGTGACAAGTTAATTTGACCAAAGAATAAAATTTTATCTGTTTTTCAGACTCTTTAAATTAATGAAAAAGGAACTCCTTGGAGTACTCTTTCAACTCCTTTCAGACTCCCAAAATTTGAAAATATTCTCTAGCACTCATCCTTTCGAGCTCGTAAAAGTAATTGAAAAGACATTTACTAAATATAAGTTTAACTCGTTTCTAGAATGAGATAGATTAACTATAAAAAATGAATACCTTAGTCGAACATGACTAAGAGGATATCTTGGGTATTATTTTCTCCCTTTTCAAACTTGAGAAACAATCTAAGAAAATGAACATGTGGAGTTTTCTTTTAGGCCTCTTTTCAAACCCTCTAAACATGAAAAATATGTTGAGTTTTACCTTTGCTGGACTTTTTAAAACATAAAAAAGTGATAGTCCTATCGAACATGACAAGGCAAAACCATTCCCTCTCAGGGTTTGTTAAAAATAATTGGATGGATTCATTCAAAGGATGAACTTACAAATCAAGGATATGTTATCCTCCTAAATCTTGTTAAACAATAAAGATGTACTAACTAATATGGTTGAGAAAATTGAGAAAGCAGGGGATCCCATGTTTGCTTAATGGAAGTGATTTGCTCTGAAGCGCGACACTTTCCACTTCATCTCTATTTCTATTGGGTTGGGTAATATTCTTATCTTTTCATTATCATACCATTTTCAGAGCCTTAATTTTAGTTTTGGCTCAATGTTTCCAACTCCATTCACTGTTGTTATGTGTTCAAGATAAGCGCTTCAATTGATCTCTGCTACAATACTCTTAAACCTTCATTCCATGTATTCCTTTCCTGATCTAGTTCCATATCAACATCATTCTGTGGATTCTATCTCAATCGTGATACCCATTTTTTATTGTTGATGGGGGTACATCATTGCTTTGCTGTGATAGGTTGCTTCCTGTCAACATCAGCACATCATCAGGAGGTTGAATTAGAAACATCCCTTTGGTATCTTGGTGCTTGCATACATGAATGAAATTTTTCCCCGCTCTCTGTAACATGTTTACATCAATTTCATTTAACTGAAATATTCTAAGTGGTGTTCAAAATCAGCTCATTTATTCACACCATAGTGATTTTACCATATTACCTTGAGATCCATTAACATCCTCAGTGATTTCTATCGTGTATTTTAACGAATTACATCATCAATTGGTAATCACATGGTGTCTACCATGTTTGAATCTAGCTCATTAATTTACATGGTTGGACTGGTACATTAGTTTTTCATGTGAATGAGATAGAAGACCTCGAATCCATTTTCATCCATCTGGGCTACAATTTCAGGTGTTGTACAAACATCAAAATGTATGACACATGCGATCATATAGGAAGTAATTTTTTCCTAATTCCATTAGTTGCATTTGTGGATGTATCTTTTAATCATTATACATGCTATGTTAGCTTATGATCTGAGTATGATTATGCCTCCTTCACCATCTAGGTGTCATGATAATTTTATTTTAATAGATAAATCTCGTTTGTTTCTCTTGATATCTAATTGTCACAAGGTAAAGCACTATAGCCATAAATCACTATCTTTGAATTTGTGCTTTAGGGGGCATTGTCTTATAGGCCATTTTGTCACATCCAATCAAAGTGAGCCTCCTAATGGGATCAATCAACATCCTATTCCACTTTTCATCATCTTATACAAAGCACTGAGTATGTACATTTCATCCCTCAAAATTTCAACCCTAAACATCCATATCTGAGACAATTTGAGGACCAATGCTCCCTGCAAGATTGATGAGGTACATTCACCTATAGGTTGCTACATTATGGCCAGCATTGGTCACCAATAGGTTTCCCTCCTTTGGACTTGCATTGGTTCTAGAATTCCAGTAGAATGAGTGGGATTCTATAAGCTTAACCTTCTAGGAGTTTCCATAATTTGTTTTAACTACTTACTTTGGATTGACATTCAGACCCTATCATACCATATTTTCTACTTTTCACCACTTATCCTTTGATTCTATCCCTCCATCAAAGGTGGATCTAAAGCCCTAGAATGGTAATTGGATAATAAGTCCCAACTTACCCCTCTCTCCTATATATTTTATGTCTCATATGCTAGAGGTAATGGTTGGATTTAGATAGTGATTCTTCCCTTATGCTATTACAGTAAGTAGTTATCATCTCATGCATAGGGTGACTAGAGGTGCTTATTGTGACAAGGAAAGGACGAGTTAACAACTTGAAGGAGATCTTCTACAATATCAAATACCAATTATGGTTGTAATCTTCGTCCATTTATATTATAGTGCAAATGATTATTTTCTTCCTATATGTGATGTTGTTATTTCACTTATTTAAATACCATGTTGATCTATTGAATATAGTATTTTGATGGTACTGCATACATATATTATTTTCTTAGCTTGTGTTATGCGACTATGCATGATCTAATTTTGGTGGTCTACGCTAGAATTAGAGCTTTCATGATAAAGAATAAATGAAATGAGCGACAACTTCTAAGTAGGCCTCACTCAATCATATATTTACTTTAAGGAAAATCATTCAGTTCCTTTTCTCTCCGTTGTTCTAGGTTCACCACCAAACCTAGAGGAGATACCTTTGTATACAATACTAAATCACTTATGACACCCATACCTAGATAAATTTCAAAAATCCCCACTATCTATCAATGAAATATCATATGAATTCAGAGGAGAAGAACTAGAAAGAGAGTAAACAATAAAATATTTATATTAACTAGCAACTACATTATTTTAATATCCAAAGTTCCTTGACCAATGTTGAGGATGATGGCCTTATTTGTGATCATTGAGAGTATATATTTTTCTTCTATAACTCATTATTCTTTTATCATCTCCTTTTATTTTACTATAACCTCTTCTTCTATTATTTTACATGTTTTTGTTGAAGCCATGATCGTCGTTGTAATTGGACCTTGGAGCATCTCTCTTCTTCTCACAATATCGAGCATAGTTACCATGCTTATAGCAATTGTAGAATTCAATATCCCTTAATATTATATTGGAGTTTTTTAATTCATGGGGAAGCCTTTTTGAACCATATATTCTTCTTCTTCGTTTTCTCTTCTTGTCTCTTCGGGTTTGTATTTACCTTAGCGATGACACCATATTTATTTTCAATTGTTTTATGTCGTTATAATCACTCTAGTCGAATTCTTATCTTGAATTATCAATGTTTGAAAACAATTCAATATTCTAAATGATTAATAGAAATTGTATATAGAACAATAAATGGAATTTATAGTAGAGGACAATTAAGAGCAATAACAAGAGAGACACCAAATGTTTTCAAAGACCACGGAAAAATACCACTAGGGGTCAAACCCTTTCAAATTATTCATCTTATTATATTTTCGCAAAAGTTTCAACAAACAAAGGGTACAATGTTCCAATTCACTAATAAAAATTCAAATTCAATCCTTTGAGTATATAGCAAAAAGAATCAAGCAATATCTAAGATATGAGCCTAGTAGATAACTCTAACCAAAGCAAACTTCTCCAAAAATCGATCCAAGTCTAGAGTCAATGGTTAGGTCATAGTTGTAGGGACCTAGTGATCATCCGTGTCATTGTAGCCCTTCAGTTGTAGGGAGCACCCTATGAACTGAGTGACTTTAGTTGGGTTTTCATCAAACCAACCTTCTGGCTCCAAATTAATTTCTTCTTATCATATGTGTTAGCTTGAACCCTACAATTTTAGACCTATATGAAGCAATGAAAATAAGCGAGAGAGAAGAAGATGCTTGATGATGATGTCCAAACGAGGTTGATTTGTCTTGTATTTATATGCTTCTAAGGGTGCCCAATTTTTCTTTAAAGTCGACTTTTACTTTTGTGCACTTATGGGTTATCATATTAAAAATACGTATTTTCTTAACCATATTAAATTCTTTGGCAAGGGCTAGTAGAAGTATTTCTTGATGAGGAAGGTTATCCAAAGAAGAGATTTTTTCCCTAAGATGCCAAATTAATAATATATAACCAAAGGTTAGGGTTAAATCACAATAAGTTTGATTTAAAGCACCAATGTGGCCATAATAATATATTTCTTAATATATTATTTTATAATTTATACTTATGATTAATACAATTTAATATACATAAAATTTGTTAATATGATTTATATTTTATTGGTTAGTGTTAAAGAATGAGACAAATGATAATATATATCTCAATATAATATTTTGCAATTTACAACTATATTTGGGTTTATCTCATCTAATATATATATATATATATATATATATATATATATATTATAATATATAATTTACACCCATAATTATGGTTAAACCACTATAAATTATTGTTAAGTCATCCACATGGGCAAGAGCTAGAATAAATAGACACAATCAAGCTTGAAAGGATAAACAAAATAAATGGAGTTTGTAGGTCATCGAGAGGAAAGGACGACGAATACAAAATTTTTCATATTTGGAATAAGATTTAGGTTTTGGTTTTTGGCATATTTTTGGAATAGTATTTTTGATATAGTTCGTGTGTGTATTGTTTCACTTTACCAATAAATGAACATGAGTCATGCATTGTAATAAAGTTTTCAATAAAAAAAATGACTATGCTTTCATGCAATGTGATAATGATTAATTGTGTAGTATTATAGGTATAAGAAGAGTGTTACCAATACTTGAAGAAAATTTCAAATTAAATATTTTTATTCTTTTTTATGATTTTATAATTCACTCAATTCTACACTCACTTGCAAAAAAAACTTATATATTTAATATAAAATTCAAGAGAGAAAACTATTTCTTTTATTAACGTAAATAATATTTTATAATATTATTATGTTTAGGTTATCAATTCTTTCAAAGATTTTTGTAGATATTAATAGGGCCATTAAAATTTAAAATATATACCCTTTACCACATTATTTCATTTTTTCACAATGTTTTTACTCTCTTTTTAAATTCCTTCTCCTAGATTTTTTGGCATATTTAGGGTTCATTTTTTAGAATATTTGTTGAATATTTTTTTTAGTTTAGTTTGTGTGTGTTGTCTCACTTTACCCTAAAATAAAATCCATTGAATTCAATAATGCATCATAAGTAATGTCTATTATTGTTTTTGGATCAGGAATCTAGGCTCATAATGTTCGCATTCAAAGTGATAATGATTAACTTTGTAGTGTTAACAATATATGAAGAATGTTAAAAATATCTTAAGAAAATTTAAAGTTAAACTTTTTTATATTTTTATATGTTTCTTTCAATTTACTTGGTTTTGTTAGTTACATTTTAACTTGTAGAAAATTTACAAATATAAAATTATAAATTTAAATATAAAATTCAAAGTATATTTTTATTTATTAATTAATGTAAATAATATTTTATAATATTTTTTTTTAGGTTATTATTTTTTTCAAAGATTTTTATAGATATTAATAGAGCCATTAAAATTTTAAAATACAACTCTTCACTTTTACTACATTACTCTATTATATTAAGTTTATAACTTTTGATATATAATTTATAAAAATATATATATTATGCAGATTTATAATATATTTTATTCAAGTGAAATATTTGAATAACAATTAAATATTAAAATATTGTAATTTATAATTAAAAATGATAAATTGAAGAGAAAGATGAGATAGACTTATTACATTTTCCTTAATTTTATAATCATGAGAGATATAAATAGAGATATCAATAGTCTAGTATGTAGGAGATGTGTAGGTGTAATGTAAAAAAGTAGAAAGTATTTATGTTAACATTTTTTATTATCTCTCTAAGCGGATTAAAATTATAATATTCTTAATTTAATCTTCTTAATGCAATATTTTATAATTTACAAATGTCTTACGGTTAATCTAATTTAGAAAACATAATGTTTATTATAATATATAATGTATAAACACAGCTTGGGGTTAAAGCACAATTTTATAACTACTCTTAATACAATTTAATATACATGGAAATTTTTAATATGATTTATACCTATTGGTTGGGGTTAAAGCACGATGTAATGACCCATCTCAAATTATGGGAAAAATGTGATTATTATGATGCATACGAGGCATGCATAAGATAGTTACGTATGCATGCACCACATGCATTTCACTAGCATATATACAAATTATCTATGGTGAATGTCTAAATATAGATAAATGAATTAATATTGAATTAAATATCGAACTATTATGCATGTAATGAATGTATTAAGTCTAGAATTCTATAACAACACTTAATCAAATACTAAAATAATATTATAATGAATAAACCTATTAATTAACCCCATTTAAAGCATCTAATCCTTTTGGAACTAAGACTTTGTGCTCATTAATATTATCAATACCATTCCCTCCTTTCAACACATTAGGTTCATAATATAAGTCTTCGACTATAGATTATTGTATTTGTCTACAATATGCTAAATGTATTTGATTATATTAGTTTGTATTTAAATGAAAATGAATTAGTGACCGTGTGACCTACCACATTTAATAAATACACTAATTAACAAAACCATGTCAGAAAAAACTTGGGAACTAAAAAAATCAACCAAATCCAATTTTTTTGGTCGTAGTCATTTTTAAGAAACATAGATATAAATGATGGTGAACACCTCAAAATTAATTTATAATTTAAAAATCTGAGAATGACCATTGAGGATGATAAAGATCATTCATCATGATGGTAGGTGGTAGAACCGAATGAAATAAAAATGATTGTTCTCTGGAAAAGCGACAAGAAATGTTCGTGAAGAGTAAGAAACCTTTTCGATATAGAGAGGTGGATAGAGTGGTGTGAGGGTGATACTTTTCTCCTTGGGTGGTTGATGCAAGGGAGGAGAGGGAAACTAAATTATGAGAGATTTTCATGGAATGAATCTAAGCGACAAGTGAGGCTCTAAACTCAACTGAAAACTTGGAAAATTGAGCACTATTCTTGGATTTTTGGGCATGGGGGCTAGAATAATTCAATAGTGAAGTCTTTTGGATATGATACATAGAGAGGGTGATCCCAGATAGGTAGGGAGGAATCAAGAAATTTTATAATGGAAGCATAGGACCCACCTTTTCCATGTAGCAACGTTAGACGGGGATCGACATCAGATAGGAAAACCAATATTTAGAAGTATTTAATTTGAAATATTTTACATAAAAAATTTCTTCTCTAATGGAGCCATATTTTTGGCCCTTATACACGGAATCAAAGAAATTTTCATACGCTTGAAATTTTTAGGCTCTATATTTTAATTGAAAAAAAAAATTGACCTAATTTCACTTATTAACTCGCTAGGAATGCAATCTTTATTAACAGTTGGCAAGCTTCTTACTTATCTGAGATAAAACTACTTTTTCATTTGGTAGAAGACCGAGATTAGGAGGTTAAGGTCAAAGGTTCACCCCTTAAGTTTCCTTAAATGTGAAATTTATATAGATACAATTTTACTTTTTGCTTTTAGCAATAGTTTCTTCAAACAAATGAAGATGCTAGATTTTATTGTGTTGGGAGTCAAAATTTTGGTTTTTCTATATATTAAGTTCTTTATTATCTATGAGATTTCGTAAATTCTCACCTAACATTTTTTTTTGTTAGATATTCATGTCTTAGTAGTAGATTTTTTGTACAAAAATTATTGAAATCACGTACTTCACCTACTAAAGTTAGTAAGAAACTAATTTTTTTTTGTTTCAAACTTTATTTAGTAAATAGTTTAGCATTTTTTTTTATAAAATTTCTGAAAATAGTTGCATCTCACATCAAACAACATCTCTTGGGCATTTTTCAAGGAAATATTTCACACAAATAAATTCCACCCTACTTTTAAGAAAAATAGACAAATAGCCTTTCATGCATTAGTCCAAGGTAGAAAACTAGTGGAGGAATATGATATGAGGTTTATGAAACTGGAAAAATATTTTCCTTATCTAGATATTAATGAACACCAAGTTGCAAATTCTGTGTATGGATTAAACCCTGAATTAGGGACATGGTCAGAATGTGGATGCCAATGTCATTAGTAGTGGAATTTGAATGTTCCTAGCATCTAAAGGAGCTCCTAGGGATAAAAAATCACATAAAGTCGGTATGATTCCCAAAATAAGGATTTATGGGGAAGAAACCCCCTAGAACTTATTCAAGGGAAGTAACTCCTTTTCATGAAACTCCCATAATGGCACAAGGGGATCACCATAGGTTCATTAAGGGAATTTTGAGGTCTAAAATGGCCTCCTAAGAAAAATGTACAACCAAAATAAAATTTATAAGAACCAATAGGATTCAATATGATGATGCCAACCATGGGGGATGATTCACCATTTTTTAACTAAAAGGGAAAAAATATTAAAAATTAATAAAATAATAAAAATACATTTTCAACTCGTATTTTCAACTTATCTCCCAAAGTTTTTACTCAAAGTTTGAGGGGGAGTACTCATTGGATGCAAAATTTCATTCCTCATCCAAGGAGTAGCCATGTTGCGTATTTTTTTTTGGACCTTGATACATGAAAAATGATAAACACATGAAAATGTGTTACTACAATCACGGTTTTCATGTATTTCTCATTTTTCATGTAGCACGATCCATCGAAAGTATGAAACACGGTTACTCCTTGCATGAGGAATTTAATTTTGCATCCAACGAGTGCTACCTCTCAAAATTTGAGTAAAAATGGTGGGAGATAAGTTGAAAATAAGAGTTAAAAAAGTAGTTTTTTATTTTTTCCCTCTAAATTTTGATGATGTAATATAATATTATTTTATTATCTCCACTATTATTTAATAATTTCCATAGGAGGCCCATTTTAGACCTAAAAATTCCCCTAATGAATTGTTGGTGATGTGGAGCACCTCATTTCCAATGTGATTTCCTAGAGGCTTCGTCAATTTAGCTGCGTAGGGAAGGAAAATAAACATATTCAAATAACAAAGGAAATCATAGAATCCATGTAAAATTCAACAACAACTAGATAGAACATTGGTCCACTGTAGTGGAGTAATGGTGTATAATTAACAATATAAAACTCAAAATATTATTTGATTATGGTGAAACTAATAATTTCATTTCTTCATGTGCATTAGATAAATGTGTGTTGGAGGAACACAAAAATAAAATAAAATTAGAAAGGTATAAATGGCTTCAAGGGAACTACTGTGAGTAGAGTCAAGTGTTGAGGAATGTTTGGTTGATTTAGGGGTCTGTTCGATTAAGCTAAAAGTATGCATCACTACCTTAGGAATTTATGACCTCATCATAAGGATGGATTAGTTGCCAGTTCAAAGCTTGGGTGGACTATTATGCAAACATAATTCTCTTTATAAATGTTGAAGGAGTGTCGATCAAAATATAGGGTATTAAAAGGAAGGTATTTATATGCTTCAGCTTAGCAATGCAAAGGAAGTGTTTCCTCAGAAAATATTTTCAATTATATGGATTAAAGGAAGTAAGTAGCGAAAAGGGACCATCCATAAAGAAATATCTTTTGTTTCTAAAATTTCAAGATTTTTTTCCATAGGAACTCTCAGGATTTCCTCCTGAAAAGGAGCTTGATTTCACAAAAAGATTAAAATCTGGAACAACACCAATCTCTAAAACACCCTATAGAATGATGGTTCCAGAGATTCAAGAATTAAAAACATAACTAATGGAAATATTAGACTTAGGAATCGTTTTTCCTAGTATATCACCTTGTGGTGCACCTGTAATTTTGCTCAAAAGTAAGAATGGTTCTTTGTGGCTATGTATAGAATATCGAGACTTAAGTCAAGCTACAATAAAAAAATTATATAAAATGCTTCGAGTTGATGATATCTTCAACAAAATAAAAGGGGATTTTTGGTTTGAATAATTTATCTAAGATCAAGTTATCATCAATTAAGAATTAAATATAATGATATTCCTAAGATGACATTATGAACACGCTTTGTCAATTACAAGTTGATAGTGGTGCCATTTGTGTTGACCAATGCACCCGCGATATTAATGAGTCTTATGAATAATATTTTCCAAAATATCTAGAATAATTTGTACAATTCTTCCTATATGATATTTTCATGTACTCCAACAAGGATGAGGAGCATGAAAAACACATGTAGATAGTATTATTATGCCTCATGGAGCACTATTTATATGGAATTGCATCTAAGTGTTCCTTCTTTGAGAAGAATATTCATTACCTCGGTCATATTATATCTAGTGAAGGGATCTCCATATATCTTGAAAAGGTAAAACTAATCATGGATTGACTAATATAAAAACAATCATGAAGTCCATGGTTTTATGGGTTCATAATGATACTATACAATTTTTGTAGAAGGGTTCTTAAAAATTGCGAAACCTATCAAAAGCATCTAGAGAAAACAAGTTAGTTATGAGTGGACTGAGAAATGTGATATTGAATTCATTTAGATTTAAATATTATTAAGCAGTGCACCATATTAAGAGTACCCGACATGGACAAGGAATTTACTATATGTCCCAATGCGTCTGATAAAGGATTAGGTGAAATATTAATGCAAGGAAAGGGAGTAGTAGTGTATTCCTGAAGGTCATTGAAACCTCGTGAGGAAATTTATGCCACACATGATTGAGATTTGGTCTCTTTAGAAATAGATTTAAAAATATGGAGAAACTACCTTGTAGGGAGAAGAATTTTGCTAAAAAAGAAATCACCAAAGTTTGAGATACATGTTTATCAAAAGGGATTTGAATGCCAAGAAAAGGAAATGGAGTGAATTATTAAGCTAGTATAAATTTGGAATTTCAGACATCAAGTTGAAGGAGAATGTAGTGGTAGATTCTCTAAGTAGAAGACATAGGATCATTTCACTTATACCCATTAAGGTAGAATTGAGTAAGTGAGTGCTAAAACATATCTTAGAAGATAGTTGGTATTTAAAACTAAGATCTGAACTTGAAAATAAAGGTCCAAGAAAACCTAAGTTTGAAGGATATGAGCTGGAGAACAATGGACTATTACAATTACATTGAAGGATGTATATCCCTGATATTGGAGATATCTAAAACAACATCCTCAAAGAAGCCCATAGAGTAGTCTACTATGCACAATCTAGTGGAAAAAAAGATTATGTTGACACAACGAAACTCTTCGTTTGGATAACATGAAGTGTGATATTTCCCAATTCGTTGAAAAGTGTCTTGAATGTAAGTAGGTAAAATCTGACCATCATCACCTAACAGGTCTCCTACAACCATACAACATTCCTATGACCCAATGGGAGGCGATTTTGATTTATTTTTCCATGTGGATACCTCTTACCCCACAAAGGCATAATGCAATTTTGTTCATGGTGGATAAACTAGTGAAAAATTACTCACTTTATTCTCGTAAATGATACTTATGATGTTTTTGACTTAGCTCGAGCATTTATAAATGAATTTTTCAGATTCCATGGAGTTCCTAAGAATATCATATAAGATAGGGACTCAGAATTCATTTAAAGGTTTTGGACTTTTATGGAGTCTCTTTACGAACCCAACTAAATTTAAGTATCGCTTATCACCCTCACATTGATGGACAGACAAAAAATTTTAAATAAGTAATCGAATATATGCTAAGGATGTAGATTGTGGAAAAAAAAACACATTGGGAAAAATGTTTTCTCTTGGTTGAATTTACATACAAAAAAAGTTACTATAATTCAATCAGAATGTGTCCATTCAAGCGTTATATGGAATATCTTCCATAACACCACTAAGTTGGGACAAGTTACAAGACCGATTAATTGTGTCATTGGACATAATCAAGAGATGGAAGAACGAGTAAAATAAATTAGGCAATGGGTAAATGGAGCTCAAGATAGACATAAAATCTATGTTCATGATCATAAGACAGATGATAATTATAAAGTAGGAGATAAGGGTTTTATCCACATTAGACCAAAAAAAAGTACCATTTTATTTGGAAAGGGAACAAAGTTGTCACCCTTTTTTATTGGGCCATTTAAAATTCTAGAAATAATATAACATGTTTGCTACAGTCTTGCACTTCAACACCACTTGCATAAAATTCATAATGTTTTTCATATGTGTGTACTAAGAAACTACATAGTTAACAAATTCATAGCATTTAATGGAAGGAACTAAAGGTATCGAATGAGGGAATCGTTTTGATCAAACCATTAGATATACTGGAACATAAGTATTGGCAGCTCAAGAACCACATAGTGGACCAAGTTAAGGTACAATGGGACATATATAGCCCTATGTTTTCTACTTGGGAAGACATAGAGAAGATATGAAAGAATTATTCCTACCTCTTTTTATTTTTGAACACTTAAAATTTTATTTAGTTTAACCTTACTTTATTTATTTAGGTAGACCTATAACTTTGAACTTATCTATAATTATGAAGGTTACACATGAAAATGTTATTTGAAATGATTATATTTTTTCATATTTCTTAAACGAATATGTACATTTCACTCGTATATTGATTTCAATATGAATTATGATATGCATAAATTGTCTACATATTATGTTTTACTTATCAGCATGTGTGATTACCTTAAAGGCCACATATTTTTTATTATTGATGAGATAGATATAGCTATAGTGACCATACTTTACTACTTAATGGAAAATATAACTAGATGAATATTGGTTAGACATAGCCAAATATGCTATATGAACTCAAAGACCAATATAATAGATGTTAACAAATATGAATGATGGAAACTGGTTATATGAATCCATTGAAGGAAAATGGGGAATCTAACTAAGTTCCATTGTCTGCAGTATGTAGGGAAGTTCCTTCATGACTCTTCCCTACTCAAAGATAGCACAATATCAAGAAAATCCTTTATTATTTTAAATTCTAGGCTATGTAGGGGTTCTATTAAGGCTAGGACACCAAATGGAATCTCTTCCTTCTTCAAAAAAAACAGTCAAGGAGGGTTTATTGATAGGGAGAAAAAATAAAAAACATCCTAGTCCCTTGTATAGTAGACCAAATGGAAAAAATATCCAATGATGGTGATCAATAATATGTAATTTTCTTCTCTTTTTTCTTCACTAAAAAATAAGGAAATCTATAGTAGATTAAATGGCTCTTGGCAAAAACCTTAAGCACTAATCAGTGGGGTTTCATCTCATAAATAACAAACTGGGACATATATTTATATTCAAAAGTGTTATTCATAGTCGAATTGAATGCTCAAAAAGACCTGGATTTTTTTCTACAAGAAGGGCCAAGGTTCTAGGGGAATGTTGGTTTATTCATCACCCCATGTTCCCAGATTTTGATGCTACAACTATGGTGGTTACAACTATGCCAATTTGGGTGAGGTTTCCAAACTGTCTGCTTCCTTTTTTCTATCATAAAGTTCTTGAAGGCACTAGAAATGCTCTAGTAAATTTTTTAAAAAGGGACATGGAAGGAACATAAAAAAGTTTCTCCATCTTTGCTAGAATATGTGTGGAGATAGACATTATGAAAGGTATTCCAAATCACATAAATTTAATGCATAATAAATCACAAGGAACCTAAATATTGGACTAGGAGAGCACGAAATTCGAATGTCATGGATGTTTTTAGACTAGATATCTATAGAATTCTTGTCCATAGGCTAAGAATAGCTCAACAAGGAAAAATAAGAAACTAGATCAGCCAAAGGGATGGCATTTTTTGGATCTTCCTGTTTCTAAAGACATAGGAGAAGGAACAAAAGAGAATAATTAAACTCAATCTGAAGCGAATATTAAGGCCCAACATGAAAATAAACAGGAATAGTGCACCTTAACTCATTTTGGGTCGGTTATACAGGTCCAGCAGAGCTCTAACCTTGTAGGAGTGTTTTTGGAGTGGGACCTCTTGGGGTGTACTTTTTTGGGATAAATTTTGTCTAAGCTTTATACGCGTTGTGTGCAAATAGTAAAAGGGGCTTTGGGGTGGGCTAAAGTCCATTAATTATTGTAATGGGTTAAAGGGAAAAAATGTGAGTCTCAAACCATGGTTTGAGACCATGGTATATGCGTATCTATGATATTATAAATATGTAAGAGTGAGTAAAGTAAAGACAACAAATGATATATTTGATATTTTGATTAAAATTTTGATTTAATTATGGGTTTGTCTAGGTAGAAAGTCTTCTGCTGGTTGTGTGCATGGAGACCTAAGTCTTGAAATGTGTGCAAAATATGTTGCTATGTGTGAAGAAGATAGGTTTTACTGAATTGAACAATATCTTAATAAAGAAGGAATTTTTCGTGAACCCAGATTCTTATGTGATTTGCTGTCTTGACTATCTTTTATTTGTTTTTGATCTAAATATATTCTGTTATTTACATGTTTACTAATGTTAATGGTTAATTTCATCTATACACGATAACTATTTGATGTTAGATACATAGATATGAATGGAGTATATTGTGTGCAAAATATATTAAATTATTCGGTGGTATTCTATGAAAGGGTTAGATATGTTGATTATGCATGCACAGATCTATTTACGGTAATTCTGATTAGATATGCCACTTAAAAATCTCCCTCAGGGTGCAGAAACTTGGTTTCAGTACCCCCCCCATATTTCTTCGGGTGAGACTTTGGTATGTGCAAGGAGATCACTACTGAAAGGGCCAATAGTTGGAGGGTTTTATTGGTTGAGAGATAACTCTGAATGCTTAGGGGTAAAAATCACAAGTGGTAGCTAGAGTAACATCCCTCTCAAGCCTTCCCAGGACCCAAGACAAACAGTGAAATTAGCTACAACATTCACAAAGAAAATATATGCATGTTTATAGTAGTACTTCATTGAAAAAATGAAGTAGATAAGGATTACCTCAATGTGTAGTGATGATCTATTAGAGATCTCAAGGCACTATGGGGGAATTCCTCATGATGAGCTCCAAGTCTGAATCCTCCATGAAAAAAATGAATAGTGTAATATTCACAGTGTTATCAAAATAAACAATCAAAACAAGTATATAATCAGACAAGAAATCATATATGTCTAATCCACATATAACATGTATTTCTAACATATAATTGAATAGATGCAATAAAAAAATGCCAAGTGGACAGAATAGAGGTAGTTCTATTATATCAAATGAAGGAAGATTACAACCATAGTTTTGGTCAAGCTTCCCTCAGTCCTTCGACTTAAAGCTCTCTCTCCTCAATATCCTAGTGTGACAATTCTTAGGAAAATAATTCTCAATGAACCAAGCAAACGATGAAACCTCACACTAACAAAATTTCGCTCCTCACACAATCAACCTTTATACCTTTGACAATGAGCCCTTTCCTCCAATTTATAAGAGTTTGGGAGGATCAACCTTGCCATTATTCTCCATTAGTTTGATCAGGGAAAAATCCATTATATTTCAATGATTTTCTATGTTTTTCCCTCTTTGGGTGCCTAGTTACATTTAGAAATGTCCAAGTAGAGGCCTACACTACAAGTTGCGAGCTTTTTGGACTGACTCTTTGAAAAAAAGCCAGAAATGTCAGCCAGTTACTGTGGAATTTTCCTCTCGTTCTTCATGAAACATGGGTAATATTTCCCTTGAGGAAAATCAATGTGTTAACCTAGGCACTAACGCTCCCTACTGGAGGGGGGAAGCGTTATAACTAGACCTAATAGTTTCTAGCGTGCGTTAGCTTGGAGAAATTGGTCTTTGTGTAGGTCAATTTATTCCTTCCATATGTCCTCCTCTGAGATGAAGAGGAGGTCATTTGCAGTATAACAGATGCCCCCTGAAATCTGAGGTTAGAGATGAAAATGATGAATGAAATACTTTATATATGTGCAGTAGAGAGAGAGGAGTTTGAGGACCAAGGAAAACCTAAAAAAGAACGTATGTCAAAAATATAAATATTCGTCCTGAGTCGGGCATTCCCTTGCTTGGTAGTTGTATAAATATGATTTCTCTAGGAATAGATATGACTAGTATGTCCACCAATAACCATAATGTGGAAGCGTTTGTCGTCATAGGATCAATCTGATAAGCTATCTGCGAAAAAAATATATGCCGCATGGGAGAGGAAACAAAATTTAATGATGTAAGACTCTACCCAAGGTATTGGTCATTATTTCTGTAAACTACATATTTATACATATGTGAATAAAGGAGTTGTAGTCAAACATGTGAGAAATTGTCTGATTACTAGTTAATGATGAAAATTGTTAACAGATGTGAGGATGGCCATCGATAAGGATGATGGTCTCCAAGATGCACAATACAATATAGCGAGTGTGAATAAATTGTGTTGATGTCAAAGACTCATAGAATCATTCGAATAGGAGACAATGATGAAAACTCACAATAAAACACAAGGTAACCTGCCACTAAGGTCTGCAAGCTCCAGGGTACTGATATGTTTCTGGATCGGCTTCCTAGATAATATGTTGAAGTCGATAGGAAGAGATCTGTCAAAAGGCTGGAAATAAGGTGTCTTAAATTAGTTGAAATGAAACGAAACAAATATTTTCTTTTTTTGAAGATATTCATCAGAAATGGTGAAAATTGATGGTGGGAAAATGATTTTTGGCATACAATGGCTTGGTTTATACAAAAATAATTAGATAGTGTGATCTTTGGAACAATAGAAGGCACAAAAAATAAGGTACCAGGAACCTTAGAGTCATGAACACCAAAGAGTGTTAGGATTCAAATATATAGGAAAATCATGATATGAAGGCTAAAATCATAGAATGGTAGGGCTCGACGAGAATCTGATGTGAGGGATTTTTTTGAGGAGTGCCATGTTCAAGGTGATGCTACCGAATCGTCTTTCAAAGTATAAAGAGAGAGTCTCTACTTTGTCCATTTTTTCCCCATCTAGTTAAGTTTAACAAGTATAGAAGGGTAAAATTGGTGATGTTTCATGTGTATGGAGTTTGAAAGAGATCATAAAAGATAACTCCAAGGGGGTACCTCTGTCATGGTTGATGATTGGGAGCAAAAATGGGGTAATAGTATGCTCAAAACATCTCCTTTTTCATAAGGGATTCCATTGAGTCTGGATAAAGTGATAAACCTATGTTCAATGGATGTCTACCTCGTCTTTTTATGAGTAAGAGGAGAGGAAGTAAACCCAATATTCTTTGTCAAATTTTAATGAGTTAGAAAAAGAAAAACTCGATCCTATTCATGACATTTTAACGAGTCCAATGAAGAAAACCTTAGTTTCTCTTTCGGTTTTAAAGAGCTAGAAAAATATCGAAAATAATGGCTCATAATCATCTTCGTGGTAGTTTAGCGATCCTAAAGAAGGAAAATCAGGGTTTTTTTAGTTTTATTAGCTAGGAAAATCCTCTAAAATAAAGGATCAATCTAGGTTAAGCGTGGTCAATTTTGTAGAGAAACACTAAGAAATCATCAGAGCATAGGTAACATCAATAAAATAACACATCAAAAAATAGTTTAAATTTACCAATTTCAATAACTAGCTGAGTGAGTGATACCTCCGGAATGTCTATAAGAAGGACATGAGACCTTCATTTTCACTGTTTTTGTTCGATGAAAGACCTCTGGCGTGTGAAAAAGGGTGAAACTTTCGTGCTTTATTGTGGAAGATCCGGGAAACTGTTTTCAATTCCGTTTGTTCCTGGTACGAGCTTAGGCCCTCAAATGGCTTTAAATTAGTGTTTTCAATTAGTTTTGTAGTCAAAACCTATATTTTTGGGTAATCCCTAGAAATTTAGGTGCATAACATTGTCACCCAAAGGGAGGGACACGTTAAAAACACTAATTTTATTATTTTTCAATGATTGAGCTAGTATATGATCCATGAAAAAATTGTCTTGTGAAGGTACTAAGCTACTACCATGAGTATTTGGCATGAAAGAGAGAAAGAGAGAGAGAAACGAGAAATGGTTACCGATCTGACATGCTTGTTAGTTCTGAAAATATGCAAATTACTGAAGAATGCCAAACTTGAGAGGATGAAAGGGTAGGAGGACCTTCTGAGCTAAATCATGTAGCGGTGGGATGAACAACATCACATATTTCACATCGAGGGTCATGAGCTCTCGATAGAGAAATAGGATGTATATTTTCTTACCAGCCTATCATGTAGAGGGCCAAGGCCTAACTCGAAAAGATCTAGAGCTAATCCTAGAACCACTGTGGGACTGATCTAGACTCATTGCATATACAACACTGTGCCAATTAGAAAAATGATACCTATACTGTAGTTAGCCTCTAAAATGATGAGTTCATTACTTTGGATGATTGTATGCTTGGCAGAAGTGAAGAGTTAGCATGTGTCCACCAAGGCCTAGTTTCTACTAGAGTTGGATTTTCTGCGACCATAAATATTTGACTAGTGTGAAGGTGTTTTCCATCATATTAGAGAAGAGTTGAAAGCTATCAAGACCCGGGACCAAAGAGAGTTTGGGTATGGTACATTTATTGTCTCATTTTTATGAGAGATTGTGCTTCTGATGAGACCTCTATTGATTATGGACATTGTTGGACCGGGGGAGCTTAGAAAGGATTGATGGTTTGCCCTGATGCCTCGGATTGGAGAGGGTCCACTCTTACACTTCTTTGACGATGCATTATTTGAGGGACTTATTTTCCATATACTTATTATTTTGGATTATCCCTATGCTGAGATGAACCTTACAGGAGATATAGAGCTAATATTTCCACCTAGAACTCAGTGGGGGAAAATAGGTAAGATGAGAGAACAGTGCACAAGTATTTTTGTGTCTTTTGAATTTTTATGCAATTTGTTTTTATTTAATGGGTGAAAAAGTTTTTTTACATGAAGTGTTTTCTTAACAAAAATGTAGAACATGTATGACCAGTTGGTTCCCCTCATTATGCATGTCAAGGAATGTAGTTCCCTAGGGCTAGAGAACCAACAGAGGCTGCGGCAGCCACCATAGAAGGAGATGACACATAGAGTCTCCACTAGGTTGCTAGGAACCTCGAAGATTTGAGGATGGGTGTGACATATCTTCCCATGAGGGATACCTTAGTTCATCTGCAACAACACACAATGGGTATTCTAGAGATATTTTTTGTTTCTCTAAGGAGGTTAGATAGGGCATTTATCTGCTATCATGAGCAGTAGGCTCAACAGGAGTAGGCATAGATGTGTAGATTTCATAGCGAAGATTAGCATAGCCATTTTTTGTATAAAAAACTGAAGTTTTGAATATTTTTTGATGTAACCGATTGGACATGACATATATATATACATAAATATTTTGGCAATTTTGACGATTTATTTTTTAATTTTTATGTAATTTTTTAAGATAAAAAAATGTACGCTCATGGATGAATATTTCTATAGTAAATGTGACAGATTCTAACCCAATACATAGTTTGCTAATGGATCAGCCAATGCATTAGATTCTCTAGGAATGTGTTCAAAATAGATAAATTCAAATTAACATTCTAGAATTTGTACCCCTAAGTAATAACATAATAATACAAGATGTCAGATGTGATAAAGATTATTAAAATGCATAACACTTAGGTAGGAATCTTACCAGACCACTAGATTGGATAAGTCATGCTGGATGCAACTTCAATGAGTTGAATATCTAACATATACTTATAAATATTGTTGGTGGCATCTCCAAGGAATATTCCCCCAAAACCATGTAGTTCTGACTCAGGTATATAGAGGACCCAAGTAGCTGATGTAATGTGTCGTGTGTGACAACTAGCACCATCAACATATCCAACGTATGGTAAGGTTGACAAAGATATATGTGCAAAAGAAAATATTTTGTATGAGAACAATACTAAAAAACCCAAAATATTCTATACACACCAAAAGAAGACAAAAATTATATACATAAAATTACAAAGAAAAATCCTAGTAAAATACTTGGTGAAATACTTCTTTAGATAGAGCCCATTGTGGGGCTCAGCGAGTGGGATCTTGTTACAGTCCTGAAGTGATGACATATGGACTGATACATAATGGTTGAACTGTTCCTACCACCAATAGGTCATGTTTTATATCATAAAGTAGAACGAGATCACCCTCTTGGAAAGAACTAGGCTTGAGAGATTTATCGTATTGAGCTTTAACTTAGTTCTTGTGGGCTTCGAGGGCCATTGTGGCATCTTGAAATTTTCATCCAACTAATTGAGTGAGAGAGATTGCTCTTCTTTGGAAGTACTGCCAGGTAGGAATTCAACAAAAAATTTAGGTGACAGAATCTCATACTCGATTAGACGAACTGCTTCCAGGATGCATGCTAGTTGGAATGGCGTGAAGCTTGTAGAAGTTTTCACAAATGTTCGGTATGCACATAATGTGGAGTATAGTTCCTGATGCCACATGATTTTATGTTTTCAAACTAATTGACAAATCAAGTTATTGAGGATGCCATTTACAGCTTCAAATTGACCATTAGCTTGTCGATAGAAGGACAAAGAATGATCTTGTTGAAAACCTAGCAAGGAAGTTAACTTTGTCATAATTTCGTTATGAAAATGAGAACCATGATATCTGAAAATCGAGTTTGGCACACCGAATTTTCATATAAATTTATTGGATAGGAAAGGAGTAGTTGTGTCTCCATCTTCCCAAAAAGTGGGAATGACTTAAGCTTGTTTTGTAAAATAGTAGATCGCAACTAGTATGTAGTTGTGTTCATCAACGGGAGTGGGATTGCATGTTAAAAAATCTATTCCCCATTTGGTGAAAGGACCAATGGAAATGACTGGATGTAGAGGGTCAGGATGGGCATGCATTTTCTTATTAAAAATTAGGTATGCATGGCACTTATGGACCACAATAACGCAATATTTAAACAAAGTGGGACAATAATATCCTTCACATAAGATTTTCTGGGCAATAGCTATGCCTGAAATATGACCACCACATTCCTCTGTGTGGAAATCATTTAAAATGTGTTCTGCCTCAGTAAGGGTGAGAGAACATTCAAGAACTGTGTCGACACCACAACGATATAGAGTATCATTTGAGTGTAAGATAGTGTTTCACTTGGTGACCAATGCGACGACGGTCATCTAACGTTATATTTGGGTAGAACCATTGAGTTTGGAGGTAGAAAAGAATTTATCCTTACCAAGGATTAGTAGAGTCGACTAGATATATTGATTCATCAGGAAATGGATCATGAGCTACTTCTTCTCAGTAAAATCTGGGAAGATCCGTTAATAATTTGGCAAAGACTAGAGATTTCTTAGCTTTGGCAACAAGGAAAACCAAATCAAATTTTTGGAGGATTACAATCCATTTGGAATATTTTCCTCCAATGATATAGCGAGATAGGATGTGTCTCATGGGATTCTCCAAAGAAATGACAATAGTCTCCTGCAACAGTATGTAATGTTGGAGGAAACTGACAACAAAGACAACTGTTAAAGATAGTTTCTCCACATGTGAATATTGTAATTAAGGTCCAACAATACCTTTTCAAAAATAATAGACCACATGCTCACTATCTTCGTGAAGCAATTGAACCAAAACCATTCCTAGGGAGGATAGTGACGCTGCCAGGTAGAGGGGAAAGTCACTCGAATAGTTGGGGGCACTAAGAAATGGGGCTGAAACAAGTGCTTGTTTCAAGGTGTCAAACAACGGTTGGGCTTGATCATCCCATAGATATGGTACCCATTTCTTGAGTCATCACATAAATCCTTTCATAATCTCGACATATTTTACGATGAAGTGACCTGAGAAGTTTTCCTTCCATTGCAAACGTTGGAGATGTAAGACAGATCATGGTGTAGGTAATTCAATAATTTCCCTTACCTTATTGGGATCAACCCTGATCCCATTCTTGGAGACAATGAATCCAATAAGTCATAAAGACTCGACAAAAAATATGCATTTATGCTGATTTAGATGTATGTTGTAGAAGCTACACCTAGAAAACATTACTCGAAGATGAGCAAGGTGTTGAGCCCGTTTCTTGGAATGATCAGGAAGATCATCAAAGTAAGCTTGAACAATGTGTCTGATATCATGAAATTCATAGTCCATGGCCCTTTGAAATGTGGCTTTTTAATTCTTGAGACCAAATGCGAGTTTTTGATATGGAAATGTTCCCCAAGGACAAATGAAGGTGGTTTTATGTTGGTAATCCTTTTTAATTGCGATCTAGTTATACCCTGAAAATCCATTCATAAAGGTTAAAGATTCACATCTCACACGATCATCGATAATATGATATATAAATGTAGTAGGATAACTGTCTTTTGGACATGCACAGTTTAGATCATGATAATCGACATAGAATCAGATGGTGCCTTGTTTCTTATATACGAGAACCTGATTGGATACCCATTATGTTAATTGAACAAGATAGATGGAACTGGCATGTAAGAGTTTTTCGACTTCTTTCTTGAAAGTTTTTGCTTTGCGAGGGTTGATAGGTTAGAGCCTCTGCCAGAAAGGCTTGGAATTTTCATAAATCTTGAATTCGTGATATAAAATAGAAGTATCTATGACAAGAATTTTATCGTAATACCAAGAGAAAAAATCGCGGAACTCGTTAGAAAGGGATGTGAAGCATGAAATTTCCTCCGAACTACAATCTTCTCTAATTTGTATATTTTCCACAATACCCATTTTGACCAAGATATCTATGAGTGTAGTCTTAGAAAGGTTTCCCATGTTTACCTCTACCTCGATAGTTTGAACAATCATATACGCAGATGGAACGATCTTAAGTGGATCAAAAGGTGGGATTTTCATAGTGGCCCCTTCCGAGTCAGACATCGAAGTGTGGTGGTGAAACTCATTTGAAGGTCATTCTTCTAGAGACATGATCTCTCAAATAGCTTCATCCAAAGGTAGGAATTCATTAATGATATCTTTATAAGGAACTGTGTTGGGTGAGAGAGGGTACCATTGGTAAAAACAAAAATAGTGGAGGGTTCATATGCTAATTGGATGGCTTGATAAGCCAACTTGTCTAGTGAAAGTGGTATCTGATCTCCTTAGGAATCAAATTTTGAAGTTTATGGTAGGATCCAGTGGTCGATAGAGCCATTAAATATGGTGGATATCATTGAAACTATTTATGGAACCTTAGGCGATGGGAGAGAAAAACAACCAATAAGGATAATGCCTTTAAAATACCAGTACCGATGATGACATAAGAGTCAGGGAATCCTCTTACTAGGGGTATGGTGCTGCTAGATAATGTGGAATAATCCAAGGTGAAAAAGGATAGTTGGTCCACTGTAACTATCTTCCCATCGAAAGGAAAGAGGATGAGTCAGAGAACCAAAGAGAAAATGGTGGTCATGGCATAAGACCAACTATGACTTCAATGTCCACAGTTATCATTTTCCCACTAAGAGTAATGGGGTACCTAGCAAGTTATCCTTTTTTTAGGAAGGTGTGTCCATCGAACACTTTGAGGGAATTTGACGGTGGAGACAGAATAAGAGAACCCAAAGCGATCCATCACACAACTGACATTACGCAAGTCGAAGAACCTTTGTCTATGATAGTGCCATCGATTGGCCTGCCTTTTGACACAGCTTGAACATGGAAAGCAAGCTGATGAGAAAGGCAATGTTCGTATTTTTCAATGTCAAATATGGCTAGCATAGAATCCTGGGGGTCAATTCCACCAATGGTATAAAGAAGGCTTTCCATTGTGTTGGGTAGGTTTGCAACACTTCGAGTTTAGACATAGCTAATGGTGCTTATGCCAAGTATTGTACAATGTTGTAGTCGTAGGTAGCATGTGCAAAGGTGTTATGAGTCGTGCGTCGAAGGGTCCCTCTGGGGGTAGGAATGATAGGGTCCGCAATAGGCCTTTCAATATGAATATCATGTGTATCAGTGGATTTTAACTCGAGTTAGGTTTTTGAGCATCAGTGACTAGATTTCCATAGGTTTTGGCTCATTTTTTTAGTTCGAAAATTGCCATGCCATAAATGGATGATGGTCCTTCATGAGAAGATGAGAACCACCTTTGCCCCCTTGTGGGGATTGTGGTGGGTTTTCAACAAGATGTTCTTGTTGGTATGGATTAGGGAAAGGGTTGTATAGGATAGCAACGGTCCTCCTAGTATTATTTTTCACAATGAAATATGTGCATTACTGAATTCAAGGACATTTATATGTCAAGTGGTCCTCTGCACAAATTTTGCAATGGAATTTGGTACTTTTGTCTTTCCCTTTGTCAATTTTAGTAAATTTTTTTGATTTGGATTATTCTGAGTGGTGGGTTGCTCTTCAGAAGGAGCATCCTTTTTCTTATTCTTCTTATTGTTAAAGTTAGGTTTTTGTGTAGGTTGTATATATTTTACCTCAGTGGTTGGAAGAGCAGTAGATTGGGTAGTGGTGGTCGCAGCCAACAATTGCTGGGAAGCATGTCCGCTGAGTTTTTTTACAGCAAAACTGGAAGTTGTCTCAATGAGGCTGTCGGCATGTGCTCTGGGTTGCTGAGTAGTGGGAGAATTGGAGGTTCTAGGGGCATGGGGGAGTAGATCATACAACATTCGAGATTGTGAATAAATGATATCTAGATGTTGTGGAGGATGGATGGATTGGTCCTGTGTGACCACAATATCTAATGAAATGTCCTTAGCAATGGGAGGAAGGAGCGACTTACAGAACCAGTCTAATAATTGGTGATCTAGGATTGCAAATTTTACTAGCTTCACCTACATCTCCATTCATGAATGTGATAGGAAATGTGGGTGGCAGCGTCTTGGTGTAGCATGGTTAGAAGTTTCATTCTAGTTTCATATTGCATAGGGAGTTGCAAGTGTTTTAGAAATTATATTGCTAAAGCACTAAAATTATTCACTGCGGGTCATGATAACTCAATGCACCATTTGTCAATGTTTCCTATGAGGGTGCGGGGAAAGAGCCTGAGCCAAATACTATCATCCACCATGGAATTAGAAATAGAACATAGATTATAGGTGGTGACATGTGTGGCCAGATCATACCCTTGTTTCCCTTCAAACTTATGGATATCTGAAGGAATCTGATGTGGTATAGGAGGCCAAAGTGGGTTATGAATGATGGGATCCTTGGTTAATTTATACATATCGACGATGTCTAAATTTTCCAAAAATGGAAATTGCGTTGTTGCGCCCGAGTCTAACCAAGGATGTGTTGGTTGACCAATCGGACTGTAGGGTCCTACCATCAAAGTGTTCCCAACGGGATATGCTTGACTCATCTGATAATAGTTTCTAGGTATTGGAGGCGTAGGGATGTAAGGTTGTTGTCAATAAGGATTATTAAATTGTGGGACAAAAGGTTGGTTTCCCCCAGGGTAATAGTTGCCCCCTTGCCCCAATTGAGGTTGGGGAAGGGCTACTGAGATATAGATGATAGAGTTTACTTATGGCATACTACTAGCCGCATATTTTACCATTAGCATAGACCCTACACCAAAAGTTTGACCACTAGGAGGAATCATATTAACAATGGATAGACCTTCTTGTCCCATAGACTGGAGGGGTACAAAAGTGTCGCGCGACATGTAAGTTTTGGTAACACTACCCCCTAGTGGTTCAAACTCAACATGGGATTCCAACCAAAAGGGTTTCTAAAGGGAACCTTCGTAGCCTCGCTAGTAGAAGCGGTAGCTGGAAGTATGGGAGCAGACATGAAAGGTGTGGAACTGGAAAGTTTGGAGGTCCACTCATAGATTTTGTGACTGAGTTGTTGGGACTAGGCATATTCTGGCTATTATGGTTTCCAATTATCTTTGAAGAACTGAAAACTAGCGGGGGAGGTGGTGGTGAAACTGAGTTGCCCATTAGTGGCAATGACTCAATGGTCGCGAGTTGTGCATCGGGTGTGTGTGAAACCGAGGAAATTGCAGGTACTGGTGCTACCTAAATCAACACTGACCTCAACGAGTCATTGATAGGAGGATTATAAGGAGGCATAACTCCTTCCATGAAATTATCCTCAAGAAACACATTATCTTGAGGATAAATGTGCGAAATAGGGGTCAACACTAGAGACGGTTCTCCTGAAGAAGGTTCTAGGTCATTGAGACTCGACAGATCCTCCAGGTTCAAGGGAGAAATGCCTCTATTCCATCTAGGAAGATGACGAGGGTCGAAGGACACCACGATGACCAATAAATTTTATCAATATCTCAATGTGATATATTATTCAGTCTTATTGATAGTAAAACCAAACACCTAAAAAAAATAACTCTAAATCCAATTAGTCAAGCAGCTAGAAGGGAAATACCTTATCTGAGAACTGTCATGTACTGGAGATAAAACCCGATATCACAAGATAAAATTCAGAGATCTAGTCATATGTACAATTATGGTTACTATTGATCTTCAGCCAAACCTTAGATAATGGGCCCAAGTACTCTCATGAAGACGAGTATCCTCCAAAAATCTAAAGACAGAGTAGGTCGGTATGTGTCGGGTACTAGGGAAGCCTACCCCAGTCACCTTGGGTACAACCCTATAAGTATGGCATCTATGGATACCTCAAATCATAGACACTACCATGAAGGTCAAGGTCGTAGACAACACGTTGTATGGGCAGAATACCTGAATCCTCGATCTAGTTTTGACATCCCAATGTGAACCTCAATACACAGAATGCCCACTCGATATGTGATAGAAGATGGGGTGCCTTCTCAGACACACCAATTTTTTCTCATGCTTAACTCCATTATGAGTGTAGAGGTTCAAATAGTATGATTGTAGTAGGATTTTCACTCTTTATTGACAATAGTCTCAAGTTTTGCAATATTGGATAGTTTTCTCACTCCCTATCCCAAGATCCTATCTTGTACTAATCTTTGTGTGATATCAAAAAAGTGTTATTGATTTATTTTATTGAGTGCTTAATTTTAGTGTACTTGCATTTAAGTCTCCAGGGGTGATTGGACGTATGAATTTTATGTGATTCTGACACAAACCATGTAGAAAATTCTTCTTAAATGCAGTTTGATGAAAGAGTTACTTCTACAAGGAGAAAATTTTCATACATCCATGAAACAACAAACATATGATAATGAAGTTCAGCCTATGAAAGATACAGATACCAATGCTCAAAAACAACTATTTAACCCAATAATTTACCGAATGAAATCAATTATATCAAAAAAACTATTAAAATGTTTTTCCTTTCAAAAAGTAAATGCAGCTAGGCTAACTTTTCAAAAATAAAAACCTAATATGCTAACAAGAAACCAAGCACAAAATTATAGTTTGCAGAAACTAGACTAACATCCAACAACTCAATAGGCAGGGAAATCACAACAAGGGTGAAATAGCTAAGTTTTGGTTGAGTAATACTTCCTAGAAAAGGGAACAATGCTTTAATAGCAGGACTAATGCATTTTTCTCATGCAATATCTTTATTATAACACTCTGGAAAACATAGAAGAGGTGTGTTACTGAGGATAAATTGGAAATTATGGTCGGGTAAGGTCTATTATGAACAATGTGAGCAGATGAGATGGTTTTAGAGCACACGGAATGGTTAGAAAGGGATTTGAGAAGAACGGGAAGTGATAGAGGAAAAGAACCAAGAGTTTGAAAATGAAAAACTGGGAAGTAAGGATTAGTCCCCAGTGAGTCGCCAATTCTTCTTAGGGGTAAAATGCAGAGGTGGTAGCTGGAGTAGGAATGGGAAAATTTTAAGGATGAAAGTATATATTAAAGTTTAGAAACCTTGGAGAATCATACTAGTCCCCAATACGTAAATTTTAAAAAAATTGATGCTATTTTTGTAAAAATATTTAGGTTTCTAATTATTTTATATTAGTATATATAAAATTTTGGCGATTTTTAGGGTAAATTAATCTTATACTATAAAATTTAGGTGAATCAATTTTCAAAAAAATGGAAATTGGCAAATATTTTTTTTGCAAAAAAACATGGAGAGTTAGCCCACCTACGAATATAAGCCCATAAATTTTTCCCTAAGTAAGATCCCTCTCAGGCCTTCTCGGGACCCAAGGCAGAGAATTAGATTAGCTACAACATTCAAAAAGAAAATATATGCATGTTTATACTAGTACTTATTAACAAAATGAAGTAGAGAAGGATTACCTTGATCTGTAGCATTGATCTGTTGGATAGCTCAAGGCAATGTGGTTGAAGTCCTTCTCACCGGCTCCAAGTCTGAATCATGCAAGAGAACAACAAACTAGCATAATATTCACAGTGTTATCACAATAAACAATCAAAACAAGTATATAATAAACCAAGAAATCATATAAGTCTAAGCCACTTATAACATGTATCTCTAAAAAATAATTGACTAGGTGCAATAACAATTTACCAAGTGGAAAAAATAGAGGTAGTTCTATTATATCAAATGAAGGAATATCATAACTATTAGTTTCATCAAGGTTCCCACAGTCCTCTGATTCCAAACTCTCTCTCCTCAATATCATTGTGTGGAAATGCTTAGGCAAATAGTTCTCAATGAACCAAGCCAATGATGAAACCTCACACCAACAAAAGTTCACTCCTCCCACAATCAACCTTTCAACCTTTGACAATTAGCCCTTTCCTCCAATTGATAAGAGTTTGGGAGGATAAACCTTGCCATTCTTATCCATTAGTTTGATTATGGGAAAATCCATGATGTTTACATGCTTTTCTAGACTTTTCCCCTTTTGGATGCTTAGCTATGTTTAGAAATGTCCAACCAAAGACCTGCACCACAGGTTGCTATTTTTTTGGACTGGATCTTTCAGAAAAAGGAGGAAATTCGAGTTATTTACCACATAATTTTCCCCTCATTCTTCATGAAACATAGGTAACACTACCTTTTAGGGAAAATAGTGCATTAACCTAGGCACTAAGGCTCCCTACATGAGGTATGGAAGCGTTATAACTTAGCCTAATAGTTTTTGGTGTGCGTTACCTTGGAGAAATAGGTCTTTGTATATGTCAATTTCTTCCTTCCATGTGTTCTTATCCTCTGAGATGATGAGGTAATTTGCAGTATAACATTGAACTAGGGTCAAGACCACTCAAGCCAACAAGTGAAAATTTGAAATGGGATTGGAGCGACTAGAATATCCCCTGTTTCTAGAAATTACGAATCTGAAAAAAATCCTCCCATGTGGAAGAAGGTATAGATTTGGCATTGGTTCCTATTTAAGGTGCTCCCTATGTTTGGCAAAAGGTGAAAAAAAAGAAGGGTAAAAATATTAGCTAAGCATACATGCTAATCAAATGTTCTCCCTCTTCATATTGTATGTGCATTAGTTTTTATGTATCTTTTTAGGAACACTTCTTAGCATATGCAAAATGTAATTTTATTTTTCCCCATGATGAATCAAATTACACGTCATTTTATACAATATATATATCTACTATTAAGTTTGAGTTATTAATGTTTTCAAATAATTGTATATTTATTAATAGAGCCATTGAAGTTTCAAATATCAACTCTTTACCACATTATTTTACTTTTTCACCATTTTTTTTAATTTTCTTTTAGACTTATCCTATATTTTTGGGCATATTTGGAATATTATGTATGGTTTAGTTTCAAACATATTTATCGAATGATTTTTTGGGTTTATTTTGTTTGTGTTGTTCCAATTTTACCCAAAAATAAAATGGAATGAATTCAACAATGAATCATATGTAATGTCTATTTTTTTTTTTTGGATCAAAGATCTAGGATCATAATCATGTTTTGATTCTCTTATCACATGGTAAAATTGTGATCAATTTGGATTTTATATGATATTATTACGATATGGTTGAGTTTTGCAAATTGGTTTCATTTTTCCAATTTTTGGCCAAATTCACCAATTCGAACTATTTTTGGCGCTTTGCCCTTTTATCAATTTTTATAAAAAATTGTTATCCCTTGGGGCTAATCTCCAAGTCAAATTCTAATCTAAAAGGCTTATCTTGAAATCTTCAACAACCCAAATGCTAAGTCAGCACCAAGAACAATAAATTTAGGGCTAACAGTTCATTATAAATTTTGTAAAAAATAAGCTCTCGGAGGCTATTTTTCACACCAGCAATGAGTCATCAGGACTAATTTCAAACAATAGGGTTATACATTTTAAACAAAATAATAGCCTGACAGTTAATATTTTAGGACAACCCACAGGACCAAGAGATTAAAAACACCACCAAGAACTAGAGCCAACCGTCCAATCACTAAGGCACCATATCAACGATTTACAAGCCTTTTTGGCGCCCCCTCACAATCCTATCTTTACTAATAGGGGGGAAGTGGGGTTTGAAATGTAGGCTTCATTCCGGCTGAACCCACCTAATGTGTCAATCCCATGACACTTTTAACCCCCTCGCAAACCTCTTACCACTCAACCCCCCCCCTCGAAATATTCCAAACCATCTCATTTTACCACACTCCTTCCTGCGCGCTCCCTCGAAATATGCCAAAACAACTCATTTTACCACACTCCTTCCTTCATGCTCCCATCCACTCTCATCCTGATGCATGGCCAATATTTTTAGTTTATTAAATGACTTCCCAGTGTAACCATTCAAACTTATAATAGCCCACGCCCACCACTAGTCCTCCACATATGCTTTAAATTGCAATAACAGTCTCTGAGGTAGTTCAACAACAATTTCCAGTAGCAGGGGAATTGGCACCAAAGGTGACTTAGCACATATGAGTGGAAAAGTGATAGGGTAGGAGATGAAATGGAAAATGGTTCTAGAACCTAGCCAGCTCAAAGAGAAAAGGTTGAGTCTTTGAAAGGATGAGGAAGGTATTTCAATTAGAGATAGCTATGAAAAAGAGACTTCTAAGACAAATAGAAGTCTTCTACTTCAACCTATTCAAAGACTTTCACTATTATTCAACTTTCTTGAGATTAGGGATATCATTTGGCCATCCATTTTAGGGGCAACTGAGAAATCCATTCCAATTGGCTAACATGGTTCAAACAACTAACCATTTTTTCCACGTCACCAACACACAACTCATCCTCAAATTCTGAATATCAAAGCCTAAATTCTAGCATGATAGGTTGTCACCTGATCATGGTTATTGCCACGTTAGACAAAAAAAAATGGTTTGATAAAAATGATTAGTATGGGTTATTTAAAGTTTTTTTATGAAATTAATAGTGATAGAGTCCTTTTAGGATACAAATTATTTCCAACTGAAATATCTCTAATTTCTCTCAATGTAATGAATTCATATTTGGATTAGAACTCTACATCAGTTTTAAGAGTTCGACCCAGGTGGAAGAGCTATGTAATAGGGTTTTCACTCTATAAATATGGAATTTTTAGAGTTAGAGAAGGTAGATGGATGTAATGACCAAAGCTACTATTGTAATATTTTTTCTACTCAATTAATAGACAGTTGCAAAATATTTTTGTTCCAACCTAAGATTCTGATTGAGATCTTATGTGTTTGTCTCCTTTATATTTTCAATGTTAACTCAAATTACTTATACATAATTAATTGGAATTATAAATCTTTTGCTCCAACTTCCTTTGTGTGTAATTTTTGTTGTCATAATTATTTTTGTAAGAGCTCACATGCCTCAGCTTCGACGAATGAAAAGTTTGTGTAATTGAATTCGAACTCTAACTCTGTGCCCAATGGTAACCCTTACACATATTACACCTACAAAAAATCATCCAAAAAACATTTGATAGTTAGCCATATTTGTTTTAAAGCTTGTTTATTGAATATCATATCTTTTCTTGAGAGAGCCCTCTCTGGCTAGAAGGGCTAACTTCCAACCTATGTGGTTTGAAATAGTTGCACTTGATTGACTGTTGCCAACCCAATTAGTCTCATTTTGGTGATAATAGAATCAATGGTTAGTATGTTTTCATTCAAAGTGATAATGATTAATTTTGTAGTGTTATTGATATGTGAAGAGTGTTACCAATATGTAAAGAAAATTTAAGGTTAAAATTTTTAATATATTGTTATATGATTTTCTGAATGACTCAATTGTATTAGTTGCATTGTAAACTACAAAAAATTATAAATTTAAATACAATATCAAAAGTGATAATTTATTATTTTAATTTTTTATTTGAAATAATATTTTATAATATTTTTTTTGTTCAGGTTATTAGTGTTCTCAATTATTTTTTATAGATATTCATAGATCCATTAAAATTTCAAATACAACTCTTTACTTTTACTACATTACACTATTATATTAAGTTTAAAAATTTTGATATACTAATTTATAAAAAATAAATATTATTTAGACTTACAATATATTTTATTAAAATAAAATATATAAATAAGAGTAAAATATTCACATATTTTAATTTTTAATTAAGAAATGATAAAATGAAAAACAAATATGCAATGGACTTAATATTAGAATTTTTCATTAATTTTATAATAATGATGGAGATAAATAAAAATATAATAATAATATATAAAATGGAAAAGTCACTAGATACATATATTATAATATATTCTAGATCCATCATTACTCTGGATCTGTGAAGCCTCAAGAGGAATCAAATATCTTGAGGTGCAAATATGTCCTCAAGTTTTGTACTCAAAAAATAGGTTTTCACCTCAAGATATTTGATGTCTCCCGATTCTTAATAGATCCAGAGTTAAGTTGGATCTAGGTTCGCGTTTAAAAATTTAAATTAGTCTCGATATTTGACTTATTTTTCACTTTACAGGAGTTATTTGATTTTCCTCTCAGCCCATGCTAGATTTTTTATTAAAATAGATCTATACTGGTCAAATATAAAAATGAAATAAAAATATATATTATGTTTACAAGTGATTATATTGTTCTATCAAGGAATGATTTTTCACTTTAAAATATCCTTGCACCTAAAGAGAATTGATCCATCTCTCAATGCATGCTACATCCATGATTAAAACAGATCTATACTGGTTAAACATAGAAATTAAATAGAATATTAAATTATAATTATAACTGATGATATCTTGAATAATTATACTAGTGCATCCATATAAATTAATTTTTTTGAAAAGACCTATAGACATTAATCCATCATTATCCTCAAAACGCTTACCCCATTATATATCTCACATTGCCTAGATTTTTAATAAATAATAAAAATTAACTAAATTATAAATTTGTTTTAAATTATTATTATTATTATAAATTATAAAAATAATTAATATATAAGTTAGAAATATATACATTTTTAAAAACATGAGAAAAAATCTATCAAAATTTTTCTTGTAGCTTCTCTTTCTCACCTTTCTCATGGGAGCAGGGGGAGAAGGATCTCCAACCATAACCCAAAAATAATTTCTTTATGATTTCTTGGAAAGTTAAATAGTATTATTATCATGTTGATCATCATATTCTTACAGTAAGTTAGACGTTGGATTTCTTATTAGATCAAATTTGAGCATAGGTTAAGTACAATTTCTATTCAACTCATCTTTTACATTTTTTAACATGTTAGTTTTAAAATTATCAATGCATCAATGTCTGTAGTCGATGCAGGAATATCTACAGTTGTAGCAAAAGGACCCCTTTCATCACTTTCATCTTGGACCTCATAATTCTTCTTTCCAACCTCCAATTCTTCCCCCAAAACTCTGTTTTATGAAACCATCTTCATCACAACCATAATCATCCCTCCAAGTGGAAAAAAAAACTTCAGAGGATTTTGGGTTTGGATGGAGGTGTTGTTCACCCCTCTCTCACCTTCTCCCACCTTTCCATACCTTCCTTCCACCATTTTTGTCCTTAGATCCTTCTCGACCCATTTCCTATAGCACTTGAGTCCTTCCTGTAGCAATACAGAAGATAATGTAGCAACTTCCTATAGCAGCATTGTAGGTCACCATTTTCACTCCAAATTTTATCCATTTTTTCATTTAAATCAAGGATAGAATGCATTTGATCCCCAGCTATAAACTCATGACCAAAAGATACCCCTAGGCCACTCCGAATATTCTTCATTCCTTGCTGCAAAAATATTTTAGGCATTAGTGTTTTATTTCATTTCAGAATTAGCTTGAATAGGAAAATCGTTTCCACGCAAGTACAAGTTGAGTGAAGTAGTAGATAGAAGTTAGTTTTTTGTTTGATCAAGTGTGTGATGATAGAGTAGTTTCTTTAATACAAATGAATGGATAGTTAGATGAATGATTTCACATAGCTTAGTTTCCTTTTCTTTCTCTATCAATTGCAAGTAGAAGTTTGATAGGAACTCTCTTTGTCTTATACTAGAGTAATTATTTGCATTAAATTAGCTATTTTCACTTTAATAAACTAGGAGTAATGGCCTAGAATTACTACTGATCAAAAGACGCAGTTGAGGGTGGCATTAGTATAATCCATTTGTTGTGCATATAACACTGTTATGTCTAAGTTTGTACGAACACTTGGTTGATAAGTAAAGTTGGGTAGCCCTTGGGAGTTGCAACACTATTGTTGCAATACCAAGGATGACCACTTTTTGGCATTGTTCGGAGTGAGGTGTCTAAGTATATTTTTGTTTCTACTTAAACATTGTTTCCTATTTTTTTTTGCATATAGCTTGAAAAATGAAAAACAAAAAAAACAATTTCTTCTTTCATGCCTCCTCAGAGTAGGGAAAACCAAGGAAAATTTCTACCAATAACTGCCACATCCCCACACAATCAACCTTCACACTTCTTCAATAACTGTGAGCTAGAATACCCTCTAGGTGAGCACCCTGAACACTTTGAAGAAAATATTGGGGATGAAGAGGAACCTATTTCACCTCTTTAAGCTATGGATGAGAACAAAAACCAAGAGTTCTTTCCCATCACAGAAACCAATGGAGAGACTAAGATGAAAAACATCAACCCTTCATCCATTTCACTCTTCCATGGCCTAACTTATGATGGTCCTAAAAATTTCATGTTTTAGTGTGTTGTTTTCTGTAGGACTTATGTATATGCCTCAGATGAACAAAATTTGAAAATTTTCCCTCTATCGTCAAGGATGCAGCCTTGCGCTGGTTCATGGGTCTGCCTTGCAACAATATCACTACTAGGGCCCAAATGAAAGAGTCCTTCAACAGCAAGGACAAACACTATTGTAGGTCCAAAGAAGCTAGGTAAGAAATATTTATGATAACCCTAGGGCCTAATGAATCTTTAGAAGACTATGAGGAAAGGATTCAAATTAACTACAAGAGGGCTAACTGCACCCTTGATCCTAGATCACTCATGTTAGTACTTCTCTAAGGGATTAGGGAGCAAGTGTTGGAAACCCTCAACATGCTATTTGGAGGAGATATCTATTTATTGACCGTTGATGACATCAAAAATATGTTCATAAACCATTCTATGGAAGCCATAAAAAGGGTATAAGTAACCAAGGCTTGACCAATACCTTTTCCTCAGCCTCATCCATCAAAAGTGAGATGGGGAACATGTTATAGGATTTCAAGAGTGAAATTATGCATACCTTTTCATTGTAAATGGATAGCATGCATATCAAAAGGAAACAAGAGGATGAAGAGCAAGCCTTATCTATTTTTTTCCCTAGATGGAGTAGAAGACACTGTAGAAATGAATTCCATAGAAGTGTGGTCACTCTCTGAAGAAAACCATGCAACAAAAAAAATCCCTTCCTTACCTGGCCTTAACTATGTATGCAAAGGAGTGGAAGGTGGACTAGGGAAATTTTACTTTATAAATAAAAGGAGGCCCGAAGGACCTAGTCCATACCAACAAGGCATATAAGGTGTGCCTTATTCTTACTATAATTCAAACCAAAATGCACCCTTTCTGCCTTGATATTCCTCTACTCATCCATACTATTGCACACTTACTTCTTAGCCTTATGCTCCTCCATATCATCCTCAACCTCTTAATTGACCATTTCATCCATATGCTCCCCAACCTCCTTAATGGAGCAACCCATCACAAGGGCGGAGGCCTCAGCTAAACCAACCTGCTGCTTTACTGCCTCCACCCTAATATCAACCTAAACTCACCCATCATACTCTTCCTAAGAAACGTCAGATTTTTTCTCGACCTAATCTGATCCCGAATAACAAACAGGAACAACATGCCTACAATGGAGAGACATCTTACGCTACCTATGTTGTGCAAATCCATGAGATATTAGGTCTAGGAAAGTTATCCCACACAACCATCCACCATATCCACCTAAACATATTATAGAGGAAAATTAAAAAAGTACCCCTCAAGTAAATCCACCTCCTTTTCCTAAGATATTGATCCATCCTAGCCAACACACCACAAAATAGATCGTCCAGACTTCTAGGAGAAGTGAATAATTTCTTTGTCAACATACCCATTCTTTAGGATATTAAGGATTCTCCCTTATATAATAAGCTTATCAAGAAGAAATGCTTCAAAAATCCTATAATAAATAAGAGATACACCCCCACCATCAATGTTGTTGGTCAATTATGTGATTTGATGTCAGGGAGTGTGATTTTCTCAAAATACCTAGACCCTCGAAGTCCAGTAGTGGATGTACACATTGATGGTATCATTTCCCGTCATAGATTGATTTATATTGGGGATGCCATCAACGTGATCACTAAAGAAACCATGTTGAAGATTAACCTGCAAGTATATTTGAGAAATACCACTACAATATTGCAACTTGCAGATATATTCATAGTAGCTCTCGAGATACTTATTTAGGATGTTATGGTCCCCATTGACTCTTGGGAGTATTCCATTGAATTCCTAGTACATCAAACCAGGAATAATTTTAATGGCTATCCTATTATCTTATTAAGACATTGGTTGGACACTATTTTTTCCTATATCAGTTGTAGGGATAGAAACATGACCATTAAGAATGGGCCCTTATAAAAAAAACTGGTATTATATCCTCATGATCAACCTTCTAATGAAAATTATATACCTTTCTTGTTGGAGGATGAGGAAGAATATGAGTTGTACCATGCAACATCATACCAATTCTATGCCTTAGATGATGTTATTATAGGGGGGGAACCTGATGAAGACGACCTCATTGACCATATCCTTCAAAACCAACCTCTGGCCACTGGCATTCCACTTGACGAACTTGTGAAATAATATGGAAGCAGTCACTGGACTGAGTTATGTTCAGTTGACTCAAGCCCTGAACTTGTGAATATTGTAGAGTTTTTCCCATCTGTAACCTTAAATATGAATCCCTCTCTCTCGGCCAAAGAGGAAGAATAATTGTGCCAAATGCTGAGAGATAAATTAGATTCTTTTGATTGGGATTGTAAAGAAATGAAAGGGGTGCATCCCTCAGTCTTCAATCTTAATATTTACATCAAAGAGGGATGTAATCTAGTGTGAAAACCCCAGAGGAGAATGAACCTAGCTTTAAAGGACATAATAAAAGATGAATTACAAAAGCTACTAGATAGAGGGTTCATATACCCCATCTCAGATAGTGAATGGGTGTCACCTCTAGTATTAGTAAAAAAGAAAAATGGGAAGTGGAGGGTCTATGTTGATTATAGAGAGTTGAACAACGTAAGAAAGGAATACCATTTCCCTTTGTCTTTCATTGACCAATTATTAGATGGTCTGCACAAAAGAAATTGTTCTCTTATTGATTCAATGGTTACAATCAGATCCAGATAAGCCCTAAAGACCAAGAAAAGACTAAATTGACATGTCCTTGGGGTACCTTTTCTTATATATTTCTCCCTTTTGACCTATTGAATGCCATCGTGACTTTTCAAAGAGAAGTTCTATGCATATTTGCTATGATTTTCCATGAATCTATGGAAATCTAGATTGATTATTTCACTCCCTATGGGTATGATTTCGAAGAGGCCTTCTCTAATATGGGTAAGTTCCCAAGGATGTGCATTCAAGTGCATCTCTCCTTGAGTCCTGAGAAGTGTGAATTCTTGAGGAAGGCACAAATTGTCTTTGGCCACTCCATATCTCAAGCAGGAATACAAGTAGACCCAAATAAAATTTCTATCATAAAAATCATGCCTACTCCTAAAAACAAAGATATGTTAGGAGTTTCTTGTGCTTGGCAAGTTATTATAGAATGTTCATCAAGGATTTTAGAAACGTTTCTTCAACATTGTTTGTATTTCTAGCCAATGAATCAAAATTCATTGGTCAAGTTTTTTTCAAGAGGCCTTTGAAATCATAAAATAAAAGTTGACCAAGGCTCTTATACTCTGAGGTCCTAGCTAGGTTCTACCTTTCCATATCCATACCAATGCATTATATAAAGTTGTGGGGGAAACTTTTGGATAATTGGATGATAATCTACCCTATGCCATTTACTTCATATGTAAAAATCAGTCTAAGTATGATTTGAACTACACTGACACTGAGAAATAAATTATAGTTTTTTTCCATTCCTTGAACAACTTCAAACATTATATCTCTCGGTACCAAATTTTTTTGCATGTTGGCCATGCGAAAATTAAATACTTGATGAAAAAATATGATGTGAATGTTATAATTATTAGGTGGTTATTATTGTTGCAATAGTTTTATTTGAATATCATTGATAAGCAAGAAAAATAAAATGTGGTTGCATATTTTTTTTCCTAGACTCACTTTACCTACAGATGATGAAGGGATGATTGATGCTTAACTTCCATATGTGAATTTAGTTTATATCTCAATACTCTCTCCATGTTTTTCTAACATAGCCAACTAGCTAGTTGCGATGATATTTTGTCCAAATATTTCATCTAGGGATAAGAGAAAAATTGTAATAAAGAGTGCCCCTTTCACTTGGATTGGTTGAAATATTTTCAAACTGGGACCAGATTAGATTCTAAGGAGATGTGTGATGGAAGAGGAAGTATTTTAAATCCTCTTAGTATGTAATGATGGGCCCTGAGGAGGTCATTTTTCTTTTAAGAGGAAAATTTTCAAGGCCTTACAAGTTGGCTACTATTCGCCTACTCTCCATCAGGATGTAAGAAGGTATACCAGCAGATGTGACCAGTGTCAGAGGATAGGAAAACCCACACTCATGGATGAAATTTCTCTAAAAAATCAAGTGGCCTTAGATGCATTTGACAAGTGGGGTATGAGTTTCATTGGGCCTATTGATCAACCATTTGGAAAAAATGTATACATCATATTTTCCATTGATTATTTGACAAAGTGGGCTGAGACAAAGGTTTTCAAGGTGGAAACATAAGAAAATGTCGTTGAATTCTTAAGGGAAAAAATTTCTACAAATTTGGGTATCCAAGGGAGAGATTAATTAATCAAGGAGCTTAATTCACATCACATTCGATTGACAATGTCCTAAGGAAACATAATATGAAGCACAAAACATACATTTCCTATCACCCTAGAGAAAATCCGCAAGTAGAGGTTAGCAATAGAGCACTGGAAAGAATCCTCACCAAGGTGGTGAGAAACATTAGGAAATATCGGGCAAACATATTATTGGAGGAAAATTTAGCCTGTAATACGACCCGGAAGACAACTCACAGGTTCACTCCATATGATCTCATTTATGGGAAGAAATGTTTTCTTTCTATTGAATTTGAATATAACATTCTCATAATGGCATCCTAATTGGATTTAGATGTCACAAAAGAAAAGAAAGAAATATTTATTAAAATAAATTTCTTGGATTAGTTCATAATGCAGGCCCTCCTCCACATTGAAGTTATACAATTGCAAAGGACGATTTTGCATGATAGGAACATTAAGGAGAAAAAATTCTAGGAGGGGAATTGGGCTTTGTTATTTTAATCCATGTTTAAAGATTTAAAGGAAATTTGATGACAATATGGTTAGGCCCATACCTAATAGATAAATTTCATGAAAATGGGGCTGTTCAAATGAGAACCATTTATGAGGAGGGTACCCCTCTACTTTTCAATGGTTATAGGCTAAAATTATACAAGAAGCCCATGTCTAAGGAAAATTTCATCAATATAGTCAAGAGGGAAGTAAATGTAATTGGGAGCCTCATAACTTCTAGTCCACAACCCTCCTAGAGTAAAAAAATAAAAAATAAAATAAATAGGCCTAGGTAAAACCTCCACGAGGCATTCTAGTCTAACTACAGTATTTAAAACCTCTTCGAGGTAGTCCCGGAGAAAAAAAAAAAAAGGAGAAGTAAAAAAAAGATCCCCAAGTGAAAACCTATCTGAGGAACCCAATGGAGGCTGGTGGGTTGAAGACATATTTTGAGGTAGCCCTCTCGTCTTGGAAAAAAAAAACAATAATAAAAAAAAAAAAGACAAGAAGGTGAGATGACACCATGACTACTGACCTTTTCTTTATGTTTTGTAGGGTTATGAACAGTGGCATGTCATGGTCATAAAGAAAGGTAATTATCCCATATATATTCATTCTTCCATCCATTCACTCTCTATCCAACACTATCACTCACCTCTTCATCCATTTCCACCACCCTCTAAATTCAAAAATGAAATTTCACACACTCTCTGTGATGCTATAGGAAGTTCATGTATTTCTCTAGGAAGTATTTGTGGTGCTATAGGAAGGAGGATTTAAGACAAGGATAGTCATCGAGGGTCCCGGGTATGAAAAAATCCATGAAGAGAGTATTTCCATCATTACATATCATCCTCTCACAGCTCTTCCATCTCACCCATATAGATTTTTCACTCAAGCCCTTCACTTTGTCAAATACGTAAAGAATTTTTTTGTAAAAATGTAGAGTTCCTATACTTCATTTTTCCAAGGAAACACCACCTCCTAATCATCCTATCATCATCATAAGTCATTTCCACAGTCTCCCTCATCATTTATGAAAATTTAGGGTCAAAAAAATGCAAAGAAGAGGCTACTACAGGAATAGAACGTTTTATTGGAGGTTGCCCCCTCGAAGTGGCTTATTTCTAAGGCATTGATATCTTTGTCCTTCTATTTTTGGAGTTGGTTTCCCAAAAAACGTGGATTTTTCACATCAGTTAAACTATGATAACCAAGAGTGGGTTTTTGTTACAAGGAAGAAGAGAATGCTAACTTTAAGTGGGACAAACGTTCCAGATGAGGAAACATCATGCAATGGACATGTCAACCATTAGGGGAATTTTGAGGTCTAAAATGGGCCTGAGAATAAAAATGTACAAAAAAATAAACTTTATAAGAACCAATAGGATTCAAGGTGATGATGTCAACCATGGGGGATGATTCACCATTTTTTAAGTAAAAGGGTAAAAATATTGAAAAATAATAAAATAATAAAACTACTTTTTCAACTCATATTTTCAACTTATCTCGCAAAGTTTTTACTCAAATTTTGAGCAGGAATACTAGTTTGATGAGAAATTTAATTCCTCATCCAAGGAGTACCCATGTTGCATACTTTTGATAGATCTAGCTACACAAAAAATGAGAAATACATGAAAAACATGATCACGATCACGCTTTTCATGTATTTCTCATTTTTCATGTAGTAGGATCCATAAAAAGTATGCAATAGGGGTACTCCTAGGATTTGGAATTAAATTTTTCATCCAACGAGTACTCCTGCTCGAAATTTGAGTAAAAACTTTGGGAGATAAGTTGAAAATATGAGTTAAAAAGTAGTTTTTTCTTTTTTTCTCTCTAAAATTTGATGATATAATAAAATCTTATTTTATTATTTCCACTATTATTTTATAATTTCCTTAGGAGGCCCATTTTAGACCTCAAAATTCCCCTAATGAAAGTGCTCCAAGACAACTCAAAATAGCAATAATGTACTTGAGTACACTTCCCTTCACATCTTTTCTCATTCCAAAAATAGTTAGAGAGAGGAGAAAGTTTTCAAGCCACCAAGGTGCTTTGAACCTCAACCCACTACTACTATAGGACATAGCCACAAGAAGTATGCATCTATTACAGTAAGGGTCTAGGAGTGCTACAGATTGAAGAGGAGGTGTATACAAGTAAAAAATTGCCCAGTTGGTTCAAAAAAGTTTCATTTTTTTATCTCATAGCATCATTCTAAGAAGTAGGTGTCCACCACCCACATATCTCCATCATAATTTAACTCAATTTCTCCTAAAAATTTTTTAGTAGCTAGTCATCAACGTGTAAAATGGAGAGGTTTTGTGTGAAGAAAGTGTTATCACTCCATTGGATCCCTAAAGACTAAGAAGGAGAACAAAAAAGGTAACCACATACCACTTTGACCTAGTAGGTAGCCCTACTAGGTTGAGAGGGCTCTCTCCATGAAATTCACAAGCAATATGACTTGATCATGAATATTTTAGGCTAGATATCCAGATTAGTGTTTGGTTGATATGGATTTTTGTGCTTTATGAAAATGGACGATAGAGCTAGTCTTGAAACTCTTTTAGGGTTACAGGAGAAATTTTTCTAGCGGAATGAAGGGGCAAGATAGACAACCTCAAATGGCCAAATAGGTTGTATGATTATGGTGTTGGATGAAAATAATGATCAAGAACATGCATATAAATATCAGTTCATTCCTTAAGAAGAAATTAAACAAAACATCCTCATCTCATCAAAACAGGGCATGCATTACTCATGAATACTGCTTAAAGAACTGTAAAGAAATGAGTGAAAGAAACAGATATGTAATGGAAAGAGAAAGTATTCAATGGAGTGAATTACTGAAGAGAAACATAGCCATACAAGCTCACAACATGAATCCCTAAATTTAAGCTACAACTTTTCTTTGTATTCATCATATTACTTGGTCAAAATAGACTACACTAGTTCAATGTCCAATGTTCCAACATCTATTATGTTTAATAATGAAGTTTTTATACAATTTATAAACTAAAATATGTTGAAAAAATATCAAGATTTATTACAAACATCTCTAACTATGTTACACAAATAGAACTAAAATATAGTACATTTAAAACTAATGAATATACATGGCACTATCTTTGTGGATTTCCAGTGACAAATAAGAGCGATTCAATTTTGATAGCAACTCCTATTAGATAAGGTGGCCTCCAAGTCACTAACTATCTTTGAGTTTTTTCCTCCCAAATTTCTAAAACCCAGGGTCCAGTTACCCCTTTGAATATATCAATCTAAGATAGATATGTAAAAAGTGAAATAGGTTATTGTAGATGAAGAATTTTTTGAGATAAACCTCTTTCATTTTCCCAAAATTCTACTCCCATTCTTCAAACTATTCTCTTCAAAAACATTTCTAAAAAAGGACTTTGCATAGGCATAAAAGTGGGTTGAGAATATGTGAATGTATCTCTCATTTTGTAATACCTGTGTAAAAAGTGAGATAGGTTTTTGTAGTTTGGAAGCTGAGGAACATAAAAATCGTCCATTTTCTCAATATTCCTCTCTGATTGGCCATGATCCACTATGCACAAATATGAATAAACATGACATTTCTGGAAAAGGTGCCTTCAAAGATTATTTCAAATCTCCCAAACCATAATTTTTGTGTAAAAATGGAGAGATTAGTTTGTACATATATATGTTAAAAAAAAAACTCTTTCAGGTTTTGAAAATTCATTTGCACCTGCACGAAAACTGTGTTTGAAAATACTAACCAAAAATAAGAAAAAATTGGAAAAAATATTCCTCCAAATATTTCTCTGAATCTCTCAAACCATAATAGTCAGAAGAGAACCAAGGGAGGTTTTTTTATATGACGATGTTATCAACAAAAAACTCTTTCAATTTTTCAAAACTCATTCTCAGTCACTTGTAAACCATTTTTAAAATTACTGTGATGTATAGGGTAAAACATAGTTTGAACTGACCATGAGGCAGAAGGAGATATGGAGGTGGAAGGAGACATGGAGGTGGGAGATAATTGTAGATTTTAAAAGCATCATAATAATAATCCTGTATAAAATCTTAAGAACAACTCGAACCTTAAACACCAAAAAACATTTTCCCATATAAATACTTAAAAAAATAAAATTACATGTGATAAAATTTTGGCTCCATCTCGGGATCACATCTCCTTTAGGAGTTGTCAAGAACTATATATATCTCAATTTTCAGATCAGTGCCTTATTCATTGGGCTGCTCCAAACCTCAAAACCTAAAAACCTATGACCTTATCTTCAACTGAAACCCAATTGTAACTACAAATTCTAAAATTCTGCAAACAAGCATATTACAAACCAAAATGAAACTGCAAGATGAAAATAAATGCTTGGAAAACAAGTTTATTTCACACTCATCCTACACTAATATCGTGAAATAATTCTTGATCAAATAATACAAAAATTCCAATCCAAATATTCGATGAGCTTCTCAAATACTGTGGATTTGTTACTGTGCTTTACAAAATTTAAACCAGAACATGTAATGGCAGAGGAAATTCCTGGTGCATTTGATGTCCAGCTGGAAAGAATGGCTGAAAACTCAAGCTCAAAGGACCCTCCATGTAGTCAATTATGAGATCATAAAAAACACATTTTGTTCGATTACAGTTAGGGATTTATGCAATCTGATCATTATGGTTGGACAATTCATGTGTTCTCTCTTTATCATACCATTTTCCCAATTGTAAATTTTCAAACTCATCCTTAAAAGCATAACATTCCTTAATCAGAAAATCACAGGGCATCATTGTATCCTCTTGTTTTTGTAGTAAAAAGTTTCCAAAACAAGAATTTCAATACTGAATACTATGGGACTGAATTTGATCCTCTAAGACCTCAATATCCTTCTCAATTTTGTTAGCAAATTCATACAAAAAATTGTTCTTAACTTCAGAGATACATTTGCATGACCTTAAATAAGTTGAAAAAAACTTCGAAAAATATTCATCAATCTGATAATCCTCAAACATATCCCAATATTATTTAAAACCTTCAAGAGAAACATGATATTCTACATACCCTGTCATTCTGATAAATCAGGCCACTAGATCTGTCATTAAGCTCTGAATTATTCTGATAGTGGAGTCGCCGTGAATGTTCTAAAATATCGGTTTTCTAAAAATGGAGTGGCTAGGTGAATGATTTAGCCTTCTTGTGTCTGATCAATGTTCACCATTGGCAATCAGATCTGATCCTTTTCATTCTTTCGCAGGAAGATCTGTCACACCGTTCCCCGACAACGATGCCAAAATGTTATCACTTCATCGGATCTCTAAAGGCTAAGAAAGAAACCATCAAAGGTAACCACATACCACTTTGACCTATTAGCTATCCCTACTAGGCCGAGAGGGCTCTCTTAACGAAATTCATAGCCAATATGACTCAATCATGCAGATTTAAGGCTAGATATGAAGATTAGGGTTTGGTTGATTTCGATTTTTCTGCTTGATGAAAATGGACCATAGAGATAGGATTGAAACTCTTTTAGGGTTACAAGAGAAAAAATTGGAGGGGAATGAAGGGGAAAGGTAGGCAAGCTCAAATGACCAAATAGGTTGTATGATTATGGTGTAGGATGAAAAGAAAGATTAGGAACAAGCATAAATATGAATTCATTCCTTAAGAAGAAATTAAACACAACATCAGCATCTCATGAAAACAGGGAATGCATTACTCATGAATCCTTCTTAAATAATTGTAAAGACAATTAGTGAAAGAAATATATATGTAATGGAAAGAGAAAATATTCAATGGAGTGACTTACTGAAGAGAAACATAGCCATACAAGCTCATAGGATGAATCCCTAAATTTAAGATGAAAATTTTCTTTGTATTCACTGTATTACATGGTCAAAATAGAATACACTAGTTCAATGTCCAATGTTCCAAAATTTATTACTTCAAATGATGAAGTATTTGTACAATTTCTAAACTAAAATATCTTGAAAAAATATCAAGATTTATTACAAATATCTCTAGCTGTGTTACACAAATAGAAATAAACTATAGGACATTAAAAACTAATGAATCTATTTGGCACTATCTTTGTCGATTGCTGGTGAAAAAGAAGAGAAATTCAAATTTGATAGCAACTCTTATTAGATGAGGTGGCCTCTAAGTCACTAACTGTCTTTAAGCTTTTTCCTCCACAATTTCTGAACAATAGGGTCCAATTATCCATTTTAATATATCAATCTGAGATATATATGTAAAACATGAAAGAGGTTATTGTATATGAAGATTTTTATGAGATAAAACTCTCTCAATTTCCCAAAATTCTTCTGCAGTTGTTCATAATATTCTTTGCAAAAATATGTCTAAAACAAGACTTTGAACAGGCAGAAAAATAGGTTGTGAAGATATGAATGTATCTCCAATTCTGTAATACTTGTGTAACAATTGAGATAGGTTTTCCTATTTTGTAATCTTGGGAACATAAACCTCCTCTAGATTCACAATATTCATCTCTGATGGGCCACAACCTTCTATGCACAAATATGAATAAGCATGACATTTCTAGAAAATGTGCCTTCAAAGATTAATTCAAATTTCCCAAACCATAATGTTTGTGTAAAAACGAGGAGATTTTTTTGTACATACAGATGCTAGCAAAAAAAACCTCTTTCAGTTTTAGAAAATTCATTTCCACTTGTGTGAAAACCATATTTCAAAATACTGACCAAAAATAGGAAAAATTTGAAAAACAATGCCTACAAAGATTTCTCTGAATTTGTCAAACCATAATAGAAGTTAGAAAATTGAGGGAGGTTTTTTTATATGAGGACGTTTTCAATAAAAATCTCTTTCAATTTTTAAAAATTCATTCTCATTTTTTTGTAAACCATGTTTAAAATTATTGTGTTGTATAGGGAAAAACATAGTTTTAACTGACCATGAAACAAACATATGACATGGAGGCAGAAGGAGACATGCAGAGGGGAGATAATTGGATATTTGCAAACTATCATAATAATAATCCTGTATAAAATCCTGAGAGAAATTCTAACCTTAAACACCAAAAAACAATTTCCCATATAAATAATTTAAAAAAAAATTTATATGTGATAACTGAAAGTAGGGGCCAGTAAATAGAATTGGAGTGATAAGAGGTCTGTGACCCTCTTCTTCCATTGAATTCAGAACTAAGGCCATAAAATAAACACCTTTCCTACACCTAGTCAATAACAAAAAGAAGAGATTTCAGGTGGGTTTAACAGGAGAGAACCTTTAGACACCAAAATGATTCTTTTTCACTCTCTTGTAGTAGTTCTCTTTAGGATGCATCAATGTCTATGCTTATTTGAATTGTTAATGGATATGATGATTAAATTTATTTTGAGTTTGTAATGGATTTGAATTCACAATCATATGTGAGTGCCACCATTTTGGTAAGGGGGTTAGCCATAGTCTTAAGTCCTGAAGTGATTAGTAGAGTGACCACACTGCCCCTACAAATCAAATGGAATTGAGAAGAGAGGGCCACTAGTTCCACTAAAAAAAATATTTTTTTAGGACCATTGAGAGACCTATGGAAGATAATAATGGTATTAAGAGAGAATGTTTTCCTTATCCATGGGAATATGTATCTTATCATATTTTGAGATATATCTCGTGTGAGGGAAGATTGAGTGTAGTGTATGGCTACCAATTTAGAATTTTGCATGAGCTCATATACAAAGAAAACTTGCCTCTTGAACAAATATTAAGTGTGCCATACTTCCTCCTCCAGTTCATCAGAGAAATGAGCTATAAAGCCAAAGAAGTGAAGCATTAACACTTAGCCCATCATGGCCTTATTATGCTAATAGTGGAATATGTCGTAAACAACTAAAGAGTAATTGTACCATTGTCCAAGTTCATAGACATGGATAGAGAGACACTAATAGGAATCTAGAGCATTACCCTTAAGGAAACTAATGTATCTAGCATTGGGAGTAGAGACACCACAACATAGGAAGAAGAGATAGAAAAAATAGCGAATGAATTATAAATGAAAATAGAGGAAGAAAAACTAGAAGAGGCAGAGGCCAAAGGAGGAGATGAAGAGGAAGAGAAGGAATAAAAGTTAGAAGAGGAGGCCTTCAGTCCTCAACAGACCATTGAACCAGTGGAAACTGAGATATCCCCTTATCAAACTTGTCTGTCACTAGGGAATACTGAGGATGAGGTACCTGCCACTTTAGGTACCTTGTGCACTCTTGTGAAATATAAGAATAAAATACCAATACAAACACTTTTTTAATTTCAGATAAAAAATAGAACTAGAGTGAAACAAGGAAGACCCTAGACTCCCACAAAATTCCAAATTACCATTGAGGGGTCCACAAGTAAGAAATAGGAGATAGGTTCAGCTGAGGGAAAAATTGAGGAGTTCATGTCTCCAAATCGAAAGCCTAATATTCTCATAACGTATATAAGGAGGTACAATAGTAGTGAATAACCCTTCAAGGAACCAAAAGCACACATAGACATCTAAAAAGAACAAAAGGGAGTGCTACCAAAAAAACATAGCATTTTACATGAAGCACATAAAATGCTACAGGAAGAGGAGAATGAAGAGAAAGAGGAACAAAATGTACAAATTGAGGGGAAGAGTGCACAGATAGAAAGATAAGATGTGCAATAGGGGTTACAAGATGAGCAATAATATTTACAAAAGACAACAACCTCCTTTTTAACCTTTGAAAAAAAATCACAAAGTTTCAAGGCCTACCACATACCCTAATTTGGGATCTTATTACAAGTTCATTGAGGGACAGAGACTGATCCCTGAAAAATTCACAATTCCCCTCCTACATGAGTTGGAGATAAAAGGAGGGCATAACAACCATCGGATGTAAATTTTCAAAGAAAATATTTTTGAAGATGTGGGGTTGATGGAAAGAGCTTAGCTAATGTAAGGCCAAGAGAATATGTGGTGAAAGAGAAATTGAAAACAGTGAAAACAAAGAACATGAGGTTGTAGTGTGTAATATCCCAAAAGGGAGAATGCAGCAATGCTCAAACGCAATATGAAAAATACAAAAATATAAACAATAAATCTAAAGAAAAAAATATAATATACAGATAATATCAACCATTTTATTCATTTCATATGGATTACAGTTACAACAGTGCAAAAATATAGGTACTCTAGCCAAAGAAGTGGCCTAGAATGGCCTTGCAAACATGCTACAACTAGCATTGCGTAACTGGAGAGCTACAAGAAGTAATGTTGTGTTGTCTCTTTTTATGGTGATGTACATATAGCTCCTATAAAGGGAAATGAAGATATATGGAGCTCAGGAGCTCTTATGATTCCAAGATTCAAGATCTGGCCAATGTGATGGGAACCCAAGATAACCCAGAAACGATTTTCCAGATCTATGAGTTTGGTAAATCACCCTCCTAGGGTTTGATCCTTTGAATGAAAGGTTATGTAGATATGGAGCTAGATATGATCCAAAGATGGCTGAAATGTGTGATACAAACAGATCTGAGCCTTGAGGGTTGATCCCTCCTTCAGATCTCCAAGCTAGAAGCTTGAGATCTTGTCTCTTCTCCCTCCTACTCAAAATGCAGCAACTGAATATGCAGTTGTTGGGAAAAATGTGTTCTAGAAGAGGGAGAGACTCAATGCCCACTCAAATGTGCTGCAATAAGCTTTAGGATTATGGAAATGATGATGGAAAGGTGAGGGGGTGATCCTTCACAAGATTACTAGCTGAAATGCTAGCAACTTCCTCCCTCCCCTGGATCTGCAATGATGGACTACACAATCCTTGATGGGATTACTTCTGATAGGAGTTAAAAAAATTTGGCCCGATGCCAGATAAGAAATGAGGCCTTGGGATTGCTGATCTTGAAGCCCAAGGTGATATGAATAATCCTCCATTGCTTCTCCAGCTGATACACCGAAGACGACCTCCTCCTCCCAAACTGATCTTTATAAATTGTGTAATTCCTGAAGGTATGTGTTTTGCAGAGAGTAGGAATGCTGTGGCACCAATGCCTAATGATGAATGGCAGCTCTGAATAACCTTACTAGGATAAGCACATAAGTCCTTCTTGGGTAATGGTGGGAGTCTCGCTCGGGAACACCCTATGCTAAACAACACTGCAAACTTAGCTAAACAACATAAGAGTGCATGGAAATGTCACTTGACAGATCCAAATCTAAACAGATCATCAAATCATAAACTAAAAGCATGCATCCAATGTTGCCTTCATCTCCTTTATATATAAAGTGAGCCTTCCCAAGCCCTGGCCCACCTCTAAACTGTGTTGCTCATGTGGACATAACCTTCCATGGTTGACTGCGTTTTCTCTCCAAGTCCTCCATCATGTCTACATGCAATGTGCAGGGTCTCCATCATGTGTGCATTAAATGCACTACTTCTTTCATCGCTTCATCTCGAATGCTCTATGATCTTACATTAGTTTCCCTCCATGATCTTGGTTGACTGCTTCAACCTCTATGATCTATATCATTAATGAGACATGATCTCCACTCCTTTCACATTAGTAGCTACTCTAGTACTCCATTATGTAGATCTATGTTTAATTAATTTAAATTCACACATAAAAGTGGATCTTATTCATCTTTGAGGATTATGGGTCCCTCCACCCTTTCATTTACTTAATTAGATAAGGAAATTAAGAACTCTAATATTCCAATTATCTTGTGAAAAATTGGGAATATTACAGTCCTCCCTAGAAAAATGTTGCTTTTCCTCAAGCAACTAGAAATGTAGATGCAAAGCCATCTATTCTCCTCCAATGGCATCCACATAAGGAAGGCCTCCTCCATTTGCTGCAATGTGTTATGCATGTTTCGTTCCAAAGTTTTCTCCCAAGAAATCATAGAATGACCTCCAACTGTATAGTTAGTTGCCCTTCTTTCTCCAAGAATTACCAAGTGACAACCATAAGCTACCCAAAATCATCATAAATACATGAGATACATAATATAAAGTGGTTCTTTCCACAAAGGAGAATCTCCATCTCACAAAACATCTCTTAATCCCACACTTTATGAAGTAAATTGAGCATTGACATGCCCTCATCCTTAGCCATGTTGGCCTTGTTGGATCAAAGAATCATTCCAACATTATGCAAAATAATAAATAGATACATATGGGTGGAAAAAGATTTCAAACCATATTCTCCCAATAGAAACCACTGGAGTAGGGCCTCCTGTTGCCATCCTTCATCTCCACCATGGCAGATGGACAAGTCAAAGTCCCCCAAAAGCAACCTAAGAAACAAGAGATCTTGTTTTCTTTTCACCTCCTCATGTGTACCATGGATTAAAAAAATATAGATAGACATGTGGAATGTCACATCAGCCCAATACAGGCAAACACCATCAATACACATCATGAGAGCATCATGCCAAGTTCTACACAATACAAAACACATAGACATAGGAGTTGTCATGTGATGCCCAAAGTCTCTCATGGAAAACCCAAGTGAACATGCATTCTTTTGCTGCATTCTGTCATTGATACACAAGGCATGAATCAGGAAAATATGACCTATTAAGTGGTAATCATACTCACCCAAGGGCAGCTAGCGCAACCATGCTTCCTTCTTAATCACATGAGTGTTTTTCAAGACATGGATCAAATAAATAAGAACCTTTGGGTAATAACCAAAATCCCCCAACAGAAACCATCATAACCAAGATTCTTGTTAGACCATGTCATATATCTAAAAATGGTCATGCAATCCCTTGCTTATCATCCTCACCCACTCATTCCCATGTGGATGATGAATGATGTTCTGCATAAACATGGTATACTCCCTTTCTAGAATACCATCCACATTAAAATGATGAAGAACTTTGTACTCCATAAAATGTTGAACTGCATCTGCAATGACATCTCTTAATGGGACCTTCTTCTCATCAATGGCCTTCCAAAACCAATAAGGTTTTTGATCTACTACATGTAGAAGTTTCTCTTTCAGTTGTGGGATGCTCATTGAGAAAGAGTCATCTTGAAAGGGGGAAAGATTTCCCATCTCAAGATGTCTACCATCTATCATATTTCTCTCCATTGCTTCATGAATGAAGATGCCATATGATTTCTCCCATAAGGAATGGGTCCTTCTCTTCTCATTGCTTCTCATTAACAACGTTGTAGATCTTCAAGGTGATACATGTGTTGTCTCAAAGCAAGGCACAATGTTGAACTCATAGCTACCCATTGTACATAGGATCATACTCATCCCATCTTATAAAACTCTACGCTTCAACTCAAAGGGTTGAACGTAGTTCATCAATGAAAAAATAGGATGTTTCTTCATCTCTTCCTCGATTAGATCAAGGGTCCTCTACGTAGTGATATGATGCTGCTCCAAATAAACATGTTTTTGTAACCCTTGGTTATGGATTTGCCTTGATGGCATGTTCCCTTAAGTTTTAATTGGAGGTACTAAAACATATGAGATGGAAGTGGATTCATATCTCAGATTAACTGAGATTTAGAAACATCTTGCAAGGTCACAAGATTTCCCTCTTTTGGTGCAATGATCTATCCAACTGCTGGTAAGAGTGATGAATGCTCTTCTCCAAATGTACCAGCGTTGGATTCTACCTCTTCTTTCTCATGCATCTCCTGAATCATGCATGGGAATTTATGTGTTAAGAGCTCAATACTATCTTGCAAAGTTGCAAGTGTCTCCTCTCTGGATGGAAGTACTTCTGCAACTAGTGGTGAATGTAGTGATTCTTTTTCCAAAGTGAGAAGATTGAAATCCTCCTTTTTTCCCTTATGAAATGTCTCTTTGTGACACATCTCTGGTTTTCTCACATCAAATTTCTTCCTCAACTTGTGAAATAAATCTGAATATTTAGTAACCTTTGCATGCTCCATGTGACCAAGCCACCAATCGTTGCCTTCACCATAAAGATGAAGTGCTGCAAGCTGAACAACCTCATTTTCAGCCACAGGATGTAGCCTAAAAAATGCATCTAGTGCTTTCCTCCAAGCCTTAATAGTGCTTGAAGAATATCCATCAAATGTAGGAAAATAGAATCTATTGTGCCTATTTCTTATATTGCTGCTATAGGATCCTCTTTCTTCTTTGATTTGGAAGAATTGTTAGAGAGTTAGAATCTCCTTAAATTCTCTAGATTGTACTTTGTACTCTTCAAGATATAAACTTAGAGTGTCATGAGTCTTAGGTTCTCTTATTTCTTCATTTTTATACCATTCACCTTCTTCAAAAAATGTGGGCATAGTATATCTATGAGGAGATCTATGATTCTCCTATTTTATTTATTGCTGATAGGAAGTACTTAGACCTTCCTCATCAAATATTCTTCTTGGCACCTCCTTTTTCCTTTATTTCTTCATTTGCTTGACCTATTTGGAGATATCTTGCATGGATCAAAAGCGACGAGTGGAAAAAATACAATCCTCCTTCATGATATATTTCATCTATCTGATTCTTCTTTTGATGAAAAAGATAAAGTGTCGATAAGCTGAGTCAAAGATCATGCTCTGATACCACTATAATATCCCAAAAGGGAGAACGCATTAATACTAAAACATAATATGATAACTACAACAATATAAACAATAAATCTAAAGAAAACAAAATAATATACATAGAAGATGATCCATTTTATTCATTGGATATGGATTACAGTTACAATAGTGTAAAAATAGAGGTACTCTAGCCAAAGAAGTGGCCTAGAATGACCCTCAAACATGCTACAACTAGCATTGCATAACTGGAGAGCTACAGGAAGAAACACTTTGCTGTCCCTTTTGCTGGTGATGTAAATGTAGCTACTACAAAGGTAAATGTAGATCTATGGAGCTAAGGAGCTCTGATGATGCCAAGATTGAAGAACTAACCAATGTGATGGGAACCCAAGATAACCCAGAAAGGATTTTCCAGATCTATGAGTTTGGAAAATCTCCCTCCTAGTGTTTGATCCTTTGACTGCTATTTTATGTAGATATGGAGATATATCTGATCCAAATATGGTTGAAATGTGTGATACAAATAGATTTGAGCCTTGAGGGTTGATCCCTCCTTCAGACCTCCAAGCTAGAAGCTTGAGATCTTGTCTCTTCTCCTCCTCCTCAAAATGCGGCAACTGAATATGGAGCTGCAGGGAAAAATAGGGTGTACAAGATGGAGAGACTCAATTCCTACTAAAATTTTCTTCAATAAGCTCGAGGCTGATGGAAATGATGATGGCAAGGTGAGGGGATGATCCCTCACAGGATTACTAGCTGAAATTCTAGCAACTTCCTCCCTCCTTTGGATCTACAATGATGAACTGCGCAATCCTTGATGGGATTGTTGTTGATAGGAGGTTAGTAAAGTTTTTCCTAATGCTAGATCTGAAATGAGGCCCCAGGATTGCTGATCTTGAATCCTAAGGTGATAATAATGATCCTCCACTGGTTCTTTAGCTAATATAATGAATAAAACCTCTTCCTCCCAAAATAATATTCATAAATTGCATAATTACTGAAGGTATGTGTTATAAAGAGGGTGGGAATTGTGTGGAACCAATTCCCGATGATGAATGGAAGCTCTAAATAACCTTCCCAAGATAGGCACACAAGTCCTCCTTCGGTAAGGGTGGGATTCGCGCTCGAGAACACCCTGTGCTAAACAACATTGCTAACTTAGCTAAATAGCATAAGAGTGCATGGAAATGTCACTTGACATATCCATATCTAAATATATCATCCAATTATAAAATAAAAGCCTACCTTCAATGTTGCCTTCATCTCCTTTAGATACAAATTGAGGCTTCTGAAGCCCTAGCGCACCTCTAAACTGCGTTGTGCATATGGACATAATCTTCCATGGTTGACTGTGCTATCTCTCCAAGTCCTCTGTCATGTCTAAATGTAATTTTCACCCCCTCCATCATGTGTGCAATAAATGCACTACTTCCTCCATTACTTCATCATGAAAGCTCTATGATCTTACATTATATTCCCTGCATGATCTCAGTTGACTGCTTCAACCTCTATGATCTATCGCATTAATGAGACATGATCTCCACTAGTTTCACATTATTAGCTCCTCCACCACTCCATTATGTATATCTATGTTTAATTAATTGACATTCACATATCAAAATTGGATATTATTCATCTTTGAGGATTATTGATCCCTCCACCCTTTTATTTAATTAATTAAATAAGGAAATTAAGAACTCTAATATTCCAATTATCTTGTGAAAAATTGGGAATATTACATAGAGGAAGCTACAAGAAAAATACAATGAATTTGGCACTATGGAAAACCTTTGCATGGAGGTCATGTAGTATAGACAACCTTCAAAGTCCTATGCAGTTTATCTCAAGGAGAAATGGTTACAATTCCAAATCGGGATCTTATCTTAACATGGTTCCCTAGACTTTCAAAACTATAGATAGTTCATTCATTTCTGCAAGAAGTCTATTGTAGGAGAGAGGGCTAGAATGGTTAAATTCTATATGCATAACTTCATATTAACTGATATGAACAATGGGACCCTAATCCCAGGTTGGGTGATATGAACTTAATGGCCTTAGCATCCTGGGTAACACATGAAGAAGAAATAGAAGCAAATGTTAAAAGAGTAATGGAAAGAGAAGAGAGAGAACCTATACAGGTCAGATAATAACTAATAAGCCCCAAGGGGATCATTAGTAACCATAAATAGATCTCAAATGATGATGTACTGAAACCTAAGTACATTGAGACACAAGGTCAATACATTTCACACTTGGATGATACATCTAGGTTGTTAGGAGAATATAGTTTGTAGGCATGCCAGAGGAGATTGCATACCTTACCACTTAGCCTATAGAAAAGGGAATATCAATCTCATGAGAGAATGAAGATTTCATTGGAGATAGCACCCTTATACAAAAGCGCTATGAAGATATTGAAGATACAGTGGATAGGATTGAAGCTCATCCCACCTTTGTTGTTGGGGCTACATGAAGCGAGAGATTAGATAGAGGAACAAAAGGAGTGGTCTAAGGGAGAAAATAATGTAGGATTCCACCCACCAGAAGGCACTCCTTCTCAGTTACCTTGGGATATCAAGGAGGCCATTAGGGATTTAAAGGATATTAGCAAGGAGAATTGAGTTTCTCAGAGGATGAGAAACCATTACAGTAGGGGGTGATGATGAGTCCCATCATTAGGTATATTTTAAAGGGTTAAAATGAAATCCTTTAGCTTATTAAGTTACCTATCTCTCAAATTTATTTACGGTTTTTTCATATTATGTTTAATCAGAAGGGCGAATGATGTTTGTCATGTCTTGTTACGTAATCTGATTCAATTTTAGGAAATAAAGACATTTTCCACCTAAGGGCTCCGAGTAAACAATAAAGAGCTATCGTAGGATGGTTTTCCACCTTCTTCACTCCCTGAATTAGCCAATATCACACCAATATCTCTCCCAACAACTTAGAGTTAAATGCATCCAAGCAAAGTGGCAGTTATGAGTATCCAAGCTCCACCTTTCTAAAAATTAGGGAGACCATATTCCTACTTTTTAGGGAGCTGGTTGTAGCTACCTATTTTTATAAATAACCATGCATAAGAGTTCATTAGGATTTGATCTTTGTATTCAAAAAGGTAGCTCTTGATCTCAAATTTAGTGTTCTTTTTTATTGTCATATGATGTATTAGACCTTTTCATGCAATGATAGTGACAAGTTGTTAACTTGTTTGCTCCATTAATAATTTAGTCATAGAGGGTTGATGGTTTTGGGTTAGGGGCCAATCCATGTGCTAAGTAATTGCTGTGTATTTATGCCCTATTTTTATGTTCCATCACTTTGTTTAGTTTCCTTGCATTCTAGTAGCAGCAAAAATGTATCAAAACTTTGCTTGTAGCCTCTCTTTCTTACCTCTCTCATGGGAGAATGAGGAGAAGGATCTCCAAACACAATCCAAAAATAATTTATTTATGATTTATTTGAAATTTGAATAGTGTGATTATTAAGTTCATCATATGCTTACTGTAATTTAGAAGTTTGATTTGTGCCTAGATCATATTTTAGCATAGGTTAAGTAGATTTTCTATTTAACTCATCTTTTCCTCTTTTGAACATGTTAGCTTGTTAATGATAAATGCATCAATGTGTGTAGTTAATGCAAGACTCTCTACAGTTTTAGGGAAGGGACCCCTTTCATCACTTTCATCTTGCAATTCATCCTTCTTCTCTCCAACCTCCAATTCTTCCACCAAAACATTGTTTTCTGAAATCATCTTCATCACCGCCATGAGAAGCCCTCTAAGTTAAAGAAATACCTTCCAAGGGTTATAAATTTGGTTGGAGCTATTGGTCACCCCTCACTCAACTTATCAAACCTTTCCTAACATTCCTTCCATCCTTTTCATCCTTATATGTTTCTCAGCTTGTCTCCTGTAGCACTTCATGACTTCCTATAGTAATACAAAATATCCTATAGCAACTTTCCATAGCACCATTGTAGGTTACCATTTCCACTCCTTTTTTTCTCATTTTTTCCCATTTGAACCTAGGATAGCATGCATTTGACCCATAACTCTGAACTTGTGACCAAAAGATACCCCTAGGCCTTCTAAAACTTCTTCCTTCCTGGCTTAAAAAACATAGTAAGCATTAGTGTTTTATTTCATTTTAGAATTATCTTGAATAGGAAAAAATTTTACATGAAAGGAAAAGTGGAGTGAAGCAGTGGATAGAAGTTATTTTATGGTTTGATGAAGTGTTTTATGATAGAGTAGTTTCTTTACTGCAAATGAATGGATATTTAGATGAATTATTTCCCATAACATAATTTCATTTTCTTTGGTTAGGTTAATTGTTTATGATTTCATTTCATTGTCAATTTCAAGTAGAAGTTTGATATGCACTCTCTTTTTCTTAGAATATAAGAAATTATCTGCACTACATTACCTAATTTCACTTTAATCAAGTAGGACGAATGGCCTAGAAGTACTACTGATTAGAAGACCTTTGAGGGTGGAATGAGTAGAATCCATCTGTTGTTCATATAGCATTGTCACCTCTAAGTTTATAAGAACCTCGTGATGATAAGTAAAGCTAAGCATCCCTTGGGAGTTGCAGCAGTCTTGGTGCAATACCAAGGCTCGCCAATTTCCATTTTTCATGTAAAAAATTTTCAATAGTTTGTTCTTAACGAATTGACGTTTAGTTTTCACTATACATCATGTTTCTATTTAAATATGTATTTCATTTTGTTCTCGCATAAATATAGATCAGTGGTATTAGAGTGATATTCTATTTCTTTATTTTTTTTTGCATGTACCGAACAAGGTTGAGGTATAAGGGGTTAGGGATTGAACGAGTTCAACCTTTCCATGATCCTTTCAAAATATTGCTCAAAGAAACCCTTGAGAGACAAAGGAATGAGATGATGGAAAAATTTTCCCATATCCTTCAGTGGATGCCCACAAATAGCACATATTCATCCAAGAACCTCCTTGGAGGTGCCACTCCCTTTAAGGTACAAGTCAACTTTGACATTGCCATATTTGAAGGGAAGATAGATGGAGATGTCATAGATAAATTGTTAAATATATTGGAAGGATATTTTTCAATTCATGATTTTGAAATAGGGAAAATATTACTTTTTCACTCCTCAAAGCCGCTTCGAATGTAAAGGACTGGTCATAAACCTATTGTGAGAAGAGGGATGAGAGGGAACCCTCATTATTTTCATTTGCACCCACTTCGAACTATTTTTGAGACATGATCAAGAAAAAATGTTACCCTTTCAAGAGTTATGAAGATAAGTAAATAAAATGGACCACACTATTTAAGGGAAGGGACCAATATGTGTCAAAGATCACAAATATATTTCATAACCTTCATACAAATTTGGGTATTAGGGATTCTAAGCGGCATATTTTATTCAAGAACCATGGTTTTCTACAGAAATACATACAGGACAAGATGAAGTTCCTTGAAATATTCTCACTTGGTGCCTCCTATCGATACACTAACAAGATCGAGAAGAAATTTAGACAAAATAAGTGATACTTTAGATTTGTGAATTTGAAGCTAGGGAAAGGTTCATCCAAACTGTAGAAAAAAGGAAAAATTTGAGGGGTTACCTATGACAACTGATCAAATACGAAATTAAATAACAACACCCAGAAGAAAAAAAGGGAAACAGGAAAGTGGTGTGAGTTCTGTAAGAGCATAAATCACAACAAAACTGAGTGTTTATCCATGTCGTCATTGGTGGTTGAGCTAAACGCTTCAAATTCAAATGAATGTTCCAGCTTTGAGTTAGAAAAAAATAAGGGGAATGAAGAAGGGAATCATATTACGGATGTGGATCCAAGTGCCACCGTTTCCACTGAAAATATCTATAAGGTTGAACCTGAAGATCCAGAGAAAGGGGAGTGTTCATTCCACACACAAATGTGGGTGAAGGGGCCCCTCTACTACACTTCATTGTTGACAACAAGAGCTAAAATAACCTCATCAAAATAGAGGTTGTCAAGTGGCTATGCCTACTAGACACACCACACCTGCAGCCATACAACATCAGGTGGCCCCACCAAGGACAATATCTTCCAGCAGTGTAATCTTCCCTATAGCATCAAAACCTTCATGGATGAGGTATTGTGTGATGTGGCTCCTTTTGAATTTCGTGATGTATTATTATGCCAACCATACATACAGAAGTGTCATGTTGTGTATGATTTTATGCCATGCAATATTATTGTTATTGTGGGTAGTAAGTTATACATGATACCTGAAGTAGCCCCTCCTACCACCATTTCTCATATCCTAAAATGGAATACTGCATTGATACACAAACATAATATTTGAAACATATAAAATGTACATAAATATTATGATCAAAACAGATATAGATAGAATAGATGAGCCTTTTCATTGTACATCAACAGAAAATGAAAGTACACAATTCTGCAAAAGGAATTCACTCAAGCCACAAGATGGCAAAAATACACTAAAGAAACCAAGCACTGGAAATGTTGTGCTGCTACTGTTGTTGCTGTTGCTGGAAACTACTGCTAATAAGGAGAATAAACATGTATGGAAGGCTATTAGAGTGTTGAGAATGATTTGTGCATCTTGCTGCCCCATCACATCATCATTATACCATGTACAATGACCATAATCACCCAACAGAAGCCAATTCTATAAAGCCTGATGTTTCAATCCTCCAAAAATGTCATGCAAGGTATGGGAAGAATTCAGCCCTTACTCTTCCAATAGTAACCATAGAAACAAGGATTCTTGCTGCGTCCTTGCATTATCATGATGCAAGTCACGGAGAAACAATAAATAAATGCACATGTGAGATGTCTTATCAACATAATACAAACAAGCTCCTTTATGCCACATCATGTGAGAGTTATAATTTCTCCCAAACCCAAGTACATACATGAACATGAGATACATCACAAACAAAAATACATGCAAAGACATGAGACATATCCTAAACAAGATTAAATACAAGGACATAAGATATATCATGTGATGTCTAAATTCTCTCATCAACAACCAAAGTAACCATGCCTTCTTCTTTTGCATTCTTCTAGTGATGTGCAAGGCATGAATAAGAAAATATGACTTATTAGGTGGTAACCATACTCACCCAAGAGAAACCAGTGCAACCATGCTTCTTGCTGGCCCGTATCATAGCTCTGCAAGTGGTTTGGCAACTCTTTGCTCCATATCATTAACCATTCATCCCAATGTGGGTGATGGATCTCATTCTAAAAAAAATTGGTATCCTCCCATTGTAGAACACCAACCTCCTCAAACTGATGAAGAACTTTGCACTCCATGATATGTTGAAGTGCACCTCTAATGAGATCTCTCCATGGGACCTTCTTCTCATTAATGGCCCTCCAAAACCAATAAGGTTCTAGATCTGCTACAGGTAGAAGTTTCTCTTTGAGTTGTGACATGCTCATTGAGAAAGTGTCATCTAGAAAGGAGAAAATATTTCTCATCTCATTATGTCTACCATCTATCTTCTTTTCCTCCATTGCTTCATGAATGAAGCTTCCATATGACTGCTCCCATGAGGAATGGGTCCTATTCTTTTCACAGTTGCTCATGGACAACATTGTAGATCTGCAAGGTGATACATATATTGTCTCAAAGAAAGGTACAATTTTGAGCTCATAGCTAGCCATTGTACATATGATCATAATCATCCCATTTTCTGAAACTCCACATTTCAACTCAAGAGGTTTAATGTAGTTCATCCATGACAAACTAGGATGGTCTTTTATCTCTTTCGTCATTAGATCAAGGATCCTTTGTGTAGTGATATAATGTTGCTCCAAATTAGCATGATGTTCTAACCCTTGTTCATGTAACAGCCCTGATGGCATGTCCTCATAAGTTTCAATATGAGGTACTGAAACAATATGAGATGAAATTGTATGCATACCATCGATCAACTGTGATTCAGAATGATCTTGCAATAGCACAAGATTTTCCTCTCCCGGTGCAAAGGTCTCTCCAACTATTAGTAAGAGTGATGGTTGTACTTCTACAAGTGTACCATCATTGGTATCTGTCTCCTCCTCCTCATCCAGCTCATCAATCATGCATGGGGCTCCAAATGTCAAGAAATGAAGACCATCTTGCAAATATGCAAGTGATCCTCCTCTTGATGTAATCACATATGCAACTGGTGGTGGTAGAGGCTCCTCCTCTTGAGTGATAATGAGATCATCCTTTCATGAATATTTATGCATTATATCCTTGATGATGGGAGATGTCATCATGTGAGATGTATTTGGTTTCTTTCTACCATACTTTTCCTTCATTCTTTGAATAAAATATGCATAGGCGGACACTTGCATGTGTGACAAGTGACTGAACCACCATTTTCTTGCTTCACGTTCAAGGTGGAGCATTGGAAACTCCATAACCTATTTCTAATATAGGATATTTCAGGAATAAAGTAAATAATTCTTCCCTCCAGGCCCTCAAGGTGCTTTTGGAAGATCCATCAAATGTAGGCAAGAAGAATCTATGCCTCTTTCTTCTATTATTGCTTTTCGGTCTCATCTCTTCTTTGAGTTGCAGAAATTGTTGGAGAGAGAGATTATCCTTCAATTTTCTAGGCTGTGACTTGTATTCCAAAAGATATTCACTTAGGGTCTCATGCCCCAAGCCTTCATCATATTCAAACCAGTCCTCTTTCTTAGAGAAAGTGGATCTAGTTAGATAATATGAAGCTCCTTTCTTCTCCGGTCTTCTTTGTTGCCAAAAATAAGTGTTGAGACCTTCTTCGTCTTGAAACCTTATTCAGGTTTATCTTTGCCTTTCTCTTATTTCTTCATTGATCTCTTTAGATAGATCCTTCATAGATCTAAAAAAAGATGAGGAAAGACTTAATCCCTCCATAGTAGATCTCTACTATCTGCTTTTCTTATGTTGTCAAAATGTCCACAAGCTAAGCCAAAGATAATGCTTCGAAACCACTGTAATATCAAAAAATGGAATAATGCATTTATACACAAACATAATATTTGAAACACAGAAAATGTACATAAATATTATGATCAACACAGATATAGATAGAATAGATGAGCCTTTTCATTATACATCAACAACAAATGAAAGTACACAATGCTCCAGAAGGAATGCACTCAAGCCTAAGATGGCTAAAATAAACTAAAGAAACCAATCACTAGAAATGTTGTGCTGCTACTACTACTGTTGTTGTTGGAAACTATTACTATTGAGGAGAAGAAACATGTGTGGAAGGCTGGTGGGGTGCTCAGAATGATCTGCACTTTTAACCACAGATTCTACTCACCAAACCCAGAAAAACCCAGAAATGGTTTGGCCACATTTTAACTTTGGATTTTTGGCCCTTTTTGGGTTGCACACTGCACCCCTACTGGCATAAACTGCGTTTTCAAGGATGGAGGCTCTTTAGACTACTAAAAAATATTACTATGAAGCTAAATTATGATGAAAATAATGCATGCAATGTGAAGGAATGGTCCTTGACTGGATTACTAGATGAAATGCTAGCAACTTCCCTTTTCCCTTCGTTCTTCAGGACTGGACTGGGAAATTATTGATGGAAGTGCTATTGCTGGGAGATGAATAATAGTTGGCATGATGCCTAATATATAGCTGAAGAACTGGAAGACTAATCTTGTAGCTCAAGGTGATAAGATGAATCCTACACCAGCTCTCCAGCTGAGATACTGAAGACAACCTCCTCCTCTCAAACTAATCTTCAGAAATCTAAAATTTTTGAATATGGATGTACTACAGAAATTAGGAAATATATGGCACCAATGCATAATGATGAATTAAGCACAATAATATTTCAAGAGCTACTCAATGAAAGAGGTGGGATTCGTGACCGGGAACACCCAGTGCTAAACAACACTTGCAATATTAGCTAAATAACCAAAGAAAGCATGGAATGTCAAATGAAAAATCCAGATCTAAATAGATCCCAAAATCAATAATCCAAAGAATTTCTTCATTCTTGGCTTCATATTCTTTATATAGTGTTTGAGCCTTCCCATGCCTTGGTCCTCATCTAAACTGCGTTTTGCATCTGGACAAGATCCTCCATGTTTGACTACGTTGTCTATCGAAGTCATCCGTCATGTCTAGGTGCAATGTATACCATCTCCATCATGTGTGCATTAATTGCACAAATTCCTCCATCATCTCATCATGAATGCTCCGTGATCTTCTGTTTGATATCTTCCAGGATCTTAGTTGACTCTATCAACCTCCATGATCTATCTCATAGTGAGACATGATCTCCAATTCCATTCACATTAGTAGTGGATCCACTACCTCATTATGTAGATCTAGGCTTAATTAATCCACACTCACACATTAAAAGTGGATATTTATTCATATTGAGCATTATGGGTCCCTCCACCCTATTATTTACTTAATTGATTAAGAAAATTAAGAACATTAATATTCCAAATATAAGATGAAAATTTGGGAATATTACAATTTATTTGATCTCTCCTAAACAATGAAACAAGTTCATCTCTAGAACCAAGATTTTTTTTTTCTTTTTCATATATTCTCAATGTAAGCGTGAGATCGTGGCCACATTCATGGCCACCACGATGGGTTCCACTACATAATGGAAGCAGGTGGATAAGGTCATGGAATAATATAGAGGCATCTTCTCATCGTCCATAGGGTTAACCTTCACATAGGTATGTCAAGCATTCGATTGATATATCTCCCAAAATGCCTCTACATAATGGGCCAATATACGACTGCTCTATTCTAGAACGTGAAGAAATCAAGTGGCAGATATAGGAGTTGTTTCAAAAATTGCACATCCAACATATTTCATCATCTTATGGGAACCTATTTATACTTCTACAGAAGAAGTATTTGACCTTGAGACTTTGTATTGATTAGCGGGAACTGAATAATATCACTGTCAAGAACAAGTTTCTAATCCCATGGATTGGTGGCCTTCGTGATGAGCTCAAGGGGGTCAAGTTTTTCATAAAGATTAATTTAAAATCTCGATATCACCAATATCCAATAGAGCCCATGAATATCACCTTCAAACCCAAGGAGGGATTTTTTGTGTCGCTGTTTATGCCTTTCAGGTTGACGAATTCCCTTGCAACCCTTATCATGTTGATGGATGACATCTTGTGGAACTTTACCAACTCGCTTGTGGTTTTTTATCTAGACAACATCCCCATATTTAGGAAGAGTTTGGAAGAACACTTGCAACAAATTTGGCAAATCCTTGAAACCTTGTGACAGCACAAACTATGTGCCAACTTGGAGAAATGCACCCACTAGAACAAAAATAATTTCTAGCGCAGGTTATAATGGAGGCGTTTAGTGTTATAAAATTGGAAAAAACTATAAAAAAAATCATCTAAAAGAAGTAGCAGATGTTTTAGAAAATATTATAATAGAACTTAATCACAACTAAGAACATTTGGGTAGTCAGAAATTTTAGCATATGTATTTTTAGAGGTGCTCTTAATGGAAAAATATCACAGATGCACTAACTATTTAAAAGCACTAGATTTATATACATAACTAAAAGAAACTAGCTCTTGAACTAAAACAACATGAGTACTTGAAATGTATACCACCTGGTGCATATTTATTAAAATAATTCCCTCGGGTGTTTCTTTTAGGAAGGGCACCATGACAGAAAAGAAATATTACAGAAAATAAATATTACAGACCTAGTGCTTTATTTAAAATTGTAGCTCTGATGCATATGTTTTGTACAAAAGAACTGATGCATTACTGGTATAAAATATCTTCTGCTATTAATTTGAATAATGCACTAGGGAAAGGAATAATTTTTTGTAGCATTGGGGTGTTACTTCAATGAAATCACTACAGCTTTACGAATTAGAGTGCAGTGGGGTGTTATTTTCAAATAATACCAATGTTTGTAGAATATAACACCCCGATGTTTTCATTTTTAGAAAAGGCACTGACAATGAAAAGAAATTGTCGTAACAATGCTTCTATATAACATAACGCACCGATGCATATTTATTGTTGGGTATGTGTTATATTCTTTCCACGACTAAGCATGCGCGGGGGGGTAAGAGGGGGGGCGATAGCCCCGCTCTGGGAACCGGGTAGCTGGCCGCGAAAATTCTGTTCCTTAAATTCGTCGGGGTAGTCCGTCATACCCATGGTTTTGTGCATGGGTTTGCACATGGTTTTGGGGCATGATGGTTTTCGGCCCCTGGTATTTTGTAGATCCAGTCAAGGGAACTACGGTTATGTTCTAATCCAGGGTTAATGGATTGGGGTTTATGTATGCTTCGGCATGTATATATATGTGTTGTAACACTAAAAGGAATATAATGAAAAATCAAGCTGGTCGTCCCGATTTGGGATCCAGGGGAAAATCTCTGTGTTTATCTATTTTATGTTTTATGCTCTCGCAATTGTTTATTTTCTGTTATAAGATTCGTGTGTAGATAATTTCTGTTCAGGGTTAAAACCTACATTTATGTTATGGACATACCAGTTATTTTTATTATATTTTCTCTTTTTTAGAAACTTTGACTAGTGACGGTGCTATTATTGTGATTTTTAAATCCTTTATTAATTTAAAAATCGATATATATCTTATAAAAATATTCATATGAACTAAATTTAGATTAGTGAATTTGTATATGATTTTTGGATTAATTTGTTATATTATCAAATTTTTCATCTTCTCATTATAATATTTAATAATACATATATTTATTTCGTGGTGTAACTTATGAACCGCTCTATTGCAATAGGAATGTTGCAACTCCCAAGGATACCAACTTAAATTATCAACCCGGGGTTCATACAAACTTAAGAGGTGTCGGCACTATATGTGGAGCGTGAAATATTTCCTTATCTCATTTATTTGATTCAATGAAGTTAATATCATGAAATCAAACACCATCCTAATTTCAGAATGTAAAAGTTGCATTGAAAAGGAAACATAGTATATGGAATGGAAATAATAGTGCTTGAAATAGAAACCTTATATTTAAGAATAAATAAAGTAAACTAATATAACATGCATGAAGGAAAGATAATGTTATCAATAAGTGCATTCCAAAGAGTTTATATCCATTGAAATATTTCATTAGATACTTCATGTGGCAACCAAGGAAATCGTTATTGTGCTATCCAATTCATAAATTTGTTCATTAATCGAAATTGTTGAGATGTGTTGTAGGGGTGAAAGGAAAAACATAACCGGTATTTGTTCTTCCTAAATCATGTTTTTAGAGCCTAGAGGTCATTATTAAATCCTAAGTGACAAAAACCAAGATTTTGGAGCAAATCTGGTCAAGTTTTCACATACTACAGGAGTGCTACATGAGTGTTATAGGACTACTACATGACAAGTACATGACAACTACAGGAGTGAGATAACTTGTCGAATTCCAAAGAAAATAGAATCAAAATTAGATGGGAATTTTTTTTAATTAAATAGGATTTCCTAGAGTCCATCTCAATTATAATCACTCAAAACCCCCCCTTTTAATGTGTTCTAAAAAATAGCAAAAAAATACTACTCTAAAAACTAGAAATTCAAGAATTAGTGAGCTAGTTAACCTACCAAATGCCTAAACTAATCGAGTGAAAAGGATATGGGATATTTTTATTTATTAAATTTACTTTTATTATGGCCCAAAAAAATTATAATAAACTCAAATGAAGCTCATTAACATGTTCTAAAAAATAGCAGAAAATTACTACTAATTTTCTACAAGAAACTTTCAGAAATTTCAGATTTGTGAACTAGTAAACCAATCCAAGTAGTTCAATGATGAATATGAATTTTAAAATTTGTTATAAGAATGAATAATTATTTTTAAACTGTAATTTACCTTTAACGTAACTCAATTCAATCATTTAACCAATATACCCTGCAACAAAGAAGCATGAATAGTAAATGCAGAAATAAGAGATGCAAGTGAAAAAGACATTCAAAGGAATTAAAGAAATTGTACAAAAAGGCTCTAAGGCTCCTGTGATGGCCAAGACCAAGGATAATAAGAGTAATAAGAATCAAACCAAGCTTTAGAATCTAAAAATTGTACCAAAATTCATTATTTGAATCAATCCAAGTACATCCCTGCTAGAAATGAAACTGAAGTTTCTAAACAACAAGTTTTCTCCACAAGAAGACTAAGAAATACGTGCCCCTAGAGGAATATTTGAATTTATACTTATACAAAGTGATGCAGAAGAATTCTCCTTGAAAGGAGGAAACTTTACCCTCGACAATCCCTCAAAAATGTGGATCTGGTACCCAACACTAGGGACCTTCTTTAAATGACAGAGAAGACATTCCTAAATTTTATAAATAAGTGGAGCTCCAAAACTTCTCAATAATTTCATGATATTAAGTTCATTTATTATTCAACATTGGTACATCCTATAGTAAGGATCAAGTATCTCTATTTTCTCATTCAAAATTTTCTCCATATTCTTTCAATATTCTGAAAAAATAAATAATATTAGCCACATAATTGCAAGCATCTCTAAACCTTCCTAAGAAATATTAAAGCTAAAAAACATTATTAAATGTAGAAGGAGAGATTTAATATACTTATGTTCCTATGAAAGGTTATATGGGCCTTAATTTGTGTCTAATTTGGAGGCCCATCATACCCGAAAGTGTTTTTCACACTCTCAACAACCTATCCATCTTCTTGCCCTGTTGCGCTTCATGCAATTCTCTTGTTTAGCTCATTTTTCTTTACAGAAAATGGTAGATGATTTGGATGGTTTCCTGAATTTGATGGCCTTCATGGACAAACTTGTCATGGTGTAAATTTCTGCCTTTTTTTCTTGTAGTTTCTTTCTAAGCCTCTTGTTCTCTAATTGTACTTTCCCCTTCATGACTAATTCCTTTAGCCTTAAGTCATCCAATTCCTTACCCATTCGTTGCACTTTTTCATCCATGAGGCCCATATACTCTACCTTCTTGGATTATGTAATTTTCATCCATCTATGAGTTCTGCCTCCTTCCCTTTCCAACTCAAGGAAAAGTGATATTGTAATACATCCCTTATCAGTGTATGGATCCCAGACTGTAGCAGAAAATGTTATTCACATTTGGTGGGTATGATTCTCCCATCCTCAATGAATTTGTAATAGGATCGAAGGTTAGGTTGTGGATCAGGATTCTCGAGATATTGAAGGTCTTCTTCTCTCCCTTTTGATGTGGTTTCCCCTTCCTATAGCATTTCTTATTGCTCTTGGAGTATTCCACATTACTCATTTTGCAGCTCTTTTCTTTTCCTGTGGCACACAACCCAAATATTGTAGCAACTAATCTTTGGATGAAAAGAGGTGGTGGGTCTACCTTTTTTATTTATTTATATTATTATTATTATTTTGAAAATTTTATATTTTTTTTCATTGCATGAAAAATAAACTCAATGTTTTTTTAACTGAGTTAGTCATCACTCACACCTTCGCACTCCTTGTCCTCCATAATGACTAAATTATTACAACCCATTTTCTCAACTACCCTTCACTTTTGTCTTTTTCTTCTCCCTCACATCTGGGTGTACTTGTGGAAAAGTGAAGCTAACTACTAGATAAGTTTGAGGTTGCTCTGCTACTAACTTTGCCTATAAAAATCCTTAGCCTTCATACACTTGCAATGTTTTTCAATCTAAATAATTTTCTAGGAAAGCTTTATAGGATTGACTACGTGAGACTTACCTTAGATTTGTTTTTCCATGTGATATTGAGGCTGCTAATATGAATGCTGAAGCTTGCTTTAGTGGTTCTAAATATGCTAGTGATAATCCTTTGATTGTTGCATGGATGATATGGACATGAATGAGGTTTTTTTTTAGTGCCTTTTGTGAGTTAATTTATTTTTCTCCCTTTCCTTCTATAATTTCTTGAGAATAGTATAAATATTTTATGTTCTATGCTGGTTGGAACATCATGACGTAGGTCATTTATATTTTGTGCAGGTCCTTATGGAATCGGGTGTTTCTACTTTCTAGGTGATCAATAATGATGTAATAAATGATATGAGCTCATGTGGCTACTCAAGGATCAAAATTACAATCCTTAAGTGCTCATGGTGACTGAATTCTAAATCTGATGCTATATTTGTGGTATGATAGGGGATGTGCAGATTGGTATAGGACTGTGTCTTCTTGTATCAGTCACATAAACCCTGCTAGTATCATTATTTCTTTCGGGTGATACCTTTAAAAATACTGATAATTTATGAGTAATCTGTTGATAAGGATCAAAGGCCTTTTATTTGGTGGAAGTGATGGAAGAATGGGTGAAAATGGGTTCTTTTCATAGAAATATATGAAAATGAGAGTGTAGAAGATGTCATGTGGTGTGGAAAATGAATGCTGAGGCTATGGTGGACCCTTAGTTTTGTTCCTAGATGAAAAACATAAGATATGAACCATTTTTCCATGTTGATAACAATCCTGTAGTAATTTTGGAACACTTGTATAGCATAATTTTTTTATCCATATCTATAAAATGGTATATTGTATTGACCTAAAATATGTAAAATGCTTCCATCATCATTATTCATATCCACATAAGACATCTTGACCAGAGGATGGACGAATATCGGGAAATATGAAAAATGGTTGTAGTTGATGGAGGCTAGTTTATCAGAACATATGCATCAAAAAATTTTGAAATTTATTGAACATGTTAACATCATAGTTGTGCATATGCCCATTAAAAATATCGGAAAAAAATGTATAATTTTTTATATGTCGTAAAAACAATTTTATGCCCTGTGTCATTTTGTTAGGTCCCTACATTACTAGTATAGTCCCTTATTGTTGTTAGTGTAACCCCCTTATTGTTATTGTTGTACCCATGTAACCCCCATATTGTTATTATTGTGCCCTTAAATCATTAGTTTTAGGTTGGCTAGGATTACATTGTGGCCCCACTAGAATTACATTGTGGCCCCATGAACTCCTATATATAGAAAGGACGTTTTTTCATTTGTATCATCCAAGAATTGTTCATTCATATAATGTATTGGAGGTTTCCCCCTCAAAGTGGCTTATTTCTAAGGCGTTGATATCTCTTTTCTTCTATTTTTGGAGCTGGTTTCAAAACATTTGGTATTAGAGATTTGGATTCTAGGGTTTCCCTACTCCAAACAGGTCATTGTGGAATTTTCTCTATAAATTTTTTTCTACAAAGTTTCAAAAGCAAAAATTTGTAGGGCACGAAGCTGAAATCATAAGGAACATTGTTGCAAACTTTCAGAGCTTGATTCACAAAATCATCGGAGATATGGTCTGGGGAAGTTAGGGATTTTTCAAGCTCCCAAATTTCATCGTAAAGAGGTGATCATGAGAAAATATTCATAACTCTCTCTCTGAGCATCGGATTGGAATGTTGCAAAAAGTGGATGCAATTACACGGACTATAGTTTTTTTATATCAATTTCAGAGCCGAAGGGGGAAATAGTGACAAGTGGCAAGTCGTACAAGTTTGCTCTACTGAACTAGTCCATAATTAGGTCATTGTTGGAGATTGGACATAACTTTTCCTTTAAGAATCAAAATCAGGTTAGAACTATGGAATTCGAAAGAGGAGTCATAGGGCTACCTCAGGGCCAAATTTCAGAAATTAAAATTTTTAAATCGTAGATATAATTCATTTTTAATATCAAGCTCCTCAGAAGAAAGAAAAGGGTGTGTATTTTTTTTCTGAATTACATAAGTCTTGTGTAAAAAATCAGTTTGAAGTGATTCCAAGGGCCTATTGAGCATATATTTTAGTATTTGGTTTTGAAATTCTTCCTAAAAAGAATTTGACACCCATTAAGCCCCCAGAATACTCTACTATGAATCATGAAGATGAAGAATTGCAACATGATCTATCAAAATTACAAGAGCAAGTGCACCAAATTTTGCTCTTGCAAAGAGAAGAAAAAATGAAATGGAAGTTTTGAAGAAAGGTGTGGAAGTTAAGTTGGATGGTTTGAAGAATAATATGGATGGTTTGAAGAAATGCGTGGAAGCTAAGATGGAGGACATGGAAGAAAAAATGAAAGACAACATAGAAAATATGAAGAATGATCTAAAATCATACATGGAAAGTTTGATAAATTTGATACAAGAAATGATTCCTAATGGCGAAAATATAATAGAGGAAACTCATGATGAGAACAAAATACATGCTAATCATGATTTCTTAAACTCTAATGTTGGATTGAAGAACCACCATATTCCAAAGATGGATAGAAGGAAGTTTGATGGCAAGGATCCCATAACATGGATACTACAGATGGAGCAATATTCTGATCTCAATAATGTGCAAAACACACAAAAGTTACGCATTGCAACCTTACATTTATAAAAAAATACATTTGTATGGTATCGATGGCTTTGCTCCCGTAAAAAAATTGTCACTTGGCCAATTTTTACGGAGGAAATAATAGCACATTATGAGGATACAAAGAGAAACACCTTCTTTAGCCAATTGATAAATCTCAAATAAAAGGGTTTAGTGGCAGAGCACATTGAGCAATTCCAAAAATTGAATATAGAGTAACTGATATTACATAGTAAAACAGAGGATTTATGTCTTCATAGGGACTTGAAAGGATAACATACAACATGAAGTTCGTGTTTGGGAACCTGATTCATTGGAGAAGGCATTCCGGTTGGAAAGAAAAATTGAATGTAAAATTATGGTGACAAGGAAGCCTACCACTCACATCTACAAAGATGGAAGTGTTGCGACTCCTAGACTTCCACAACCTACAATGTTGACATCGCAATAATTGGAAGAAAAAAGAGCAAAAGGGCTTTGCTACAGTTGTGATAACAAATACACTAAAGGTCATAAGTGCACTGAGAAGAAATTATTATACATAGATTGTGAATAGGAGGAAGAAAATGCAGAAGAAACCTCAAAAGTAGAGAATATACCTCAGGAAGAAACCCTATAAGAAGAAGAAATGAGTCCGACCATATCATGTAATGCATTGGCAGGAATTACCACTCCTCAAACTCTCAAGATAAAAGAACATATCAAGAAGAAAAAGGTAATAGTGTTTATTGATTCGGGTAGTACCCATAGTTTTATTCATTGTAAGGTAGCCAAGGAATTGAATTGTTTCATATTCCCAGCACCATAATGTCATGTGATGGTTGCAAATGGAGGAACTATAAATTTCTCTGGAAAATTCCATAATATCAAGCTAGCCATGGGGGAATATGTATTGAATATTCTAATTCCTTCCATCCCAATGGGAGGTGCTGATGCTATATTAGGAGTACAGTGGTTACAATCTTTGGGTACGGTAGCTTTTAATTTTCAAGAACTTTTCTTGAAATTTTTTTCGGAAGGAAATGAAATCCAATTACGGAGTATCGCAAGGAAGCCAAGAAAGATAATAAGCTCTAATTTCATGACAAATATTCTGAAGAAATAACAATGGGGCATAATTGCACAACTATGCTCATTAGAAGTTCCAACATCAAAATCATCTATTTCTCCAGATCTCCAAAAATCCTTGGAAAATAATTCCAAGGTCTTTGATACTCCCAAAGGACTCCCACCTATTCATGATCATGATCATGCTATTCATTTGATTCTATGAAGTGTTCCTCCAAACATCAATCATTATAGATGTCTTTATGTACAAAAGAGAAAAATTGAACATATGATTGCAGAAATGTTAGAGGCTAGTATAATTCAACCTAGTCAAAGTTATTTCTCTACTCTAGTACTATTGGTGCACAAGAATGATGGATCATGGTGTATGTTTCTGGATTATAGGGAGCTGAATAAGCTCACTATTAAAGATAAATTTCCCATTCCTATGATTGATGAATCATTGGATGAATTACATGGAGAAATTTAGTTTAACAAGTTGGATCTTTGTTTAGGATATCATAAAATTAGAATGAAGACTGAAGATATTATGAAAACATCATTTCAAACTCATGAGGGTCATTATGAATTTTTGGTCATGCCTTTTGGCCTTACCAATGCACCTTATACACTTCAAGGGTTGATGAATTCCATTTTCAAACCCTTCTTTAGAAAATTTGTGCTAGTATTTTTTGATGATATACTAATCTATAGAGAGTCTTGGAAGGATCATGTTCAAAATTTTGACAGGCTACTCAAACTATTGGAGGAGAAACAATTATATGAAAAAACATCCAAATGTTTCTTTGGAGTACAAGAGTTGGAATATCTAGGTCATATTGTATCTCACAAGGGTGTTAAGGTAGACCTTAACAAAATTAAAGCCATTAAGGAATGGAAAGTCCCCACAACCATAAAGTTGTTGCCCGAATTTCTTGGTTTAATAGGGTATTATCGCAAGTTTTTTAAGAATTATGGGAGAATAGAAGCACCTATAAAAACATTATTGATTAAAGATGCATTTTCATGTACTCCTGAAGCAACTAAGGCCTTTGAACATCTTAAAGAGGCAACGTGCCTAACACCAGTCTTAGCTATGCCAGACTTCACAAAAACCTTTATTGTGGAATGTGATGCCTCAGGAAATGGAATCATTTTTGTTTTAATTCAAGAAGGAAGACCCATTTCGTTTGAAAGTTGTTCAAGCAAAGGAAAGTATTTACAAAAGGTTATTTATGAGAAGGAAATGTTGGCAATACTACATGCACTAAAGAAATGGAGACCTTCCCTAATGGGAAGACACTTCAAGGTAAAAAATAAGCATGATAGTCTTAAACACATTTTGGAACAAAGAATTTCTTCAGAAGAGCAACAAAAATGGGTCACAAAGATGTTGGGTTATGACTTTGAAATATTCTACAAAAGAGGGAAGCTAAATGTTGTTGCAGATGCACTCTCAGGAAAGGATGAAGAGGTGGAAGTGTGGGCTCTCATTCAAAATTTGTAGCAAGATACTAGTACATAGTTGGAAAAATGGTTCCTTATGGTACACAGATCGCTTATATATTTGCAAGAATTCCCAACTAAAACAAAATATTCTTTTGGAATTGCACACTTCTTCATTAGGAGGACACTCAAGATTTTTAAAAACTTACCACGGGGTGAAGAAATAATTTTTTTGGGATGGCCTTAAATTTGATATTCAAAAGTTTGTGGTGTAATGTTTGGTTTTCCAGCAAAATAAAGTTGAGACAGTTAAGACCCTGAGTCTTCTACAACCTTTATCGATTCCAAGTCAACAATGCGAGGAGATTTCAATGGATTTTATCACAGGTTTACCTAAGTCTAAAGGAAGGAATGTCATCATGGTGGTAGTTGATAGACTTACCAAGTATGCGTACTTTTGTGCATTATCTCATCCAGTTAAAGCGAGTATAGTTGCTACTGCATTTATGGAAAAAATTCAAAAGCTACATGGAAACCCGAAGATTATTGTAAGTGACAAAGATCCCATTTTTATAGGAATTTTTTGGATGGAATTATTTTCTTGTTTGGGTACTCAACTAGCTCATAGCTCATCTTTTCATCCCCAATCTGCTGGTCAAACAAAGATAGTTAATAAATGTTTGGAAGAATATATTTGTTGTTTTGTATCTGATAAGCAAGCACAATGGGTCAAGTGGTTACCTCTCGCTGAATGGTGGTATAACACGTCCTTCCATACTGCAGCAAAAATGACCCCATTTATGGCACTTTGTGGATATCATCCACCATCCATCACATATTATTTAAGGGAAAATGCTAGGGTTCAAGTAGTGGAGGATCACATTGAGCATGAACAAGTTCTCTAAATCTTAAAGGAAAAGCTAAATTTGGCACAAAATCGAATGAAACAACATGAAAATCAACATTGCAGTGAGAGAATTTTTGATGTGGGAGACTGCGTATTTTTACAGCTAGAACTGTACAAACAAATATCCCTTAAGCAAGCTAAGAAGGATAATAAATTATCACCAAAGTACTATGGTCCTTACAAGGTTTTTCAAAATATTGGTACTATGCCATACCAATTGGAGCTTCTTGCATCTTCACGAGTGGATTCAGTTTTCCATGTTTCATGCTTAAAAATGGTTATAAGGGAAAAAATTCCATTTCAAACAATATTTCCATAACTTGATGAGTAAGGAAAAACCATATTGGAACCTGAAGCAGTCACGGAAACAAGAACTTGGAAACTACGAAATCAATCAATTTTAGAGTATCTCATCAAATGAAAGAACTTACCCACTGAATATTCTACATGGCAGGATGAGAATTTCATACAAAAGCACCTGGAGCTACTCAAGCATTCAGGACAAATTTTTTTTGAAGGAGAGGATCATGTTAGGTCCCTATATTACTAGTATAGTCCCTTGTTGTTGTCAGTGTAACCCCCTTATTGTTATTTTTGTACCCCTGTAACCCCCGTATTGTTATTATTGTGCCCTTAAATTATTATTGTTTGGTCGGCTAGGATTACATTGTGGCCCCATGGACTCCTATATATAGAAAGGATGTTTCGTCATTTGTATCATCCAATAATTGTTCATTCATGTAATGTATTGGAAGTTACTCGTTCAAAGTGGTGTATTTATAAGGAGTTGATATCTCTTTTATTTTATTTTTGGAGCTGGTTTCACAACACATATGGTAGTCCTATATCAAAACAAAACCTTCGTGTAGCACTCGACGAAAATGAGGAAAATGAATGGGAAATTCTTTGGAATTATGGGTGTATGTTGGAAATGGATGAGACTGGTGTACTAACATGTCCTTGGTCCTATTGGAGAATCTAAGAAAACAAGGAGAAATCCCAAGATTGAATTCCTTTAACTAGGTTTTTTTTTAGCTTTTTCTCATGGCTAATTTTTTATTGTTTCTTGCAGAGATTTGAGAGAACCTATATTCATGAGAGACAAATATATGGAGAATTATTATTATTTTTTTCATTATTTTTTCTCTTTTCTTAGGCCTACTAGCTTCCTTAATGAGGTTCTCAACTAGTAGGTCTCCATAAGTGCCTCAAAGGAGGTCTTGACCTATGATATTTTCCTTTTTTCATTTTTTATTTCCAACCCATAGAATGCCTCAAGGAAATTTTCAATCAGCGAGCCAATCTCAGGTGCCTCAAAGGAGGTTTTCACCTAGGATATTATTCTTTTCCTCTTATTTTTTCTTTTTCCATTTTTTACTTCTTTAATTTATCCCACTGTATTTGAAAACAAAAAATATCTTTCAAGTATAGGAATAATTCCAATGGAGCCATGTGCATATCAAGATGACATTTAAATTAATGTGTAGGATCAAGATATATGATTTTACATGTACCTGAAAGTGAGAGATCAACTTCTTTGATGTTAGGAATTTTTGAAGAAGAGTGTGTTGTTGCAAATTAGTTATTATGTGGACCCATATTTCAATATAGTTGTGATGCCCTTGGTTCACTTTCAAGTTTTTGTCACTTTCTGTGTCCTCTTATGCCATGACATTCAAATATTCTTATTTTTTCTGATTATTGTCTTGAATGCATAAAGAATATGATGGTAAACATGATGGAATTTTCTCAATCTCTGATTTTGATGTATGCTCTCCATCAAGTGAAACCCATGATTCTTTGGTCTCCTCATTTGAATCTTACTTTTCTAAATGTTTTCCTTCAATGACATCAAGGTAATTTTTTTTTTGAAATACCTTTATTGACCTAATATGAATATATTTTAGATCAAGAGGAGATGTTTGGAAGTGATGTACCTCAACATTGTAAGTGGGATATGCTACTTCATAGTTTTGGTTTGGAAATGGCGGTACAAGTAGTTGAGTGGTAGCGGAACTTTGATATGGATGTGGTTGTGATATAGGTGGATAATATGAATAGCTTGTAGTTATTTATGGAGGATATTGAGGAAAATATTTTGAATATTGTGAATTTGTCCCACAAGGGACCCTGTTTCCCAGATTGGTTTTAGAGTTGAGATGGCCAAGGTTGACAAGGAAAGGGAGTGTTCCAATTACTTTTGGATAGATGTGCATAACCTTGAAATTGTGAATTAGGTTCTTGCATCATACCAAGTTGACTATGATGCCATGGTCCTCTTAAAGCTACATAAAAGAGTTGTTTTGGTGATTGAATTTATCCAATGTCTTCTTCATAACATTCCTTCAACCATGGTAACAATGGGAAATATTTAATAGCATGTTATTCTGCATGGAAAACAAAAATATCAACATCTTTGTTTTTCTCATCTTGAATTATTAAAATTTCTACTTGTTCCCTTGTATTTATAAGAATTTTTTTTTTTAAGTTATTAAGAAAATTTTCAAGTTAGTCTTCACATACCAATCTTGATGTTGATTTACTTACTCTTGTACTTCTCTTGATAGCTTGTATGTTTGAAAAAAAAAAACTGAATGATAATTGGTATAATACATCACCTCGTCTCATGAGATCAAGGAGATCAATCCACTCATCCCTAACTCTTATAAGTAATAGGGTTTTAGTGTTTCAAATCCTAAATGATGAAAATTTTTGCTCTTAATATTATATATAAATATATCTATTATATCTTGAAGGCTTTCATATTCTTTTTAACTCATTCTAAATATTACTTCCTTACGATCATGATCTTTACATTTTCTAGAAATATCTTTTGCATATCATTCCATGATCTTATTGAATTAGTCCCTAAACTCATGATCCATTTAAGATCTCTATCCTTCAATGTTTCCAGAAACAATATCAAATTTTGAGTGTTTAGTAAGTAACCATAAGTTATTAAAAGGATTTAAAATTTAATGAGGAAGGTTTCTGGATCCTCTAAACTCATAACATGCACATTGGGAAGGAAATATGGAGGAATTTTCTTAATATGAACATTGTTATCACCATCTTAAATGTGAAATAAAAGAGGATCTTCCTCATTTTCATCATCTCCATCCATTTCTCCTACCTTCTCTGTCACATCCTCCTCTTCTACCTACAAAAGTTGATGGTGATGTGGCTTTTACTGCATCACGTGCCCAAGTGGTGGGTGTGGTATTGAATATTTTTTTCTTTTATGATTTACACTAATGCAATGTATTTTTTTTATTTTGAAATGAAAGATGTCTAATGCAATTTTTTTGTTTTTGCTGAAATGGATCAACTAGGGAAGAGAACAATGCATAGTTTTACACATCCCTGAAAAAGGTGCCAAAAAGTGATGAGACCTAGTATTGCATCAAGGATGCTGCAAATTCTAGGGCTTCTCAACTCAAATTATCAACCTGGGGTTCATACAAACTTAAAGGTGGTTGTGTTATATGCATAGTAGGTTAAGTTCTATTCATGTCACCCTCAGTTATTAGATCATATCAAGGAACACATAGATCACTCCTACAACTAAATAAAAAGAAAATTTCTATGAAATAATATCATGGTTGAAAGGAAATAAACATGATTGTAACTATAGAAAGGGAAATAAAATTCATTGAATGTAAATACTAATTGCAACTTCTTGAAAGAAACACATTATACTAGTTGCAAGAACAAATCATGCTACTTTAATTTCCCACTTAAAGAAATATTTTATATATACATGAAATAAAATATGCTAATATATTTCCACACTTAATTAAATAATTTTATACTTGCATGAATGATAAATCTAATTTCAACTTTCTTGAGAAAAATAAATTCAATCCATAATGCATAACTGTGAAAAAAAATAAGTCTAATCTACTTTTTTGTGCTTTGTAGTGGAGGGTGGATAGAGTTGGAGTGGTCTTGGACTCTCGCTAATCATCAAATAAAAGTTTTGGGGCCATTATTAAACTTCAATATGAAATATTCAAGGTACTAGGGAAAATATGCTTTGATTTAGGCACTGTTACAGGAGTGCTACATGCATGTTACATGAGTGCCTATTTTTGCTACAGGAGTGGGTCTGGGAGATATATGAGGGAAGGGATGGTGCCTTGAATGCTAAGTAAGGTGGATTAAGGTAAAGGATGGATGTGTGAGGTATTTTTCCAATCCTAGCCACCTCATAGGCCTATCTTGCATAAATATTTATGCCCATGGTGTCCTTTATTGGTATTTGAAGGATAATGACATTGACGAAGCTAGGAGTAGTATCAAATGTACATGAGAAGGTTGAATATGAATAAGTGGGCATGGATGAATGTTCAACCCCTGCAAGTGACTTGGTAGCCCATGGAGACCAACAATGACAACATGCATATATTGATCAACATTGCAGTAAGATAAATCAAGGTGGAAAATATGAGTTGAGTTTTATTTCTTCAAGATCTACTCTATCCAAAAACATGCATCTAATATAATTTCCGAATCAATGCTACTCATTCCTAAGTTGCATAAACCAAGCATGTAAAATAATCTAAATCCAAAACTTAATAATTTCCAAGAAATCATAAACACATGTTTTTGGCTTGTTGTTATAAATTATTCCACCACACTTCCCACAAGAGAGGTGGTAGTCCAACCTGCAACTACAGTTTTTCAATATAATCCTACTTAAGTAAAGAAATAAGTAAAATGACTTAAAAAATTAAAGTATAGAATACCATAGAGGGAATAAAGTGTCTAGGTTGGGCCCAAACCCAAGGGTTTCATCCATCCAAAGTTAATGTAGATTTCGGCAAATAGTAAACTTTCCATTAACAATAAATCAAATTCACATGCATTCTATCAAAGATGAAAATAACAGTTTCAAGCTCTTGGCTCTTAATATTTATTTTTATCTCCAACCAAAGTTAAAATCGTAATGAGCCCTTGGGCTTGTTTATTTATACTAAATGTGGCTGAGGGGAAGCTCCCTTGGGAGGAGGATTGCTTCCCTCAAAAATTTTAAAACTGGTGGATCTGGTTCCCTTGGATCTTCACATGCACTTTAGTTCCTTAGTTGTTAGCATACTTCAAATAGTTGGTGATGAATCTTTGGTCTCAATTCGATTTGGAGAGTTAATGTAGTGGCCACGCCTCCTATATTCTCTCTAGATGCCTCCAATGAGACCTTGCATAGTAAATATCTCCAAAAATGTTTCTTTTGTTTTCATAATAACCATATTAGGCCATGTAATATGAAAACACCCTTTAATCTCCCGGCTAAGAACCTTGTGGCTAAAAAAAGGTAAATAAATGTGACAGAAAAGGAGTTTATGGACTTGAGGATGACATAATGGTCCTTAAAATGTACCTATTGATGGGACCCATTAGTAACATTTCATAGTGGCATTCGAAAAAGAAATAGAATAAAGTAAAATGTATTTTATTATATCAATAAGAGGATATTTCTCCTACAAAATGGGATTGCTATTGGTAACCCATTGTCTTTCAATTGGGATACTATGTCCATTACAGTAAAAAAAATTACAACTTTCATTGACAATTTGATATCTAAATAGATCGTCATTCTTCGGTCGAAATCTTTTCACTACTTGAGCTACTTCCATGACTTGGGTTATTGAGATGAATGTTTTTTTAATATCATCGATTTTTTTCATCTTCTTGATATTGTTCCATCTGCAAACATAAAAAGAAAGCGTAATGAGTGTATCTACATTCATGAGAATAATGAAAATTTTAAAAAATAACATACAACATTGTAAATCAAATAGAAATGTACCATAGATATAAGTGACTCACGAACTATACACATGGTTTTAAAACCAAGTATTATGCCTTGTTGCAACAAGTCTTTGTTGGTGTAGTTCCATACTTTGTTTCCTAATTTTTATATTGCAATAAAAATCACAGATTTAATATAAAGTACATTTTTTGTTTTGTTAATTATAAAGTCTGAGAATTAAAACAACATAGATACTTACAAATTCCACAATTAGTTTTCAATATGCTAGCATATACTCATAGGCCATATTTAACCCAACATCAATCAATTCTTATGATTCCTCTTCTTTTTATGTTAGTACCTATTTGAAGACATTCAAGGATAGTTGTTGTAAACAACTTAAAATAAACAAAAATGAAAGCTTGGTATGTTATAAGAAAATATTAACAATTATTCACAAACTTTGATATAAACCCTTTTCTTCCTTGTTGTCTTATTTAAAGTGCTTAATGAGTTCAATTTTTCTTTTATTTTCTACAAGAAACTACTTGAAAATTAATATTTATTGCTAAGGTATTCATTTATATGTACAAATTCAATAATTATTAGATACATTTGAAGCAAGTTGTTGTTGATATGGCTCCTCCTGTTATGCAATTATGTCCATTTACTTTAGTATCTCCTTGCACACTTTATTAGACATTCCTATTGATATGTTTTGCATATCAGCTTGTTGATCCTTTGGGATTTTCATAATCTTCTAGAAAAAATTAATAAACTTTTTTTTTATTGATCTATGAGAACAAAATATAACAAAATTGGTATTAATAAATGAAGGGTTTGTAGTAACATATATATGTAATTCTATAAAATCATTTTAATTAGTAATATTACCTTTTGAATGATTATTTATTTTTGTATGTTTCTTCTATTGCAAGTCTCATGGATTTCATTCACCATTTCTCTGGAAACACTTCCTATAGTTTAGATGTAATTTGGTTTTTAGAACCATTGGATTGATTTTTGTATTGCAAGTAGAAATTACATCTATACATTCATTCCACTATATCCCTGATAGTTTGTTAAAGAGAATCCTCGTTATTAACCTTCTGCGCGACTCAATATGAGTTGATGTGTCCATTCGTTGGCATTTACATGTTCTATACTTTTTCTTTTCTAAAAAAGATATTGATATTTTCCTTCGTTGCTGATCCATGTGGAACATTAAACATATATGAATTAATATATTTTTTGAAACATGTTAACGATTATTATTATGTATATTATTAATCGAATTTAAAAAATAAAAACTCACATTGAATTTTTTTTTCATTCACTTCATTAATTCTTGTGCAATTTTTTTCAGGAATTTATTCCCTTCTGCACTTAAATTATAAATAAATTTACCTACCTTCTTAATTTTATGGCTCTGTCTGAAACAAACTAACCAATACATATTATTTAAACTTGCATATAGTTGAAACATACTAACCAATACATATTATTTAAACTTGCATATAGTTGAAACATATTAATTTTTTAATGAATTAACAAATAAATTTCCTTTTCTACTTTTTTGGATGTGTTATCATTATGTTGATCAGTATCTTTGTTGAAAAATTATAGAAATTTTTTTTACAAATACACAATTTGTATCACTTAATACAAAAGCCATTAAATATTTTTCAATAGATAAATCAATTAATTTTCAACGAAAAAATAGCTCTCATAACTGACATGGTTATTTGAATAAGCACCCCAGTGAGTTTAATATATTAAACACGCCAAGAATTTAATTGTTCAAACTAAATAGTGAAAATTAATTATTTTAAATAATTTTAAATTATGTCAAGATGATTTGCAATGGTAGAAGAATTGTCATCACTTAACTATGCAATTTGGCAAAGGCGCGTCAATGTGTTATATTACATCAGGCGCCGATAAACAAACTAGATAGGGCCGATAGTGTTTGGATCTAGGTCAGTAAGTTAATCCCCTACTTCACATTTCAAGCACCCTATATATAGTAAGTACATAAATCCATTAAATATGAAATTTGTAAGAAATTCTTTCGGTGAAAATCACATGTAGGAATTTTTGTCGACGCGTTTCGAACCAGCCAGTGTGGCTCATCATCAGGACAAGATGAGAAATATGAATCAAAAAAACAGATTAAATAGAAAGGGAAGCTCTAAATAGCCGTTAGTAACATAACAACTAGTTTGACTAAATTTAAAATTCTATCAAATAAAACTTTATTTTATTAAAATAAAGTTTTATTTGATGGAATTTTAAATTTAGTCAAACTAGCTGTTATGTTACTAATGACTAGTTGGAGCTTTCCTTTCTATTTAATCTAGTTTTTTTATTCAGATTTCTCATCTTGTCCTGATGATGGGCCACATTGGCTGGTTCGAAACGCGTCGGCAAAAATTCCTACATGTGATTTTCACCGAAAGAATTTCTTACACATTTTATGGATCAGAGAAGAAAAATTCCCAAAATATGAAATTCTTAAAATGAAAAACCGTAATTGTGAAGTGGTAGAGGGAGTTAAACCCTAAGGTGAAATTTTTCAGTCACATAAGAAATAAGAAGCAAGAGGTTAAGGTAAGTATTGATTTTTTTGTGTTTTCAAAATTTTTAATTAAATATAAATAGGAATAGAGATACTAAAAAAGTTTACTAGTAAAATCAATAGGTTTTTTTTTTTTTTATGCAACGTTTTTTTTATGAATTTTGAATAAATCTAATAGAAATTGTAAAAAAAAATTAAAGTCAAATAAACAGTGAAATTTAATTTTTTTTCTAATGAGGGTTTTGAGTAAATCACCATACCTTTCAAATTTTGATCTTTCTTTGGTTCCAAAATACTCTTATGTTCCATATTTCTCTTAGTATGTATCTTTTGAAAATTATCTCTCTTTTAATTAAACCCTAACAAATATTGTAAAAAAATTATTGGTAAAATAAACAATAAAATTTAAAGTTTCTACTATGTAAGGTTTTGAGTGAATCACCATATCTTTTAACTTTAATCTTCTGAAAAATTTTGTTGTTGCACAATGCTGCTAGTATGTCTCTCTTGAAAATCACTCCCTTGAAATTTTGGGAAAAATAATGAAATAGTGAATACAATTCTACTATTTAAAAAACTTTGTGAAATTAGAGTTCGAAAAATCAATTGCCGCTCATTTTTCAATTAAAAAGAAAACAAAAAAAAACCGCACTATTTTTTTCACTTAATCTGAAAATCGATGCATTTGATAGTAAAGAGCACTAGTGAATTTACAAGTAAAGCACACCAAAATTACCGTAGCGCCAAATTTTCTAAATGCATTCACATGATATACTTATTTATTTTTATTTTGTAAATCCCGAAAGAGTGTAGTTAATATTTTAACGCAATGGCGCAACTTGTATTTAAATGCATCAGTGTTGTAAATTTTATAAGAACATCGACATGGTAGAATTCCTTTTGAGTTTTAAAACCCCGGAAATAGGTGTGGATTGGTGTTGTTTTTATTTAAACACATCATTTTTTTTAATATGAGCACCGATATGATAGAATATTGTTTTATTTTTGAAATATCGGAAACTAGTACAATTTTTATTTTAATGTTTCATTATGGTTATTATTTAAACAAATCGATGTGTTTCATCCTGATAAGATCAATAATAGGTTTTAAAATATATCTATTGTTTTTTTCATATAAATTCAAATGTTTATCTCAAACTGTCTTCTAGGAATAAGCCACATAAGTTACAGTAGTTCATAGTATACATTTTCCGCTTAAAGTTGCCTTATTCTTGAAAAATGGTTTGAAAAATTTATTTAAATTCAAATTGTAGCTATATGGTTCTCCAAATTGATTTTAGATATGTACACAAAACATTATTTCCGATTTTTCTCAAATGAAAGGAGAGAATATCATAATATCAAATGGCCAATACTTCAATTTCCAACTTATTCCATGTTGGTGATCATTTCCATCTTCAGTAAGATAACATTTTACTTATATTTCAATTATCTAATTGATTTTTTTTTTTTAATCCATATCAGTTTCAATAAAAATGTATCCAAATTTGTGGGATCCTCATTCAGAATTGACTTCATATGAAAAAAGTATTCCTCCATTTCAAAAATATTAGAAGCTCTTATCAGGAGCAACATATAGCAAGTACTTGGTATATGCAAATGGAAAGCCACAGTTCACCTTGCCAATTGGAACATTGCATATTCCAGCTACAATCCTGGATCAACAACGGTAATAATTTTTTGGTATAATGGAATTTCAACAAACCAATTGCATTGACTTTAATATTCCCATTTTAGCACACAACTAAGTGGAATATTAAAATTTTGTTTTTATAACCTAGCAGCTAAATAAATTGGTAAGGAAGCCCATGCTTATCAAAACATAAATAAAATCCCTCAAATGTGAAAGGGGATAGTCATAAAAGCTGAATTTCACACCCCTATGTGTGAAAGAGAACATTTTCATGGAGACAAGGTCAAGTTTGACCAAGTCAACAGTGTTGGGAGAGGAGGAGGAAAACACTTTGATAGACAACGCAGTATGAATGGGAAGAGGGTTATTTGGTGGAGGAAACCCTAATGAGTGGGACCCATGGAGAGAGGGCTTTCACTTGTTTAAAATGAGGGCAAGGCAGCCATTGTTTCTCATGTCATGTATTATTTATTTTATGGTCTATTCAAACTTTTGCAATCTCTTGCTATTTAGCTGAGTTGCAGTGTTGCTTAGCACAATGATCTCTTGCTTAGGAATACTTCTCCTTTCTTGAGAAGCCTCTTGAGGGAGTTCTACTGATTTTCCTCACATCCAAGCTTGAGGCAAATCATCCTCCTCCAGGACAGCATTATTTCTGCAGCAGAATAATGTTGCGTTGCAGGGTGTTGTAGTTGTAGCTTTTAACCCTGAACAGAAATTATCTACACACAAATCTTATAACAGAAAATAAACAATAGTGAGAGAATAAAACATAAAACAGATAAACACAGAGATTTTCCCATGGATCTCAAACAGGGATGACCAGCTTGATTTTCCATTATATTCTAGTGTTACAACACATATATATACATGTCTAAGCATACATAAATCCCAATCCATTAACCCTGGATTAGAACATAACTATAGTTCCCTGGACCAGATCTACAAAATACCAGGGGTCGAAAACCATTGTACCAAAAAAACCATGTGCAAACTCATGCACAAAACATGGGTGGGTCCGCTTATGAGTGGGACCGCATACCAAAAAAAATTTCGCAGGGGCGCTACGCCGGACCCCGGCAGGGGGGGCTGCCGCCCCCCCTGTAACCCCCCTGTTGTGCCCAACGCAACATACAACGCGTGGGGCTAGTCATGGAAAGAATATAACACATACCCAACATTCTCCAACTTGTTGTTTTCTTTCCACAAGGGGCCACAGGAGAGCTTAGTCATCGGGCCAATTCTTCAACACCCATTGTTTCTCTACACCAACAGAACTTCTGAGTGCTCACAGAATTTGTCAATGCATCTGCAAAATTCTTCAAAGTGTCCACCTTTACCAACAACACCCTTTTAGCCTCAACCACATCTCTAACAAAGTGATATTGAACATCAATTTGATTTGTCTTTGAATGATAAGCAGGGTTCTTAGCCAAGTAAATTGCACTTTGGCTATCACAGTCTATCCTTATAGCTTGTTGTACCAACCCCATACTTGAACACAATATCTGCAACCAAATTGCTTCCTTGCTTGCATGAGTGGCTGCCATGTATTCTGCCTCTGTAGTTGAAAGAGCCACTATAGACTATCTTTTACTCATCCAACTGATTGCGCCTCCAAATAGGCTAAACACATACACACTTGTAGATATTCTTTGGTCTAGATCTCCAGCCCAGTCTACATCAACAAAACCATGAATGTCCAACATTATTTCAAATCCTGGTCTTCATTGGTAGCATAAGCCATAATCACTAGTGCCACGTAAATATTTGAAAACCCACTTCATTGCCGTCCAATGCTCCTTCCTTGGGTTTGACATAAACCTGCTCATTACTCCCATTGCATGTACAATGTCTGGTCTAGTACAGACCATTGCATACATCAGGCTACCCAGTGCACTTGCATATGGAACACAGGACATATTCTCCTCTTCTTCTTGTGTCTTGGAACACTGTTCAGCAGATAGCTTTACACCTACAAGAATAGGAACTTTCACTGGTTTACTATCTTGCATATTGAACCTCTGAAATATAGTCTCGACATACTTCCTTTGGTTTAATGAAAGCTTCCTCTTTGCCTGATCTCTCTTAATTTCCATGCCCAAAATATAGTTTGTAGCACCAAGATCCTTCATGTCGAATTTGGAGAACAGTTGGGTCTTCAAATCTTGGATAATTTCTTTGTCATTTCCAATCAACAACATATCATCCACATACAATACCAAATAAATAACACGGTCACAAATTAATTTAAAATAAACGTAGTGATCCTCCTTGCTTTTGGTGAATCGAAGTCCTCGTATATAGGTATCAAATTTTTGATACCACATCCTTGATGACTGTTTTAACCCATACAGAGACTTCTTCAACCTGCATACCAGTTCTTTCATACCCTTTACCATAAAGCCTTCAGGTTTCTTCATATAGATCTCCTCTTATAGATCCCCGTGAAGAAATGTTGTCTTCACATCCATCTGTTCTATCTCAAAATCAAACGCAGCAGCAACAGATAAAATTAATCTAATAGAAGTAACTTTGGCAACATGAGAAAAAATATCACCAAAATCAATTCACGGCACCTGGGAATAACCTTTTTCTACCAACCAAGCTTTGTATTTCTCCACCTTGCCTTTTACATTCATCTTCTTCTTAAACACCCATTTTCTCCCAATGGGCTTCCTTCCAGCTAGCAACTCCACCAAATCCCATGCCTTATTTTTGTGCAAGGATGCCATTTCATCAACCATGGCCTCCTTCCAGAGTTTTCCATCCTCTGAATCTAATGCCTCCCTGACAGTTCTGGGATCATCATCAGTTATAGTTAAGGCAAAACCTGAACAGAAAGCAGATGGACTATACCTTTCTGGTTGCCTTATTTCCTGAACTGATCTTCTCACAGCTGGAGTTTGTGGCTCTTCTTCTTCTGAGTCTGCTTATGTTGTAGAGTCTGATTCATCCTCCTTTAGCTCAAACTCTATCTTCTCAGCTTCCTTCAGTAGGACTTAATGTATAACAACATCTTTCACCTCTCTAAACACCACATCTCAGTTGTACACAACCTTCCTTATTTCTGGGTTCCAAAGCTTGTAACCCTTTAAAAAATATGCACCTTTCAGATTTATTATCCAACTTGGTCCTTTTCTCCTTTGGAACATGTACATATGCATCACATCCAAATACCCTTAGATGTGAAAGAAAGGGTTTCTTACCATTCCATACCTCATGTGGAGTCTTATCCTCCAACACTGATGAAGGTGATATGTTAACCATATAGCATGACGTCTCCACTGCCTCTGCCCAGAATTCTTGTCCTAACCCGATACCACTAAGCATGCTTCTTGCCTTTTCCATCAGTGTTCTTTTCATTATTTATGCAACTCCGTTTTGTTGTGGTGTGTATGGAGTATTATTTTGTCATGCTATACCACACTTCTTATAGAACTCTTCAAATTCCTTCTTGGTAAATTCGCCACCATTATCTGTCCTCAGTGCCTTTATCTTCTTGTCTATCTGGTTTTCCACCAGATCCTTAAATTCTTTAAATCTGTCAAAGACTTCAGATTTCTTCCTTAAGAAATATATCCATTTATTCCTTGAGAAGTCATCTATGAATAAAACATAGTACACAGACTTTCCCAGTGAAGGAACTAACACAGGTCCAAACACATCACTCTGCACAAGTTCTAATATCTTATTTTCCCTCTTAGCACCAGAAGGAAAACTCACCCGATTCTGCTTCCCACATACACAATGTTCACAGAAATCGAAATCCAGAGAGAAATTATACATACCTTCTACCATAACATTTCTATGGTGTATCCGAAGGCCCTTCTCTCCAATATGTCCAAGCCTTTGATGCCATAACATAGTCTTTTCTCCAGAGACATCTAGGCTTTCCACTTCACTTTCAGGAACCATAGAACTATTACACCCATCAATAACAGTGCTACCTTGTAGCTTGTATAGAGTTCTAGTCCGAACTTCCCACATTAATACCAGTGCTCCCCAAACCATCTTGCAAGCATCTTTCTCAAACACTGTTTTTACACCTGCATCATCCATCTTGCTTACAGAAATCAAATTTTTGGCCAATGCAGGAATATGTAGAACACTAGGAAGTGTTATAATCCTTCCACCTAGCATCTTCAGCTTGACCTTTCCAGGTTCGACGATTCTGGCCTTCCTATCATCCCCTAGGAAGACATCACCATCATATTTTTCATACTCGCAGAACCACTCCATATGGGGAGTGAAGTGAAAGGATGCACCTGAGTCAATCAACCATGACTCATGATCTACATGTATATTTGAAGAAGAATCCAAATACACATCCCCACCTTCATCCGAGGTGGTTTTTTCCTCTGCAAAAGGAGCTTCATCATATCCCTTTCCTTTCTTAGGAAATTTAGATCTGCATTCCTTTTTGTACTGTCCTTCCTTTCCACATTTCCAGCATACCTTTACAAAATTTCCAGGAGATTTAGATCTCCCAATCGAAACCTTATTCTTGTTTTTGTTTTGGGACCTTCCTCGTAGAGATAAGGCATCTCCATTTTGACCCTCCATATTTCTCCGTCTCATTTCCTTCGACAGCAAGGCTGAGACAATGTCATCAAAATTCAAGGTAGTTGTATTGCTACCTATTTCAATAACCAGACTGTCCCACGAGTCTGGTAGAGAACACAACAAACTGATGCACATATCTTCATCTGAGATTTTAATATCAACAGATGACAGCTGACTTACCACAGTATTGAAGGCATTGAGATGCTCTGTCACTGAGTCTCCATCCTTCATCCTCAGGTTATACATCTTTTTTTGCAGGAACAACTTATTCACCAAAGACTTAGATTGGTGCTAAGTCCCAAATTTTTCCCACAAATTCTTCACCGTAGCTTCCCCAAATACATTCAACAATACTGAATCTGAGACACACACCCGTATTGTGCTCTTAGCCTTTCGATCCAATTTCTTCCAGTCTTCATCTGACATTGTCATTGGTTTAGTACCTGGATCTACTAAAGCCAGTGATCTTTATCCACCAGCAGATCCTCCATCTTGAGTTTCCACAACTCAAAACTCTGACCATTAAATTTCTCGATCTCTATCTTTCCGCTGCTCGCCATCTTCTTTCATTGTAAGAATCGATCCTGCAGATCTCCCATTGAACAGGGTCTACATCAGGTCGAAGCAAGAAAACCTCAGTAGCAAAGGCATCCCCTTGAAGCCGAAACAGCTCTGATACGAAATGTAGGTTTTAACCCTGAACATAAATTATCTACACATGAATCTTATAACAAAAAATAAGCAATAACGAGAGCGTAAAATATAAAACAAATAAACACAGAGATTCTCCCCTGGATCCAAAATCAAGATGACCAGCTTGATTTTCCATTATATTCCTTTTAATGTTACAACACATATATATACATGCCGAAGCATACATAAACCCCAATCCATTAACCCTAGATTAGAACATAACCGTAGTTCCCTTGATCAGATCTACAAAATACCAGGGGTCGAAAACCATCATACCCCAAAAACCATGTGCAAACTCATGCACAAAACATGGGTGGGTCCGCCTATGAGTCGGACCGCATACCAAAAAAATTTTCGCTGGGGCACTGCCTCAGACCCCGACAGGGGGGCTGTCGCACCCCCTGTGACCCCCCTGCTACACCCGGTGCAATGTACAATGCATGGGGCTAGTCGTGGAAAGAATATAACACATACCCAACAGTAGTGAGGGTTCACAACACCACTTACATCACTTGTTTTTCAGACAAGGAGTCCCTATTTCCTTTGGGGGACTAGTTTGGAGGTGCTTGGAGCTTATTGTAGATCCTAGAATTGGGCCAACTCATTCCCTTGCCCCTACAATGCAATTTTCTTCAGCGATTGCGTTATTTCTAGTGAGCATTTGCTATGGGGCTTTGCAGATATGTTTGGAGGGTGAGATATTCAGTGATAGGATCAGCTTTTCACTTGGAATATCCATTGGAGGGGGAATATTTATATTGGGAATCATCTTCAACCATCTCCATCCAGGTCTATTTTTCTGAGTTGCAGCTGCTACCCAGCAACTCTGGCATTTTTCCGGTTTTGTATATTACAACCAATCCTTCCAGGATTGACTTGAGGTACCCTTTAGGGGCTGAGATCTTCACTCCCAATGTTGTATGGACCACACATTGTATATTTATGTATTTCACATATGTTAGCATATATTTTCTCTTATAAAATTGTGCAGCCATAGCTTGGGCACACTTTTGTAGAAGTGCTTTATCATGAATTATGTACTTGTTTCTTGAGGCTGAGCATTTCCTATCTTGAGTAACATTTTCCTCAAGATCTTGTATTCATTTTTTGCTGCTATAAATTAATAAGATGGATATGGATATTTCTCACATTTCTATGAGTTCAATGTCACTCCTACTCCATTTTTGTGTTTTCATATTGCTAGGTCTCCATTTTGGGAATATTATAAGGTATTCCTAACATTGTAGATTGTTCCGAATTTGGAATATTACAGTGGTATCAGAGCATAATCTTGGCTTAGCCTGTGGATCTCAGCCATGATGCTATCAAGGAAAGAGAAGATGAAGACTCCATGATGTGGAGAGAGAGAGGAAGATAGGCTTACAAAGATTCTTCCAAGATATGTACAGAGTGTTCATGAAGATTTCAAGAAGATAAGAGGGGAGATATGTATAGAGTCTCCAAAAGGATTTGAAACTGAGTCAAAATCTAGATTTTCTTATGGGCAGTGTGAGCATGTAGCCACACCCTATGATGCATAGTGCAGTCACATGGCTATTTTTTCCATACGACAGAAAGAAGAAGAAGGAATGCCGAAGAGGGGAACTCTTAGTGGTTTCTTCTATGAGTATGAATCTCAAACTCAAAACTTTAGAGATCATATCACTTTTCTAGAGTTTTCAAAGATCAAGGTGAGAAGGAGAAAGTAGCATAATGTGGGTATATTTCTTCTATCTACCTTTTATGGTTCCCCTGCATGTTCAGCCAGGGCTTGGGTGGAAGAGCTAGACACCCTTTTGCAGCAGCACCGTATTTTTGAAGATGAAGCCATGAAAGTTGCAGCACTGAATTTTGGAGGTAAGGCCTATGCATGGTGGATGTTTTAGTATTTTTATTTAAATAATGCAAATACTTCTTCCTATGCAAGGTTCATTAAAAATTTGGTGGGAATATTTGGTAGGAAGAGTTCTGAAACACATGTGGAGGAGACAAACAAATCCAAACAAGAAAAACCCTTGCACATGATAAACTCAGATCCACTTCAGAAAACCATATAAGAGGCTGGAATTTTTCATTATACTTTTCCAGAGGCAAGACCTTCATCTTTTATTTTGGCACAAGAAGGCATGGTGATCCCTTTTCCAAAGGAGGTTCCAATCAGTGGAGGGTTTCCCATTCATGTTGTGGAGACCGAGGGTAACAACGCTGTCAGATTTGGAGTTGATCTAGAACCTCATGCAAAGGTAGGAGGAGATTTTGATCCAAGTAGAGGGATTCTTGTATGTTTGCAACAAAGTCCCCAGGATCACATGTGTGGAGATCAAGGCACAACTCATTTTCTACATGTGCTATTGATGATGAGGTGTAGAACTATGGAGATACAAGGAGGAGATAGGGATGATGACCAGCATCATGCGATGATGAGCACAAATCCCTATCTATTTCATGAGGTTGATGCACCTAAGAGGGAGACTATATTGCGTAGTGAAAGAAGGGATAATTATATCCATTCATGTTTGCAGTCTACTCTTTATGATGATGTCTCATTACATGGAGACATTTCACAAAGGAGACCACTAGATTAGTAGATGATGAGACATGCTTCACATTTTTATGCACCATTCATTGATTTCAGAGAAGTGGAGACCTTGGGAGGTCATCTTATAGCATTTAGAGTCTTGGGTAGACTCGGGGAGGAGAGGAGCATTCTCTCAACATCATATTTACCCACTCTCATTTCAGATTCTGCGCTGTGGCAGAAGCAATAGGGAAAGGATAGCAGCCTTCTAACTTGCATCTTTGGCATGGAGGATGTCAAAGACGAGGATTACCATATGACAGATGCTCTTCATGAGAGATCGTCAACGTTGTCACTATGGATGATAGACCCATATTGGAACTCCCAACTATTGGTGGAGTATTCCAAGGATCCTTTCACTTACATGATATTGGATAACCAGTTTCATGAGGAGGGATATTCAGTCAGAGATGGGGTTATCTACTATCAAGGTAGGATCTTCATATCTAGAGCTTCCAATCTCAAGGAGAAGTTGTTACAAGAAGCTCATAAAGATTTCCTTTTCAGCCACACTTGCTCTATGAGAGCATACCACACCATCATGGAGGGGTATTTTTGGAAAGGGCTTGAGGAGGAGATATATCAACATATGAGGAGATGCATGGATCATGTGAAGATGGAGGATATACATAACTCTTTGGAAGAGTTAGAACAACCACCTCTTTCCTCTTTGAGGATGAGAGGAGACTCATCTATGAACCACTCCATTTGCATGAGAAAGACATATGGTAAGGATATTGTTTTTTTGCATAATGATTTATATAATGTGTCTATGCACCCCTTAACCATACATGTTTAGGATGTTGATCCAAGGAGGAGCATTCTTTTTTCTAAAACTCATGGTCTACTTGAGGCCATGAGCAGTATTGGTGACCACTCCATAGGAGGACTTCGGGAGAAGTATTTTAGAGAACATGCTCACTTTGAACCATACATCATTCACTTTCTCCAAACATATGAGGAGAGTGGGACATCAAGAAAGTGGTTGAGGAACCACACTTTTTGTCACACTCTTTTGCAGTTGAGGGCCAAACCATGTTGGTTACATTTGAGGGATCATTGTCCTTCTCCCTTGCTACATATGGCAGCAAGCATGGTTCTCATTATGGTTCCTTATGTTTCTGTTGCTTTTATATTTGTTGGGAGCATGATTGGGGGAATGGCACATTGGTTGGATGTGTCCCTTGGGGGAGAGATCTCCCACATAGTTTGCATTTCATGTTCTAATGGGAGCATTATAGAGTATGTGGCCACTACAACAAAACACTTGTTTCCATTTGAGGTGAGCCATATGTTTTATTGGATGCCATATGACGGTGACTTCCAACTCATCAGATATGAGATGATTTAGGCCAACATGTTTCATAACGTTGGAGGAGAGATCCTTGGAGGTCTAATCTTCATCTTGCCACTAGAGGGAAAATTCATTGCAGCCCAAGATCATCATATACTCTACACATATCCTAAGTGGAGAGGAGGAAAACATGGGGTAGGCCATTTTGTCTACCAAGATCATATTTTCAGCCCACCTACATTGCAAGAGCCAAAGGTGGAAGAGGATTTTCAGGAGTTTCCATGTTGGGAGGTAGCTCATTTTTTATGGATGATTTCTTGGGGAATGGAGGAGCCACATGAGGAATATGTTCCTCAACACATTTTAGACTCCATGTATTGGGAGGAGAATTTCCAGTTCTATCCTTGCAGTTTCTTGAGGACAAGCAACATTTGGAAGGGGAGGACGGTAATATTCCCATTTTAGCACATAGCTAAATGGAATATTAATTTTTTTTTTTATCACCTAGTAGATAAATAAATGGGTAAGGAAGCCCATTCTTATTAAAAAATGAATAAAATCCCTCAAATTTGAAAGGGGATAGTCATAAGAGTTGAATTTCACACCCCTATGTGTGAAAGAGGACATTTGCATGGAGACAAGGTCAAGTTTGACTAAGTCAACAATGGTGGGAGAGGAGGAGGAAAACACTTTGATAGACAACGCAGTATGAATGGGAAGAGGGTTATTTGGTGGAGGAAACCCTAATGAGTGGGACCCATGGAGAGAGGGATTTCACTTATTTAAAAGGAGGGCAAGGCATCCATTATTTCTCATGTCATGTATTATTGATTTTATAGTCTATTCAGACTTTGTGCAATCTCCGACATTTTAGCTGAGTTGCAGTGCTACTTAACACAAGGACCTCCTGCTTAGGAATCATTCTCATTTCTTGAGAAGCCTCTTGAGGGAGTTGTACTGATTTTCCTCACATCCAAGCTTGAGGCCAAGCATCCTCCTCTTGGATAGTGTTATTTCTGTAGCAGAATAATGTTGTGTTGCAGGGTGTTGTAGTGAGGGTTCCCAACAACACTTCCATCACTTTTTTTTCAGAGGAGGAGTCCTTATTTCCTTTGGAAGATTATTTTTGAGGCCCTTGGAGCTTATTGCAGATCTTAGTATTGGGCCAACTCATTCCCTTGCCCCTACAGCACATTTCTCTTCAATGACTGCACTATTTCTAGTGAGCATTTGCTATGGGGATTTGCATATATGTTTGGAGGGTGAGATCTTCAATGATAGGATTAGCCTTTCACTTGTAAGATCCATTGTAGGGGGAATATTTAGATTGGGCATCATCTTTAGCCATCTCCATCTAGTTCTATTTTCTAAGTTGCAACTGCTACCCAGCAACTCTGGCATTTTGCAGATTTTGTATATTATAGCCAATCCTTCCAAGATTGACTTGAGGTAGCCTTTGGGGTCTGAGATCTTCACTCCCAATGTTGTATGGGCCACACGTTTTATATCTATGTATTTGACATATGTTATCATACAATTTCTCATATAAAACTACACAGTCATAGCTTTGGCACACTTGCGTAGCAGTGTTTTATCATTATTTATGTTGTTGTTTCTTGAGGCTGAGCGTTGCCTATCTTGAGTAAAATTTTCCTCAAGATCTTGTATTCATTTGTTGCTTCTATAACTTAATAAGATGGCTATGGATATTTCTCACATTTCTATGAGTTGACTGTCACTGCTACTCCATTGTTGTGTTTTCATATTGTTGGGTCTCCAATTTGGGAATATTATCAGGTATTCCTAACATTGTAGATTGTTCCAAATTTGGAATATTACATTGAAATGCTTACTAATATCATTTATGTACTAATGTTCAATATTTTTTAAAATTAGGATTCTTGTGAGGATGAGCAACCCGACTATTATATTCTTATACACCCCACTACAATGTGAAAATTCAATAAGGTTGCATTAACAGAAAGACTTGGAGAGGAAGCACACAAATAATTGTTGAATAAACCACTTACTCAATTCCCACTACAGACATATCCACAAATTAAGAATGACTACAACAATACTAGTTCTTCGTCACAAGTTAGAAATCAAGGAAATAAAATAGAGGTTGGTATGGATTATTACTTACGAGATATGACTTCCATGGAGGAAATATTTTTAGATGCATTCCAAAACATTGAGCTAGGGGATGACTCTCATATCATTGATACCTTATTCAAAATCCTGAAATTTTCTTCCACCACCCCTCTCTTTGGACCTAATAACAAGTCAAATTTTACTCAGCTGGGGACAATGATGTTTTTTTACAACTTGAAAGAAACTTTTAGCATGTTAAATGGATGTTTCTTAGCAATATTGAGGTAATTCACTTGCATGATCCATCAATTCCCTTATATTTTAAGAAACCTTGTCACATAATCAACATTAAAAATGGTCAATTATTTTAATGTTAAATATTGACATTGTACTATTATATTCCCCACCAACTATAGGTTATTCAAAGATATGATTCTTCTGAGTGATAATTTCTTGCTAGGTAGTTTCGAAGAGGAAAATTAGTTGTTGAAAATGTTGGTTGTTGATTAAATATCATATCATGCATTTATGAATGATTGTATTCTATATAGAGGAGCATATGCAGAAAAGGAAATATGGCTAAAATGTGGGCATGATATGTACTGTAAATAAAGAAATGGGTAAATCACATGGTACTCCTGATAAGATATTTAGGCACATTCGTAGAATCTGAAGTATTCAAAGGCTCTTTCATTGCAAGTAATTAGCTATGTTGTAGGGATGGCATGAATCACATAGAAGTGAGTCAAGAGTTACGTAAGAGATTAATATCCATGAAGTATATGAAGGATACATGGCCTGAAAAATTAAAGGATGAAGTAGGAATTATGTGACTCAACATAACCATCGATGGAATTAAGCCATATTCCCTCCAAAAAACCAATTATTCTATTTTGCATGTATTAGTGATCAATAACAATACCCCCCCATGGTTCTGCATGAAGAATGAGGAATCGTTGCTAGTATTGTGTGATCATCATGAGGCAAATGATGAAGACATGGAGTACTACCATAAGGATCTCAGATACCCTAAACATGATCCAATGGGGTAGTAATACTAGAAGCATGGTTACCACCATCATCATTATGATACAATGGGCTACCACTGCATGAAGACTCATGTTACATATTTGTTACATGCCCTACATCTGTCCTTGTGGCCAGTAGCTTAGTATATTTTACGATATGATGCATATAAGTCATCATAACACAGGGATTGTCCTATAATATTTATAGTAGCCTATTAAATTCCTTGATGTCTCAATCCATCGAACGAAGGACTCCCTCCTCAATAGAAATTATAGAGAATCGATCGCAATATTCCACCCTAAATCTGAGACCATCCCTATGGGACTGGATGCCCATGACACCACTCTACATCTCAGGTTGTGCCTCACTATCATGGGCCTCACCCATATCTTCATTTTATCCCTCCAGTGGGGGAGGAGACATGCCCCCAACAAATGTGTTGATGTATAAAAAATATATAGTACAAAAAAATAATTAGACAATATCATTAAACAATTCAATAAAAGAAGTTAAATAATGTGTTAGAATGAATTTATTATAATTATTTAAGATGATGAAATGAAAGTAGATTAATTTAAATAAAATTACAATATTACCTATATCATTTTAAAACTCATCTAGTGTGAAGAGGATGTTGGGAAATTCTCTCTAATCCATCCCCGCGTACAAACACAATACCAAGATAAACATGTGGTAATCCTCACTAGCTAATAGCGTCAGTTCTTGGGAAGAAATGCGTCCCCCAAATGTCCATATACACCTTAGTCATAGACCTATGAGGGACAATATCAAATGTAGGCCTCATCTTTGTAAACCTCTCTAGAAAAAAATATCTGAAGAAAAAGGGAAGTTCGCCCTCTGATGTATCATCATATAGGAATATATCTAAATCCCTACAATATTTCCTAAAAAAAGTGGTATACAAATTGATACATTTTGGATCCTATATCTAAGAATCGACATAAAAAAGAAGAGGGAAACTAATGCACTACCCATCACTAGTATAGAGAGGCACCTAACCTCCTATGCAACAAAAGAAGAATTCCATAGTTGTCCACAACACACCTAGAAATATGCTCGACAAACTACATGACCCCCAATGTATCTTTGAGAGTAAATAAGTTGACTCTCTATTGCAACTATATGGGGGACACAAGCGAACTTGGAAAAATCCCCTGCTCTCTTGGATAGGTCAATGATAAAATATATGTCCTCCTTAGAGGGCCTATACCATGTCTCATGACCAACATAAAATTTTTTTTCCTAAACATTCCACCGACAAATGAACTATACCAACAATCTAGACTGCGATTTTAGGGATGTAGTGTCCCCATAGTAGTTAAAGAGGCCTATATTCCTCAACATAACTAGGATTTTTGAGCTAATAGGGTGAGGGTATAAATACCTCTACCATGGTCAGGCCACATTGCATTGGTTCGTCATTTTCTCCTACTGCTATTGTTACCCCCTATATTGATGTCTCTGCTACTTGATTAACATATAAAATACATCAGCCTCATACACAAAACATAATTTTTGATTAAATGAAAAATGTATTTATAAATATGGACACATAAATTTCAATTAAAAATAAAGAAAAAATATGCTTGGTGCAGCCCAAAATATTAATGCACCGGCTCTGGTGCACTATCAAACACAACTGCACTGACAATATTGTGTACATATATATGAGACGCCAGTTTTGTTTCATATATATACATTTTCAATGTAGTTCCTAAATAGAACCCTATGCACTAGTGCATATGTATAACCTTCTCGCATTGGTCTAGAACATTTAGGTTATCAAGCACATTGAGCTATATTTTTTTAATGTTATGTGTCCAGTGCATTCGGTAAAAATAACACACTAGGCATAACCAAAAAATTTACACATTGAATTAAAATTTATAGATTTTCCTATTTCTTTGTAATTTATGAAACACACCAAAAACAAAATGGTGCATTAGGTTTGCGCACTGATAGTGGTGAACCCTGTAAATTTACAAGGTGCACCGAGATTCAGTGTGAAGTTGAACCTATCGAACATACTGTGTAGGAAAAAATTCAAAAACAATGGATTTTTTGACATATTTTTCAATTCTATTCTTCTAAAAACATAATTTAGAGAGAAACATAGACATTACTTGTACATTTGGTCATTGGGAGGCATAGTTGAGACACAAATGAGGAAAAAAATTCACCACCATTTGAGAAAACTCGAAAGCCACGCACTGAGTACAGTATGTAACGATGGTTAGAAATAGAAGAAATGATGATAGGGCACTTGTGTGAGGCAAGATAAAAAATCATGCTTCAGAGCTATATAGCATTGCTAATGGTAAAAATGAAAATTATGGCTGGTATTTGTTTTTATTTAAACATGTTTTAGTGTGTTATTATAACAGCATCAGTGTGTACTATTTACAAGAGTACCATTTTTTAAAATAAAATCCCTATAGCTATTCTCTTGGTAATACATACTAGGGAATTTTAATACATGAACCACATTGGTGCTTCATGGGAATTTTAGTATCACAATTTTTTTAAATTTAAAACCCCCTAGAAACTCTCTTTATAAGATGCACCAGGGAGTTTTAATACATGCACAACATGTGTGCGTCATGGGAATATATCAACATATATTTTTTAAATGAAAAAAACTATAGTTGTGATCTTGAGGATCGAGGGAGTTTTAATGCATGAACCACATTGGCGCTTCATGGGAATATAACACCACATTTTTTAAAAATTAAAAACACCATAACAGTGTGGTTTGTAAGACCTACTAGGGCATTTTAAGACATTAATGACACTAGTGCTTCATGGGAATATAGCACCACTTTTTTTTGAAATTGAAAACCCTATTGTTAGCCTCCACAATGTCCCAAGGATGAAAGGATATTGTTGGAGGTAACCTAAAACCAAGATTTTAGTTTGGCAACTAGCCCTACCAATCTGAAGAGGGCTCTCTCTATAAAATATTTAGGGTTTTTTGTTGGGCCAGGAATAAAATCAGGGGAACTAGGTCAAAGTATCAAAGGTCTTAGTTGCAAGAGGTATGGAGGAGAAAGTTGGGCATGCTTTTGTGATAGCTTAGAAATTTTTCAGTGTAGTGTAGGGATGAATGAGAAATAAGGTCATAATGAGAATGTATGCCATGAATTCATTAATCAAGAATATGAAATATAGAAAATGAGATTCCTAACAAAAAAAATCTTACTCAAAAGAGTTCTTCTTAAGACATCTTAGGAAAATCACCGAAGATAAAAGATATGGTAAGGAGGTACGTATATCATTCAGATAAAAATATAACGGAGAGAAACCATTATCAAAAACTCACAACATAATATTTCTTGAATAATAGCTGCAACTTTCCTTTGATTTTCTGTAAAAAGTGAAGAAGTACAATCTACAAGACTTTCACCCTTTGATGTTCCACCATCAAAATGATTGAAAATGATATACATATAGAAAAAAAAAAAATCCACTCTCTCAGTGGTCAAATCCCTCAGTGTAGTGACAACTTACAATTTTCTCTCAACAAAACCCTAATGACTAGGGAGGTTAAAACAAATACTCCAATTAGAGTTTCGCTGACTTGCTCCTCATCAATGAGGTCCAAAATTACATAAAAATGAACATAAAAATCTCATTTACCCTCTATTACATCATGTCAACATAAAAGTAGAGAAATTTCATCATCAAACCAATATTTACTGAGAAAAAACTCAAAAAATGCAGTACAAAATAAATCGCAATGCATCTCTGCAAAATCATAGTGCCTCGAGAGAGAAGCAAAACACCCAATTTGTGAAGTAAGCATAATGGACACTTCATGACAAAGAAGAATGCATTTGACCATAGATACTCCCAAAAGCGCAACACCTAGTCTAGAAAGGTTTCAGAAACTATGCTTTTGACCTATTTTTGGGAATTTTCTCTCCAACAGTTTTCTCAAAAAGCCTAAAAAATTGATATTTGTTATGTACGAGTCATTATCTACCCAACCATATATATTTTTTTTCATTTATATGGCTGACGAAAAATGGCAGTGCCAAGATGCTATGCTTTTGCCTGTACTGAGATTTCCAAATAAGTTAAAAATCACAAAATACCAAAATTTGAAAAATATTCTTCAAATGTTTCTCAAAATTGTCCCACGAGGCCCTGGGATGATGCTATTGAGATGGTGATGAATAAATTTCAGTGGTGACTCATCAAAATGAATGATGGAAATGATCAAAACGTGAATTTTGAAAGGAGTAGTAACACACCTACTAGCCGATGACCAAATTTTTCTTTGAAGACCTGCTGAGACCATAAAAATTTGACCTAAGACCCGAAAAAAACCTTATAAGAGCATATTTGATCACTGGTCACTGGCAAGACTAACATACACTAAAATTGGCTCTAGCTGGGGTTGGCAACTCCTTTGAGGTGTCAAGAACACCGTAGACCAAGTAGCCTTATCCATTGGGCATGGGGTAAAAAATATGGAGGCCAAGCTCAGTAATAAATATTGACTGACGAACTGAACTGACTTAGAATGAAACAAAACTTACTGTACTTACAAACCAGTAGGTAATCAAGGAAACCTTATGGCCTTCACCATGGACTTCAAGCTTCCATGATTAACTCCTTTACTCTTTGACAAAAAAATAAAATGTTATGTACAGTGATGGTGAGAAACTTCTGAAATTTGATCAAAATATGTAGTTCTTAAGAATCCTACCATTTGCTGGTCCTTCTCCATAGTTGTGCCCATCTATTTTCTCCAACAAGTAGGCATGATTTCCTCTTGAAGATGAAATTCTCTATGGTCCTTCCCATAAGTTCTCGAGCTTCTCATGCTTTCATTTATCTTCATTCCCAGCATCCCAAGAGAGAAATCCATCTAGCATATTGAAGTCATCCACTTTTGTCTTCATGTCATACACTTTTTTTATTCTTTCTTGAACTTTAGAAAATGAATCATTTGGTTTATCCGTCACTAAATATCATTCGGTTCACTACCAACTTCCTGAAAAATCTTCATGACTGGAACAAAAAGAGAAGTAGGAAAGACTGTATCAAATCCAAACACTAACTCAAAATATGACCTATATATGGACTTCTTATTACTTAATTTTCCTTCCCATAAGGAATTGACAAGTTTCTTATGCCAATTTTTCTTATTTACCTTTAGCATATTTTTGATAATATCGACCAATTACCTATTAGAATACTTGGCCAGTCCATTGCCTTACAGATAGTATGAAGTTGAATGACCCAATTTGATATTGTACTTCTCATAAAATTCCACCATCTATTTGGACTTAAATGCAACTGTGTTATCCATGATTATCTTCTACGGACAACCAAATCTAGACAAGGTGTTAGAATCCATGAATTTAATGATTACAAAATCAGTAGCTTTCCTGGTTGGAATTGCCTCAATCCAATTTTTAAATTAGTTATTAGCCATAAAAACCCCCTTGTGCTAGGAGGAAGATGAAGGATTTATCTCACCTACAAAATTGAGACCCCATTGCTGAAATGGTGCCTGAACTGAAATAGTCTTCAAAGGAAGTGGGAGAAAATTCCTCTTCCCTTGAAAAAAATTGACATTCGTTATAGCTCATCACGGTCTTATATACATCAATAAGAATATTGGGCCAATTGAAACGAGCCCTCAAAAAAAAATTTGTTGTTGTATTACAGAATAAATGGCCACCACAATCACCCTTGTAAAATTCATTCATCACCTCCTTCACTTCACTTTCAACAAGACATTTCAACAAGAAACCTCATGAGTATTTCAATATAAAACACTGTCTAAAATTCAATATTTTGAACCCTTTAATTTCAATGATCTACTCCTACTTTTAGACGCACCCGATGGAGGATTTAAATGTGGAAGTACATAAACAATATCAGCATTCCTAGGGGATGAAATGAAAATTTGAGATACCTGTGTCAATGAGTCATCAACCTCCTATTGGTAAAGTGCAGAAATCATATTTATATCTAGTGCATGAAAATTATATTCTACCATCAACTTTTCCAAACCCTATCCCTTAATAAAATTTGTGGGCTTGATCTCCAGGTCATATTCAAGCATGGTTGGAATCCATTTCTCTTGCCTACATTTGGGATCATTTTCCATCAAAACATCTTTCACCACTACATTCAGAATATAAGCTAGGATGTGAGAGTGAATTATGTATACCCGAAAGTATTTTAATTCCTTCACCAAGGCCAAATCTTATTTTCCAATAATGTTTTATATCAGTGTGATATCTCTTATGGTCTGACTGGAAAAGGAAATTGGTTGCTCCTTCTTCCAGTCCTTTTCTGCATTAGGATAACAACCAATGAGTGCTCAAAAGTGAATGAAAATATAATGAAGTCTATAGTATAATCATGTTTGATCAACGTGGGAGCACATTGTTATCACTAGAAAATTGAACAAGAAAAATGACATTATTAAATGTCAAGAAGAAGGATTTACAAGGTTGAGAAACATTAGAGAATCTGAAAAATTTAAAAATTTCTAAGGTCTAGAGGCAAAATTTCAAATTGTGCACCAGAGACATAGGCAAAAATTGCCTTGCACACATTTTTATTCGATAGGCATGATATTCTGCACGAATTTCCATCAAAAAATTGCGTCTTCCTTGGAGTCGCGAAAGTCACCATTCAGGACCACTTGACACGCTTCAGGAGAAGATCCTCCACTTGAAGCCACCCAAAGCCACTTAGAGCCACCTTGGGACCTTAAGTGAGCACACAGAGGAATAAACCCTCTCTCCTAGGTCACCATCCACAAATGTACCAAGAGAGGGCATAAGTATTTGAATTTTCCTATAAATTTCCACCATGAGAAGAAAAAAATGAGAACATATTGTTATGCTAGCCAAACTTCCCATGATAAAACCAACAGTGTCTAATCCAGAGTAGCAATAGATTTATCAGATTCATTTTTTGGCTACCCAAGAACTTCAATCCATTAGGATAAGAGGGAGGCCTTACAACATTAGATCAAGGGTAAAAACCTCCTTGCAGTAGGTCATAGAGCTCCATAGTTCTAAGGATCCTTTGGAAAGTGTGTAACGTTCTGCCTTTCTTACTAATAGTGGTCAATAAGAGGGAAATTTATTCCACTATTTGTATTATTGTCTCATTTGACTCATTGGAGCTTGTGTTTTTGTTTTAGTATAATTGTGTTTCTTCTTCTTATATGCAACATGCTACATTCTATAATTTAGGGTGTTTTATATATATTATCATGCGTTCACTAACCTGTTAACCACATTTTCCTCCTGTGACCATAGCTTGTAGGTTGCAAACTTTCCTACCAAGCACTAGTGGTTTAGTATGCTTATACACCAAATCCACCACTACAGGGTTGGAGACTCCACTTTCTTTACCCTTTAGTTAAGTTGTTGCGTTTGTTGCAAAGGCCTTCTCTCTAATTTGGATTGTTGCTGGGACAAATCTCCTTCTCCTCTTCTCTCGTCATTCACCCACTATGAACAGTTGTAGTTTAGGAGTTCCAAAAAATTTTGTTGTAGGAAAATCACACTCATTTTACATAGAGAGACATGGTGGTCCTCAGGCATTTAGTTCAGACCTTCGCGCAAAGTTGCGTGGATGTGTAAGAAGTTTCCGTGCGAAAACGAGTGAACATATTTCTCAGTGGTTTTCTTCAGTTTTCCCAATTGTAAAGTGACTGGAAGCCCAGAGAAAAACTGCTAGCACTGTGTTTGGTGTCCCATGACTCTTTAGAACATGATTTTGGTTGTGTTTTAGTATTGCTAGTTGCATAGTTTTAAATTTTAAAGTTTACCTTCAAAACACTCATATAGTTTAAGTAGGGGGCAATTGAGTGGTGAAAATAAACCCTTACAATATAAATTAACTCATTTTGTGAAAGTAGATGCCAAAAAAACATAGGTAATTAGAAGGATTAAATGGCCCATATCCACATATGCTTAGTTAGTTTCCATTTATTTTTTCCTAGTTTTGTCATTAATTTTAGTTTAAATTGTTTCACTAGGAATTGGGACTAGGGCTTAATTATCTTAGAGAAGCAAGTAACCTCTACAACCCTTGCACCTTCTGGTGACCCTAGGCATGCATATGAACTCCTCCTTTAGATAATTTTCCATCTCCCTTTAGATAAACATTTATTTTAATTAGGAAAAATTGCAAGCGGCCCACTATCTGCATATCATTTTCTTATTGCAAGGAATAGTCAAAACATAGATTAATAGGGGATGTGTAAAGGATCACCGCATATCCACATCTTAAAACTGTGTGATTTTTCACATTCAATCACACACTAGCACATCCTAGGAAAAGTAATCCACCTTAAAAACAACCATAAGTGAACTCATTAAATCTCCCCATAGGGGGTGCAAATAATTAATAGTTGAGGTTAGGACCATGGGGGTAGGCACCAAATAAGCCGCCATGGTAATTTTACATCTTGAAACATAGAAGTTGACTTTATAGGGAGATTTAAACCAGTCTACCCGCCCATAGAAAAGAAAACCTAAGTGCCATAGAGACCTGATTTAGAGGGGGTTAAGCTTAGGCCCAATGCATGTGGTATTATTTGGGGTGACCTGATGCATATAATGCTCGGTACTAGTATGTAATTTACCAATAAGCTCAGGACTTCAATTCTCATATGGGATGATGGTACTTAGTGCCAAAATCTATGGAATCCTTCCCTATCGGTGATAGTGCAGGTAGCACTAGGTCCTCTACCCATTACCTTGGTCGATTCTTCAGTTGCTAGAAGGATTCTCCCTTTCTTTTTGGATGTTAGCCCCAGTACCCATGAGAAGATATCTTTGGAAGGAAAAGTTACAATTGAGAGTGTGAGGACGTTTAGGTCTTTACAATAGTATAAAATGCTGAAATTAGTGACTAAAAAAGTTAGTCACCACAATTATTTGAAGTAAATTACTACTAAATTTTGTTGAGATTCAACAAGATGGCAAGCTTAGTGAAAATCAGTCACCTTCACTAAGTGGGCCCACTAGCTATTTTTAGGTGTAAGTATATTTTTTTACTATGTCTACTTTTAGACATGGTGATCATATTTTAGAAGTTGCAGGATGATATTTGTGGATGGCTGGTCAAGTTGAAAAATAGATGAAATTCTATTTTTAGAATGTTGGGTGAAGTCTATTTATAGATCGTCAATATAAAAATAGAAGCGTCGATTATTATTAGCTCCTAATAATAATCCGACAATAAACATCAACTTATTATCTTGGAGCACTTAATTTCAATGTACAGATTTGGAAAATCATTGGGCTGAAGGAATTACGCAATTCCTAGGGTTTACTGGTGCTTCATGCATGGAGGACTCATTTAAAACTGAAGTGGAAAATTTATGACACAGTTGGAAGAGTAGCTCATGGAGTTGTTATTTAGTTTAACTCAGTTAATGGAGTTAAACTTAGTTGAGCTAGTTGTATCTAGTCTAACTAAATGATACACTAGTGAGAGTGGAGTGAATTAATTAGTTAATTAATTCACAAATAATAACTCATTAATCAACTAAACAAATACAATAGTTAACTATAGTGCATGCTAATTCCAGTGGAGACCTAGTGGAGAGATAGGTGAAAGGGCAAGATGGAATATCCGTTGTCACTATAGCGATGCATTGATTGCACCACACACACATTAGAGTTTCCAATGAGGATTGCGTAGTGTGAGCAAGGTAGATTCAAATTCATTAAGAGCTATTCTTTAGCAGGGATTGCGTAGTGGAGACAGGCTATCAGGTGGCAAGAAATCAGTGCATGGATTTGCATATTTCTTCTGATTAGTGTGTGACGATTGATTCTACTGAGAGCTTGATGTACTAAGCTTTGTATGAGATTGTTACATGATTTCCATGATACATAATATATTATAGTTGGGGTTTTCAGCTTTAGGATTTCCCGTTAAACAACTGTGTTATATGCAATTGTTTTTATTGCTTCATGTGTTTGCAATTGATTTTAATTTCCGCAAAAGAGTAACAGTGGAAGGATTCTGTATTTAGCAAGAAGATAAAATATTGTTAGATTAGGAGAATCTCTATATATACATGCATCTTGTATATAATTTCTACATGGTATCGAAGCAGTGTTAATTCTTGAAGATTTCAATTGTGAAGAATATTTGAGTTTGTGCCAGTGGACAATTCGAACTTGCTTCATAAAATTTTTGGTGCAACAGTTGTGTATACATTGAAATGTCTCTCAATGGGTTGCAATTGGAGTGTGCCCTTGATGGCAGCTCGAATTACATAGCCTGGAAGGATAGGATGGAGGCGGTGGTAGAGGATAATGGACTGAAGGAGTTCATCGATAGCGATGTTCCTAAGCTGGGATCTAGCAATGTTGCATTACTTGATGCATGGAAAAAGAAGATAGAAAAGATAAGAAGAATTCTATTGGAAGGTGTGAAGGACCATATTGTGTCCAACCTTCACAGGAAATCAACTCCATTTGTAATGTGGAAGGCTTTGACAGATTTTTTCCAAAGCAGCAACGACCAAAGGAAGTTGGCACTGAAAGTTAAGCCCAGAAAAATAAAAATGGAGAAGGGCGACAGTATTCCAAAATATATCATGAAGTTTTTCCACTATAGGGATGAACTAGGAAGTGTGGGGATTACTGTTGATGATGAAGACTTGGTGAGCTTGGCTTTGCTTGGGTTTCCGAATATTTGGCATAGCTACAAAGACTCTGTCAATGGACGGGAGAAACTGTCGGGATGGGAGCAACTTTGGTTGGATCTTGTGTAGGAGGAGATAAGGCAAAGTACGAGGGATGTCTCTTCATTGAATAATGAAGATGAACAAAATTTCACTTTGGCTGCAAAATCAAGGAAAGTGAAGGGGAATAAATCCCATCCAAAATCTGAAGCTAAAGGCAAGAAGCAGGATTTGCCCAAGGTGAAGTTTTTTCACTGTCACGAACATGGGCATTTCGCCACTAACTTCCCACAGAAGAAGAAGAACAAGAAGGTTGTTGGAGCTATATTGGGTGAGGCCTTAGCCTCAAAATTTGAACTTGATTTCTCTTTGATCACATTCTTGGTTTCAAGCTTAAGGGGATCAGTGTGGTATCTTGATAGTGGTACATCTTTCCATATGACAACAAACAAATTGTTTAGTGACTTGGAAGAGAAGGACCTCCAAATGCATATAGAGATGGGCGACGATGGTTGATACAGTGCGACCGGAATTGGGAACATTACCATTGAGAGGGAATTAGGTAATCCATTTCTATTTAAAGATGTTATGCATGTTCTAGGTCTGAAGAAGAACTTGGGCCTGGTCACAATGTTGGAAGACAAAGGTTATGACGTTGTTTTTAGCGATGGAAAATATTTCCTGCGACATAAAAAAATGGGTCAAATCAAGAGGATATGGATTCGAGTTAAGAATATCTATAAGTTGGAGGTAGATGGCTGCACTACAATGATGGGCAAAGTAAAAGAAGTGGTTAGTCAAGATGAGGGCAAATTATGGCATCGGAGATTGGGCCATCTTCACCATGGCACTTTGAAGATTTTGCAGCATATTTGTACTGAATTTCCCAAGGTTACTCTTGTGCATTCGGATCAGTGCAAGGGATGTACTATGGGTAAGTTTTTGAAGACCATCTTTCAGGAGAAGGAGAACCATGCTTTAGTAATCCTTGAGAGAATTCACAAAGACATGTGTGGACCTTTCTCGGTTGCTTCAATAGAAAAACACTAGTAGTATGTTATATTTTTTGATGAATATTCTCGTAGATGTTGGATCTTCTTCATGTGAAAGAAGAGTGAAACATTCTCAAAGTTCTGTAAGTTTAAAGCATTGGTGGAGAAGGAGTCAGGAAAGTAAGTGAAATCTCTACAGAGCGATAATGGAGGTGAATATATCTCGGGCGAATTCAAAGACTTATGTAGCAAAGAAGGAATTCAAAGAGAACTCATAGTGCCTCATAACCCACAATATAATGGGGTCATGGAGAGGAAGAACAGAATGATTTTGGGTGTTGCACAAGTGACACTGCATGACCAGGGCCTACTGATGCACTTATGGGCGGAAGCATGCAACACTGCAGTTTATGTGCAAAACCATTGTCCTCATAGAGTACTTGGCATGAGTACACCTGAAGAATATTTTAGTAAGAAGCCTGATATTTCTCATTTGAAGTTTTTTGGCTCATCTGTTTACATTCATGTGACAAAGGATGCCAAAAAGAAGCTGGAGCTGACTACAAAATTTGGGATATTTGTGGGGTACACAAAAACACCCCATAGTTATCGTGTGTATTTTCCAGACATTGGGATGACTTTAGTGCGACAGGATATAAAATTCAATGAGGTGAAAGCCATGAAGTTGTTGCTTGAGAGGGAGCTACATTTGCATGCAGAGGAGGAACTTCTTGTTCCCAAAGATGAGCCTCTAGATGTGGATCAACCACAAGAGGAGATTCATGGAGTGGAGGAGTCCACTCATTCGGAACCAAACATCAAACAAGGGAAAAAGTGTACCACAGAACCTGAGAGACTAAAGCTTGATGCGGCACAGAATGTAGGAGCCCCTACATCATAACATAGACAGGGACAGACTCCTGATCGATATTTTGGATACATGGCTCTGATGAGAAAGTGTATCATGACAGAGCCATCTTCGTTTGAAGAAGAAGTGCAGGAGCCCACATGGGTAGATGCCATGGTGGAGTATGACTCCATTGTTAGAAACAATGCTTGGGAGATTGCTCCAAGGTCGGTTGGTAAATCAGTTGTAGGATTGAGATGGATCTACAAGGTAAACAAAATTGTTGATGGGAGCATCGAGAAGTATAATGCAAGATTTGTTGCGTAGGTCTTCTCATAGATCAAGGGGATTGATTATGAAGAAATATTTGCACCTGTCACACAGTATTCTTCCATAAGGACCATCCTTTCTCTCTTAGCGCATATGGGTTGGCACATTCAACAGATGGGTTTGAATATTTTTTTCCTTAATGGAATCATTGAGGAAGAGGTTTAAATTGAGCATCCTGGAGGATTTGAGATGTTCAACAGTGAGTCGCATGTGTGCAGGCTCAAAAGAGCATTGTATGGGATGAAGCAAGCACCATGAGTACACTCAGATCGACAACTATTTCATTGGACTTGGCTTCACCAAGAGTGAGGCGGATGCAAACCTATACCAAATTTTGGTGGAGGGTAATCTTGTAATCATTGTTCTTTATCTTGATGATTTAATACTAACGGATGATGAGCATTTGATACATTCATGCAAGGCAGATCTTGCAAAGGAGTTTGAGATGAAGGATTTGGGCCTTCTTCATTATTTCCATGGATTGGAAATATGGCAGTAGGATGGTGAACTGTTTGTGTCTCAAGGAAAGTATGTGCAGGAGATGCTGGAGAAGTTTCACATGCAAGGCTGCAAGCCTATCAACACTCCTCTTCCAAGAAATTGGAGGAAAGAGGATGCTACATCGGAAGAGGTAGTGGATGCCACTGTTTATCAACAGTTGGTGGGTTCGCTCATGTATTTAGTTAATACAAGACCAAACATATGCTATGCGGTGAAAGAGCTTTCACAAGCGATGGTTAAGCCTACCAAGATCTTTTGGAAAGCAGGCAAGCATTTCCTGAGGTATCTCAGGGGCACATATGAGTATGACTTATGGTACAAACAAACAGATGAGGTGAAGTTGCATGCCTTCACAGCTACAAATTGGTTAGGCAGCCCAACCGATAGAAAAATCACATCAGGAGGGATTTTTAGTATCGTATCTACAACAATTTCTTGGTACAGCAGGAAACAAATATCTGTGGCACTCAGTTCAGCGGAAGAAAAATACATGGCAGCAAGTCAAGCTACATGTGAGGCTATCTGGATGAGGAAGATCCTGGTTGGTTTGTTCGGTTCACATTTAGATCCTACAGTGATACATTGTGATAATCAGAGTTGCATTAAACTCTCGACTAATCCTGTGTTCCATGATAGATCTAAACATATTGATATCTGGTATCATCATATTAGAGATTGTGTGCAACAGAATATCATGTTGCTTCAGTACATTCCTACAGAAGATCAGGATGCAGACATTCTGACGAAGGCACTCACTAGGATAAAATTCGAATTCCATAGAGGCAGGATCAGAGTGAAGGATAATCCCAATCTTGTTGAGAGGGAGTGTTGAGATTCATCAAGATGATGAGCTTAGTGAAAATTAGTCACCTTCATTAAGTGCTATTTTTAGGTGTAGGTCTATTTTTAGACTATGTCTATTTTTAGACATGGTGATCATATTTCAAAAGTTGTAGGACGATATTTGTGGATGGTTGGTCAAGTTGGAAAAAATGATGAAATGATATTTTTAGAATATTGGGAAAAGTCAATTTATAGATCGTCGATTTAAAAATAGAAGTGTCGATTATTATTAGCTCTTAATAATAATTCGACAATAAACATCAACTTATTCTCCTGGAGCACTTAATTTCAGTGTACATACTTGGAAAATCAGTGGGCTGAAGGAATTATGCAATTCCTAGGGTTTACTGTTGGCTCATGCATGTAGGACTCAATTAGAACTAAAGTGGCAAAGTTATGACAGAGTTGGAAGAGTAGTTCATAGAGTTGTTATTTAGTTTAACTCAGTTAATGGAGTATAAATCAGTTGAACTAGTTGTATCTAGTCTAACTGAATGATACACTACTGAGATTCGAGTGAATTAATTAGTTAATTAATTCACAAATAATAACTCATTAATCAACTGAACAAGTATAACAGTTAACTATAGTGCATGTTAGTTCCAGTGGAGACCTAGTGGAGAGATAGGTGAAAGGGCGAAATGGAATATCTGTTGTGACTATAATGATGCATTGATTGCACCACACAAACATTGGACTTTCCAATGAGGATTGTGCAGTGCAAGCAAGTTAGATTCAAGTTCATTCAGAGCTATTCTTTAGCAAGTATTGCACAGCGGATGGAGGCTATCAGGTGGCAAGAAATTAGTGCATGGATTTGGAGATTTCTCTAGATTAGTGTGTGATGATTGATTGTACTAAGAGTTTGATGTACTAAGCTTTGCATGAGATTGTTACATGATCTCCATAGTACATAATATATGATAGTTGGGGTTTTCAGCTTCAGTCTTTCCCTTTAAAGAACTGTGTTATGTGCGATTGTTTTTATTGCTTCATGTGTTTGCAATTGATTTTAATTTCTGCAAAATATTAACAGTGGAAGGATTATGTATTTAGAAAGAAGATGAAATATTGTTAGATCAGGAGAATATGGATATATACATGCATCTTGTATATAATTTCTACAAATTTGAGCAATTTTAAGTGACCCAACTAAAAACAACTAATTTAGTCTAGGGATCAAATATACGACAAGATAGTAAGTGGCTCAATTGAAAGCGACTAACTTAAATGACTAATTTAGTATAGGATTAAAATATATGACTAGATAATAAGTGACAAAATAAAAAATGATTAACATAAATGACTACTATAGTCAAAAAATACAAATATGTCCAGCTAACAAGTACAACAAGTATATGGATTAGTCATTTATTATTTTCATTTTTATTTGTGCCACTCCAAAAATGGAGAACTGAAATTTGGATATTAAAGTGTTACATTTCAGTAAATATTAGCACTACAGATGGGTATCTTTGAATCCATTTACAGTGTTAACATTTAGAGACCCCTTTGTCAAAATGTGAGAGATAGTCGACATTGAATTATCATACATTGATGAAAATCATCATCAACACCTATTTTTGTTTGTTCTATGTCACATAGAATAACTTCGTGCAAATATTTCTTTTGTTTGCAAGTTTATGAGAATCTTGGAATGACTGCATGAAAAATTTGTGGCTTGACTAGTCCGACCCAGGGGCATCTAAGCCATCAAAATTCAGTTCGCATCTATCCTAGGCCACATGCTCCAAACCTAAGCATGGATGGGTTTTTTCCCATGGAGTTTCGAATCAACGACCATTACACCACATAGTGCCTTAACAAAACACCCTTTCATCCTCTATTCTATGCCATATAGACAACTTTATGCAAGTATTAATTTCATTGTTATTTCTGGTTTTTCTCCAATACTTCAATTTTATAAAGTTAATTCAAAGGTATTTTTGGTTATATTTTTAATACTTAAATTTTATCCATTTTTTTAAACAGTCGAAAAAACTATCATAGCTCAGTCTTGAAACTAATAAAGGGGACAAAAATCACTTATTGATATCTGCTAATGCAGATGGACTCATCATTTTTCTTTAAGGAGAACCATGCCACATGTAATTACCCAATGGTGGTCGTTAAGGGGGCATGCTTTCACTCTTTCTAGATGCCTATAGGTTTTGGGTCATTGGCTTATTTCCTCATGTCCGAATAAAATGAGCTATAAGACAGTAAAAAAAAAAACGGATATAATTGATGCTAAAATTTACCCATTCTTATATTTGTAATAATTTTTTTAAAACTAAATATATAATTTTTTTAAAACATTTTAAATTAATCTATATTCCATTTACCAAATTTAAAAATTATATAAACTATATCAATATTTTTAAATTCACGAAATAGAAAAAGTAACCATTTAAAATGTATATAAAATAAATAACTCCTCCGGCCACAATTAATTTTCTTTTTGAAACCAAATTCGTTGTTTGTAAATTCTTCATTAATGTTTTTGAAACCAGATTCATGGTGAAGCTACAAATGTGTAAATTTTGCATGAATTTTTTTGAAACTAGAATCCTGGTGAGGCTACAAATGTGTAAATTCTGCATTAATGTTATTGTATAGGTAATAGAACAAATCCAACTCATGGATAAGCCATATATTTCATTGACTTCAGGACTGCAATTTCATATTTCAGGGAATCACAGAATTTTAATTTGAAGCTTTCCCTAGGCTACAAGAGACATTCAAATTTTTTTTTTCTGGATTTGAAACAAAATTCCTTAGAAATATATGGTATCTAGATCACAAAAATTAGCATCGAATTTTTCCAGTGTTCTTAATTTCTTATGTGAGATCTAACTCCATCCTTTTCATCTTGAAGGTCACTACATAGTAGAATGAGGAAAAATCATACAAATCCACTTAGAGGGCCCAAATGGTCACTGTTGATGGGCAAGAGGAAATCATAGATGGAATGGTGCATATCATCCCATACCTTACTCCTTTAAATTTTAAAATTTTAAAATTTTTGAGGGGTGGGGAGGTCAAATAAATCTTTACTATATAAATAATCTTCAGGTCAATATGCGTGTCTTTGGCATTATGACATATGATGTTTACACACCTGCAATGACCCTAAAAGATTCGAAACCCTGACATATTTTTATTTTTCAATATCAAAAATTATGATGCATGTCACATCATTTGATTATGGAAATACTTCATCTAATCCTCATGTTATAACAACAAAATAAAGTTCTTTTGCACGTAAATTTAAGTGTCACATTCACTCCTAGCATAACACAACCAAGTTATATTTTTTTGGGGCTCTGTACTTTGTGACAATGCCACTTAGGGTCACTTTATGCTTGGGACTATGTTTTTCATTCACCTACAAATGGCATCTGGTAGTTCGAGCTCCCATTGGCTTTCTTTCTACAGGCCACTCAATGTGCCAGGCTATCATCTTGTTTGGGCCATGACACCCTTGGTACTTATTTGCATCGCAGTGTCTTTGGAAGTGATCAGGTTTCACCTTTATATGTTATTTTTTATGATTCACCAATCATTAACCATTTTTCCAGCTCCCATACTGTGCTTTCCTTGCTGTGCTTTTTCATGGTTGTGCTTGCTTAGGGTTAGCTGGAAATCTCTGGTCTATTTCTGCTTTGAACATGTTTTTCCCTGCACACTTGTGCGGTAGTTTATGAGAGATGGAATTCTTCTTGACCAATAATGTGTTGTTCCATTGAGAGGCATGGATATTTGATTCTTCCTCACCAGGTATGTGCTACTCCATTGCGTGGTGCTTGAGTACTTATGAAGGCATGAGTTCACTTTAGGTTTTTACTAGGCTCTCGCTCCTCTTGCATGAGTGTCTATAATATTGGAAAGGTTTTTTTTTTCATATGTTTAACCCTGTCCAAAACTTCTTTGTGCTTTGCAAGTTCTTTGATCTCTTGTTTTCATTCTTGGACTTTATGTTTTCTGCCCTTTGTCACTTTCTATGGATACAACCTTTCTAATGTCAATTTTTTTTTGTAACATGCCTTATGCACTCTAAGTTTTTTATCAATTGAATTTTGAATCATATTTCAAATACAAAGCACTCCTGATTGAGATTACAACTTTCATTTTTCCAAATACCACCTTCATACCCAATATCATCAGCAACAATCTCATTCAGCTTAACAATCAATACTCCCACCTATTCTACACATAATTGTAGCCACAATTTGTCTATTTACAGCTCACATATTTCATATATTTTATTACATTTTTATTGTTTGTTTCTTGTGAACATTAAGGACTAGGTGGGTACCATACATAACATTTCCAAGCAAACACTTTCCCTATAGCATTCCACAAGAAATACTCAACACCATCTACATAAAGTAAATAATCCAAGAATTTATAGTATTGAGATCAGTTCCTGTGATACCAAGGCTCTAACAACAACCCCCAAATTATGACAAAAAAAACTATATACTTGCCCCAACTTCCTAAAAATTGAAAAAAAAACAATCCCACTGTATGTGCCATAGGCATAAGATCTAATCTCTCAGCTCAATATCATTTCTGGTCCTTTTCTATCTAACTATCAGCATGCATAGCTCTCTATGCAGGGAAAAGCCTAATAGGGTTTGGGCTAGGGAAAATTAGTCAGAAAAATCTCATGAATATATTTGTATTTTTTTATGGTTCTTATTTTCTTCTTCCAAAGATGACAAAAATTATAAACTAATGACAACATTAAAGCTGTGTGCAATGGACCTTGATGCAATATAATTGACTTTTTGAATTATTTATGAGGTATGTTTGTCAATTAAAGAAATTTCTAGAAACAAAGGGGTGAAATTAGGAAAAATCAGAAACTTGGCACTTATTTCAGTCCCAGAGATATGGGGATTCATGCCATGGTTTGGAATTGAGTGCCATGGATGATCTTTTTGAGTAGGTTGAGGAAAAAAAACATCTCCATTCTACCCTACATTGCAGAAAGTCACAAAATCTAGCAATGTGCATGTTTCCATCACTTTAATTGGAAATTAACTTGTTCTAACAAACGTAGAGATATTTTAGGTTCTATTGTGCAAATTGAAGTGACTATTTTTCTTAAGATGCAGTTGTTGTGAAGGAAATATTTCTACATGTCATCAATTTAGATAGGTTGTGAGTAAAAAGATGTAGTCTTCGAATAAATTGTTAGGTCCCTATATTACTAGTATAGTTCCTTATTATTGTTAGTTTAACCCCATTATTTTTATTATTGTACCCCTGTAACCCCCATATTGTTATTATTGTGCCATTAAATTATTATTGTTAGGTTAGCTAGGATTACATTGTGGCCCCACTAGGATTACATTATGGCCCCATGGACTCCTATATATAGAAAGGAGGTTTTGTAATTTGTATCATCCAAGAATTGTTCATTAATGTAATTTATTGGAGGTTTCCCCCTCGAAATGGATTATTTCTAAGGCGTTGATATCTTGTTTCTTCTATTTTTGGAGCCGGTTTCATAACATAAATAACATATAATGCAGGGGGGAGAATTTATTTTTTGCATTTATTTCTCATTAGTTAGCGTTAAAAATACTCAACAACATTCCATCACAATTTATTTGTACATATCCCAGTGTCTAATGGTTATTTGAAACATCTATCATAATATATTGTGTCAATACTACAGAGAGAAATATGCACCATTAAAACTAAATGCTAAGGTGGAGGTTAACAAAATGGTTTTGATTGCTATAGAGAGGATTCAATGCTCTCAATGGACGGAAGCCGAGACACTTAAGATGTCTCCATAGGAAGCACCACACAAACTGATGCCTTTCTCCTCTGTACCAATAGTGTTTATGATTACAAAAGTATGGACCTTGTACCTTTGGAAGATACTTCATGATCAACAAAAGTTGAAAATGGTAATTTGAAGGTCATTTTGTTGAGTGTCAAAGGTCATGTAATGACAACACCTATCTCATCATTTAAGAACGTAGAGAGTGGCAGTTTATGTGAAACTCAAGTAAATATTGTTGATGGTCAGGATTCTTGTAAAGAATCTAGAGAGAGAATCAAACCTATAGGCTAGGTGGTCGATATCTACAACATACTCATTAGGCACAAAGATCAGTTGAGTGGTACACAAATAACCTTAAATATATAAATTCACACATGTATATATTGTGTCAACTATTTGAAGCAAGTCCATGCTATTTTACACACACTTCTTTGACTAGTGGGTACCTTGTAAACCATTTAAGGTTCCAAAATTAAGGATGAAATTTATACAACATATTTAATTCTTGTTGCTACATAAATTCAATTCCTCTTATATCAATCCACTAACATCAACCCCAAAATTATGACCAAAAAAATATCTATACTCACCCCAGCTTCCTAAACATTGAAAAATAATAAATCCAACTCTATGTGCCCCAGGCATAAGAACTCATCTCTCAACCCAATATCAATTATGGTCCTTATTTTTCTGGCTATCAGCATTCATAGCTTTCTATGCAGGGAAAACACTAATAGGGTTTTGGCGAGGGAAAAATTGTCAGAAAACTCTCAATAATATCATTGTATTCTTTTATCATTCTTAATTCCTCCTTCCAAAGATGACAAAAATGATAAACTAATGACAACATTAAAGATTTTTGCAATGGACTATGATGCAATATAATTGACTTTTTGGATAATTTATGAGATATGTTTGTAAATTAAATAAACTACTAGAAACAAAGGGGTGAAATTAGACAAGATTAGACACATGGGAATATATTGGGATATGAAGAGCCTTGGCATGGTTTGGCATCAAGTGCCATGGATGATCCTTTGTAGCAAGTTGAGGAAACCAAAAATCTCCTCTGTAACCTGCATTGCAGAAAGTCCCAAAAGTTAGCAATGTTCTTATTTCCATCTCCGCAATAGCAAAACTAACTTGTTCTCACAAACAGAGAGACAATTTAGATTCTATTGTGCAATGTAAAGCCAAGTATTTTTGTTAGGATGCAGCTATTTTGAACGAAATATTTCTGCATGTCATCAATTTAGATAGGTTGTGAGCTAAACGATGTAGTCTTGGAATAAATAACATATAATTCGAGGGGAACAATTTCGTTCTTGCATTTATTTTTCATTAGTTAGCACTACAAATACTCAACACCATTTCCATGACATATTGTTTGTACCTATCCCACCATCCATTGGTGATATGAAATGTTTATCATAATACGTTGTGTCAATACTCTAGAGAGAAATATGTAGCAGTCAAACTAAATGCCAAGGTGGAGGTTAACACAATGGTTGTGATTGTTATAGAGAGGTTTCAATTATCTCAAAGGAGGGAAGCCCAAGAAATTAAGATGTATCTGCAGGAAACACCCAACAAACTGATTCTTTTCTCCTCACTGGAAATAGTATTTATGGATACAAAAATATGGATCTTCCACCATTGGAAGATACTCAGGCTCCAGAAAAGTTGAAAATGGCAATTTGTAGTTCATTTTATTGAGTGTGGATGGTCATGAAATGACAACATCCATCTCATCATTTAAGCATGTAGAGAGTGGAAATTTATGTCAAACTCAAGTAAATATTCTTAATGGTTAGGATTCTTGTAAAGAATCTAGAAATAGAATCAAACCTATAGGCTAGGTGGTGGATATTGAAACCAAATTAATTAGGCACAAATATGAGTTTAGTGGTAAGAAAATAACCTTAAATTTATGGAGTGACTTATGTATAGTTTGACTTATGTATATATTGTGTCAACTATTTGAAACGAATCCATGCTAGTTTACACACACTTCTTTCACTAGTGGGTACCTTGTCAACCATTTAAGCTTCAAATTCAAGGATAAAACTTATACAGCAGATATAACTATTGTTGCTACATAAATTCATTTCCTGTGATACCAAGCCACTAACAACAACTACCAAGTTATGACCAAAAAAATTCTCTACTTTCCCCGATTTCCTAAAATTTGATAAAAAATTCTTCCCACACTATTTTCCACAAGCGTAAGAGCTCATCTCTCAGCCCAATATCAATTCTGGTCCTTTTCTATCTAGATGTCAGCATGCATACCTCCCTATGCAGGGAAAAGCCTAATAGGGTTTGGGCCAGGGATAATTAGCCAAAAAAATCTCAAGAATATCTTTATATTTTTTTATGATTCTTATTTTTTGCTTCTAAAGATGACAAAAATGATAAAATAATGGAAATATTAAAGCTTTGTGCAATGGAACATGGTGCACTATAATTGAATTTTTGAATTATTTATGAGGTATGCTTGTCAATTAAAGAAATTGGTAAAAAAAAAATTGTGAAATTAGACAAAATCAGAAATCTGGGAATCTATTAGAGTGCCATAGATATGGGGTGTCATGGCATTGTTTTTCATCGAGTGCCATGGATGATATTTTGGAGCATATTGAGGAAACCAAACATCTCCATTGTAACCTGGATTGCAGAAAGTCCAAAAAGTTAGCAATGTGCATATTTTCATCATTGCAATTGAAAAACTAACTTGTTCTAACAAACAAAGACATAGTATAGATTCTATTGTGCAATGTGAAGCCAAGTATTTTTGTTAGGAAGCAATTTTTGTGAAGGAAATATTGTTGCATGTCATCAATTTAGATAGGTTGTGAGTTAAACAATGTAGTCTTGGAATAAATAGCATATAATGTAGGGGGAAAAATTTTGTTGTTGAATTTACTATTTATTAGTTAGCACTAAAAATACTTAGCAACATTTTGATGAAAACTTCTTTATACCTATCCCAATGTCTATTGGTGATTTGAAACATCTATCATAATATACTGTGTCAATACTCTAGAGAGAGATATGCACCAGTCAAACTAAATGCCAAGGTGGAGTTTAACACAATGGTTGTGATTGTTATAGAGTGGCTTCACTGCTCTCAATGGAGGGAAGCCCAAGCACCTAAGATGTCTCTGTAGGAAACACCCCACAAACTGATGCTTTTCTTGTCTCTGGCAATAGTGTTTATGATTGAAAAAATATGGACCTTCCACCTTTGGAAGATACTTCAGACTAAAGAAAATTTGAAAATGTTAATTTGGAGGTCATTTTGTTGAGTGTCTACGGTCATGTAATGAAAAAACCTATCTCATCATTTAAGCATGTAGAGAGTGGAAATCTATGTTAAAAAAAAGTAAATATTGATTTTGGTCAAGGTTGTAATGAATAAATTAATTTAAATAATGATTAATTAGTTAAATTAGTAATTAGTTTGAGAGTCCATGTCTGATGAAAAATGACCTTTCGTGAAGAGGCACCTGTGTAGGTATATAAGCAAACCTCATTTGTAACATTCAACATATCATATCTTATCTCATTCATCATATGAGAAGGAAATTTGTTCACTTCATTTGGTATCAGAGCAGTTCGATCTTCTAACCACTCATTGCTACAGAGAGCTACGCCCCTCGGTCCAGGCCTTTGGTCATAAAAAAATTGTCAACATTTTTGTCGTCGAAGCATTTTGCTACCAATCTTGGAGTTTCTTCATTTTCACCAGTACGCCTTTCGGTAAAATTAAAAAATTGAAGAAATTTCACCAGTAGGCCTTTGGCCAAAATTAAAATTTTGAAGAAAAAGGAAAGGGAAATTTTTGAAAAAGAAGAAGCAAAAGCAATATATATATAGTCAAATATATATATATATATATTTTACTATATATGTATTTCTTTTGCTTCTTCTTTTTCAAAAATTTCCCTTTCTATAAAGAAATACATATATAGTCAAATATATATATATATATATATATATATATATATATATATATATATATATATATATATATATATATATATATCTAAAGAAAAGAAAATTGGAAAAAATAGATATATATAAAGTAGTACATATACGTACATACCAAGACAATTTAAAAATAAAAAGGAAAAAGAAAGAAGGAAGAGTATATCTGGTTATTTTGATTATTCTTTAAGTGGTTTACAAGCTCATGTTTTAGAAGCTCATGGTAATTTCCCATGGTATTTGCAAGGTAAAATAAGAACAAAAGGAATAAAAAATCTCTGTCTGAATGGTAATTTTACCTTTAAATGGAGAACATTAACCGAGTCAAATACACATAAGTGGACATATATTTTATAGGTGAATATAGGTGAATAGCCATGTTTCACTAGGGTTGTAACTTTTGAAAAAAAAAAACAAAAAGAGTTAAAAAATAAATCAATTATTAAAAAATAAATTATAAATAAAACTAGAATTTACTTAGTCAAAGAACTCATCACTAAAGGAAGACTATATTTAAGGTTATATAAAGGAAGTGATTTTCAAAAAAAAAAAAAACAAAAGGAAAAATATTATTAAGGATTTCTTAAAATATTAAGGAATCATTATTAAAGCTGGAAGGTAAATCAAAGGGAAAATATATTATTAAAGGTTTAAGTATTGGAAAAGTGGAAAAGGAGATAAATCATTATATTCTAAAGATTTTATTTAAAAGGGGAATATATACATATATAAAAGAATTTGAGCCGAGTCTTTTAAAAGAGAATATTAGTGAAGGATTCATTACCAAAGATTGAAGGAATAATAATAAATGATATTGGAAAGAATAATTAAGCTTGAGGGTTTATTAAAGGGAAATAATAATATTCTATTATAAATATTAGGAAAGGTCACCCTTAAAAACCTCGAAGTTATTTGACAAAATGACATCCAAAACAGAACTAAAAGAGGGAAAATTTCCTAAAAATTATAGTATGTGTGTCGATGCGCTAATTGAAATCAAAGGGTCACTTGAGGGAAAAGAGGTTCTCATATCTATCGATTTTACTCGAAAGAATAATTATGTTAGCACCGAATGTGCTAACCAATTACTGATCCCTGAATCAAATATATCTGAAGCAAATTCATTTAACTCAAATGACAAACAATACAACATAGAGAATTTACACAAGTATTGGGGAGTATTCATTTGTCTCACAATTCACCGTTAAAACCTTATTTTCCAATAATAGTGATATAGTTCTAGGTTCACTCTGGATGGAATCACTACGGTCATTCATCCTTAATACATAAAAGAATTTTTTAATATTCTCCTACAAAAAGAAGAAAATAATGCTACAGGACATTAACTTAAAAACAAATTCAGTGACACCTGAAGATATTCAAGAAATTTCAAAATTAATTTCTGAAGAAGGTAAAAAGGTGATCCAAAATATGCAAAAGGAAGTTGACAAAATCACCACTAACAAGAATGAACAAGTTTCTCACCTTGAGGACCACAAAGAAAAGTTACTAATGCAAATTAAGAAGCAGAAGAAATACAAGAAGTCATTAGAAAACAAGGTGCAACAACTTGTCAAAAATGAATCATCGAAACCTTCAAATGTAGAAGTTCAAGTTGAAGAAAAAATGAACATTGATCCAATAAATGTCACAACTCAAGAAGAAGACAAGAAAGTTGTAGAAGATGAAAACTTAGATGTTGTAGTTCCAACAAGGAAAATTCTAAGTGAAGGCTCTGTAACCATCTCAATAACATCGTCACTGGAAAAAAATCAAATGAGGAAAACCAAAAAGGTTCCCTATCGACATCGAAATCATGGGAGCATACAGCTCGACCAAACTATGTATTTAGAATGGAATCAATAAGATGATATTCCAAAGAATATTAATGTCAGTGTGATCCGATCATGTGATCACAAGTCATCGCAAGTTTCCAGTAGCCGTAAGATTCTATAGAATATTGATTTAGGATGGTGCGACCCATTCTCCGTGTGACAGTTTTATTTGTCACTTAGAAGATCATATCAACTTGTGTCAACTAGGAAGACTACCCTGAGAAGAGAAGACATGCGTAGGAGAGACAAGAATCAAGGTATTTTCATCAACAAGCTTTGAGGAGAAAGATTTTTGAGGAGGAAGGCAATGTAATGAATAAATTAATGTAAATAATGATTAATTAGTTAGATTAGTAATTAGGTTGAAAGGTCATGTCTGACGAGACATGACATTTCGTGAAGAGGCACTTGTGTAGGTATATAAGCAAGCCTCATTTGTAACATTCAACATCTTATATATCATCTCATTCATGATACATTTTATATAATATTTGTATCCTTAGTGGATATCTTGATGTTTCAAGTCTTCTGGAATATTTAACTTGAGAAGGAACTTTATTCACTTCAAGGGTTCTTTTAAAGAATCTAAAGAGAGCTAATCAAACCTATAGGCTAGGCGGTGGATATCGAAAATAATTTCATTAGGAGCGAATATCAGTTCAATGGTACACAAATAACATTAGATATGTAGAGTGACTTATGTATATATTGTGTCAACTATTTTAAATAGGTCCATGCTAGTCTACACACACTGCCTTCACTAGTGGGTACCTTGTCATCCATTCAAGCTTCAAATTTAAGGATGAAACTTATACAACAGATATAATGCTTGTTTCTACATGTGCTTCAAAAAACGACATGGCCATAATGTATTTTTATCTTTCAGGATGTTTTGGTTGCATATTCTATCTAGCATATTGCATATGACATGAGTTTTTGCAGTTCTAAAATGGCTCAATAAAGGATTGCCAAGAATTTTTAACATATCAACCTTCTAATCATAAAATGATATATGCCATATGTAGCCTCATTCTACAAAGTCATGTAGCTCATATTTCTGATTGTAATTTGCAACATAGTAGATCAAGTTGTGGCCTATTTCATGCTAGTATGTCTATACTATATTGTGAAATGTGAAGCCAAGTATTATTTTTAGGATGGAACTCTTGTGAAGGAAATAAACTAAAATCATTACGTGTCATCAAAGGATAAATATTCAACTTCTCATAGTGGTGGCTGAGAAGTATACTGGTAGGGATGGATTTTAAAAAACAAAGTTTGATAAAATTAGGATATCATTGAATATTCTTTCGTTGGATAACCTTTCACATGTTAGTTAAACCAATGGCGAAGCTTTCACTTCCTTTTCTAGCATAGTTTTGGATTTTCACAAAATAAAATGGGGAACAAGTTGCTAAGTGGGAACCCAAAATTTTCTCCTACTGGTGACGATAATGATGCAAAACTAAAGCTTTAAATGGGATATGATAACATAGTGCATTCATTTTTTTTCCACCAAGAATTCCAAGAACCAACAATAGTCACTTTTATTATTCCTTTTGTGGTAGAATTAGCAAATGGAAGTGGTATACAAAATTCTTGTATTCACGTAAGAGTGTTAAGTAATGGAGACTATTTTGAGTGTTGTTGCAACACTAGATTTAACCAGTCAAACTAAATACCAAGGTGGAGGTTAACACAATGGTTTCAATTATTATAAATAGTCTTTAGTGTTTTCAATGGAGGGAAGCTCATGAACTTAAGATGTCTATGCAACACCATTCACTCAGAGAGATATTGGAAAGGAAATAGTCATTTTACTGACACTTCTTGTGAAATAAAAGTTCAGGGTCACCATGACAATGATGTTAACTCATTTTTGTGATAATTTGTTGAACATTATTGATAGTAATACTCCATAGAGAAATATGGAACATCATTGACTGACAAAGATATTGGAAAGGAAAAATTCATTTTAACTAAACTTCTCGTGAAATAAAAATTCAAGGTCACCATGAGATGATGCCCAAGATTTCAATGACTCTTTCCTTCATATACATGTAAATGTAATGACATAACATATTTTGTAAACCTAAACTGAATAGTGTAATTGGTCAATATTATTGTAAAGAATATGGAGAGAGAAGAATTTATAGGCCAGGTGGTGAATGGGTCCACTAAATATGAAATAGATAATATGATAACCATGATCTAGAATGGATATAAGTATCTAGTCAACAAAATCCAAATTAGAATACAGGGCTGATTCATTCCATGGGACAATGTAGTGAATATTACTTCTACTAAAAATACTCCAGAGAGGAGTATGCAAAGTTAGAATGAAATTACTATTTCTATTTTTTTCCCTCAATAGAGAGATTTCAAAGGAAATAGAGAGTCTATTGAAATGTCTCAAGAAATAACAATCCAAGGTCAGTAAGAAATTAGTATTTCTAGATTTGTCCCTCAATAAAGAGATTTCAAAGGAAATATATAGTTTATTGACATGTCTCATTAAATAACAATCCATGGTTATGGTAACAATGATGCCAAATAATACAATGAATGTTTACTTTAGACATATGTAAATGTTTGTGGCACGTTAAGAACTAAGAGTGAACTTGAGTTTCATTTAATTATGAAGTAAATCCCACCTCCTACATTGAACTTATAGAGTGTTTTGGGAAGGATACTGCCTCTCTGAGAACTGTTTTTTTTTTTCTTTCTAGTTTATGGTTCAAAAACAAATCTTGAAAGTGGAGAATATATTAAAGAGGGGTAATCAAATGCCCACCAAATGTACTCTATGTCAATCAAGGAATAGCCCCACTTATATTTTTAGTTTGTCCCTTCATCTAACATGTTCAGAACTACACCATTAAGGATCTCAGCATTCAAGTGGGAAAAGGAATGGAGGCAACTAAGCCTTTCATGGAAAAAAATCCTATGGACAAAAAACTTAACAAAAAACCAATTATGGTGAAAGCATGGAAGGACATACCAAAATACATCCCATGGAAAATATGTATGGTCGAGAATCATGCTCTCTTTAAAAAAAAAAGTCCCCCAACACAAGATAGTGGTGGACCAAGAAACATGTCTTCTAAATGAGAAAATACTCTAGTACTTGCTAGTGGACAAAGTTAGAAACAAAAAATTCCTAACATTTAGAGATCGTAAGTCACAAGTGAGAAGTTAAATGATTGGTTTTGTAATGTGTTTGAAAATAAGGCTATTTCAGAAGTTTTATTTATCACGTTTAAGTTATAACTTTAGAATTTTAAAGACATAATGACAATCAATTCATTGTCCTTTCATTGCCTCCAAAAATAAATAAAAAGGACTGCGAAAGAAAAAAAATATAGTTACATTATTTTATTATAAAATTGTCATGCTCTTTTCTGAATCTAAGAGAAATGTTTGATGATGGGAATCTTATTTCCACTGTTGACACAGGGAAGTCAATATGAGAAAAATAAATTGAATAAATGTAATTTACCTCCAATGTGTCCACTTACAGAAGCATCAACAACTTCTTGAGCATCCTTGATGGTCCCTTGAGAATTATTCACAATCAATACACCCTTCGTCATCTTGCAGATTTAATCCTTGTTAAACATTCCCCTATTGTAAACAAAAGGACAAGAGAAACAATCATTAGGTTTATGTTCTCAAGTTTTATAAAATATATGTTATATTGGCGTTTCATTCTCTGTGACTGAATAATGGGAGAGATTATTTACAAAATTGTGATAACTAAACTACTTTTATAAGTAAGAGGCATATTAATGATAGGTACATCACATTTAGGTAGCATTTCGTCAATATTTGTCTCCAATGTTGCTACAGTTTCCTTTTCCAATTCAAGTCCAATTGAAATATGGTTGTGGTAAATAAGCTTACAATTAAATGTTTGTACAAAGAAACCATAAAGGATTGCCAATTCAACATACAATGTTTATTATTAGATTATAATTTTCAAACAAACAAAATACATTAGGATTTTTTACAAGTTTGCAACATGAAGTATGTCCTAGGAATACCTTCAAATGCTTAATTATTTCTTTGCCAATACACCCTACACCAATAGTACCAATATTTTTCCCTTATAGGTCATATGAAATCTAGCAAGGAGTTGGAAAGTGAAGGCATACTACCTTACTAGAAAATGAAAAAATTGGATTGTGGAAACAACCACACAACTTCAATTGTAAATATCTAGAACTCATTTATTATTTGAACAAGATAGTATGAAATTATCACTTTTTGAAGTAGCACAGGTCATCTAGATTGCTTACTCAAGACATGGGGAATAAAAGGAAGGGGAAATAAATTATTCATCCACTGTGATAAAAAATAACATTTTAATATACCAAGGGGTGGCTATATTTTTTATGCTCTTCTGTGAAATTTCAGATGTCTCAATATTAAATTTCATTAAATATCTTGGGCTTACTAGGTGGTATTATAGCTAGCAGTTACTACCCTTTTCTATCCAAAAAAACTAAGGAAGAAGGAGGAAATATGCGGTGGGCTAGCAAGATGTCAGCATCCTCCCTTGGAATTCCTAATGTGTGAACAAGTGAGGGACACTATTTCTATGGAATTAAAAAAAATGATTTCAAGTTATGTGGAGTTCAAGTAAGATGTTACTATGTTATTATTATACTTCCCAAGTCAAAGACATATCAATTGAGTTAGAAGGTTGTCTGAGGTTTTAAGGGAAACTAGTTTTCATTATTTTTCAAGAAGATTTTATAATACAAGAATCAACATGGGCATTTATAGATGGTTCGTTGTCCAAAAAAAGAAAGTCTACCAAGAAAACACATGAAAATAGACATTTAGCATTGGCTCTAAATCTTATTTTGTGCTTTTTATGACTAGTAACTCCATTTAGACAAATGCCACCTGCCAATAATTAGACCACTATTTAGTCATTTATTATGTCTGATGTACATAGATTTATAAGTGTACCCTAGCACTCTAGTGTTATCATATTAGAAATGGTAATTCCAAATCATTTATCATGATTTCAAGTTTCATGAGGATACTTCGAAAACAAAGTAGAAGTAGCCTCACTTCACCAACACAAAGAATACATAGCCTAATGGTATAAGTGGAAGTAGAAAGAAATAGGGAATTTAAGCTTATAAAAGTTTAGCAAAGATGGATTTTAGCACAATTCCCTTCAAGTGTTAACAGACTCAGAATGAAGAAAAAATCAGGGAGGAATAAGACCCAATTGTTTAAGTCGGATAGGGAAAATATTGGAAAAAAATTGGTGAGTACAAAATTATAAAGATATACACATATTTTGACAAAAAATATAAGCATTACTGAGTGCATTGGGCGAGACAACATGGCCTTAAGCATTATTGAGTTCCCTAGTCGAGACAACATGACGTTAAGCATTAGTGAGTCCCCTGCGCAAGACAACATGTTCTCCTTTGAGTATTTTCACACTAGTTAATCAGTCAACAGAGGTAAAAATGAACTAAATTGTGCTATATGAGGGTTTTTGTACACATTTTTAGACAAGTTTAGTTTAGTCAATTGAGTCATACTCATACTCAGAGGTCAAACTCACATTGAAAGTAAAATTCTCCATTAAAATTCATTATATTTTGGATTTTATGTATTACAATATATATATGCATTTGTGGCATTACTCTCTTGTAGGGTTCCTTTTATTTTACAAATTCTACTTATATTACTTCAAGGAAAATGAGAAATTAGTTATAGTTGTTATCATCCTCTAATTTTCGTAAGTCTTCTCATATTTGTTTGTAAGAACATATAAGATATTGGGAAAAAGCTTGCCATCTTCTAGAAACATTTTGTTCTATTGTCAAGTGATTAGCACAAGCTAATGTGCATCTTTGACCCATCAAGGATAATGTGAGTTGGGATGAGTTGTTTTTGGTTACTTGAGTTCCTTTTCCAATTGAAGCAAGAGTTTGTTTTGGTTTCCATTATCAATTACCATATATGCTATTTTGTGCTATATTTGACAATTCTGTGTACAAAGATATTCCTTATTGTTGGCAAGGCTATCTTTGGGCATTAATGTCAAGCATGGAGGAATGTAGCTAGGATTTTTGACATCAAAATTTAAGTCTCCAACCTCTAAATAATGTTTATAAAGGAATTGAACATTGCATTTAGAGTTTGGTTCATGCTTATGCATTGATGGTCATGTTCATCTCAAGGAAGAACAAGTTTAGTATTGTGAAAGAGGCTGAAATCCTCTTTTCTGTGGGTCAAGTTTTGTTTTCCCAAGGGGCCAAGTTCTCCACTCAAGAGGTCCGTATTAAATCTTACACTTAGTTGACCAAATTCTGTAACCAAGGAAGTACAATAGCCAGCCAGAAGGGAGCTCTAATGTAGCCTTTGTATTGTGGGCGTGTTTCTAGAATGCAGGATTGATATTTTTCTCATTTGCTAAAGTTCGCACCTTCTGAGAGTGACATTGTGTTGAAGGAAGAGTTTCTAGAAAAATTTCCTTAATGGCTGTAGCATTATTGTGGGTTGATTTAACCTATTTTGGCTGCTATCAGAATCTCCATGTGTGGGTTATGGAGATGGCTTAATTATATGTGTGTAGATTGTTCCATTTAGGAGAAAAAGGGAACCATAAATGTTTCTGAGTTTTTACAATCAGGAAGAGCTAGTCGTAATCCAGAAATTAAGCTCATAATTTAAGGGGTCAACGCTGGTACATTTCTGCCTTCATAAATGATATTTATCACTTATTTACAAGCCTCTAAACCATGTTCTGTTTCCCTTATTCACTCACTGTATATGTTGATTTCAAGCTAAGAAATGGACTCCTTATGACTAGGCACTATCTTCATATTGGCTTATATTAGTAATTTATAAAAATTATGGGTTTAATATTAGTTTATGGGTTGAGAAATAAATGTCTATGGTTGATTACTTTCTATGGCTCTCTTATCAGTCCATAAATTTTGTAACATGCTGCTATGTAATTCTAAATTTATTTCATGAGTCGAAAGGAGTTATTTTGCTATTATATAGTGCATATCATTGGTGTATCCATTTTTTAGTTTAATTTTAATGGTATAATGTTGTCTAGAAGTGTTTTTGTGAATTTTTCTAAAACTGTGTTGTTCATCTAAAATTAAATTGAAGAAAGGTGCACCTGAAGTAGTTCTACTCTCAAATTTTTTAACAAAAATTCTCACTAAAGAAAACCCAAAACAAAGAAAACCAAAGTGCCATTTGGAAGAAATTTTAGATGGAATATTACAATGAAAATTTTGAAGCACAATTGTCAGATTCTGGCATTGCTAAGTGTATCCCATCTACAAAAACCCACACCTCTACCAATTTTTAGGTGTTATCGGTTATATTGACCTTGAATATGCAAGGATGTCTAGGCTTAATGAGAAGTATGGTGTGTACAACTACAACATTTTTATTTTAGAGCTACTCATAGGGAGGAAAGCTATGGGTAATGACTCTAATTTTCTTTAGTAGGTAAGATGATAATGACTCTGAACTTCCTTCAGTTGGGATTGTCTTTTTGTCAATTGTGAAGCCCTTTTGTCTTTGGATATTGCATGAACCAAGAAAATAAATAATCAACTTTGGTTTATTTGACATGGGAATTTGAATGCGCATTATATTAAAGAAGATAATGATACCGTAATGGAAACTGTAGACCAAGATGTAGCAACAACCTGAATAGATCTTGGGGTTGTAAGAAATATATTCCAACTTGCATTGCTTTGCACAAAGAGATAGCCTTCTAACCATCCCACTATGCATGCGGTTACCATAGTTTTGAATTTTTTAGTATGAGATTCTAAAAAAATATCTATGTATCCATGTAAACGAACGATCCCCCAGCAACAACTACAGGAGATAGCTAGAGGAGGAGGTGGAAGGAAATAAAAAAGATGTTATAAGAAGCACAAGTAGCACTTCTTATAGACATTTGTTTGTGAGATTTGGCGAGGTTGTTTCACATGAAAATTTTCTACTATTATGAAGGTTTGAAGAAGCCAATGATGGAGCTCATAATAAAAAAAGTATCCAATTGTTCACTCTTCCATATTGTTGTCAATGGAAAATAAAGCTAGCCTCTTACATCCAAAGCTCAAATTTTGAAATTGTGTTTATGGAACAAAGTTTTATAGAAAAGGTTGAGCTTGGTAGTATGGAAAATGCCAATGCCAGGTGTTAGGAGAAAATGATTTGTGCATGGTTTTGCACAAAGGCTAGTTAGAATCTCTGTAACAGTTTTTTTATTCAAGTGGTTTCCTAACTGAGGTTTAGTAACCTATATATGGCATCGAATAGGGATATTGTGTAGTACCCAAAAATGAACATGGAAATTGATGCTTTAAGGTGGGAAAAATTGTTGAAAGAAGATATGGATCATCTTACAAGACAATAATGAGAATATTTTATTGTCCCTAAACCATCAAATACAAAGGCTTGATATGGTTTAGAACGTGTTTCTTTTTCCTTGCTAGCATGAAAACAATATACACATTTAACTGTTAAGGGTGGATATCTTTGTGCATCAATAATATTTGATGTTTCTTTATTAAATATCAATCATTGAATGTATCTTTTCTTGCAAGAAGTGAATATTGTTTTTGTCTTTCTTGTGATGATGCACATTCTTTTACTTCAAGCTCCTCATAAAATGTTTCTACTGTGCAGGACCTCTTTTCTCTCTCTTTCACGCACTTATCTTTTAGCATCTATGAATGATCAAATTTCCTATTCTAAGGTTTTATATGCATTATGATTTTATTCATTACTTTCAATTTTTTACTACTGAAAGTTCTCTCTCCCTTTTCCCAAGTAGTTAGTCCATACAAATATTTGAAGGTTTCTGAAATTGAAAAATATATTAAAATCCACTGTAAGTAATAAGATGATGATAGGTTATGGGTGACATTTGTTCTCTCTCTATCTTCTGTAATTTTAATACTGGTAATTTTTGTTACTTTTTTTATTCTCATCCCAAGAAGTATATAATTTTTTTTCTTTACCCACGAAAACCTTCTAGTTCCGCTGATTGGGGTGCCACATCGAGGATGATGGAATGCAGATGGTGTCACACAGCAGTGTGCACCACACCTTCCATTAAAGTCATTAAAGGCTCCAAGCTGTCATTTCCTAGAGGCAGGAACAAAGCATGCTGAATAATAATGGTTGCAGACGATATTTATAGGAACTAGCAAAGCATGTCAAACCGCCTCTGGAAAAAGCACAACATGCATAACAGGTTAAGGTAGCTTGAGAAGACAAAGCACATCAGTCTTATCAGCATGAAAATTCAAGTAGAGTCTGAGGGAAAGAAGGCTTTTGGTCTGTGGCATCGACTGTCTACTCGGTATGTGATGGCTCTAGTAAGTTACATAGTTAATTTAACTATTCCTGGTCACTGTAACAATGATGACGTCAATTTAATGGATGGTTTATTTGGCTTTCATGTGGTTCATTGAAGTAATGGCTGGTCTTCTTTTGAATTCTAGACCATTTGATTTCCTCTGTTACGATTGTAACGAACGGTCCTTCAATGTTTCATTCCTTCTATTTTTGGTTTTTCCGGCTCCACGAGTTGACCCTTGATATAGAACCCCTTCTTCATTTCTGTGTGATGATCAAATCAATACCTTCTCGTGTTTGTTTCTATGTAATGATCAAATTAAGAACTTCTTGCAGAATACTAAGGATGATTCATTTTTGACCCTCGTTCTGTGGCTAATTAACAATGTTAAAGTATCTCAAGTCTATGATCTTGTTTATATGTCAAGGCAGGATAACTCAGTTTTCCATAACAACCTTCCTCATAATAGTTGTTGGGGCCCTTGTTTTGAAAAATCTTGTTTTGAATGTTTTGAATTTGGAACAACGGCCAGATTTTGGGGTTGCGGAAAAAGGACACACGGCAACCACAACCAAGTCGCAACCACATCAAACGGCGAAGCTACCAAGGTTGCGACGGAACTGGCACATAGCAGAGGAAACTAGATGCATAAGTGCAGATAAGGAGATGATACAACAGAAATAACACAAGCATAACACACAGATAATCAGAGAAAATATAGAAGCAGCTGCAGAAGGACATAAGAAGAACTGACAGTCGCGACAGCGGGTGAATAAATAGCAGACACCCTGATGAAAGAAGGGAAGATTCCATAGCAGAAGAGAGAAGAGTGTGACTAAAGGAGAAATTGCATGCTGCAGCAGGAATCCAGAGCATGGATGAGGTCTCTATAGTTCCTAGGGTCTATTGATGTAGAATCTTTGTTCTCCAAGGCATATGTCTCAGATCTGTAAGCCCATTGCAAAGCTATGTAACTGGAAGTTGGCCAAGAACTTAATACAATTGCAGGTTGCTGTCTATTTGTGTGATTCCCATGCATGTGTGCTGGTTGAGATGCTTTAAAAATTTTATTTCCTTAATATCTATATGTTCTCTGAATGATGTTGCGTGTGTGATTCTATCTATGCAATTTAATCACTGATGAGAATGAGTTGTGGATCTGTTCCTTTCCCCTGGTCTATTCCCCTTCTCCATGTGGTCGCAGCACGCCTCGGGTGAGACTCTCTACTCTCCAGAGTAGGGTGATAATGCTGGCGTGATCGTAGAATACAGCGGATTCCTTTGTTGGCCTCAATCCCTGAACCTGGGTCTTGCCTGCGAGACCTGATCACTCGCCAACAAATGGTTCCGTTGCCGGGACCTGTATGATATGAGAGGATCTAGACCATGGTATCGCGGATCTTTGAAGGGGAGATACGGTGATGGTGGGATAATCATGTAGACCATTTCATTGCTCAGCAAGCGGAGTTTATTAAGAAAGGGGAGGCAGCGATCAAGGAACTCGTCCTCTTCTCTGATTTAGCTGGTGATACGTACGAAATTTTCTGGGGAAAGTTCCCTACTGACCTTTACAATTGGTTGCGGAGGTTATAGATGAAGGTGCCGAGAGATGGCTCACGGAAGATAAACCACAGGTGGGCGCACGGAGATCTGGTGGCTCTGCATCGGTTGAACGCCGAGCTGACCCACGCGGTGGATTTTTGGGTGGAGACCACGGTGGAAGGATACATTGTGGAGTTTGCTGCTAAGTGCTATCAGTCCTTCTCAAAGGCTGAGGCTACCTTCAACTCTGGACTCAGAGGGAAGCTTCTTGAGGAGATTCCACTGTGGATTAAAGCTTTGATGGTGGATGAAGGGTTGATAGAATTCCGCAAGACAAGTATGGAAGCATAAACCACCGGTGCTAGGGGAAGGGTTGAAGGGATCAATGTTGCATAGAGTGTGACACAGGGAGTGTGGAATGGATGTTGAGGCCGCAAGAAATCTGAGGGAGCGACGTGCACATCGGCGGGGACAAATTTCCGATAGGTGGCGAAGAAGGGTGATGCGAGATTTGAAGAGACGAGAGATCGAGAGGAAGAATCGGAAGGAGGCACCTTAGAGGGTAGAAAATATGGACGCGGATACTCAAGGATGAGAAGGGACCGCTATGGGAGTACGATGGGTGCATGGGAGCCCAGCTAATCGAGCACGCGAGACGGTGACCGACGAAGACGATGGAGGTGTGCAGCTCAAGGAAAGTTCCGATGGTGAATGGCACGTTGTGATGCAACAGTTGTTTCAAGAGCGGATGACATTTAGTTCTCCAGCCTGCCATACTCCTCCCAATCTACATGGCTAGGATCCTTGCCTTCCCCTGGTACTTTATCAACCTTTGAGTAATATTTTCATTAAACTTCAAGCATTGAGTCAATTTCACAGTAGTTCAGTGTCGACGGCAACATCCGTTAGTAGCAGTAGCACTAGTAGTATTGTGTTCCCGAGTGGAACAGTCACACAACCAGGACCCAGAGGATTTATCCTGGTCAACCCGCCGCAAGTGAACATGGTTGGGTCTTTTACCCGATATCTCGAGTTCTCAGGCAGGGGTAATGATGATGTAGAGCAACACTGGTATCTGTGCGAATCCATTTGGAGGGCTCGGCAGACGCCGGACGCAGGGAAACTAATAGAGTTCCAAACCATGCTCAGAGAGAGGGATCTGCGATGGTTCATCAAGTGGTCTGAGGCCCACCCGAATCCCGTCATCGCGGACGTGAAATGAGATTTTTTCTGGGAATTTAAGCTTCCCTAGACGGACCAATAGGGTCTATCCAAGCTCTGGGAAATTAAACAGAAGGAAGAAGAAATTACATGGGAGCTAATGCGGTGATTCAAGGACGCGATCGGGAAACTCAGTTACCTGATCAACCCGAACCATCAGAGGGACTGGTTCATCAAGGCTCTGCTTCCCTTCACACGAACCCCCCTCACCCAACAGAAGATCGAAAATCTGCAGGACGCCTTGGAATAGGCCATGAAGATCGAGGCCATGGAAAGCTATCCTCAGGAATATCAAGGAGGGCCGGCCCCGTAGGATCCCTCGTTGGTGGGGTTGCAGCATCTGATAGCTAGCCTGACCAAAAATCTCAAGGAGATACAGCCAGTCAGACCAGCCAGGCCGAATGTTTGGTGCACTCACTGCCTGGTTGAAGGTCACGTCACAACTGAGTGTCCGTGATTGCGTGGCGCGGGGGTGGGACCCTCGGTCACGGAAATTCAAAGGGGGCAACCTACGGGGGGCGGTGGGGCGCTAAATCCACAGGGAGTATACCAGACGCAACAGTCGTATGCGGGGTTCCCCTCCCAACTCAACCCAGCCACCACGGAGTATTGTGAGATTTGCTAGACGGTGGGACATCCGCCTCGGATGTGCCCGATCCTATAGAAGTATTCCAACGTGCCAAACAATGTATGCTATGAGTTTTTTGCTTCCATGAATCACAACACGGAGCAATGCCGGGCTCTTGACGCGCTTGCGAACTGATTGGATCGACCCTCCTATAGGGTGAATGAGGCCCCTAGAGGAAGAGGGGGTGGGGCGCGCGGAGGCCGCGCTGGGGGCTGTGGGCCGGTGAAATGCTATAACTGTGACCAGGAGGGCCATGTGGCTCACGAATGTCCCCTCCCTCGCCATCTGTGGTGTTCCCAGTGCCGAGTAAACACCCATGAGACAAAAGACTGTCCCGAGCTCATCAAAAAGTGGGAAGAACGTGCACAACAGAGGGGCACGAACTTGGTAAACGCCGAGCCATGGGTGGCCATGTACAAAGTCACTATTGTGATGAAGGGTGGTAAGAAAATGGGGGAGGATGCTCACGGAAAGGAGCTGGCACCAGTTGTCAGGCTAGCCTCCCCACACTGGGTAATCAGACCAGAGGCGCAGAAGAAGTATTTTCAGGAGGCGATTGAGGTATTTTCTCAACTGCGCAAAGCAGAAGGCCTGGAGGCACCCCTGCCGATAAATCCTGGGCTGTAGCACACCCTAGGAACCCTGATGGAAGAATGGCTCCAGCTATTCCTCAAGATTGTTGACAGTGCTGCTCTGCGACAGCAGCTCAAGTGTACTTTGGAAGGAGCACTGCAGGGGAGGACAGAACTGGGGGAACCGGTGGACCCAACCCCCCAATCGGTGCAACGCATCAAGCGAAATAAGCGACGAACGGGTAAAGAGTTCTGGCTCAATACGTAGGTTGGGGGATTCCAAATCAGCGACACCATGCTTGATTTAGGGTCTGATGTCAACATCCTGCCGCGCAAGACGTGGGAGGCTCTTGGAAAGCCACGGCTGGCCTACTTGCCCATCCAACTCAGGATGGCAAACCAGTACTGCATTCTGCCGATTGCTCGACTCGAAGGCGTCGAGGTCGATATTGCAGGGGTAAAGACTTACACTGATTTTGAGGTCATTGATATTATGGGAGACAAGGACCCTTACCCCACCTTGCTAGGCATTGACTGGGCCTTTGATAATTATGCTATCATCGACCTCAAAAAGGAGCTGATGATCTTTGTATATGGGGAGGTTCGGGTCAGTCATCCTCTCGATCCATATCAAGGCCCGAGGTATACCGAAACGGTGGATAATCGGGAGGATGCTCAGATGATGGACCACCTATACAAGATGGCTGCAGGGAAGCGGGAAGACTATATTAACCCGACCGCGACTAGCTCTGTCAGTTGGCGGAGTGTCTAGAGCTCAGAGGTGGGATCTGAACTCACATGGGAAGACTGGCAGCAGGGGGGGTACAAGACCAGCACACGGAGGTGTGGCCATGTTGGCCGTGTCAGCTGGATTGGTGCTGAGTTTAGGGAATACCCCACCATGTCAAACATGCAAGATGTCAATACCTTTATTATCAAGTTCAAGGACATCGTGCCGGAAGGGAGCAGACTACCCCTTTTGGACGTCGCACTACAGTCTATAGCAGCCCAGTGGTGGAGAAATAACCGCAATACCTTGTCGCGGTGGAGTAGTGTGGAGGACACGTTGCGGACTTGGTTCAAAGAAGATGAAGGCCCTCGAAGCAGGCAGTGGTACTCTGGGAATTCCAATCCGCGGGACCACTTGCGGACTTGTGAGGAGTAGTGGCGAAGTATAGGATACCCGGAAGAGTTGTGGGTTCATCGGTTTGTCCACTCTTTAGACACCATCCCCCATGCATGGTACTTGGAGGAAGAACGGAAATGATGGACTAGTTTTTGGATGGAAGTCGCGTGCAAATTTGTGCGGTGTTTCTCTTTCGTGGGAGACACAGAGTTGGAATCTCATGCTTTGCATGCTATAAGGGCGGTACTATTTTTCTGCGATCCACAGACCGACTGCTGCACGCTGCCCGCCCGTCCTGAGTCCGTGCAAGAGTTGGTTTGCCAAAGGATTGATGGCGATCCGGAGGAAAATGGTCTGGAAGACCTAAGGCACCTGTATTTTGAAGAGAAGGAAGGTGAGCGGAATGTTAACGAAGAGCCGGCCACCAAAGGGGTCCATTTACGACCGCTGAAGACAAAGAAGCTAAATATCGGTACGGAGGAGAAGCCTAAGTTGGCTATAGTGGGCGATTACTGGGACGAAGAGATGACCAAAGAGATTTTCAGCCTCCTCTAGGAATATGAGGATTTTTTCCCCTCATCCGTCGCAGATCTGAAGGGCATCAAAGGTGATCTTGGCGAAATGCGCATCGTGCTGAAACCGGGTGCCAGGCTTGTGAAGCATTGGCCCTACTGGTTAAACCCGTGAGTTAAAGAGAAGGTTAAGATGGAAATCGACAAGATGCTAGCCACGGGTCTAATCTTTCCCGTGGAGGAAGCAGAGTGGGTGAGCCCTATCGTCATCCACAATAAGAAGGATAAGGCGGAGATCCGGGTTTGTGTCAATCATCGCAGTCTAAACAATGCCTGCATTCATGATCCATTTCCCACCCCTTTCAGTGAAAAAGTGTTGGACCATGTTGCGGGGAACGAATCCTACTCGTTCACTAATGGCTTTTCGGGCTACTATCAGGTGCATATTGCGGAAGAAGATAAGTCAAAGACAACCTTCACCACCGAATGGGGGTCGTTCGCATACCACGTCATGCCATTTGGCTTGAAGAACGCTCCGGCCATGTTTTCCCGGATTGTCATCGCCGCCTTCCAGGAGTACCCTCACAAGCTCCTGGACATCTACATGGACGACTGGACTGTCTACAGTTTATTGAAGAAACACGCTACCCTGTTGTGGGTCATGTTTGATCAGTTCCGCCAGCTGCAGATTTCCTTGAATTTAAAGAAATGTATTTTTGCTGTTTCGTTCAGCACGTTGTTGGGACACATGGTATGCAGGCAAGGGGTCTGTGTTGACCCCGCGAAGGTTGTAGTGATCATACACATGGAAGCCCCCGAGACGGTGAAACAGTTGCGGGCATTTCTCGGGCACACGGGATACTACAGGAGGTTTATCCGCAACTATGCCAAGATCACTGCTTCGTTAGAACAACTTCTGTGGAAGTCCACAGTCTTTCAGTGGATGGAGGAGTGCCAGGTAGCCCTGGACACCCTGAAGGAAAATCTGGCATCAGTGCCTATTCTAGTTCATCCCGATTGGGATAAGTAGTTCCATGTGCATATCGATGCTTCCAGTATTGCACTTGGGGCTGTCTTAGCGCAACCTGGCGATAGAACAGTTGACCACCCGGTGTACTTCGCCAGCCGCAAATTGTCCAATGCGGAGAAGAATTACACCACGACCAAAAGGGAGGTGCTGGCGATGGTGTATTCTCTTCAGAAGTTCCGCCACTATCTTCTAGGGGCAAGTTCAAGTTCTTCATAGACCACTCTGCCCTGAATTACCTGGTCAATAAGCCTGTTCTGGAAGGACAGATTTGCCGTTGGCTTCTGCTATATCAAGAATTCACGTTCGAGGTAATCGTCAAGCTCGGGAGGTTGAATGTCGGGCCCGATCACCTATCGAGGTTGGAGACGGGGGAGAATGACGGCTCCCTTGATGATCAGCTGCCCGACGCTGACCTCTTCCGAGTCGAAGCTATACTAGATTACTTGGTTGACATTGCTACCTATCTAACCACGGGGCAGTGCCCTTAGCATTACACCCCACTGCAGAAATGAAATTTGGTCATTCATGCCGCCAACTACCAATTGATCGTAGGGCAGCTATAAAAACTGGGCCTTGATGAGGTTCTACGCAGATGCGTCCTTGACCACGAACGGGAAGCGATAATGTGGGAATGTCATAGCGGTGTTGCGGGAGGGCATGTGGGTGCGAAACCCACCACAAGAAAGGTGCTCCAAGCTGGCCTGTGGTGGCCAATAGTACATACCAATTGTAAGGCCTATGTGAAGCGGTGCAACGTCTGCCAGCGGATGGGCAGGCCCTCTCACCGGGACGAGCTTTCGTTACACCCGATGCATGTGTTGTGGCCGTTCGAGAAGTGGGCTGTCGATTTTGTGGGGCCCATAGCCCTAGTCGCCAAACACTCCAAGGCTCGGTACATCATTACCACCACGGATTACCTCACAAGGTGGGCTGAGGCAGCTGCGGTACACGACTGCATAGCGGATACCGTTGCCCGGTTCAGTTTTGAGCACATCATTTGCCGGTTTGGTTTCTCGCGAAGTTTAACCAGTGATCAGGGTACACACTTCATTAATGACACAGTCAAGACACTGCTGGATACGTTCTTGGTTCAGCATCACAAGAATAGCCCGTATCACCCGTAGGCTAATGGTACAGTGGAAGCCTTCAATAAGATTTTTGAGAAAGGCTTGACTAAGATTTGCAATGACAAGCGTGATGATTGGGACGAGTGCCTATCAGCAGCCTTGTGGGCCTATCGGACTACGGTGAAGTGCTTGACCAATCAAACGTCATTCCAGCTTGTATATGGCCGGGAGGTTGTGATCCCTGCCGAGTTTATAGTACCCAGCCTTTTGATCGCCACATCTCTGAAGTTTTTGGAAGAGGCCTCCCTCCAGGAGCACCTCCATGAATTACAGGAACTGGAGGAGGACCGCTTCCTGGCCGAATTCCACCAGAAGATTCAGAAGGACTGGAAGAAAGCGTGGCATGACCGCCACATTAAGAAAAAAACCTTCCAAGTTGGCGGCAAAGTTATTTTATACGACAGTAGGTTCCAGAAGTTCTCGGGAAAGCTACAGATGCACTGGTTGGGACCCTACTTCGTTATCGATATTCGCGACTCCGGAGCCGTTCGACTGGCACAGATGGACGGTATGATTCTACCTGGGTGGGTGAATGGCGCATGCCTGAAACCCTACCAGGAGTAAGTATCTTTCATTTCTCATCAATAACTCTCACACCCGAGAGCACCCATAGTGTAGCGTAGTTGAATAACTCTCTCACAACCGAGAAGAGCATAGGAGGTATTCTCTGTTCATAGGTAGTGTGTCAATAACCGCTCCGTTGCAAGGTCTGCACCGCAACCAACTGTGGTCGGGGCGGCGCCGGTCCAGCGTGTCATCCCTGTAGGATCCGTACCAGTCTCCACGCCAGTCCAGCTCAGTCCACTCACATACTTGTGTTAGTCCGTAGGATCGCCTAGATCTGCAACATTAATTACCATACTTAGCAGTGATTACACCGCCATCATTTGGCCATCACACTCAGTAACCTCATCCATCGCGTCCGCCCATTTTCCCATGCCACCGTCAGCAACTGCCACAGCAGTCATTGGCATGCGATTGATCGCACGATTATCGTAGGAAGAATTCCAGTAGGAATTAATTCGTTAGAAGGTCTCATCAACTCCACTCGTGCCAGGTGCTGACATAACTTTCATAAACACCAAAAGCATGAGAATGCTGGACCCGTTCGAATTAGCAAGTGCAGTTGCACCAGAGCCATTGCATTCTCAGAACGCATTGCACCAGGAAAGGCACCCAAGGAAATTTTTACAAGTCTATCAGTGCTGGGCCAAAATGCCGAAGGCTGTTCCAGCCGTCGTTGAACCAAATCTCGACACTCGGATTCACAGGACCGAGTCCCTGGTGGGAAAGTATGATAACACAGCCTTGATTTATTCCAACCTCTCAAATGCTACCGAATTTCCGTCCCTCCAGCGGCAGGCATACATGGAGCACTACTGCACTACAGCCAGCAATCCTGCCAGCCGCCTATTGCCTGAGTTCGGGGGCCTTTAGACCTCATCCCTAATGAACGTGAGAAATCTTCCAGTCTTTGGCACCACTGGACTAGTTCTGCAATGTACGCTCTTCCTCCTTAGCCGAATTCAGAATGGGTCCCTGTGGCTGACCCAAGAAATTCCCATCCACGTTGAAGATATTCATCGCCTCACAGGGCTTTCGCAAATGGGTGCTGACGTCTCGACGGCCTGTCAGACCTCCTCCAAGCGCGCATGGAAGTCGGGCGATGTGGATTTCTATACCAAATATGGCACTCACAGGGGGGGGGGAAGGAGCCAAGATCGACCTCATTAACAAGCCCGAGATTTGCTTCGCCTGTTGCCTCATTGCTAGCAATACAATGAGGCATTACACCAAGGGCGAATGTACTATTGATACTATTTCTATTGCTAAACATTGTGTCCAAGGCACCAGACTGAATTGGTGTTTGTTCTTGTTAAAGGAGTTTTTCGATGCGTGCGAGGAGAATTATAAGCACGCAACTACTTTTATTTATGGCTATTTGATTATTGCTTTTGCCATGTGGAAATGGCACACTCCACACATCCGGTTCCTAGCAGAGATCCCAGAGGGCCATCCCCTCGTAATGAAATTCACTCCATGGTAGGTCTCAAATGACCCGAGTACCAAGCTGGTGAATGTAGATGCGTTTCGGTCATGGTACCGGCTAATGACGGATGTGGTGGCATGTCAGCAATGGGTGCCCAGGAACTTGTTGGACGATTATAGTGAGCAACTATGGTTCGGGGTAAGTCACAAGCACACTTACCTCTAACCCGCTTGCGTTCCGACGGATACCTTCCGAATGACGCCACTGAAGTTTCAGTTGGATGATGCTACCTTCCATCGTGAATTCTGCTCATGGCCGGGGGTCACGAAGCACATGCGGGATGGGCTCCCCAGATACAATTTTGACAGGATGGCACCGGTGCGACAGCTGGCTGAGGTGGTGGAGGTAGCACCATCACAAGAACTCCCCGCACCACTCATCCCCGTTGTCCGCCACTTCAACAACCAGGTACAAAATCTCAACATGGCGTCCCTGGTTATTTCTAGAGGTGCTACCCCATTTCTTTATTTTCTTAATTTCAGCTCACTCGCTCCACTTCGCACCCCCATACCGCTTCGCTCACCTCCCCCATCCCCAATATCCTGTTTACCTCTGTTGATCCACTCACAACCGCGATGGGCGAGACGAGCGGGCCTAGAGATTCACCCGAGGCCCCCGAAGCCAAGAGGGCCCGCACCACCGAGGCAAATCTGGTGGTGGACCTCACTGCTGATGATCCACAACTACCCCCAAGCACTAGGGTGCTGATTACTGAAGAACCCCTCATCGACCCATCTGAATTCATCAATATGCACTTTCCACACACCCCCACCACACTATCCACTGCTCCATCCACTGTTCCTCTGCCTGCCACTTCATCCGCCCCGTCTAATTCCTCGGCTACGGTATCTGACCCCATTATCCGGGAAATCATGGGTGGGGACCGTGGGGCTAAGGTTGAATCTGGTGCTGCCACATTCATACCACCGATCGACCCAGTGGTCGAGCCCCACCCTCCTTTCACTGATATATTCACACAGCAGCTACACACCGGGTCTGATTCTGCCGAGGTTCCGCCTGAGGCCAGAGTTCCTTCACAACCGGCTCACCTTGATAAGCAAGAACCACCGGATTTGAATATGGTTGACATTGCACCTCCAGAGGCCACGCCCTTCTCACCTCCTGGGCATGTCAATGGAACAGTTGCCGGTGGGAAACCGGTACAGGAGCGAATGCCGACGCAGAGCGCTTCTAGGACCTCCACCTTTCAGCTTGACAATCCAGCTCAGTTGTCTCTGCTGATTCAAAGGGCGGCCCAGCAGGCTGAAAGATTACATTCGAGAATCCAGAGGCAGTATTCCGAGCAGCAACACCAAATTTCCACGCTTACTGAGCAGCACGACCAACTCCAAACAGTGCGGGAGCAGATGGAAGCTATGATCACCAATGTCACTTAGATTTTCTCCAAGTTCTGGCCCTCCCTTGAGCCTCACTACCCCCTACTGCCTCCCGAGATCGCTGCGGCTAGCCTCTTTGAGCAAGCTATCCACCTCCGCATCGCTGTTCCAAAATTACACCAGGAGAATCATGAGCTTTGGGCAATGTTAGCAGCCCGTGCAGAGCCGACCAAGCCCGAGGTCGACTATTCAGCCCAGGTGGCCGCCAAGCAGAGCCACGCTGCTCAGATGCAGGAAGCACTTCAATCTACAGCATGAGAGGCCTGTGACCTCCTAAAGGGCCTTCAGGAATGCTCCCTGTCCCTCATTGTCAAGACCCAGCCGATTTCGGCCCAACTCCAGCAGGTTTCTCAGGAAATTCAAGAGGCTACTGACCCCACTATGCTGGATCAATTATACGCCTAGGCTGATGAACTTGAGGCACAACTCCAACACACAGAGGCTTGTTCGGTAGAGGCCAAACATGTCATTCGTGAGCTCCGGCCGCCCCTTCAATCTAGCGCCCGGGCCATACAACAGCTCGCGGCAGCAACCGAGACCCAGATCAGCACAATTTTTGGAGCTATCCCAATGCCCATTGAGGAAGCTGCTGTCACCAAGCTCGTTAAGGACACGAACTCGCTTATCCAGGGGTGGTAGCAAGCTGTGTCGGCATTTACTGAGCTCCGAGCTACAGCGCTCCAAAGGGTTCTGGAGTTGGGGCCCTTGTTTGAACAGCCGCCTGAAGACGCACAGCAAGGATAGGAACATGCTGAAGGTCCACAGCAGGAACGAGCACAGGATGAAAGCACACAGGGCGAACAGGGCACGGGGTCAAGTAGGGCAATGGAGGTAGAAACCGTAATTTTTGATTGACTCGGGGACGAGTCAAGGAACTGTGGTTGGGGCCTGTTGGGGCCCTTGTTTTGAAAAATCTTGTTTTCAATGTTTTGAATTTGGAACAACGACCATATTTTGGGGTTGCGGAAAAAGGATACACAGCAGCCGCAACCAAGTCGCAACCACATCAAACGACGGAGCTACCAAGGTTGCGACGGAACTGGCACATAGCAGAGGAAACTAGATGCATAAGTGCAGATAAGGAGAAGATACAACAGAAAGAATGCAAGCGAAACACACAGATAATCAGAGAAAAGCTAGAAGCAGCTGCAGAAGGACATAAGAAGAACTGACAGTCGCGACAGCGGGTGAATAAATAGCAGACACCCTGATGAAAGAAGGGAAGATTCCATAGCAGAAGAGAGAAGAGTGCGACTAAAGGCTAAAATGCATGCTGCAGCAGGAATCTAGAGCATGGATGAGGTCTCTATAGTTCCTAGGGTCTATTGATATAGAATCTCTGTTCCACAAGGCATATGTCTCAGATCTGTAAGCCCATTGCAAAGCTATGTAACTGGTATTTGGCCAAGAACTTAATACAATTGCAGGTTGCTATCTATTTGCGCGATTTCCATGCATGTGTGCTGGTTGAGATGCTTTAAAAATTTCATTTCCTTAATATCTATATGTTCTTTGAATGATGTTGCGTGTGTGATTCTATCTATGCAATTTAATCACTGATGAGAATGAGTTGTGGATATGTTCCTTGTCCCTGGTCTATTCCCCTTCTGCATGTGGTCGCAGCACGCCTCGAGTGAGACTCTCTACTCTCTAGAGTAGGGTGATAATGTTGGCGTGATCCTAGACTACAGCAGATTCCTTTGTTGGCTTCAATCCCTGAACCTGGGTCTTGCCTGCGAGACCTGATCACTCGCCAACAAATGGTTCCGTTGCCGGGACCTGCATGATATGATAGGATCTAGACCATGGTATCGTGGATCTTTGAAGAGGAGATACGGTGATGGTGGGATAATCATGTAGAACATTTCATTGCTCAGCAAGCGGAGTTGATTAAGAAAGGGGAGGCAGCGATCAAGGAACTCGTCCTCTTCTCAGATTTAGCTGGTGATATGTACGAAATTTTCTGGGGAAAGTTCCCTACTGACCTTTACAATTGGTTGCATAGGTTACAGACGAAGGTGCTGAGAGATGGCTCGCGGAAGATAAACCATAGGTGGGTGCACGGAGATCTGGTGGCTCTACATCGGTTGAACACCGAGCTGACCCGCGCGGTGGATTTTTGGGTGGAGACCACGGTGGAAGGATACATTGTGGAGTTTTTTGTTGAGTGCTATCAGTCCTTCTCGAAGGCTGAGGCTACCTTCCACTCCGGGCTCAGAGGGAAGCTTCTTAAGGAGATTCCGCTGTGGATTAAAGCTCTGATGGTGGATGAAGGGTTGATATAATTCTGCAAGACAAGTATGGAAGCGTTAACCACCGGTGCTGGGGGAAGGGTTGAAGGGATCAATGTTGCATAGAGTGTGACACAGGGAGTGTGGAATGGATGTTGAGGCCGCAAGAACTCTGAGGGAGCGACGTGCACATCGGCGGGCACAAATTTCCGATAGGTGGCGAAGAAGGGTGATGCGAGATTTGAAGAGACGACAGATCGAGAGGAAGAATCAGAAGGAGGCACCTTAGAGGGTAGAAAGTATGGACGCGGATACTCAGGGATGAGAAGGGACTGCTGTGGGAGTACGATGGGTGCATGAGAGCCCAGCTAAGCGAGCACGTGAGATGGTGACTGACGAAGATGATGGAGGTGTGCATCCCGAGGAAAGTTCCGATGGTGAATGGCACGTTGTGATGCAACAGTTGTTTCAAGAGCAGATGACATTTAGTTCTCCAGCCTGCCATACTCCTCCCAATCTACATGGCCAGGATCCCTACCTTCCCCTTGTACTTTATCAACCTTTGAGTAATATTTTCATTAAACTTCAAGCATTGAGTCAATTGCACAGTAGTTCAGTGTCGACGGCAACATCCGTTAGTAGCAGTAGCACTAGTAGTATTGTGTTCCCGAGTGAAACAGTCACGCAACCAAGACCCAGAGGATTTATCCTGGTCAACCCGCCACAAGCGAATATGGTTGGGTCTTTTACCCAATATCTCGAGTTCTCGGGCAGGGGTAATGATGATGTAGAGCAACACTGGTATCTGTGCGAAGCCATTTGAAGGGCTCGGTAGACGCCAGACGCAGGGAAACTAATAGATTTCCAAACCATGCTCAGAGAGAGGGCTCTGCGATGGTTCATCAAGTGGTTCGAGGCCCACCCGAATCCCGTCATCGCGGACGTGAAACGAGATTTTGTCCCGGAATTTAAGCTTCCCTAGACGGACCAACAGGGTCTATCCAAGCTCTGCGAAATTAAACAGAAGGAAGAAGAAACTACATGGGAGCTAATGCAGTGATTCAAGGACACGATCAGGAAACTCAGTTACCCAATCGACCCGAACCATCAGAGGGACTGGTTCATCAGGGCTCTGCTTCCCTTGACACGAACCCCCCTCACCCAACAGAAGATCGACAATCTGCAGGACGCCTTGGAATAGGCCATGAAGATCGAGGCCATGGAAAGCTATCCTCAGGAATATCGGGGAGGGCCGGCCCCGCAAGATCCCCCCTTGGTGGGGTTGCAACATCAGATAGCTAGCCTGACCGAAAATCTCAAGGAGATACAGCCGGTCAGACTAGCCAGGCCGAACGTTTGGTGCACTCACTTCCTGGTTGAAGGTCACGTCGCAACTGAGTGTCCGTGATTGCGTGGCGCGGGGGTGGGACCCTTGGTCATGAAAATTCAAAGGGGGCCACCCGTGGGGGTTGGCGCAGTGCTGAATCCACGAGGAGTATACGAGACGCAACAGTCGTATGCGGGGTTCCCCTCCCAACTCAACCCATCCACCACGGAGTATTGTGAGATTTTTCAGACGATGGGACATCTGCCTCGGATGTGCCCGATCCTACAGAAGTACTATAACTGTGACCAGGAGGGCCATGTGGCTCACGAATGTCCCCTCCCTCGCCATCCGTGGTGTTCCCAGTGCCGAGTAAACACCCATGCGACAGAAGACTGTCCCGAGCTCATCAAAAAGTGGGAAGAACGTGCATAACATAGGGGCACGAACTTGGTAAATGCCGAGCCGTGGGTGGCCACGACTCCGGCCATGTAGAACATCACTATTGTGATGAGGGGTGGTAAGAAAATGGGGGAGGACGCTCGCGGAAAGGAGCCGGCACCAGTTGTCAGGCCAGCCTCCCCACACTGGGTAATCAGACCAGAGGCGCAGAAGAAGTATTTTCAGGAGGCGGTTGAGGAATTTTCTCAGCTGCGTGAAGCGGAAGGCCTGGAGGCACCCATGCCGATAGATCCTGGGCCGCAGCACGCCCTAGGAACCCTGATGGAAGAATGGCTCTAGCTACTCCTCAAGATTGTTGACAGTGCTGCTCTGCGGCAGCAGCTCAAGTGTACTTTGGAAGGAGAACTGCAGGGGACGAGAGAACTGGGGGAAACGGTGGACCCAACCACCCAATCGGTGCAATGCATCAAGCGAAGTAAGCGACGAACGGGTAAAGAGTTCTGGCTCAATACGTAGGTTGGGGGATTCCAAATCAGCGACACCATGCTTGATTTAGGGTCTGACGTCAACATCCTACTGCGCAAGACGTGGGTGCCTCTCGGAAAGCCACGGCTGGCCTACTCGCCCATCCAACTCAGGATGGTGAACCAGTACTGCATTCTACCGATTGCTCGACTCGAAGGCGTCGAGGTCGATATTGCAGGGGTAAAGACTTACACCAATTTTGAGGTCATTGATATTATGGGAGACAAGGATCCTTACCCCGCCTTGCTAGGCATTGACTGGGCCTTTGATAATTATGCTATCATCGACCTCAAAAAGGAGCTGATGATCTTTGAATATGGGGAGGTTCGGGTCACTTAGCCTCTCGATCCATATCAAGGCCCGAGGTATACCAAAACGGTGGATAATCAGGAGGATGCTCAGATGATGGACCACCTATACAAGATGACTGCAGGGAAGCGGGAAGACTATATTAACCCGACCGCGACTAGCTCTGTCAGTTGGCAGAGTGTCCAGAGCTTAGAGGTGGGATCTGAACTCGCGTGGGAAGACTGGCAGTAGGGGGGTACAAGACCAGCACACGGAGGTGTGCCCATGTTGGTGGCGTCTACAGCAGCCTAGTGGTGGAAAAATCACCACAATACCTTGTCGCGGTGGAGTAGTGTGGAGGACACGTTGCGGGCTCTGTTCAAAGAAGATGAAGGCCCTCGAAGCAGGCAGTGGTACTCTGGGACTTCCAATCCGCAGGACCACTTGCAGACTTGTGAGGAGCAGTGGCGAAGTATAGGATGCCCAGAAGAGTTGTGGGTTCATCGGTTTGTCCACTCTTTAGACACCATCCCCCACGCATGGTACTTGGAGAAAGAACAGAAATGAGGGACTAGTTTTTGGATGGAAGTCGCGTGAAAATTTGTGCGGTGTTTCTCTTTCGCGGGAGACACAGAGTTGGAATCTCATGCTTTGCATGCTATCAGGGCGGTACTGTTTTTCTGCGATCCGTAAACCAACTGCTGCACACTGCCCGCCCGTCCCGAGTCCGTGCGAGAGTTGGTTTGCCAAAGGATTGATGGCGATCCGGAGGACAATGGTCTGGAAGACCTGAGGCACTTGTATTTTGAAGAGAAGGAAGGCGAGCGGAATGTTAACGAAGAGCCGGCCACCAAAGGGGTCCATTTACGACCGCTGAAGACAAAGAAGGTAAATATCGGTACGGAGGAGAAGCCTAAGTTGGCTATAGTGGGCGATTACTGGGACGAAGAGATGACCAAAGATATTTTCAGCCTCCTCCAAGAATATGAGGATTTGTTCCCCTCGTCCGTCGCAGATCTGAAGGGCATCGAAGGTGATCTTGGCGAAATGCGCATCGTGTTGAAACCGGGTGCTAGGCTTGTGAAGCATTGGCCCTACCGGTTAAACCCGCGAGTTAAAGAGAAGGTTTAGATGGAAATCGACAAGATGCTGGCCACGGGTCTAATCTTTCCCATGGAGGAAGCAGAGTGGGTGAGCCCTATCATCATCCAGAATAAGAAGGATAAGGCGGAGATCTGGGTTTGTGTCGATTATCGCAGTCTGAACAATGCCTGCATTCATGATCCGTTCCCCACCCCTTTCAACGACAAAGTGTTGGACCATGTTGCAGGGAACAAAGCCTACTCGTTCACTGATGGCTTTTCGGGCTACCATCAGGTGTGTATCGCGGAAGAAGATAAGTCAAAGACAACCTTCACCACCAAATGGGGGTCGTTCGCATACCACGTCATGCCATTTGGCTTGAAGAATGCTCCAGCCATGTTTTCTCGGATTGTCATCGCCGCATTCCGGGAGTACCTTCACAAGTTCCTTGACATCTACATGGAAGACTGGACTGTCTACAGTTTATTGAAGAAACATGCTACCCTGTTGTGGGTCATGTTTGATCAGTGCCGCCAGCTGCAGATTTCCTTGAATTTAAAGAAATGTATTTTTGCTGTTTCGTTCAGCACGTTGTTGGGACACGTGGTATGCAAGCAAGGGGTCTGCGTCGACCCCGCCAAGGTTGCAGTGATCATACACATGGAAGCCCCCGAGACGGTGAAACAGTTGCGGGCATTTCTCGGGCACACGGGATACTACAGGAGGTTTATCCGCAACTATGCCAAGATCACTGCTTCGTTAGAACAAATTCTGCAGAAGTCCACATACTTTCAGTGGACGGAGGAGTTCCAGGTATCCCTGGACACTGTGAAGGAAAAGCTGGCGTCGGCGCCTATTCTAGTTCATCCCGATTGGGATAAGCAGTTCCATGTGCATATCAATGCTTCTGGTATTGCACTTGGAGCTGTCTTAGTGCAAACTGGCAATACAATAGTTGACCACCTGGTCTACTTCGCCAGCCACAAATTTTCCAATGCAGAGAAGAATTACACCATGACCGAAAGGGAGGTGCTGGCGCTGATGTATTCTCTTCAGAAATTCTGCCACTATCTTCTAGGGGGCAAGTTCAAGTTCTTCACAGACCACTCTGCCCTGAATTACCTGGTCAATAAGCCTGTTCTGGAAGGACGGATTTGCCGTTGGCTTTTGCTATTTCAAGAATTCACGTTCGAGGTAATCGTCAAGCTTGGGAGGTTTAATGTCGGGCCCGATCACCTATCGAGGTTGGAGACGGGGGAGAATGACGGTTCCCTTGATGATCACCTGCCTGACGCTGACCTCTTCCGAGTCGAAGCTGTACTAGATTACTTGGCCGACATTGTTGCCTATATAACCACGGGGCAATGCCCTCAGGATTACACCCCGTTGCAGAAATGACATTTGGTCATTCATGCCGCCAACTACCAATTGATCGCAGGGCAGCTATAAAAACTAGGCCTCGATGAGGTTCTGCGCAGATGCGTCCTTGACCACGAACGAGAAGCGGTAATGTGGGAATGTCATAGTGGTGTTGAGGGAGGGCATGTGGGTGTGAAACCCACCGCAAGAAAGGTGCTCCAAGCTGGCCTGTGGTGGCCAACAGTACATACCAATTGTAAGGCCTATGTGAAGCGGTGCGACGTCTGCCAGCGGACGGGCAGGCCCTCTCACCGGGACGAGCTTCTATTACACCCGGTGCATGTGTTGCGGCCGTTCAAGAAGTGGGATGTCTATTTTGTGGGGCCCATAGCCCCGGTCGCCAGACACTCCAAGGCTCAGTACATCATTACCACCACGGATTACCTCACCAGGTGGGCTGAGGCAGCCGCGGTACGCGACTGCACAGTGGATACCATCGCCCGGTTCATTTTTGAGCACATCATTTGCCAGTTTGGTTGCCCGCAGGGTACGCACTTCATTAATGACACAGTCAAGACACTGCTGGATACGTTCTTGGTTCAGCATCACAAGAATAGCCCGTATCACCCATAGGCTAATGGTACAGTGGAAGCCTTCAATAAGATTTTTGAGAAAGGCTTGACTAATATTTGCGATGACAAGCGTGATGATTGGGACGAGTGCCTATCGGCGGCCTTGTGGGCCTATCAGACTATGGTGAAGTTCTTGACCAATCAAACACCGTTCCATCTCGTATATGGCCGGGAGGCTATGATCCCTGCCGAGTTTATAGTACCCAGCCTTTTGATCGCCACGTCTCTGAAGTTTTCGGAAGAGGCCTCCCTCCAGGAGCGCCTCCATGAATTACAGGAACTGGACGAGGACCGCTTCCTGGCCGAATTCCACCAGAAGATTCAAAAGGACCGGAAGAAAGCGTGGCACGACCGCCACATTCAGAAAAAAACCTTCCAAGTTGGCGGCACAGTTATTTTGTATGATAGTAGGTTCCAGAAGTTCTCGGGAAAGCTACAGATGCACTGGTTGGGACCCTACTTCGTTATCGAAATTCGCGACTCCGAAGCCGTTCGGCTGGCACAGCTGGATGGTACGGTTCTGCCTAGGTGGGTGAATGGCGCATGCCTGAAACCCTACCAGGAGTAAGTATCTTTCATTTCTCATCAATAACTCTCACACCCGAGAGCACCCGTAGTGTAGCGTAGTTGAATAACTCTCTCGCAACCGAGAAGAGCGTAGGAGGTATTCTCTGTTCATAGGTAGTGTGTCAATAACCGCTTCATTGCAAGGTCCGCACCGCAACCGACTGTGGTCAGGGTGGTGCCGATCCAGCGTGTCATCCCTGTAGGATCCGTACTAGTCTCCACGTCAGTCCAGCTCAGTCCACCCGCGTACTTGTGTCAGTCCGTAGGATCGCCTAGATCTGCAACATTAATTACCATACTTGGCAGCGATTACGCCACCATCATTTGGCCATCACCCTTAGTAACCTCAGCCGTCGCATCCACCCATTTTCCCATTCCACCGTCAGCAACTGTCACAGCACTCATTGGCATGCAATTGATCGCACGATTATCGTAGAAAGAATGCCAGCAGGATTTAATTCGTTAGAAGGTCTCATCAACTCCACTTGTGCTAGGTGCTGACATAACTTGCATAAACACCAAAAGCACGAGAATGTTGGACCCGTTCAATTTAGCAAGTGCAGTTGCACCAGAGCCATTGCATTCTCAGAATGCATTGCACCAGGAAAGGCACCGAAGGAAATTTTTACAAGTCTATCAGCGCTGGGCCAAAATGCCGAAGGCCATTCCAGCCGTTGTTGAACCAGAGCTTGACACTTGGATTCACAAGACCGAGTCCCTGGTGGGAAAGTATGATAACACAACCTTTATTGATGCCAACCTCTCAAATGTTGCCGAATTTCCGTCCCTCCAGCGGCAGGCATACATGGAGCACTACTGCACTACAGCCAACAATCCTGCCAGCCGCCTATTGCCTGAGTTCAGGGGCCTTCATACCTCGTCCCTGATGAACTTGAGAAATGTTGCAGTCTTTGGCACCACTGGACTAGTTCTGCAATGTACGTGCTTCCTCCTTAGCTGAATTCAGAATGGGTCCCTGTGGCTGACCTAGGAAATTCCCATCCACGCTGAAGATATTCATCACCTCATAGGGCTTTCGCAAATGGGTGCTGACGTCTCGACGGCCTGTCAGACCTCCTCCAAGCGCGCATGGAAGTCGGGCGATGTGGATTTCTATACCAAATATGGCACTCACAGGGGGGGGAAAGGAGCCAAGATCGACCTCATTAACAAGCCCAAGATTCGCTTCGCCTGTTACCTCATTGCCAGCAAGACAATGAGGCATTACACCAAGGGCGAATGCACTCTTGATACTATTTCTATTGCTAAACATTGTGTCCAAGGCACAAGACTGAATTGGTGTTCATTCTTGTTAAAGGAGTTTTTCGATCCGTGCGAGGAGAATTATAAGCGCGCAACTACTTTTATTTATGGCTATTTGATTATTGCTTTTGCCATGTGGAAATGGCACACTCCACACATCCGGTTCCCAGCAGAGATCCCCGAGGACCATCCCATCGTAATGAAATTCACTCCATGGTAGGTCTCAAATGACCCCAGTACCAAGCTGGTGAATGCAAATGCATTTCAGTCATGCTACCGACTAATGACGGATGTGGTGGCATGTCAGCAATGAGTGCCCAGGAACTTGTTGGACGATTATAGCAAGCAAGTATGGTTCAGGGTAAGTCACAAGCACACTTACCTCCGACCCGCTTGCGTTCCGGTGGATACCTTCCGAATGACACCACTGAAGTTTCAGTTGGATGATGCTACCTTCCATCGTGAAGTCTGCTCACGGCCGGGGGTCACGAAGCACATGCGGGACGGGCTCCCCAGATACAATTTTGATAGGATGGCACTGGTGCAACAGCCGGCTGAGGTGGTGGAGGTAGCACCATCACAGGATCTCCCCACACCACTCATCCCCGTCGTCCACCACTTTAACAACCAAGTACGAAATCTCAACGTGGCGGCCCTGGTTATTTCTAGCGGTGCTACCCCATTTCTTTATTTTCTGAATTTCAGCTCACTCGCTCCACTTCGCACCCCCGTATTGCTCTGCTCACCTCCCCCATCCCCACTATCCTGTTTACCTCTGCTGATCCACTCACAACCCTGATGGGCGAGACGAGCGGGCCTAGAGATTCACCCGAGGCCCCCGAAGCCAAGAGGGCCCGCACCACTGAGGAAAATCTAGTGGTGGACCTCACTGCTGATGATCCACCACCGCCCCCAAGCACCGGGGTGCTGATTACTGAAGAAACCCTCATCGACCCATCCGAATTCATCAATATGCGCTTTCCACACACCCCCACCACACTCTCCACTGCTCCATCCACCGTTCCTCTACCTGCCACTTCATCCGCCCCGTCTAATTCCTCGGCTACGATATCTGACCCCATTATCCGGGAACTCATGGGTGGGGACCGTGGGGCTGAGGTTGACTCTGGTGCTACCATAGTCATACCACCGATCGACCCAGTGGTCGAGCCCCACCCTCCTTTCACTGATATATTCACACAACAGCTACACACCGGGTCTGATTCTGCCGAGGTTCCGCCTGAGGCCACAGTTCCTTCACGACCGGCTCACCTTGATCAGCAAGAACCATGGAATTTGAATATGGTTGACATTGCACCTCCAGAGGCCACGCCCTTCTCACCTCATGGTCATGTCAATGGAACAGTTGCCGGTGGACAACTGTTACATGAGCGAATGCTGGCGCAGAGCGCTTCTGGGACCTCCACCTTTCAGCTTGACAATCCAGCTCAGCTGTATCTGTTGATTCAAAGGGTGGCCCAACAGGCCGAAAGACTACATTCGGGACTCCAGAGGAAGTATTGCGAGCAGCAACACCAAATTTCCGCGCTTACTGAACAGTGCGACCAACTCCAAACAGTGCAGGAGCAGATGGAAGCTATGATCACCAATGTCACTTAGATGTTCTCCCAGTTCTGGCCCTCCCTTGAGCCTCATTACCCCCTACTGCCTCCCGAAATCACTGCGGCTAGCCTATCTGAGCAAGCTATCCACCTCCGCATCGCTGTTCCAAAATTACACCAGGAGAATCATGAGCTTCGGGCAGTGTTAGCAGCCCGTGCAGAGCCGGCCGAGCCCGAGTTCGACTATTCAACCTAGGTGGCCGCTAAGCAGAGCCAGGCTGCTCAGATGCAGGAAGAACTTCAATCCATGGCACGAGAGGCCTGTGACCTCCTAAAGGGCCTTCAGGAATGCTCCCTGTCCCTCACTGTCAAGACCCAGCCGATTTCGGCCCAACTCCAGCAGTTTTCTCGGGAAATTCAAGAGGCTACTGACCCCGCTACGCTGGATCAATTATACGCCTAGGCTGATGAACTTGAGGCACAGCTCCAACACACAGAGGCTTGTTCAGCGGAGGCCAAACATGTCATTCGTGAGCTCCATCCGCCCCTTCAATCTAGCGCCCGGGCCATACAACAGCTCGCGGCGGCAACCGAGACCCAGATCAACACAATTTTTGGAGCTGTCCCAATGCCCATTGAGGAAGCTGCTGTCACCAAGCTCGCTGAGGACACGGAATCTCTTATCCAGGGGTGGCAGCAAGCCATGTTGGCATTTACTGAGCTCCGAGCTACAGCGTTCCAAAGGGTTCTGGAGTTGGGGCCCTTGTTTGAACAACTGCCTAAAGACGCACAGCAAGGATAGGAACAAGCTGAAGGTGCACAGGAGGAACGAGCACAGGATGAAAGCACACAGGGTGAACAGGGCACGGGGTCAAGTAGGGCAATGGAAGTAGAAACCGTAGTTTGTGATTGACTCAGGGACGAGTCAAGGAACTGTGATCGGGGCCTGTTGGGGCCCCTGTTTTGAAAAATCTTGTTTTGAATGTTTTGAATTTGGAACAACGGCCATATTTTGGGGTTGCGGAAAAAGGACACACAGCAGTCGCAACCAAGTCGCAACCACATCAAACGGCAGAGCTACCAAGGTTGCGATGGAACTGGCACATAGCAGAGGAAAATAGATGCATAAGTGTAGATAAGGAGAAGATACAGCAGAAATAATGCAAGTGAAACACACAGATAATCAGAGAAAAGCTAGAAGCAGCTGCGGAAGGACATAAGAAGAACTGACAGTCGCGACAGCGGGTGAATAAATAGCAGACACCATGATGAAAGAAGGGATGATTCCACAGCAGAACAAAGAAGAGTGTGACTAAAGGAGAAAACGCATGCTACAGTAGGAATCCAGAGCATGGATGAGGTCTCTGTAGTTCCTAGGGTCTATTGATGTAGAATCTTTGTTCCACAAGGCATATGTATCAGATCTGTAAGCCCATTGCAAAGCTGTGTAACTGGAAGTTGGCCAAGAACTTAATACAATTGCAGGTTGCTGTCTATTTGTGTGATTCCCATGCATGTGTGCTGGTTGAGATGCTTTAAAAATTTCATTTTCTAAATATCTATATGTTCTCTGAATGATTTTGCGTGTGTGATTCTATCTATGCAATTTAATCACTGATGAGAATGAGTTGCGGATCTGTTCCTTGCCCCTGGTCTATTCCCCTTCTACATGTGGTCGCGGCACGCCTCGGGTGAGACTCTCTACTCTCCAGAGTAGGGTGATAATGCTGGCGTGATCCTAGACTACAGGGTATTCCTTTATTGGCCTCAATCCCTGAACCTGGCTCTTGCCCGCGAGACCTTATCACTCACCAATAGTAGTCTACCTCCACAGGGCATGAGGGTCACCTGTGCTCTGTATCATAGTTTTGGCCTCTTTGTTAGGGACAGAAATGGTTACCCCAGTTCAATTATCTAGTGTCTTTGTTGTTATGGGTTTTTAGATACATACTCATGCTCTCTGGACTTTGTTACTTCTTTTTTCACCCTTCATGCCATTGTTATCACCCTCAGCAATGATTGCATGGCAACTTTTTCAGTGGTACGAAAGCTTTGAAGGAAGTAGTGGGCCCCATAAGTGATCATAAGCATACTATTATTGAATTTCTATTGCCATATATAGGCTTGTTTCATACTTTCACAAGGGATACTCAGTTATTGTCAGCGTGTGCTCTTCTGCTTAAAAACATTGTAAAAGGTCAATCTGGAAAATGTCAGGCTAGGGGAAAAACAAAGAAAAAGCTTCCAAACCATAATTCTGGACCAAGAAAGCACAACAGAAAAACTAAAAAATAGGTTATGGAGAATATCTTTGATATCTACTCTATAATAAACCCACCACAAGTTCGCAAGATGATTCAGGGTTGGGAGAGAGAAAACAATCACAAAGAAAAGGACATTGAATAGTAGGAGGACACCATGGATTTCATCTCAGACCCCGATAATAAAAGAGATAGGCTATCCCTCTTTCACCAATCTATCCATACATATTAGATTCTTAATTTTTTTTGCGAACGCCATGCTTAGTTTGCAGGAAATGGAAGGAAACCTCAATGTGGCTTCAATTCTGCAGGAAATGAAACAGGAAATTCAGGAGATTGGATTATCTCAGTATCATGCAATGGCTCTAATTGGCAGAATTAAATGGAAGCTTCAATCTGTAGAGAAAGTAGATATGCCAAGGTCTAATTCAAAGGACCCGACTCTTATTGACTCCTCATATGGTTGATTCATGATCTTATTAGTTTGCAATGTTTTTTGTGGCTAGATTTTACTGTTTTCAGTTACACTTTGTTGGACATAGTAAAGTAGATATAGTGGCTATTATAAGGAAGAAATTGTTTCAATAGTAGTAGCCTTTTAACTCCTTAAGGTAGCCAACAAACCTAGTTTCGTTCGGGAAGGTTGATGTCACTAAATGATTATGTATTGCAATCTTCTCTCTTTTTGATAAATAGAAAATGGTAAGGCTTTATGAAATTTACAAAAAAATAAAATGGAAACCTTCTAGTTATGAATTCTATAATTTATAGTTTTTCTTTATTGTTTTGTATAATTTTTATGGTAATGCATACATGTTATGGTGATGATTTGTTTTGTACTCATTGTTAAATTATTTCCTTCATTTTATGTATTTTCCAACTTGTGCCATTTCAATGATGCATGCATGATTATGCTTTGTTGTTCGTTTCTTATATATTATTTTTATGTGGCAGCATCATTCAAATTTTATTTCTTCTTCAGATGCAGATGTAGTAACTTCTAGTCTAAAAACATTGGCTACATTAGTAAAGAAACCAATGGTAAAATGCTCTATTAGAGATACTTATCTTAATACGAAGATGTTTGCCTTGTATCAAGGATGGGATGGTAAAGAAGAAGGTTTGGGGTTGTTAGCTTTTCTACTAAAAATGGGTCTCACACTGTTGCATATCAGCTAGGTTCTTCCCTTCATGTTGAATCTTATGCTTACAGATATGTTCAGAAGGGATATTCTGAAGTGGAACAGTCAAGAAACCCAGGGTTGCAAGTAATTTTCATATCTGATTTGAGTATGAATCTTGTAAGTGATCTCTAGATTTTGAAGCATCTAGTAGATGAATACAAGGTGCATGTTGGCCTTATATTTTCTTTACTAACAACCTTAAATTTTACAAGAGCCTTTTCAAGTTTAGAAAACATGCAGCAATACATATATATTCATGTTTTGGATTTTACAGTGCTAGTACAAGCAAGGAGACCAATGATTTATCTGCTTTTATTGCCAATGAACTTGAGTTTGTGAATGAAATTGTAACATTAAAATGATTTGATTATGTGGTTCCTGAAGATATTCATATTTTGGAAATATTGGCATTGGGGGCCCTCTATCAGGATGGATCTTTTAAGTCAAAGGTTTTAAATGTCATCACATCAAGAGGACATCATGGCATCTTACCTAGTCTAATGTATAAGGAAATATGTTCCCTTTCTACTGAATCTTCCTATTGTTCAATATCTTTCCTAGAAGAACTAATTTCTCTTGTAACAATTCTATTTTCTACTTCTTTTGCTGCACTGCTTTAAGAGATGTCGGTTTAATGACCACTTTTTCCCCTCTTCTCAAATATTTGGATCCACAATACATACACTTGGTAATAGTTGTTCTGCATGTTCTAGAGGTTTTTATTGACTATATTAATCTTGCCATAACCTCCTTTAGGGATTTAGGAGGCTTGGATAGCACCATAACATGATTGAAGCTTGAAGTGTGGTGGTTACTCCTACAAAAAAATTCATAATAATATTGTTGTGGATGAGAACTATAGCTCATTTGAGTTTGAGTGATCACTTTCTTCAAAGCCTCACTTCCCTAGGAAATTTGTCGATGGAATGACAATAGTTATATATGAAAAATATAAGAATATCTGAAATACAAAAATGGTTAATTGTTTCTATGCTCATGGTACAATTAGAATTATTTTGACTACTTTTGAAGCAACAAGTCATTCGCTATGGAAAATACCATTTTTTCCCTCAAGGAATGGAAACAAAAAATGACATGCTAGAGCATGTACCCTGGTTGTTAGAGGCAATACAAAACTATTGAAAGCCTTTGGAGTATCTTGTGAATTATTCTTTGTTTTTAGATTGAGAGATAAAACATCTCTCCATAGTAGACACGCTTAAGTGTCGATGTTTTGAGTTAATAAAAAGACCCATAGTTAGGAAAAATGTCGTTGTTAACTATTCCCTCTACATCACAGTTAGTACAACCATTTTATGGAGGCTTTGTCACTGTTCTAAGGGATCCAATTTTTTTTATCTGCACTATACAAGCTCAAGTTCTCAATTTTTTTCTACCTATTTGGAGCAATCTAATGTTTTCTCGCTCGAGCCCATCTTTGATTACCTTTGTTATTTCCATTATTACCCATTTATACACTGCCATAGGTGACGTTAATGAAAGTAAAAATCGTGTTCCTGGAAGCACACGTCAACGATTTATAGGTCAAACAATTGATGAGGATGTCATTTCTATGATGGTTAATGACATGGGATTTCCAAGGTCAAGGGTAGAGAAAGCATTAAGGTACCTTGAAAAAGATAGTGTTGAAATAGCTATGGAGTGGCACTTTAGACATTCTGAGGAGCCAATGCAAGAAGATGATGAAATTTCCCAAGCTCTTGCCTTCTCAGTGTGTAATTCTGAGGTTCCCATAGACAATGCCAATGGAAAGGGAAGAGATGATTCTTTTGAAGAGAAGCCTCTAGAAAATCCTCATGTTGAGGGTATCTTAACTACATGTATGAATCTGACACAAAGTAGAGATGAAATTTATTTTTCCATGACTAATTTGATTGTGACTTTTTGCAACTGAAGCAAAGGTCAATACCTTCTAAGAGTTGGTTGCCTTATTCAACAACTAAAGCTTTATATGGTGGATGGATTTGAAAAAGGAACTAGTCTATTATCAACTATTTCTCATATTTTGGCATTAGTTTTGAGTGAAGATAAAAATAATAGAGATATAGGTGCTAAGAATGGACTTGTTGGTACACATTGGAATTATTGAAATTTTTAATGCCAAATAACCTAACAAGGAAAAAATTTCCAGTTCCCAAGTGGGTGACTGTGTTATTTCTCATACTTGACCATATGTTGCAATACAAATTTTAGCTTAATATAGGTTCCCAGAAGACTGGTGCTATGGGAGGAACTTCACTTGTCTCTAATTCTAAAGATACAATTTTGGCTAGTGCAGGTGCAAGTGTTGTAGATAAAAATAAAAAGTCTTCCTTGCATGAAAAAATTAAAGGAAATAGTCCATTCATGAAGATTTTGGGAAAAAAATTGGGATACATGACAATAGATGAATGACAAAGCAATGATTATATCTTGCAAATATTTGCAACTACACCTTCTAACAGTTACAATTCAGGCAGTTCTTCAGTCGTGTGCAACTTACAAAGTCACATTTCTTGGAAATGTAATTTCTTGAGAGAGGAGGATTGTCCTCCCTTTTGAGCCTTCCTAGAAGTTGTTTTTTCCACGATTTTGATATTATTGTAGTTGATATTATATGACATCTTATTAAATATCCCCAGACACTTTAGATTTCTACAGAGGTAGAGATACTAAACACTCTAATGAACATGTTAAGTCATTACGATGTTCATGTTTTTCCTGTTTTACCATTCTTGAAATCTATGGTTCCAATAACTTCTCAAGATCCAACAATTTCTATGTAGGCTACTTGTATGGTTTGTTGTTTACAGACATTGGTGGGTAGGAAAAATATCATTGTGTCATAGGAGGAGGATAAAGAGAGAGGTAAAGAGGTGGAATCAAATCTCATTTTCAACGAAGTGAAGCTCAACAATGAAGCGAGGGTAAATATAGCATGTTTAATGGAGCGAAGGTCATTTACAATGCTTGAATACTAAAGCTCCTACAAAGTTTTCTGTGAATTTTATCTTGCCCCAACTTCATTTACATGCATGTGTTCCAAAATAGGCATGTGCATAGGTGAAGAAAATTTCATTTGGGGGACTAGAAACTTGGTGGGGGTATTGAAAACCATACTTTCACTGGTCTTGCAAGTCACTGTTAACTTGTCATGTCTTTTGGCTAAATCTAGACAACAACATGTTGTTTAGTCTGAAAGAGGTGGAGTGTTGTTTAATCCATTTTTTACACATGATGAATCTATTGTGTTCAAGATATACACTAGTCATATAGACTACTTTATTTTGCATTGAAAGGCTGTGAAAATTACAATATAATGCTGGAATTTTTATTTGTACACTTATTTTAACATATATACTGTGAAAAATTGTTCATGTTTTGATTGATTATGTGCATTTCTCTTGATACTTGTATTTGTGATTGTATGCTATTTTTTGTATATATTTCGTTGTGATTGCCTACATTTTTTTTCCATTTTTTTATATAGTTGGTCAACAGTATGCTATTTATTTTGAAAGAGTTGAAGTTTTCTTTAATCTAGTTTCCACATGGTATGAATTGTGGTTAGGATATATTCTAGTCTTATAACTTTCTTTATTATGATTTGAAGGGCTATGATAACAACTATATAATTGTTGTAATTTATTGATTGTTAATCTATTTTTCTTTATATTCTGTCATTGTTGTAAGTTAAAGGCATAGTACTAGTTTAATCTTCATTCATATTATAGGCGTTGTTTCGAATGGACAATAGTGATATCTAGAAATAATAAGATTTAGAACGATATGGATTTGCAGGGCTTGAAATAAATTATTTTCACTGTTTATTTCATTTTTTTGCTGCTAGTAAAATCTTGTAATGAGAATAAATGGGTGGTTTCTTTTCTTATATCTTGTTTATCTCTTTTTCTGAGACTCCTTATGGCCACAATTTTTTCTTGAAGTGCTTCCAGAAATGAATTGGACAGGGAAATAAGAACTATGCAAAATGTCGATCTCCTATTCCTTCCAAAATGGCCTCTTAGCCCAGAATCAATGCAACCCTTATAATAGCTATCCATATGGAAAATGTTGTATCAAATGCGGGTGAATCAAAATTTGGACCTTTGAAATTTTATATGTACATGTAAAATCAAGACAAGCCTGAAAAACTTTTATTGATGAACATGAAAACATAGGGGTTTATCAAATGCAACTAGTGGACGAATTTTTGTTACTATTCCACTAGATCACTTTAGTCCAATACATCCAGAGAATGATCCAGAATGACACCAAGATATTCTTGTGGGTGAGTATTTGGGAGACAAAATGGAATGTAGGCAGCGGGGTGTTGATATTCCTCACATTGTTGGTATATATGGGTAGTCTGACTATTGTGTTCAATCTGTAGCATTATCTAGTGGGTATGAGTATGATGAGGACCATGGTGAGTAGTTTCTTTATACTGGAAGGTGTGAAACTTATTTTTTATTAAAATTAAACATCTAGGAATGGTTAGTACTTTATGGTGAAAGCACAATATGCATGCTTTTATGACATAGAAATTGTTTTAACTATTGTTAGAGAGTTTTCATAAATAAAAATGCCAATGATACAAAAATTACTTCCATTTTTTGGTACAATAATTTCTCTGATAAAAAGTTATGACTTAGCTATGTTTTCAATGGTGGCAGAAGAGATCTTAGTGGGAATAAGAGAATAAATGAGGATCAATCCTTTGATCAAAATTTTGATAAATCTAATGAGGCATCATGAGTTAGTTGTAAGATGGGTTATCTAGTGTGTGTTGTGAGGGACTTTTTCAATTTTCTTAGCATGAAACTGTGATAAATCATGTGTTATAGTATAATTTTTCAGCTCTGTATACTTGATGATCTCAGTTATGGCGTTGGGTAGCCCTTTTCATTCAGACTTGGTCCTTTACCTAAAAAATATTATTTTGAATTCCATATGCGATTTTTCCCTCTCAAAAGCGCGTGAAAACACGGGTCCAGTTATACCCAACCCGCGCATATAATTTGAAATATGAAAAATATAAAATTCCCTTTTTTCCTGGGTGGGGTTTACGGGTTACACTAGAAGCCTACTTACAGAATCCCGTGACCTAAATGTATCCCAATTGAAACAACTATTATGGGGTGATATAAATACAGCTCATGGGAAGGAATTAAGGAGATAGAGATGGGTATTGATATTGTAGCCATTTAGTCACTCATCAATTCTTATTTATCCCTGTGCCTCCTGCACTTCCGCGATTTTGGAAACCCTTTTTTCCCTCACATAGATGTTCATTCCTCTTATATGACATCCATATGTATGCTTTTGGAAGGATATTTTTGAGGCTTTGGCTAGACGGATGTGAAGGATAGTTTTTCTTGGAGCTGTGGCTGAATCAGGTGGTATTCCACAACACATCTTTGCATTCATCAACAAAGAACCTCTTTCTTGTTGTTGATGTTCCTGGTCTTAATTCTTTATACATATTATGATCCTATTCTGAATTATTTAATGTTATTATGATTATAATATAATATGATCTAATGTTGACATATTGAACATGCTTTCAGTTATTACTAGTATATTTTATTTTCTTGAGTGAGTTGCAGGTTAGCACTAGGAGAAGTAGAGGGTTTTAACCCAACGGGATCACCTTCAAACGTAGCTACAGGTACTACCTCTTCTTCCCATTTTACTATTTTGAGCATTAGGACTGTAAATTTGTATGATTATTATTTTTGTATGATTCTTGCTCTGTTGGGGTTCTCAACCCAGACCCTAGGGTACTTCATCCCGTAACAGAATTGGTGACTCCACTGGAGATCGAACCTGGAATATCTACATATCTTCCTTAGCTTATGAACTAGCCTTAGGCTGCAGTTTGTTCATTATGTCGCTAACATAATTCTAATTTGGATGTTTTTAAGGTGGATTCAAGTCTCATAAGGAAAATCGTTCATCTTATGCACCATAAAGTGGTTTTAGGTATGATGGCATATATAGTAATAGAATTGAAAAATGCTAGCATAAGAAATAAATTTAGGTCATGATTATTAGTTAAATGGGAGCCTTTGACTAAAATTATCTTTTTCGAACTTGTATTCTGATATATATTATCCGTTTTGCATAGGTTTTATGTTTGAAATAATATAGCTTAATTTCTTTCTTTGTGTCCAATTCCACATGGAATTTATAATTTTGGCTTGTATAGGATTTGTTATCAAGTACTTTGTTGTATTTTTGAATCTGGTTTTCATGTTGAAAGATTGTGTATACAACTCTGCTTTTCATAAATTTAGCATATTATGTCAAGATTTTCTTGATTTGTCCTTGGGTTTTTCATATTATATCAAGCATATTTGTTTCATTGCATGTCATATAATTATTTAAATTCACCTTACTCTGTCATTGTTTGATAATGATCTCTACAAAATTCATTTTCAACAAGGCATTCTAGATGAATTTGGCAATATGAAGAGTTGTATCAGCATGGAATTGTACAGAAACAACATTACCGATGAAATTCCTCTGCAATTGGGGAATTTGAAGGCACTTGTATTTTGGTAATTTTTCTTTCTATTATGTCTAAATGGAAATGATGGAAACATCCAAGCTAGGATTATAATTCTAGTTTTCAAGCTTCTGTGGTTATCAATTGATGAAGAAGAATCCGGATTTTCCACTAGGATTACAATCTTTAGGGATAATGTCTCAAATAAACTACTGAGTTTCTCTAGTTCTCTTTCATTGTTCATGTCATATGATTGCTTGTTGATTCTTGTATGATAATAACTAAATGAACAACTTCCTTAACAATAATTCATTAACTGGAAAAATTCCCAGTGAAGTTACTAAAATTTCAAACCTTAAAGTATTGTAAGTTTATTTCTTGTACATAATCTATGTTTTTCTTTCCACTTACATGTGACAATTGAGTATAAATTAATCCAACTCTTAATGGTTTATTTTTATGATTTGATTTTCACTTACAGGGATGTCTCCAATAATAATTTGTGTGGGAATATTCCAACAACTAGACCGTTGAATGCTTTCCAATGACAATGTGAGGATTTTTCTCTTAGCATATTTTCTGCCATGAATTTGGAATTCGTTATTTTGACTTGTATAGGATCTGGTATCAAGTACTTAGTTGTGGTTCTGAATCATGCATTCATTTCAAAAGATTGTGTGTACAACTGTTCTTTTCATAACTTCAACATATTATATCAAGGTTTTTTTAACTTGAACTTGGGTTTTTCATATTATGTCAATATTTTTTGTTTGATTTCATGTCATATAATTATTGAAATTGACCTTACTTTGTCATTTTTTGATAGTGATCTCTTCAAAATTCGTATTCAAGGAATCATTCTAGAGGAATTTGACAATATGAAGAGCCTTCTCAACATGGACTTGTATAGCAACAACATTAGTGATGAAATTCATCGATCATTGGGGAATTTTAAGGCACTTGTATTTTTGTAAGTTTTCTTTCTGTTATGTCTAAATGGTTATGATGGAAACATCCAAACAGGGATTATAATTTTTAGAGATAATGTCTCAAATAACAAAGTAAAGTGCTCCAATTATCTTTCATTGTTCAAACCATAGATTGCTTGTTGATTCTTGTATGATAATAACTAAATGAACAGTTTCCTTAACAATTATTCATTAACTAAACAAATTCCTAGGGAACTTACTACAATTTCAAACCTTAAAGTCATTAAATTTGATTTCCTGTACATAATATTTGTTTTTTTTATATTTACATGTAACAATTAATATAAATTACTCCAACTATTAATGGTTTATTGTCATGGTTTTATTTGTGCTTATAGGGATGTCTTGAATAACAATTTTTGTTGGACTATTCCAACAACTGTACTATTTGAACGCTTTCCTATGACAAAGTGAGGATATTTCTCTTAGCATCTTTTCTACCATGATTTTGGAAGATATTTTTACAAGAGTCTTTTCACATTAATGTTTATGGTATTATTTGATCATGTCTCCAAGATTTATTCTCTGTGGATTTTATGGCTCTGCTTTGATACCCCATATATATCTTCTATGCTATTATTTAAGAATCCTGGATGAAAAATACAATGACATTGCAACATAGATTTTTATATTGAAATTGTATATTATACTATATTATATAATTTGTACCCCAATGAGATGATTTTTGCTGAACTCCAAATAATCTAATCCTTATTCAAAGAAACTTGTACTAGAAGGAAATTTAGCTTTGATTTAGAAAAATGGAATATATTCTGAAAAATATGTTTTCTAATAAAATATTGGCCCGTTCCATAATCATTAAAAAAAAAAACAGTCATGACAATAAGAAATTATTTTGGACACAATGAATTGCATAAACCTCCAACTCAAAAACATGTTAGCATATTCAATTTTTTCCACATCAGAGAAAAATGAATGAGTAACATTAAGTTTTCTTTCAATATTTATAGAATCATTTCAGAGCTTCTAAATGGAAATTGCATGTGCTAATCTTGTTCAATTACCTACAGGGAAAAAAAGGGGCATACATAATTTGTTGGTTTATGGGTATTGGATCCTTTTTCCCCTAGAATATTATTTAGACAATTGAAGATTACAATATTGAAGCTATATTGCCGGTTAGTATTGCAATTTACAAAGTCTCGTCTTATTATTTTTTAGTTTCTTGTTGTAAGCTTGTGTCAACAATAATTTTCTCCACCCATTATATATCTAGTAAATAATTTTATTGTTGAAGTGTCATTTCTTCTTAGAGATAAATAGAGGAAACGATACAAATACAAAAGTGGAGCATGAGACATTCTTAGTAGAAATTGCTAGCTTTGTTGTGTTTATTTGTGATATTTTATTTGTTTTGTTTATAATGGTCATCTTGCCACATAGTGACCAATATTGCCCGACTGAAGAAAACTTCTTCGAGTTTCTTGATTTTATGGGGAAAAATGACATTAAAAATATTGTTGATGCTAAAGTATATATTGTGTAAACCCTTTATAGCATACTTCCGCATATATTCCAATTTTCATCGATTTTCATCTCTTATATATATATATATATATATATATATATATATATATATAGGAAAAGGAACTCAGTATTGATGGTAAGAAGGAGAGATTGAAGAAAGAGAACAATAACACTAGAGAGACAAAAATGAAAAATAAAGAGAGAGAATAGAACTGGTCTAGTGATACCCGTAGATCCAATATCTCGCATAAGACACACACATAGAGATTGATGGTCAAGTCTTTAGAGTTGGTGAATTCACTTGCAATGCCTTGGAAACATAATGATAACGTTTTGAAGTGATGAAACAATATTTCATGTGGAAATTGTACTCCAACCAATATGAAGTTGGAAACTCATATTGTAATATTTGACATTTTATATAATACAATTTATGTGGTTAAAATTATTTATAGTTGCACTTGATAATGTTTAGTATTGTAATTAACATATGCAACTTTGCATTTTCATATTAGATGAACATGCACATTGTATGGCATTTTTTAAATCACACAAATTAATCTACGTTGATTAATAATGAACACAAGATTAATTTAAAACTAGTAAATTAATAGTTTATATTCATTAATAATGAACAAAAAAAAGGGATATAGGACTAAATTAGTCATTTATAATGATTATTAATGAAAGTAAATGAAATGAATATAAACTACTAAATGAATCATTTATATAATGAATATGAAACTACCAAAAGAAGATAAATGGCTACTGCAGATGATAAATTTGTGATTACAAATAATGACTAAATTTTGCATATATAAGACTATTAGTAGCTAATTTATTTTATCTTATAACAACACCAAAATTTAGTTGTATTTGTTTAGTCATTAATTGGTTTCAAACGACGAATAAAATTTGCACATGTATGACTATTAGTAGCTAAGTTACAGCATCTTATAACACAAACAATATTTTGGTCATATTTCTTTAGTCATTAATTTTTTTTCTCGGGTGATCATATAGTGATATATTTTATTCTAGATTTGGTAATTAATTGTGATAATTAATTACAAAATCGATGATTAAATCAATGACCAAATCAATCACCAAATCAATGACTAAATTAATGACCAAATATACTACTAGACAAAAAAATTGAGATAACCAATTAATGACTAAGCTAAAAACTACTAAAATTTGGTCGCATTATAAGATACTGTAAATTAACTACTATTGGTCACCGACCAAAATATAGTCGTTCATATGCAAATTATAGTTTTTTTTTTAGTAATTAATTAGCCATTTTTTACTAGTGTTAGGATTTTGAGTATCACATGAAAAAAAAACCAAAACCATTTTTTGATTGATTGATCACATAGAACTAACTTAAAGGGAAATTAACCTTTTGATTCACTTTTTTTTATGCATGTGGTCATTTTTTTGCTTTGATATATAATCTCTCTCCTCTCATAGAACTGAAGAATATTTCCAAAACCATACCTAGTCGACACCATAATGGGCGCAACGAGACCTCGTCGATCTAGACATATTTTGGACCTCCCCCCATTTGTGGGAGGAGTTCCATGTCTTTCGCCATTTAGCATCAAACACAGAACACCACCACCCTTATCGGTTCATCCTTTATCGGGGAGTCTTTAGTTGGGAACCCCCAAGGGTCACCCAACGCCACACCAATGGAAACCCCCACAGGGTCACAACACACCACTCCTCCAACAAACGTTATGGGGTAGAGGAGCGCTACCCATTCGGGGAGCCAACAGAACACACAACCGAGTACGTCACAGAGAAACCCCGTACCTAACCAAAACCCTGTGTTTTCATAGTCTACAATGGTGCTCAACACACAGTTACCTTTCTTAGCATCATTGAACTTACCCACTCTAACAAAGTTAACAAATGATGCCATTGCACACAACCCAACTTGGTCCCCCATGCCCACAAACCTCCCTTTGGACATACAAAAATTATAAGAGAACCAAGTAGAAGACACTATAAACCATGTAATGGCTTTCCCCTTTTGATGTTCATCAAATAATATCATTGATGACACTATTCAGTTAAGACTATTTCAATGCACCTTAATTGGACTAGTCGTGAAATGGTATGTGGATCAAAATTTCGCTACACATGGAACCTTTAGCGCCCTCACTACCACTTTCCTCACATATTTTCAGTTACCCATCAACCATGATTCAGGAATGGAATTACTGACACATTTTATACAGACACTAGTAGTCCATATGTCGAACCATCTCCGTGAATGGTGGTGACGTCGAAGTTTGTGTAAAGCCAAACTCGATGATCGAGTTCTACTCGACCTATTCCTGAAAAATCTCACTGGAGAGATTTAAAAGGATGTGGAAAATCAAGGGCCTACATATGAAGAGGATGCCATCATCAAAGCTCAGTAGCTCCGGATGATATACACACAGTCAGGATACATTTATAACATCCTGCCTAATGCCTCGAACCTACAAAATTGTAAGGAATTGCGAGGAGAGTTGAACACTGAAGATGGATTGATAGGGTGACTAACCCAAAATCACCTAGGTAGCAGTAATCCATACCCTAGTAATGCACATGATCCTAACCAAAACATCCCGCAACTAGGCTACAATCAAAATCATGATGCACCTTTGCAAAACATGACTAATAGGGTGCAGTCGTACCATCATCAGCAAGAAAGACCATACCCTCTTGGGCAGGGGACCTATTATGCATCTATAAATGCCGATGGAAGAGATATCCCCCAAAACAGTTATTCATAAACCAAGGATAGGGACCCCAATATTCCCAATCCTAGGCACAAAACCCGCCAATGCAGAATAATGGACCGGTGAAATTTGTGCAACATTCGGAGGCACAACCGTGCCAGTCATACGGCTTGGAGAATCCTATTTATCCTCCTAATGTGTCAAGGAAAAAATAACTAAAAAAACTGAAATAGAAATCTTAGATAGAGGGGCAGCAACCAACATCACCCTCCATGATCTTAGGCTGGGGTAAGCTCGAACCGAAATCAAAACCAGGAGCCAAATAATTCCCATGGGAATAGCAAGAGGTCTAATCTTCAGAACAACCACTCTTGCACAATTTGTGGTGAGTATGGCCATTACCCTCATCATTTTCCTAAACTCCCCAAGCTAAAGAAGCTCGAGGGTAACTGAGGAAAAGTGAGACCAACATAACAGGCACTTGTAATGCAGGATCAGTTCCCCCACCAAGGGGTGGTTAGCACCCAATAGCAGCAAAAAATCCTGGATGATTCCGGAAAAAACTACCATGAAATCGACATGACTGGCGAAGAAATGTTTTTTTAAACATGGAACCAAATTTATGATACCCCACGAGAGACCACTTCATCAGGGGCTAGCATGAGTGCACCAACAACACTGTTGACTATATTGAAAATTCCTATTGAACCTTTGCCAAATATTGCTAAGGGACCAACTAGGCGAGCATGAAACCACTCCAAAGCGGCCCATAATTATAGAACTGTGGATGATCTAGCTCAATCTCCCGCTGCCATGTCAGCTTTGGAAGTCCTACAACCTTTCCCAGAGAAAAGGAAAGCCTTAGTTTTTGCGTTAGGTGCAATTGACCCTATTAATTCACACCTAATGGCTCTTGATTTAGATAAATCCATCCCTAGGATTCCTTCTTTGGTCACCTTCCAGATATCAATGTCAGTCTAAAACATCACTATCCACCGTGGTATCATTGACGAGGGTGCATCCACATGCATCATGTCAAAGAATGTTTGGAAGAAGTTAGGGTTTCCTAAACTGAAGCCATCATACCTCACACTCAGAGCATATGACGAGCGCCCTTTAGCTCCTGTCGGTCTCTATCAAAATTCCTTGGTCTGCTTGGCTGGAAAGATGGTCCTTATAGACATTGAGGTCTTCGATGCCTAGCTGGATTACAATATAATCCTTGGGCAGAGTTATATGTATGCCATGTCTTCCATAGCATCCTTCGTCTTCTGAACCATGATGTTCTGCCATGAGGACTGCATCATTATTGTCAACCCATTGACATATCATGATAAGCGATCCATAATAAACAATGATGTCATTCTACCTTATGTAGACACATTTGCTAAGATGCTTACACAGTACCCAGAATATCGCCCTGGATAATTCAAACCGCGTCTATCCTTAGGTCATTCCTAGGAGATCCCCCTCTCATACCAGAATCATCTGCTGATATCACAGGGTCTCTGGTGTGCATGATGTCTATGTAAAGCACCGAATCCAGCCAGGAGATAGAGACAAGCAGTAATGGCATTGAGGCCTCGACCATGATGACCTATGTAGCCTACTCTACCTCCCAAACTCCTTTCCTATAACCTCCATCTAGTTTTGTGTCACATCAAGTCTTGGCAACAATATTCTTTCCAAACATATCTTTCGCAATAAATTTTTTATACTTGGTCCCACCTACCATGATGGGAGTCACTGAAATCACCTCTACAGGGTAATCCACTTCACTCTTGAAGAGGACCCACTTTTTAAGAAGACAGTCTAAACCAAACCTTCTAAGGAAACTCTCATCGAAAAAATGGTTATCACGACCAAGAAAACCCATAAAATGGGGAAGAAGGTAGAAAATCCCATCATACAATAGGAATTACAACCTTGTGCCATATGCTTCCATATGCGACATAGTAGGCCACCTTACCCATATCTGCCCAGAGCTGGATGAACTAAAACCACTCCTAAGCTCCGAAGGAAATATTGTAGAAACAAGTTCACGTAAAAAGGAAATAGCCACCACAAATCAAGGCAAGGCATTGCATACCAACCACGCATGCGCTATCTGTGGAAATTATAGGCATTACACCCATCATTTCCCAGAAATACCATGATATAGGGGTGCCTTACATGCCATTGAAAAATCATATCAAGAGGATCCCTCCATCTAGTCAAATGGAGAATAACCTCGAATCATATTATATCTTCAGGAGGCATGACAGTCACCTGAATGTCTTTTGTTCATCTTCCCTCCTCCTATCATATGATGTGCACTCTGCAATGAACGTGAATATTTCATAGATGACTGTGCAACCCTGGAGCTCATCCAAAGATGGTATCCAATGGAATCTGTTTACTACGTTGGCCTACGAGAAGCTCAATTTTCATGTCTGATATGTTCTGGCAATCATGAATTGGAGCAGTGCCATTAAATCCCTCGGTTTTTCTTAACGCTAACTAGTTTATGGATCACCATAGTTCACCTCTCCCTGGAAGACAACTGTGATAGAGAATCCATGCATAGCTCGACAATGAAGGAGGATGTGACAAGTAGGTCCATTCTCTTCCTGTTAGCAAAAAAGTGGCCGGTCGAGGAACACTTAGTCTCCCCCACCCACCCTCCACGAAGAAGACCAACCTGTGAGTTGTGTAACACATGAAACCATGTGGTCTCCGCATGTCGAGACATAGAAGCACTACATCACTGGTACCTGACCACGTCACCAAAAAAATAGGACGGGAATACATAAGAACATTGTTCTTGTATATTATTTCAAGGAAACCATCATGATCAGTGTTACACTTATATCCCTCGAGTGCGCCCTCTAATTGACAACATTCACTAATTAGAAACACACTACCAAGATATCACCAACCAAGAACTTAGAAAACTGAATGGAAGGAAGATTTCCCACAATAAGCCTACCCCATTTCCATAGCAACATGTTGGGCAAGTTAAAAGGCATGTAAAAATTGCATGACCCATGTCCAAGCTAGGCTACCATGCAGGCTATGCGACATAATCAACCACCAGGTCAATTACTTTAAAGAATTGAATCACCTCACGAACAACTTTCCTATGGTATACTACCTCCCTTAGAGACATCCCTCTAACCAAGACAAAATCACACACTCATATTGTAGGATTTGCTCTCATTTTCACCATACTAAGAAATGTGAACACCTCCCCAAGCTTCGAGCAGCAAGAGCAGTCTTAAGTCTACACTCCCCAAAAGAGCTAGACCTACCCAAACCAAAAACTCGGAAATGGCAGTAGAGGAATCTCTCCCCTATGCCTGATCATTTTCGAATGTCCACTTCAAGGACGAAGAGTAGTGTTGGTTCTCACACAATCTACTCAGTAGGCACAGTGGTACAATGCACCATTTTCACTTTCCATAACCACAAAACAACGGCATGTCCATTAATGTAAACATTCAAGCACCTCTCTAGCAGGCATAACCTCCAAATCCCAGAAAATGCTCAGCATAACGATGAACCTAGCCTTGCTCCCACACAAGCTACTATGATGGAAATTTACCCCCCACCAAACTTCGATGACACGATACATCATATATTATTCATATAATCATGTATTGAAACAATGACTCGGGTTGCCTTCTCATCAGTCATATGTGTCTAGTCATCTGCAACTACGAGAGTAGTTGTCCCAAAAACAGTGCAAACCCAATCCTTCTGAACCCTGTTGACCGCGTCTTGTTCCACTGCATCATAAATTCACCACAAATTCAATCATGAATTTTCATTACCATACTACCCCCAATCCAATGGAGATGTAGAAGTTGTAAACAAAGTACTCAAAACAATGTTACAATGCATGGTGAATAACCACAAAAGAAACTCAAACCACATGATTTTATCCACCCTGTGGGCACACCACACGGTAGTGAAAACATCAATGGGGTTCACACCCTTCCACTTGGTATAAGTATTTGAAGCTGTGATTCCCATCAAATGCGAGATCCAAAATTTAAACACCAAAATCTAACTCCTCGATGACACCCAACCTTTAAAGAAATGCTTAGTAAAACTAGAGTTCGTTGACGAAAGTCAACAACAGTCGCTCCAACACAATGAGGCCCATAAAAGCGGGTGAAAGAATCTTTTGATTGCAACATCACCCTTTCATCATTTACCGAGGGGGAGTTAGTCCTCCGCTATGATGTCGCGAAAGAAGCCCTAGGACAAAGAAAATTTGAAACCTTGTGGAAAGGACCCTATATCATAAAAAAATGTCTCTTAAAGGACGCATACATCTTGAAAGAGCTTGATGGAACATGCCTCAGAAACCCCGTAAATGGTCTTCAACTCAAGAAATTTTACCCATAAGGGCCAAGAGGGCTCAACCCTAGAGTTAACGTGCATATACCAAAACTTTATCTTTGATCACAAACTTGTCACAAAAAACATTTTGGTGTCACAAATGGATCTTCAATCCAACAATTACTTTGGATTTATTGATGGAGCATCACGATGGTCTAAAACATTATCAACAACCATCTGGGTAATCTACCACCTGACCGATCGCCATTTTTCACTAATGGAGTATGCATTGGATCAGCGACAAACAATCAAGCATAATATGACACAGAAGTCACTGACATGTGCAGAATTTAAGCACAAATCGTCAACTTCGCACCAAAATTTTGCACCTGTGCCTTGATTGTCGGTGCATTTAAGGCAAAAATTAACTAAGATTCCATAGAAACCCAGTTTTTATAGACACCTACCTAGTTACACTAAAAAAATTAAATGCAGGATGTTTTGGGGCCTACCTGAATCTAGTAGCATGAATCCTAGGTGCACAGGACAACCACAATCACAAGAAAAGCTCAACAACATCCTCTGACCTCTCAAACACTCAAATGTCACAAATGAGCTAAAATGAGACATACTGGCCTATATGTCGCCCTTTTCAGATTGCTTGAAGGACCATAAGGAGAGCTCAAGGGACCCAATTGAGGAACCGAAAGAAACACAATGATTAGAAGCTCATAAAAACCAAAGGAGGCTCCACAGAATCACACCTCAAAAAAGAAAAAATCAAGTTCCGACAAGTATTCCCTCTCTCATCCTCTGTTCATTCAACACATGTTTTCAATAATATTTGAATGAGAAAGATTATCTCACCTAGGGTATTTTATTGCAGCTATTGTACATCACAAAAAACCATCTATTACCCCATGCACCAAAGGTTCTATAGTAGGTATCATTCTACCCTCAGCATGATAGAGTCCTAGAGAAACTCTGTATATCTTGACATCATTTATCCACAAGAAATCAACCATAAGTTCCAAACAATTGACCATGTTTATCATCTCCCCACCTTGCACGTGATGAAATTCCTTATTGGTCAATAGAGTCTCCCCTCCATGGCGTATGTCACTCAAAGTAGAACATGCATTAGAAAAATACAATACCATGGCCATGCCACCTTAGTTCAGGAAGCACTTCATGTCCATTCATCCACCATGCATCAAGTCAAGTTTTACGGTATCGACATAAAACCCCTTTCTCGGACAAGCATTTTTTGTAAGAAAATCAAATACACAACACCGCGTCACAGATTTGGCCTACCATCCCTCCATCAGCATATCCCATCTGTGATATTTTCCATATGCTTCATTATCCCCACACCAAGACCAACCAATGGGGCCCCCACCCTCAGAAACAAAACCTTCCTCACATCCTTAGTGAGCGAGAATTTTCATGTTTTTTGGGCACCTGTCTCTATGTTTTGTACAATCCAATCCCATTTACTTATTCTTTTGGGAATTGTACAAATATTTCAAGCAAAGAATATCCCCCACTTATCCATCCATCTTTCTCCCATGGTAGTAGTTCCCAGTCACCCTTGGTCGGAGCATCACACATTTCACTCAAATCCACCACAAAATTCATAACCAACATATACCCACCCTGGACGTCCTATCGACTCTAAGGATTACTTCATTATAAATAGTTATTAATCCCATTAAACTGCATTTTTCATGCTTCGACCTTGGGCCATTGAACTCCTATCATCATTTTTCAGTGATCCCATGCCATCATGCCTCTGTTAAACCTATAAAATCAAAGACCCTAGTTCCTTGAATCAATAGCTCTCTCGTTCGATTGAGGCTTCCTTTTTGTTGACTTCAACACCGATTATCCAAAAAAGAAGCAATACTTGGGATGGCCCCTCACCACAATAGGGGCATCCTCGAGTGGCACTGTGGGAATCATCATTGCCCATAGATGTCATCGACCCTCCTAAAATTTGAATACAACACAAGCTTTCATGTAAAGATGATATCATACTTTACAACCATTGCACTTTCCCCAAATTCATCTAACACCCATGCCATTATAAGCATCTATTTCAATAATTTTTACACAAGAAGGTCCTAGTCATACACCCATGCATACAATGAGAATTTATATGGCATACCAATACTATGCATATGGGCACCACATTTAACTTTTTTTCAAAAAGAAAAATGCCCTTGAGGGCGTGAAAATTGTCGTCATCAACCAAATAAGTAGATAAATACAATATCAATGACACATACATAACCTTTATTTGTCAGATAGAGTTGTTTAACTAGCCAAAGCATTACAAGCATGGGACATGCCCACCTCGTAGAAAAATTGTATTTATTGTATCATAATATTTCTTGCAAGTTTATGATAGAACATGGTCACTCTTTTACCCACTCTAGGGGGTTTCCATCCTTGGGCTATACACGGGTCTCTCTCTCTCTCTCTCTCTCTCTCTCTCTCATCACAGGCTACACAAAGCAAAAACTATAATCTATTTTGGCTATAAAATTCTTCCTAGACCTCACACATTAGGGGGAGACTATTATCACTGGAAAATCGTACAAGAAAAATGAAATTATTAAATGTCAAGTAGAAGGATTTACATGACTGAGAAATGTTAGAGAATCTGAAAATTTTAAAAATCTCTAAGGTGAAGATGTGAAATGTCAAATTGTGCATGAGAGACATAGGCAAAATGTGCCTTGCGTGCATTTTTATTTGATAGGTGTGCTGGTTTGTACGAATTTCCCTCAAAAAGCTACACGGTCCGAGGAGTGGCGAAAGTCACCATCCGGGACCACTCGACACACTTCAGGAGAAGATCCTCCACTTGAGGCCACCTATGGAAAACCACCTAGAGCCACCTTGGGACCTCAATTGAGCACATAAAGGAATCAACCCTCTCTCTTTTGTCACCATCCACAAGTGTACCAAGAGAGGGAAGAAGGATTTGAATTTACCTATAAATTTTGACCATGAAAATAACAAAATGAGAACACATTGTTATGCTAGCCCAATTTTCGATGAGAAAACCAGCAGTGTGTAATCCAGACTAGCAATAGAGTTAGAGGATTCAGTTGTTGGCCACCCAAAAACTTCAATCCCTTAGGAGAAGAGAGAGGCATTGCAACATTACCTCAAGAGTAAACACCTCCTTTGACTAGGTCTTAGAACTCCACAGTTCTAAGGATCCTTTGGCAAGTGTGTAATGTTCTAACATTCTTACTAATAGCAGTCAATAAGAGGGGATTTTATTCCACCGTTTGTATTATTGTTTCGTTTGACTCATTGGAGCTTGTGTTTTTTATTTTTTTTTTAATTTTTTTTCTTCTTATTATATGAAACATAGTACATTCCATAATTTATTGTGTTTTATATGTATTAGCATGTGTTCACTAACCTGCTAACCATATTTTCTACCTATGACCATAGCTTATAGCTTTCAACCATTCCTACCAATCACTAGTGGTTTAGTACACATGTACACCAAAACCACCACCACACACATGTTGAAGAAAAATTTATTGAATTGAATGATATATTTTCATCTTTTGACCTTCTTACCTAATTGTCCTTCTTCAGCACGTCTGTCATATCTCTAAGGTGTTCAACGAGGTTGGAAATGAATCTCCTCAAAATATTTTTCTTACGATTGAATGAGTCGATCTATTTTTTGTTCCTTGGGAAGTCCAACTACTGAATTTCTTTCATTCTAGAGGTATCAATGGAGATTCCATATTTTGAGATGATGTGCCCAATTAGTTTTCCTTCCTCCATGGAAGATAAGATTTTCTTAGGATTCAATGAAATGTCGAATTTCCTACATTTTTGAAACACTATTCTCAAGTGATTTAGGTGCTCATCATATGAATTCAAGAATACAGTAACATAATCAAGGTAAACCACAAGAAATACATCCTTTTCATTCAATAAAGCGATGTCCATAGCATGTTGAAATGTATCCTCTACATTCTTTAGCCTAAATGGAATTTTGGCGTACATGAAAGTACCCCATGCCGTCGTAAATGTTGTTTTCTCTTCATCATCTTCATGCACTAATATTTGGTTTTATCCTAAGTATCTATCGAGGAGTGACATCCTTGAAGCTCCAACAACCCTCTACAAAATGTCGTCCATCTTCATTAGAGGATAATTGTCCTTCAAGGACACCTTGTTCATATTTCTAAAATCTATGCAAAGATGAATCTTCCATGTCTTCTTCCTTACTAGCACAAGGTTCGACATTGAATATAAAATTCAGATAGGAACTATCGTACCACATTTGTAAAGTCTATTTACCTATTTTTGGATAGATGGCAACAATTTTGATTTGATTCTCCTCAGCTTCTGGTAGAATGGATTTTCATTCGGCTTGATTGGGGCGGTGTGCTGGATGATTTTTTTATCGTATACTTTTATATATTAATAATCCCAACCGAATACGTCAGAAAAATCACTGAAAATATTTTTGTAATTACCTTTCAACTTAGGGGATAAATACCTCGATAACTTAACCATATTGTGGTTTTCAACTATGAAAATGTTTACATCTTCAACACCTACATCTGTGCGGATCATTGTCGGCCTTTTAGCGACATCATCATGATCAAACAACTCTTACAAAGGTACAAGAACTCGAGGAATGTTATTATCCTTTAGCTGTAGCACCTCAACTTTAGTAGCTTCAATTACCTGATCATCTGAATTATACACATCATTAATATCAGAATTAGCAAACGCCCCTTCCATCTACAGAAATTTGTTTATCTGTTAATCATCCCAAAATACTTGCAAATATCTCAAATTGTTAGGGATATTTGGGTGATGGATGACATTAATTTAAAACTTTTTTGTAGCATGAATAGGAATCTTAAAATTGCTAGTCGATGTGGCAAGTGAATCAGCCATAAAATTATGAATTCTAGGAATCATAAACAATGTATATTCTGGAAAAGTTTTAAGAATATCAAGAAAAACATTACGATAAGCTCTCATCCTAGGATGTTTGTTCTAATACTCCCCTTTTACCTGTTTTATCACCAACTAGAAGTCACCATATAATGTAATTCTCTTCACAGCTAGCCTTTTCAAAACTCAGAGACCTGTGATCAAGACCTCATATTCTGCCTCATTTTTTAAATAGGCAAAAGATAGATTATAAGAGCATAATATTACATTATGTGGGAACTTATATGGCTGATGTATAGAGCTACGGATCCAGATTCTGATACCAGCTCTGTCTTTTCCCAAAGCACCACCGAAATCAATGGTCCAAATACCCTACTCATCCTTGGGAAGCTGAAATTTAGTGGATTGATTTTTTTCTTCTTTTTGACCCGTCGTCTCAACCTATTTTTTTCCTTTCCCTAAATATACTAACCTTTTCTCTGAGTTTTTGTTTGCAAGATTTAAAAATTTTGATTTCTTTTTTCTACATTCAAGACTACCTGGACACTATTTGACAATTCTGAAATTTCTTGGCCTTCTATGATTTAACTCTCTAAATCATCAGTACTATGAGAATTATACAAAATAAAGGACTCTAAATCAGTATGTATAGAGTGAATTGGGCTATATTTTGTTTTATCTTTTCTAGTGATCATGTATTTCATTTTTACTTCTCGGTATAGCTTCCTAAGTTGACCAAATATTAGAATTGTAGCATATGAAAAATCAAGTTGTACAGTACCCTTTAATTTGGCTCCCCAAGACTATAAAAGCATCATGCCACACCTTGGAGGTATGTCAACAAATACAACATCCATAAACACATTTGGGAAGCAATTTGATCAAGAGAGACAACCAAGTCCTTGATAAGACCAAGACATCTCAGTCTACCCGAATCAAAAGAATAGAGATTATATGGTCAGGTTATGTGCAACCTCAACTTATCCACAATGGACTTTGGCATTAAATTGTGTGAGGCCTCATAATCCAACATGGCATTATGGAGAATATAATCATGAATCCTCTAACTGAGATAAAAGGGAGTGACTTGACTATCTTCAAGATTTCAATCTACAGTTTCGCCAAAAACAAGTTTGGGATGATCATCAATGACATTGACCATGTCTGACATCTGATCTAATTTTAAAATCTTGGCAACTGAAATTTATATTTATCATTCTTTACAAGATCAGTGAGGGGAATTGAAAATTTTAACTTAGAAATTTCAATACCTAGGCTAAACAAGCTAGATTGTTTCTCTACCCCCTTGGCAATGGTATCAGGCTTTTCAGGCTGCTCTTTTGTTGAATATTCCTTCTTTTGTCCTTGTTTGTCTCTCTTTGATGTACTTGTAGAAGGATCACTATTATTTCTTTGATTTGTGGTAGAATATTCATTCTCTTTATTTGGAATATCTTGGTAAGTTTGTTTGGGTTGGGTATCTTTTTGCTGAGTTGTCCTTTTTTGAGTAGAAGTAATAGGCACATCTGAGTTTCTCAAAATATAGTGTCTCTGCACTGAGCTGAGATCATTTGGGTACCCCCTTTGATATTCTTCATATTGGACCGCCAACCCATCATCATTTGCAAGTACATATTCTTGGTCATCCAGCACATATGTTTCCTCAGTATACACATCATCTTTTGTAAGGAAGGTAGGTCCATGATATTTTTCAAAGAAACTGTTCTCTTCAACAATGTCATATTCATATTCAAGTCCTTGGCCATTATTTTATTGTAATGGAGTGCAAACTCATTCTTGTGCTTGAGGATTTTGACCTCTTTGCTCTGTTTTCTTAATTATGAACTGAGGTTGCTGCTGTTGTCGTCGAAAATTGGGATTTCGGACTTGATTTTGTGACTGCCATTTAGAAATGGACATCCTGTCTACCATATTTTCCATAGTTCTAATCAAACTACCCAACTTTGCTTTAGATGAGGTTGATGGCTCTTCCTTAATTGTAACTCTGTTCTCAACTTTTATTTTTGAGTTGTTGATCGAAATATTGGCTTCAACGCTAAAACAATTTCTATGCATTTCCTGTAATGAGATGGGATTTCCTTCTCTAAGCTCATATGCCATATCAGGGTTAAAAGAATCTAGATAGTGAAACAAGGCTAAATTAGGTGGAGGTTTGATATTGGAAGGAATGTAATTATACACCTTATTGAAATGATTAGTATAGAATTGAACTGATTCAATAGGTTTTCTTTTCAATGGGTTATAATCAGCCAATATATGAAGAGGATTTTTCTTTTCCTCCCACTTAGCAAGGAAGATATGAGTTAACTACTCTGAATCTAGCATTGAAAGAGGTCCCATAGCTCAGAACCACTTTTTCACTTCTCCTGAGAAACTCTCAGCAATTATTCTCATCTTCGCATCATCATTATCTAACTCTTCTAAATCTGTGAAATATGTGATTTTATCAATATGTTACCTATCTATAGTCTCTGTAGTTTCATAAAAAAGAGGTAGCCTTTGTCCATAATTCTAAGGAAAATTAGTGAGTTGTCATGGAGGAGCTAAAGGAGAAAATATGGCCATAGTTGGTCCCAGAGGCAATATTTTAGTCACATTACGAGGTGCTGGTATGAGTGGTGGTTGTGTAATAGGAAGTGTGGATGATGCAGAAGCAACAATATGAGGAGATGTAGTAGCAGTGTGAATAGATGAAGCAAATAGTGAACTATCATACAAGAGCTCCTGGTGATATTGTATGAAAGCCTTCTCAGAGGTATATTGAAGATGGTTTGCTAGTTTTTGAAGTTAGTCAAATTTACGCCAAACCTTTCTACCAAAATCTGCTTCTCAATTGGATTCTACAGATGAGAAAATTGTTTCAAAATTTAAAGGATCAAATACAATTTCAGACAGAGATGTTTCAGATAACTTTAATGGATAAAATACAATTTCATACAAAGATGTTTCAGATTTGGATTTAAACAATGACAACTCGAATTTAAGATAAAATGCAATATCTTCAAGTGAAACCAATTGAGAAGGTAGAGATGTATCCCTTACCATAGTAGATTAGCTTCGATTGAATCTCACAAGGATGAGGTCTTTGTTTTCTTATGAGTCTTTCTAGATATTCAACAGGAGATTGTGGATGTGGATGTGGATTTGATCATGTATACCTTTTAGGAGACAGTGTTGACTTGTTTCTAAATTTAACGTGTGTATAGCACTATCGAGTATTGTAAGCACTAATCTACTAGATATAGGTGGTGAAGTATTGTTTTAAATAACCTTTCCACGATGCGTTATGTTGTGTATGCACCTGGATGTTTTTGTACTTGTATAGCAACATGCTGTCACCAAAGTATAGAATTAGAATGGGAAAAAGGAAATTTACGAACGACATTTTTTTAAATTTACCCCTTTTCCGGTGCTATCAAGTAGTATATGTGCCTATGCATTATTTATTTCGTGTGTTGTTTTTTGTTTTTATTTAAAAAAAAAATATGTCACGATGCACCATGTTATATTAGGCACTGAAGTTTATATTTATATTAAATAACTAATGTGTTTTTATAATATATATGCATTATTAAAAAAAATAATTTCTAAAGCATTCTCCAACCCACCTCTGCTAGTCACCTCTGCTACAAAAAGAATTTTGGGTGATTTTTATAGGGGCTTCCACAAATATCTATGCTAGATGGTTGTTTCCTTGTAGTAACATTCAACATGAGCTAGATCCAATATGTGGGTTACATCATTGATGACCAAGGCATGCATATGGACTCGGATAAGATCCAATTCATTGAAGAATGGCCAACCCCAGACCACACTAAAAGAGCTTCACCAGTTTATATTCCTTCCTAATATTTATTAGAGGTTTGTGGTGGGATTCTCTCATATCAATTGGCCTTTGATTCAACTTACCAATGGTGGATTGAGAGTAAATTTTTTCTGGTCTGAGCCCCAACAAAAGTCATTTATTGAATTTAAGCATGAAACAATAATTTAAAATTGATACATATGTCTTTGACTATGTTATAGGAGTAGTTCTCATCCAACAACGACATCTACTGGCCTATCATTGTGAGACACTTTCTGACACAATTCAAAAATACACAACCTATGATAAGGAGATGGATTCTATCATGAAAGATCTTTAGCAATGGAAACATTACATTCTAGCAAAGGAGGAGGTCATCCATATAGATCACTAACCCATACAGTTTAAATATACCCAAGGGAAGTTATAGAAGGAGCACCATCAGAAACGGTTCACATATCTAAAACAATTCGAGTTGAATAATAAATACAACAAGGCTATCACCAATCATGTTGCAGATTGCCTCAGTCTTCTCCTGGATGAACCATTGACTATTGTTCTAAAATCTCGTGGTCATGAGACCTCTCGATGGCCAAAAATATATAAAACTGATCTCGAGTTCACCACCACATATCAGATCCTAGTGGATGGCAGGCAAGTGCTAGAATTCCACCTTTCGGATGCATTATTATGCTACTTGGGCCACCTTTAGGTTCCTTCAAGCGAATGTTTAAAGTTGATTAGGGAGGAAAACTATAGTCATGTTGCAAGACACTTTGGTGTGGAGAAAATTTTTCTCATACTTGGAAGTATTTTTATTGGCCAAATCTCTGATAGGATGTTGGAAAATACATCTTATCCTGTATTGCATGTGTCATCACCAAGCCAACCATTAAGAAACAAGGCTTGCATACTCCTCTACCTACTCCTATCTAACCCTAGGAATCGATCTCCATGGACTATATGTCTCCCCTCCCTTATACCGAGCATGGAAATAATTGCGTATTTTTTGTTGTTGATATATATTCTCTGATGGCCATATTGGTTGCTTGCAAGAATAGTATCATAAATGAGACCACTGCCAAAATCTTCTTTAAATGAGTGTGGGTAAATTTTTGGATCTTGAAAAACATTATATCAACTCAGGATAATAGTTTCCTAGGCACGTTTTCGTTTAGCTTTGTTCATTGCTGGATAGCAAGCTCTCCAATTTGACTGTGTTCCACCCCCACACTGATGGCTAGATAGAGGTCATCAACAAGATAATTGTGCACATACTATGCATGTAAAAATCTAACCATCAAAGGATATAGGATGAGGGTATACCCTATGCAAAAGAAAACAATAACGAAGCTCTCCGTAGCTCAATTTTCCACATATCCTTTGAAGTGGGCCTAGGATTTCAACCATTATGTCCCCTCGATGTTGCACTGTATTTTGCAAATACAGATAAATAATTTTCATATGTTTAGTCTGAAATTGATAAAGTTGTGACCAAATTTATTAAGTTCATTTGTCACATCCACTATTAGGCTCACAAAATTTTGGAGAAATCCAATGCCAAATACAAAAAAAGACATCATTAGCATGAGGTGCTCCATAATTTTCAGGTGGGTGAAAAAGTTTGGTTGCATTTGCAGAAAGAGTTCCTCGCTAGATCCTATCATAAGATTAAACCACTATGATATAGTCCTCACAACATCACCAAGGTTGTGGGAGAAAATGCTTATGAGCTTAGTATTACCCAATTATTTGGCTTGCAACCCATATTCAATGTCGACTGCCTTCAGCTATACTTTCCACCATTTTTGTACACATCATAAATTGATGAGCAGTTGACACCAACAAAGATCAACTTGTAATGCATTTAAAAGGCCAAAACTAATTAGATAAGAAACAAAAAAATTAATAACACTCATAAGAAAATTATTCAACTATATCAACTTGTCAAAGCTAACCATCTCCTCCACCAGGGCAAGTGGCTCACGAGGAATCAATTTCAGCAAAAATTTCCCCATCTCATGGAAGGACTGATCTTGGTGGATATTGGTGGCCATTCACCTCTTCCACTTGGACCCCAAACACTTCTTTTTTCATTTTCCTTAATTATAGAAAAAATTACTATTTTTGGGAATTTTTTTGGGTATTGAACTTCCGGAGCCATTTTGAGGTTGTAAATGACATTTTTCTCGAAAAAAGGAAAACCCATAATTTGTAGTATCATAATACAATTGAAATTTCTATTCCTTTAATAGATATTTCTAATAATTTATTGTACACATCAAATATAGATCATATTCCAAACTTACGACCCTGAGAAGTTGGTGTAGTAACTAACCCCAACAGAGCCCATGAAAATTCGGTGCTTCACCTCCTAGGGTTAGGTTTTTTTTTGGGGGTTTCCCTTGTTTGTAAATAATAAAAATTTCTTCTAGCCTAATTTTAACATTGTTTAGAGGAATATATCCACCACATACCTTCTCAAAGATAAGCTACCATCAACATAACTAGTTTATTTCCATTCCACACGTAAATAATTTTCAGTATTTTGTTATTAATGAATTCAAGTTAATTTTTTGTAGTAGCTATGTATTTATGTTTAAATATGTTTTTCATCTCATTCCTACATGAATATGTATTAGGAAAAATAAAAATTTATGTTTCTCAATTGCTTTATATGATACATACATAAAAAGAATAATAATAATATATAATATATACAAAGTTCACATTAAAATATTTTACAAAACATGTTCATTGACACATTTTATCTATGGAATACATTATCGAGATTAAAATGGTTTTTTTTTATTAATAGACATTTAAGTATATATCAATATTACTTAACATTGCATATTAAAATATTTTTTGATGAGCCAAATAGATCTCACAAGAAATTGTTTAAATCCCATGTTGAATATGACTGAGATTGAGCCAAATATTTTTACCACATTGCATTGCAATATCGACAGAAAACTGACTAACCATTGTGAGGTTGAGATTATTGATGACCATAGTAAGGTTGAGATTATTGATGTTTGATAATATTTTTAATTAAAACGAACTAAACATGGATATTCATTTTTATTTTCTATTATAGTGGACATTACTTTTCCATTTAGAAAATATTATAATTTATTTTAAGAAGGACATGTGTGAAGTCCATGTTGAGAACATATAGAATCATGCATCTTCCTCTTAACAGTATGTAGGCACAATTATTTTTATACTATTCTAATAATATTTATTAAATTAATTAATTTTAATAATAATAAGATAAATTAAAGTCATAATCAAACAAAACACTGAATTCATATGTTATAATATTGTTATTTTTATGAAATTGTTAAAACATAATAATACTAGCACAGTGGCATTAGTAGATGTGGTTGATATATGTATATGTGAATCATTTCCATACACAAATTGTTTTACAAGAGGTGGAAAATGCATATGATCTATATATAGCTGGAAATAATTAATATTATTTTAATATTAATGGAGAAATGGTTACCTGTTGTAACATAGCTCCTTAAGTTAGGATTAGTTCCTAGGATATAGGAGTTTGTTTACAACTTCCTACTTCTTTGTGATTGTATTTATAGCCGTATCATTTCATTAATGAATGTATAATGTACTCTCCATTTGTGTGCAATCTCTAGGTGCAGTACTCACATGTGAGCTGCAGTTTCTATCCAATCCAGTTTTTATCTTAGTGTTAGAGCTCAGACCGGATGAGCCTGATTTTTTTTTTTGAGAGCCTTAGTGGCTATAGAGCCTTCATGGCTATACTGTACACAGGAGCTTCATTGCTCATAGGAACATGAGGTCTGCAGCAAACACCTGACTCACAGGTCTCGCATGATTTTTTAAAATATTTGAGCATAGGAGGGTTGGTGCATTCTTTCTGCTGATAGTCACACCGAAAAGCACAATTAGCGTGACTGTTAGGGCCATACTTGTGCCAATCTGGGCACGTACACGAATTTTAATTTAGTGCCGATATTTTCCTTAGAAAAGTGCCAATCTCTCTCTTTGTAAGTTCTGCACATGGGATTCGCCCATCTGTGGTGGATCTGAGTCGCACACGTTATTGCTGGTTCTGCACATTGGATTTTCCCGGTGGTGGTAGATTTGAGTCACAGACACATTTGTTGGCAGTTATGCACATGGGATTTTCCCGGTGGTGGTAGATTTGAGTCGCAGACACATTGGTTGGTGGTTCTGCATATGGGATTTTCCCAGTGGTGGTAGATCTCAGTCGTAAACATATTTTTTGGTGGTTCTGCAAAGGGGATTTTCACGTTGGTGGTAAATTCAAGTCGCAGAGACAATAATCATTAGATCAGTGGAGGAGCTAAGTTACAGTAATAAGATCGGGCCAGATTGGAGGCAGATCTGTGATTAGGATCTAACATGTATTCAATTTATGTTACTATAGCTTGCAATTATTCAACTGGTTAGAATCATCAGAGGGTCTGGAATCAGATCAATCTAGTATGAATAATACCATAGAAACATATCTCAACGAGTCTAGCAAACTTGATGGGTACAATTTCACCAAATGGAAATTCAAGCTACAGACATTTCTTGAGGGAGCAAATGCATGGTCGATTATCACAGGTGATGAGAAGAAACCAAATATTGTAACAGGAACAACCGCCCTTATAAAAGACTGGGATAAAAGGGAGAACAAAAAAAAAGTCATACTAAAGATGTCCATCAAGGATCATATTATCCCACACATTAGAGATGGTAAATCGTCCACTGAGATCTGGACAACGCTCAAGAATATATACTAGAAACAAAATACAAATCACCTCTTTTCACTTAAAGGAAATTTTTTTGCGATGAGGTTGGAGGAAAATGAATTTGCTACCGGATTCATTGCAAGGGTTAAAGACCTGAAGGAAATATTGGGAGACATTGGAGAAAAGGTGTCCGATTTTGATCTAGTCACAATTACATTGAATTGAATGAAGGATGAATATCAAATGTTGATCACAGGATTGGCAGCAAGGGATAAAGCCCTTGCATTTGAAGAATTGACAAGAATTTTTCTACAAGAAGAAGACTGGTGGCAGAATTTAAGACCGCAGAATGACGATCTTGCTCTAGTGGCGAAGAGGCGACATTTGATAGAGAAGTAGCCATAGCAGCAACATCAGCCACAGAAAAAACAATAGCAACAAAGAGGAGGTAGCATGTTTCAAAAAATACCATTTAGAGATATGTCTGCAAACAAATTTTCAAGCAAGAAATGTTTTTACTGTGGGAAAGTTGGCCACCAAATTAGGTTCTATTTTAAGAGGCAGACAGAAGAATCAAGTAATAATCAGAGTAGGCACAAAGGATATTTTGTTAATGAAGATGAAGACTATAGTCATGAAACTCGACTATTTGTAGCTGATTGTGTGCTTTCAGCTTCTAAGGAAGATGAGGAAGAAATATGGTATGTTGATTCTGGCGCATCCTCACATATGACAGGTAAGAAAGAATGGTTTGAATTCTTTGAAGAAACTTCATGTGGATCTAAAAAATTTCTAGGAGACGGTAGAGGATATGAGATAAAAGGGTATGGTGATATTCTAGTAATATTGCCTAATGGTGACATTAGACATCTTAAGAATGTATTGTATGTACCTGGGATTAGGAAAAACTTGATCTATGTATCTATGATAACAGATCAGGATCTACTAGTTGAATTATTCAAGTCATGCTGCGTCATAAGGGATATCAAGATGGAAACAATTGCATCAGGAGTGCATGTGGGGATCCTATATAGATTAAATGTCAAAATCATTCCACAACAAGCCATGGTCACAACAGGATTTATAGCCGAAAACCTCTAGCACCAGAGATTCATTCACCTTAATTTACAAGAACTCATGTTACTTCAGAGAAAAGGTATGGTCGATGGACTCCCTGTTTTTCATAGTGTTCAGTTGGATTGTGATGGATGTGCATTAGGGAAAATGCATAGAGAGGAATTTTCTTTGCATATTAATATAAAGAGAAGAGATATTCTAGAGTTGGTGCATACAGACATATGTTGACCTATGCAGACCAGGTCGCTAGGTGGTGCATATTATTTTCTTCTATTTACTGATGATTGCACTAGATTCTCCTAGATATATTTTTTAAGTAAAAAGAGTCAAACCTTTAAGTATTTTAAAGAATTTAAAACTTTGGTAGAGAAGCAGACAAAAAAATGTATAAAAATTCTCTGCTCAGATCAAGGGGGAGAATACAAGTTGTGTGAGTTCATGAATTTTAGCAGAAATCATGGGATTGTTCAATAGTTTACAGTGCCTCATACAACACAGCAAAATGGAGTGGCAGAATGAAAGAATGAAACTCTTGTGGAGTGTGCAAGGAATATGATTCAAGGTAAGGGTCTATCAAATGGTTTTTGGGTGTAAGGCATCAATGCTGCTATTTATTTAAAAAATAAGAGTCCTACTAAATGTCTTGGATTCAAAACTCCCTTTGAAGCATTATATGGATTCAAACCAGCAATGAGTCATTTAAGAGTATTTGGGTCAAAAGCCTTTGCCCATATACCCAAGGTGGATAGAAAGAAGTTAGATCCTAAAGCCATGAAATTTATCTTTGTAGGATATGGCACTGAGTTTAAAGCATACAAGTTATTTAATCCCGTGACTCATAAAATATTTGCAAGTTGAGATGTGACATTTCATGAACAGGTTGAGGAAGAAAAGGATGACAGTAATAATGAATGGCACATTCCAATATTGTTAGAAGAAAACTACAGGGATAATCAGCAGCAGGAGTAGGAAGAAGAAGAAACATGTGATGTAGTCAATAAGGAAAGCCCGTACAAGTTTGAAGCAGACATATTTGAGATAAGTCCCCTACCAAGGAGATCAGGTAGGCAGACACAATTACCAGCCAGATTGAAAGACTATGTTTTAATTACAAGTATTTTAAACATTGTAAAACCCACAAAATATAAAGAAACAAGTCAATCTGATGAATGGAGGGCTACAATGAACGAAGAAATTGAATCAATTATTGAAAACAATACTTGGGATCTAGTTGAACTGCCTGAAGGAAAAACATCCATAGGTTGTAAGTGGTTGTACAAACCCAAAGTGAATGCAGATGGGAGTATAGAAAATTTTAAAGCTAGACTGGTAGCAAAGGGTTATTCACAACAAGAGGGAATACATTTTGATGAAACCTTTGCCCCTGTAGCGAAATTAAATACCATTAGAATGCTAATTTCTTTAGCAACAAAATATAAGTGGAAGCTACACCAATGAGATGTTAAGTCTGCATTTTTGAATGGTGAATTGAAAGAAGAGATTTGTTTAGTTCAGCCTGAAGGGTTTGTTAAAAAGGGGCAGGAACATCTAGTTTGTAGATTGGACAAGGCATTATGTGGTTTAAAACAAGCACTCAGGTCGTGGTATGAGAAGATCGATTCATTCTTCTTACATCATGGCTTTCATAGAAGCATGAATGATCCAAATATGTATACCAAGTATAATAAACAGAGGCAAATTATTTTGATTTCTTTGTATGTGGATGATATCATTATAGCAGGTAATGCAGATACTCTGATCAAATAAATCAAATGATAGATGTCACAAGTATTTAAAATGAAAGATCTTGGAAGTCTCCATTATTGCTTGGGTCTGGAAGTATGGAGACATTTTGGAAAAACTTTTCTCACTCAAGGGAAGTATGCTAGAAGTTTGCTAGAAAAATTCGGGATGGAGCAGTGTAAGTTAGCAGCAACACCATTATAGCTAAATCTAAAGTTGTGCAGTGACGATGGCACTAAGGAGGTGGATGCCACTATGTATAGAAAACTAGTTGGGAGTCTAATATATCTTACTACAACTAGAGTAGACTTGGCATACTCTATTAGTGTGTTGATCCAGTTCATGTCTAAACCTCTTGAAAGTCATTGGGTTGTAGCAAAGAGTTTGTTGAGGTACCTTTGTGGTACTAGTGATTATGGTATTTCATACACTAACACATTTGATGTTACTATAGCAGGTTTTTCAAATTTCGATTGGGAAGGAAACCTGGATGATCGAAGATCCATCACAGGTTATGCATTCAGTATTGGATCCGAGGTCATAACACGGAGCAGCACAAAGAAAAGTATTGTAGCTTTATCTTCAGCTAAAGCTAAGTACCAAGCATTGTGTGCAGCCACATGTGAAGCTATCTGGCTGAAAAGACTTCTCAATGATGCAGGAGAAGAACAGAAAGAAGAAACTCATTAAAAGTGACAACCAGAGTACCGTCAAGCTAGCATACAATCCAGTATTTCACAAAAACACCAAACACATCAATACTCAGTTCCATTTTATTCGAGAAAAACTTCAGTCAAAGGAAATATTTGTTGAATATTGTAAATCTTGTGACAACATGGAAAAAATTTTTACTAAGCCTCTTGGGAGAATAAATTTTGAATTGTTTAAAGGGATGTTAGGAATTCAGGGTAACCCCTTCTCCATTAAGGGGGAGAGTTGGAAATAATTAATATTATTTGTATATTAATGGAGAAATGGTTACTTGTTGTAACTTACCTCCTTAAGTTAGTATTAGTTCCTAGGATATAGGAGTTTGTTTACAACTTCCTACTTCTTTGTGATTGTATTTATAGCTGTATCATTTCATTAATGAATGTAGAGTGTACTCTCCATTTGTGTGCGGTCTCGAGGTACAGTCGTCACCTGTGAGCTACAGTTTCTATCCAATCCATTTTTTATCTCATATATCAACCATATTTACAAATTTGGTTGACCATTGATGTTTGTGGAGCGGATTTTTTAACCGTGGTTGAAGAGGGTTGATGGTGTTGACCATGTTCAACCATTAACGTAACAATGTATTATTGCTACATCCATCTAACAATGTTATGTTATTGTAGGTCATTGCTATACTATTACATTAATTTTACATTAATATTGACCATGGTTAACAATGGTTGATGTTACATTAATGTTAATGTTACAAACATGGTTGCATTAATGGTTGAAGGGGGTTGATGGGGTACGATTGATAATGGTTAACATGTTTGAAGAGCGATTAAGACAAAATATTATGGCTGATCTTGGTTTACTGTTGACCATTGTTACAATAATGTTACATCAACCATATGGTTGATATATCATTAATGTTAAGACTAGTGTTAGAAAAATGGTTAAAGTGGGTTGAGTGGGTTGACTATGTTTAAATAGGACAACCATGGTTGAAGAGTGTCAACCATCATTAGTCAAAGATAAAAGTAGTTAACCATAATTGATAATAATTACCCCTAATTAACTAGAGATTGAAATGAAAAATTATAATTTATCAATATAAAACATTTATTACTTTTAAAAATATAAATTTTTACAAGTTATTATTATAATTTAGAGTGGGCCTAATGGTTAAGAGCATGTGTTTTCTCCTATAAAAGGTCACAGATTCAAAACAAGAAAAGATAAAATATGTATGTCTTAATAAACTTAACAGTCAAATCACTGAATAATCCTTTATTTCACAAAAAAAAAACTCATACACCAATTTAATGTCAATTTAACTTAAAAACCAAACTACTTACTAAACATTTCTAATTTAATTATTATCTTCTTTTTAAAATAATCTTTATCATTATTAGACAACCTAAATCAAAGCACTTAGCACTCCATTTTTAACAAAGTCAGATTTCTCTGTCATATTCATGACATTATCAATTCATTATCGAAAATGGCTCTCTGTGATATTCATGACATCATCAATTCATTGTCGAAAATAACCAAACCAAAAAAAAATCAATTGAAACCTTTTTTTCGAAAGTTCACAGTGCTGTTAAACATTCAAAAACTTCATAAACAATTATTTCCTAGCTTTTCATTATGTCTGCAGAAATCCAAAGAAGTATTTCTTACTTTCTCACTATATCTTATGTCTGCAGAAATCCAAAGACGTATTTCTTACTTTGTCGCTATATCTTATGTCTGCAGAAATCCTTGCTAGTGCAGCAAATCCAATTAATCATATTAAAAAATATTAGAAATACATGTAAGTAGTATTTTTCATAAATACATTTTAAAAGAGGGTGTATATTCTGTAATCAGAGTAGTGAAATCAAAAAATATTTCATTTTAGAATGTGATAAGTTGAAAAAAAAAAAAAAAAAAATTATGAAAATATGTTAGCATATGTTTCTTGATAGTATCTTTTCAAAAATCATATAATTGAAAGATTGAACCAACTCATTATCAATTTAAATAAAAAAAATCTAAAAATATAAAAAAGAAAAAACTAAAAACCTACAATTACATAGAGTATTTTAATCGGCTAAAACTTAAAATTTAATTAATTAATTCATTCATAACTAATCACTCTATAAAACTAAGCATCATCCCCCGAGACACGCATAGGTTTTGAAGCAAAATCAAAGCAAATCTTTGCACCTGCCGATATTGCTCAGTGTGGCGGCTAAAAAGAGCGACTCGTGACATTGCTGTGAAGGGCGCAGTTTGGTGAGAGATTTGTCTTTTCTTGTTTATAAAATAATATAAAACCCTGTGCTACTGACTTAGTCGGAAAAAAAGCCAATATTGTGGCAAACAATATGACACTTTAAATGATCAAATAACGAGAGGTAATACATGCGACTGCTACTGTCACGAATGTCGGCAAACAAGTCTGTGATTTGACAGCAAGGTCGGCAATTGAGTATGTGATTCGTCAGCAAAGTCTGTAAAGCAGGTGAAAGTGTGGATGGGTTTCTGTGTAAAGTATTTAATGTACTATATGTTCGTATTATATTCTCCTGTTTAGAATATAGGTCTAAACATATAAAACAATATATACTCTCTTGCAGAGTACATATTATTATAGGAGTCCGTAAAACAGTAAGCAAACTGAGCATGTATTTTTATCAATAAAATTGACAAATGTAAATATGTAGATATATCTTAAGACTGACCAATATAAATATTTAGATATATTTTTATCAGTAAGATTGACAATTATAAGTAGGTGAAATTATGTATGTTTGTGTAAAATATCGAGGTCATTATAATTTGGCAATATCTAGTCTTGTTTTATTTTATTTAAAGGTAATTTAAATTAGATGAGTTTGGATTTATCTTAATTTTGGATTTACTAAGGTCTGACAAGGATCAATTTTTTTTTCAGTCTAAAAGAAGTTTTCATCTCAAGAGATTTAATCTATTTTGGTGTTTGGTAAATTTAGAGTTAAAATATATTTAGGCTGGTTTAATTTCCCTTTAAATAGGTTATATTCCACAATGAATATTAGGGGTTCTCAATAGCATGTTTCAATACCATGAGCTTTTTTTATTTTTAATATTGTTTTATTTTTATAGGGTGATTTTATTTTTTCATTTTTATTTTCTTTTGACTAAGTAGAAACATTTATATTGCATTACAATTATGGTGTAGTCTAATTTATAGAGGAAATGGTTTTTTTCACGACATTATTTTAATCAAAATCTGACATAGATTTAAAAAAAAATGAGTTTAAATTATTCAATTTACATAATTTGAGCTTGCAAAGCATTTCTATAAAGAAAAAAATTGTAGCTACTAAGATTACATCCTCTATATCCCATAAACGGATTCAACCTCTTCAAAACCTCTTCAATAATCCCTTCAATACATGGAATAAACTAACTTAACCATAGAATTTTATCAAATATTTTCTCCATTTAAAATTAACCCTTATAAAACGATCAGAATATAAAACAATTTTCAATTACTTAATATAATCTATAGACATTCTATTTATTATTATTATAAACCATATATATAATTTGGAATAATTTATTATACCTCAACATTGACATATTTTATTTATGGATTTCATTGTCCACATTAAAGTTTTTTTCCTATTAATATATTTTAAAATACAATTTAATATTATTTAGTTTTATATATTGAAATATTTAATATATGATGTATATTGAATTTTTTAATTATTATTACTATTTTTAAGTGGCACATATTAATTTTATATTAAGAATTGAATTAAAGGAATTTAATTCTTTGAAATATTTTGTTGTGTTTTATAAATATACATATATATTTATTTTTTTCTAAAATTGATATTAAAATAAATGAGTTAGAACGCACATTAATATAGTTTATTTACATAACCAATTCAAATATAAAAATATAAATAATATTAAATTTATTTGTTTTAACTTCAAAATAATTTTAAAAGTTGATATAAAATTATCATATTTCATTTGGACATGGGAAGATTTTTCTTTATTACTAGTGAGAATGAAATATTTTGACCATATATTTTTTTTAATGGATTGTAATATAAAAAACCAATAAAACAAGTACAGTTAGGGTGAGGGTACAATTTATAACATTTTTTTAAGACTAACCAAATATGTATACTTTTTTTATTTTAATTATAGCTGAGATAATTTCTTTTATTTTATAGAATATTTTGTTTCTATTTTAAAAGGGATCATTATCAACTACATATTGAGTACTAAGATAATTAACATCCCCTTATTCTCAATTGTAAAATGAGCCTCTTAGGTCAATAATATATATTCCAATATATATAATAATAAATATTATTTTATAAAATATATAATATTTAAGTGGTAGAAATAAAAAAATCCATCAATTTCATGCTATTTTCTCTTTTCAAAGTTATGACTTTTGTATTTTTTATATTAATTGGAAAAAACGGTTTATAATAAAATCCTATACAACAAAGCACATAATACAATTTTTTATATACATAACATGATAATGATAACTATAAAATGAGATAGATTTCAGATAAAACATTAAAAATTTATATATATATATATATATATATATATATATATATATAACCAACTAGTGAGAAGATCCATATATATTCCTAGGATATAGATAACTCTATAAATTTTAAGAGTAACTATGAGCCTTCAGCTTTGTCCTTACATTTCCATTGGGCCTCTGCTATATTTTTTATTAGATGTTATGATAAACTATTTATGCAAAATATGAAAGTGATGGCTTCATAGTTAACTGCACTGTACTTGAGGGGAGTTTAATCTTAGTATTTGGTGTGAGAGAATACTCAGTATATTGGTAAGTTCGTTCAATATTTATAATTTTTTTGGGAAAGTGTTTAGCATAGCACTGCAATTAACATGTACGAGGTCCTTATGGAAATGCATAACTTTAAGCAGCTTTTAGATTTCCCCATTGTCAAATTTTCATTCTAGATTTTCTCAACGTTATGACTGACATGGAGTTTTACAACGAGCATCTACTTGGAATTTTGAAACGAGCGCAACCATGGGGTTTTTTGCAACATGAAAGTATTCACGTGGACGACAAAGGAAACCAGGACATCGACGCCCTGGACACCGATAAAAAGGAAGAAGCCATGCTGTATTGTTGTTCTCCATGTGACAAATATGTTTTCGTGGAAACCCACGAAGAAAAATCTGAGATGGTTGAAATCGAGTGCCGACATGAATTTGTGGAGGCTATGGTTGATGCTAAGAGAGCTCGGCATGAATGGTTGGGTAACAATGTCAGACCGAAGCGCCTGAGACATGCTCAGGTTGGGTAACAATGTCAGACCGAAGCGCCTGAGACATGCTCAGGTTGAAAGGGAGGCACGCACTCAGCTTCAACAATCTTCCTTTAAAGTGTTTGAGGAATTTTCTGTTCATAATCGTCAAGACTAGTGTGTGGGTCTAGATCCTCATGTCCCTGAAGATATTTAGTGTTTGAATTTTTTTCAGAAGGAAAAAAATGCTGCTTTACAGTACATGATATACATGATGATACAGTGCTTGACAGCACAGTTCAAATAGAGTAGATTATAAAGCATAGATGATGTTTATCTATTACAACATATTAAACCCCATGTACTCCAGCAGAGAGTAACTGAGACAAAAAAAGATTATCATGTGTCAATAAATTATATCAAAAGATTGGCACCATAAGTCTAACAAATCATCATCATAATGCCACTACTTAATCTAAGATCCAGAGCAAAACTGTAACTATACATCAGCATCTATACATCAGCCTGAAATATGCTGAGAAGAGATTTTTTCTCATATATTTACATGTAGGAAATATGCTAGTATATGACATTCCAAATCAAATTTTGTTGTCCGTTGTAAACTATATGTACACAATGTAATTTTTTTTGGTTATTAATAGAAAATTATGTATGAACTTAAAAGAAAGAGATGTTTCCATTATTCATAGTAGAAATATCTACACAATAGATTTTTGAAGAAACTAAAACCAAGCCTTCCTTCCTCCACATAAAATTAGTCACACCAATAACAAAAAGGTTTTTTATATCTAAATTACAATGCCCAATAACATGAGCACCTAGCCTCCACTAGTGATTCACCTCATGAATTAGCAATAACACTAGTTAATTAGTAAATGTCACATTACAACTTTATTAGTTCATATATATATATATAGAAACTTTGAGGTTTATATATATATAAACTTTGTACCTCAATTAGGATGTTTGTCTTCACATAAAAAGGCCATTTTGCAAAGCACTAAATTCACCTTTACGCCATTGAGTAGTAAATTATAAAAAAAAATTGAAAAATAAATGAATATTTACGCTACATCATTTTTTAAATATTAAATTAAAATGATAATTTACAATCAATTTTTAAGGAAAAAAAAGCCTCATAGATATCCGAAAAGATGGTGTAGATTATCCTCAATTCCAATCGTGATATCTTTCCATAAATTCCCTCACATAAATTTTAATTTAAATATAATAAAATTTAATTTAAAAAAGAAATACAAAATATATTAAATTTAATATACATTACGATTAAAGCTGGTGTAGATTATCCTCAATTCCAATGGTGATATCCAGATGTTGCAAAGGAAACGTCGTTAGATTCTTAAAGAGATCCAATAGTTGCTAAGCAAGATATTTCTTAAAGAGGTCCAATAGTTGCTAAGCAAGATATTTGTAGTGATTTTGGTCCATTTTAGTAAAGGAAGGAAAAAAGATTGTGCCATGTCCCAATTTGTATTTGATTAAAAGCAAAGTCATAGAAAAAAGCATGTTCAATCTGCAATAATTTGCTCTCCAAATGCAAGATACATAAAACAATTCTTTTAAACAACTATTGACAACTGAATCACTCGGTAAACTAGGATTTAGAAGCACTATAACCATGTCGATGACACGAAACAATGCTATGTAGAATTAATAGAAATGTGTTGCTAAGTACAAAACTATATGTCAAATAACTGATCTATGAAGACTGTGATAACCATAAACGTGACACAACTATTTCAAATGAACTAATTTTCCAATTAAAATCATTATTTAAAAATAAGCATTGCACAAACGAACATAGTCGAAAAAGAGCATAAACAACTATCGAATGCGATCATATAGAGAACACCACATAATTCTAGACACGTGATATTATTAACAGCTGGAAATCTAAATTTCATTTTAGTCTAAAATCTATACTATTAGCTCTAACCATATTTAACAACAGAAGCAAATTGCATCATATAATACATGTGAGGACAATGCCTAAAGCACAAATAAAATACAACTTAAAATCTCAAAAAATTCGCAAGAAAGAGAAGCAGGGTTACTTCCCCTTAATCCTCCTCCTCTTTCCTAGCTTCTTGAGATGAGGTCCCACGAGACCACCATTAGAAAATGGCTACTAGATGTAGCATCTGAGAGAGCCAAAAAGATAAATTCAAATAAATAGCAACCTACTTCAAAAGTTCTCAATGTTGAATAACTTGAGACGAAGTTGCTATCAAAATGAAAGATTCCCCAAAAAAGGAACAATGATACTTATTCCATCATTCCTCAATGAATCATACACCCATATTTGGCCACTCCTTTCATCCATTCTAAGGGTTGGCAATGCTTGAAATTTTATCCATGTGCTTAACAAAGTCATACAAGTAAAACATAGCATATTTTTCTTGCCTTTGTTGAAAAGACAATTTTTTGCTCTGAAAACATTGATCTGTATTTTCTCCCTAGGATTACAGATCTCCAAATATGGGGAATATATGAGTGTTATGGATGGGTTTAAGACTACTAAATTTTTTTTTTCACAATTAAAATAACTACTATTAACAAAGTCTGAGCATAGCTTAAAATCTACAGCAAACTATGTTACATATTTGAAATATTAAGTGAAAAAACAACAATCACCGAAGACTATAAAGACCCAAATCAAATGCTCAAAAGTGTTAAAAATAGAGAAAGAAACCCTTTCTGGTTGTATTAAAAAAAACTACAAGATAATTTTAATAGAGAAATGAAACCTATACAGATGTCTCCACATGAGATTACAGCTTTGTGCCATCATGATGGTAGAAAAGAATTTTGTTCGGTTACTACTTTCACTGTTTGTGTCCCACTATGACAATAAACTTCTCTTATCTCATTATGTACTACCGACTACAACCTCCTTTCTCCCTTCTTTTCCTTTTTGGTTCTTGTGTATTTAATGAAACTAAGGAGGTAGTTAGGGTTTAGGTAATTATCACTCATTATTAGGTAAAATTGCCTTAATATTATGAATTGTAATGGTTTGATGTCATTTCCTAATATTCTTGATTTCAAATGGTTTGAAGTGTTTTATAGTCAGATTTAGTGTATTTAATATTTTGTAATAAAGAATAGAAACTTTCCTTATTTGGACACATAAAGAAGAAAGAAAATGAAATAGCATGAATTACATAGAGAGTCAATGCACCTTCTGGTAGGAGAGGTGTCTTTGCAAGGAGATTCCAATGACCTTCTGGTAGGAGAGGCATCTTTGCAAAGCCTGCACAACAAATAGTCACACGAATATTGAAAGGAAACAACTCAAACCTTAGGCACTTGACCAGTCCTTTAAAGGCATGTTTATTGGATGTGTATATGCCACAACCATAGCATGGATGTTTTATTTTTATATTACTCCAAATGTATAACTTAACTTGTTAGCTTTGCATGGAACCTCAGCTGATTTTGGAATCATGTTATTTTATCATCCATTCAGATTAAATTTGGGGAAAATTTCCCTTTGGAAAGATTATTTAATCAAAATTTAAAGATTTTAGAGTCTATGCTGTAAATCTCTTAACAAACTATTATGAACTTTGGAGTCAGATCCATTTCTTTATTATTTGATGATTACTTACCATAGAAGCCAATGATCCCATGAGAATAATGGTTTTTAGATTTTACTTGTTGCTCCATTGTTTCATCAAGGGAAATGAAGAATGGACAGTGTATACTACAACATTTATATTAGTGCGGATGACGAAATCCACATCTGTAATGTTGATTTCATCCATGTAGCCTATTCTAGCTATTCCTGCATTGCAGATAACAACATCAAAATTTCACCACTTGTAACACTCCTTTATAGCTGTCCAAATGGATTCACAGTCCCCCATATCTGCAAGCTTCACCACAAAGCTGAGATCATTCTGCATAATCTCATGAATAAACCCCCTAGGATAGAAGATCTTTATATAAATAATGTGATCCAGAGTTCAATAAAAGCTGCGGAGGAATTTATGCAAAGAGCTCAACATTTTTCCAATATTTATCTAGAGAGAATGTGATTAGAGGTTTTTCAACGAACAATTCAACGAAAAATATGTACATAAATTTAGGTAAAAACACTACCTTTGTGAAAAATTTAACCCGAAAGAATGTGATCAAGAGGTTTTTAAACCAAAAATATCTACATAAATTTATGTAAAGAACCCTACCTTTGTGGAAACTTTATCTAAAGAATATTTCCCCTATTGATCAATGTTTGCAGTGGTGTCATCTATTTGAGAAGAATTGTTAGAGACGAGGGTCATGTACCCTCCCTCTTTGAGAACCTCCATTGCAATAGAAAGGTCGATGCCCCTTGATCCTCCGGTTATCACAACCTTTTTTCCTTTTAAACTCGGCATCCTCTGGCCTCCCTTCTTCCTAAAGATCACGAAACATATAATACTGATAGGTATACAAATCAAAGACTCAAAATAATAGATCAGGGCAGGCGGGGATGATGCCTAATGTTATTGTTATAAGGAACTGCCACAATTCGAATCTATGGCTAATCATGATCCAATCATCTAACAAAGGATCTAATGGCACAAATTATGACGAAAAGGCAGCTAGGAGAGTTGTTTTCAAATAAATACGCCTTACGACATAAAAATGTATGGAGAGGTGGATTTCATCACTTCAACAACAGTAAAAATAAGGCTATTAAGAAAACAAATCCAACACTAATAGAGATTCGGTAGCATTTATGGAATTGGTGAAGATGTTTTGGAATTGGTGAAAATGTCTTGTTCTATGGTGTTGGTTACTCAACATAGCTTTTTTGGTCTTGAGTAGAAGAAATGAATTTGTACTTAGCTTATATTACATTAACCATGAAATTTCCAACAATTGTAGAGAAAATTAATATGACTGTGAGTAAGTTCGAAATCATATAATATGAAAATTGTTTATGATTATAAAGTAAAAAACATGTAAGATTTTTTAGATACAATTACGTAATTAAAGATATGTATATAGTTTTTTTTTTGAAGGGAAGAAATTTGATATTCATTAACAAAAAAAAAAAATCAGAAAGAGTATGTATGTAGGTACAGATTGTTATGTAGTTACAAACTATTACAATTAGGTAATTAAAGGCAAATTTAGCTTAATTTAAGAAATCAGAATTATGAACATTCATCATTATTTCTCAAGATAAATCATGTGTAATTTGGAAACTAAAAAAAGATCAGATATTCTAAAAAAAAATCATTATTAATTTATTTTTTTATATATTAAGAAACTCTACTTATGAATAATAAAACATATGTAACATCAATTATATTAACAAAAAAAAACCATGTATTTCTAGAATAATAAAATAGTTGTAACAAAGATAATATAAAACAAGAAAAACTATGTATATTTGGATGTATGAAAATTTAAATGCATTTTATTAGCTACAATTTAAAAAGAATAATGGTTATAAACATTTAAAAATAAACTACATTCCACATGAATACCATGCGTCAATACCATGGGCTATTTGTATAGTTTATAATTATTCTATTTTATTATTTTTATTTTTTATTGTATTTTAATCTTGTTAAAATGTTCATAATGGTTATAAACATTTAAAAATAAACTACATTCCACATGAATACCATGGGTCAATACCATAGGCTGTTTTTATAGTTTATAATTATTTTATTTTATTATTTTTATTATTTTTATTGTATTTTAACCTTGTTAAAATGTTCATTACATTATGTCAATATTTTTATTTAATTTACTTTTATTTTTAATTTTGTGTAATTTGACATATTCAAAATGTTAAACATGATATTACATCATTTCTAACATACTTTGTTTATGAAAAAGGAGAAAACTAACGTTATAAAAAACATATATAAAAATATTTACTTGATTTAATGGCCTAAAACATTTTAGTCATCTAACATCTGATCTAGTGGCTCAGACATGGACACATGGGCATACATGGACACATGGGCAGCTAGGGGAGAATGTATGGAAGGGTGGATTTCATCACTTCAACAATAGTAAAAATAAGGCTATTGAGAAAACAAATCCATCACTGAGAGAGATTCGGTAGCATTTATAGAATTGACGAAGATGTCTTGTTCTATGGTGTTGGCTACTCAGCATAGCTTTCTTGATCTTGAGTCAATAAATGAATTTGTATTTAGCTTATATTACATTAACCATGAAATTTCCAACATTTGTAGAGAAAATTAGTATGACTATGAGTAAGTTTGAAATCATATAATATGAAAATTGTTTATGATTATAAAGTAAAAAACATGTAATATTTTTTAGATACAATTACGTAATTAAAGATATCTATATAGTTTTTTTTGAAGGGAAGAAATTTGATATTCATTAACAAAAAAAATCAGAAAGAGTATGTATGTACGTACAAATTTTTATGTAGTTACAAACTATTACAATTAGGTAATTAAAGGAAAATTTGGATCAAAATTATGAACATTCATCATTATTGCTCAAGATAAATCATGTGTAATTTGGAAATTAAAAAAAGATCACATATTCAAAAAAAATTCATTATTAATTTAATTTTTTATATATTAAGAAACTCTACTTATGAGTAATAAAACATATGTAGCATCAATTATATTAACAAAAAAAAACCAGGTATTTCTAGAATAATAAAATAGTTGTAAAAAAAATAATATAAAACAAGAAAAACTATGTATATTTGGATGAATGATAATTTAAATGCATTTTATTAGGTAAAATTTTAAAAGAATAATGGATATAAACATTTAAAAATAAACTACATTCCACATGAATACCATGCATCAATACCATGGGTTGTTTTTATAGTTTATAATTAATTTATTTTATTATTTTATTTTAACCTTGTTAAAATGTCCATAATGGTTATAAACATTTAAAAATAAACTACATTTCACATGAATGCCATGGGTAAATACCATGGGCTGATTTTATAGTTTATAATTATTTTATTTTATTATTTTTATTATTTTTATTGTATTTTAACCTTGTTAAAATGTTCATTACATTATGTCAATCTTTTTATTTAATTTACTTTTATTTTTATTTTTGTGTAATTTGACATAGTCAAAATGTTAAACATGACATTACACCATTTCTATCATACTTTGTTTTTTAAAAAGAAAAAAATAGCATTATAAAAAACATATATAAAACTATTTACTTGATCTAATGGCCTAAAACATTTCAATCATCTAACATCTTATCCAATGGCTCACACATGGACACATAGGCAGCTAGGGGAGTTGTTTTCAAATAAGAACGTCTTACGACGTAAATATAATAAAATTTAATTCAAAAAAAAATACAAAATGTATTAAATTTAATATACATAAAGATTTAATTGTAATTAAATAATGTTAAAAGAAAAGGAAATAAAATGAAGTATAATAATTTGATTTATTTTAATATTCTGTTTTCTCACATGTTAAGATGATCAAACTTTTGATGTGTAACTTTTTATTATTATTTATGTTAAGATGATCAAATTTCTGATGTGTAATTTTTTATTATTATTTAATTTTTTGTTATGTATTATTTGTTATATTAAAAAGATATATATTAATAAATTTGATTCAAATATATTTGTGTGTGTTTTGGAGAGATATATATTCGAAGATGTTTGAGTAAAAATAAAAATAAGATATTGATAAATGTTGGTTTAATTAAAAAATGATATTTTTTTTTGTTAAAAATTTGACGGTCATTATTTCAAAAAAAATTACAAAGGTATTTCCTTGTGATATTGGCATACCTGATAGGATATGAGCACAGTAGCACTAGTCTAAATTCTTGAGGTTACACAGACCTCACCTCACTAGGTCATTAGACAGAAAGAAAAAATAGCTTAAGGTTACATAGAATTCCGAGAGGCACAAACTACCAAAGGGTGTATTGATATATTAGTGTAAAATTTGAGACATTCCATGAGCTAGCATAGATTAAAAATATTTTCATTATGAAACTCGGATAGGAAAGGCCAAGCTATATAGAGAGAGATCCATATCACAAGTTACCTACAGCCACACAACCTCGGATGCCTATAGAAACCAAGCAGACCACGAACACTTGAACCGAAAGCTACAAACACTTCGTTCATGGACACATGAGCTAGAAGAATTATCCTTCTTAAGTCATCAAACCACCACTTAATGAAGTAAAACTTGTTGCAAATTTCTATTCTATTAATCTATTAACTAAATGGCTTCTCCATGTGAGATAGATGGAGAGTGCCCAAGCACTCCACACAAATGAACTGATTGTTGAGTCAGATGAGCCTCAAACATATAGGCTTTCACACTAATGGGGTGGTTCCAACCACTCCCTAGATATTAAGATCTGAGACCTAATCTTAGATTTTCAATCCTATCCAAACATCTAGCTTTCTCCATTAAGTTTTAACACTTCCACTTAATGGAGAAAGGGTACTAAAAGACTAAAATACCCCTATTGGTCTTAGTCTCAGCTGGGCTTACATAAAAACATCAAAACTTGGTAACAGAGGTTTTCATTTTGGTCTTTTTTCTTGTGAGTCCTTGCTTGTTCATACGTAGATGAGGCTTCATCATTACTTTTCTCACCATAAGGTAGTGATATATATTAACCTCCTTTCTTCCCCAATGAATTAACTCTTGAACTTTTATCCTCACCACTCTCAAAATTATGACGAGCTGGACAGGAGAATTTTCCTTTCATCATTTTCAGTGTCAAACATCTAAATGTCGGCGAAGTTGTCTTCAACATTCATTAATGCAACTTCTGTGTTGACTTCATAAATACATAGTGTTTGAAGCCATGCTTCAAGAAATTTCAATTCCTCTTTAAACATTGTTGCTTCTTCCTTGTTGTTGTTGCTAACATATGCAAACATAGAAATATTCATGAGATCATGATAATTTGAATTATCTCCAGCTTTGTCTTCTTCTGCCACATCTTTGCAATTAGCTTCATGTGGCTCATCCAATTGATCATCAAAAATATGTTCCCCTTTATATCCTTCCTCAAGAACAACTCGTGATTTTTCAATCTCAGGATCTTGCGCGACAGATTGTGCCTCTTGATTCTCGTGGTCATCAAAATAACCACATTTTTTTTTCTAAAATCTATTCTCACTCAAGCATACTATCCATATTAATAATGCCTCCAAATGGCCACATGAAAAAGAGATCATCATCAAAATCAAATATGTATAAAAATATAGACATATTGGGAAAGTTCAACAGTCCAGCTTAGCTCACTTTATCTCACTTCTAGATTTTTTTTGACTCACCTCAGTCCTCTCACGAGCTCCAAAAACCCTGTTACCATGTAGGCAGGGAACTTCTCCCTTTGGAAGCTCTTCAAGTGTAGAACCTTGTTGACGCAGCAGAAGCTATGGCGCAATGTAATACAAATCAAAGTCTTCTTAACGATATCAGAATCGAAGTCCCTAATAATTTAAAGAGAATTTTGTCTTCCTTATTCTTGAAAAGTGTAGGCCCTTTCTTATCCAATATAATCCTTTAAACAAAAATAATAGCATTAAAAAGCTTTTTAAAATAGTTTCATGCATACATATATTGCAACAAGTCACAATTAAAAAAATGTCACCAACCATTGATAGTTTAATCAAATCCGATGCGATATAATTCAAACAAATTCGCAATCAGAAATCATATAGTGTTATGATATTCTTCGGTTAACAACTGCTCCGATGTGATATCAATCACGATCGGAAATCGTGGTGTTTATATTACTGTTGATTATTGGCATTCATCACAACTCTGATGCGATGCCATCGGCAATTTCACTTCGCAGAGGTTAAATGTCACTGCTCCAACAGTCAACCACTCCCACCGTCTCGATGTGATACGATTCGGAAATCGGAATCGCTATTTTACAGTAGTTCAATCAATGCCCTTCCTGTAGCATCGCGATATCCTTCAGATCCGATATCACATCAGATCAATCTATAATATTTCGCATCTGGATCCGTTATTATATGGCGCGATATGATCACTTTCCCTCGCTCTGATGCGATGAATCGGCGGACTTGACAACTTTCCAAACCAATATATGTGTTAAAAAATCTGCCCAAAGATTCCTCGAAATATTTTCATTCCCTATCTTTATATTAAAACTTCTTTCAGTTCACTACTATCGAAAGTGCCAGGATTACATTAACACAAGAATTCTACAGTTTAAAATAAAATTACACATAGATCACACCCACTTCCATTAATCATAAAGGAAAACACACACCAATATCCACGAATTCTTTATATATTTCAGCTTGAAACATTAGTTTCTGTTCATAAAACAGAGTCTCGCCCTTTTTCTTGATTACATAAGAATAGACCACTGCTAAAACCAAAAACTACAGTTTACAATCAACACTGAGTTTTTTTTTCTCCACACCGAGTCTTCTATGAAGAATCTCTTCGCTTATTACAATTTTCACTATATTTCTTCCACTAATTCCTCTAAAAAATAACTAATGTAATCTTCTATTATTAAAATCTAACAGAAATATTTTAATTCGTAGTTTCTCATGCATATCTCTAATCTAAAATAAGCAATTTATCACTTATTACAATAACAAACTTTTTTTTTAATAAATCGACTTCCTTAGTAAACTAAAATTGACCAAACAGTAAATGAAATTCACTCTATCAAGCCACAACATGTGAACATATTTTCACATTGCTGGCTTATTCCGATGCTCCTGCATCAAACTCCCAGGGAAGAAAAGATTTGTCCTTCAGATTTTCTGGGTTTATTCCATATCTCTGTAATTCAGCTGCTATTAGCCAACTTGAGTCTTCCATTGGTTGCTCTTTCCACTTGACCAGATATTGGAAATATGTCTGCCCTCGAGTTTTCTTGAACATTCTTTGATCTAAGATAGCTTCCACTTCCTTCTTGGATGCTTTTGGTACCTGTTCCTCCCAATCTACAGTTTGAATTTCATCAGCTATAATTTCATTCTGCAATTTAGTTTCTTCTTCTCTGAATGGATATAATTCTGCAACATTAAAAGTGGGGGATATTCAAATCCCTTTCGGCAACTCAATTTCGTATGCATTGGCTGAAAATTTTCTTTTGATTTTACAAGGTCCTATCTTCTTCAGTTTTAGTTTGTTATAAGTCTTTGTAGGAAATCTGTCTTTCCTCAAATATGACATGACTAAATCTCCCACTTGAAACTCTTTTTCTCTTCTTTTCAGATCTGCTCTTTGCTTGTATCTTTTGCTGCTTTCCTACAATTTACCTTTAACTTCTTCCTGTAGCTTTTGCATTTTTTCAACAAAATCTTCACCACTTGCACTTCTGGCTTCTTGTTTTCCCAAGTCTCTAAGCTCATATACTCCTCTCGGATGCATTCCAAAGAAAATCTGAAATGGACTCATTCCAGTGCTTCGGTTTGGTGTATCATTGTAAGCAAATTCAACTTGAGCTAACGCCAAATCCCACTGTTTGGGATTCTGATGTACCAAACTTCTTAATATATTTCCCAAGCTCCTGTTTACTACTTCAGTTTGTCCATCTGTCTGAGGATGGTATGCTGAACTAAAACTGAGTTTAGTCCCCAGTTTCTTCCAAAGTGTCCTCCAGAAGTGCCCTACAAATTTAGTATCTCGGTCTGATATAATGCTTACAGGTAACCCATGCAATCTTACAATCTCTGAAAAGAATAATTTTTTTATGTGTGTTGCATCATTAGTCTTCTTACAAGCAATAAAATGGGCCATTTTTGAAAATATGTCTACTACAACATAAATAGAATCATTTCCTCTCTGAGTTTTTGGTAAACCCATAACAAAGTCCATACTCACTGCATCCCACGGTCGATCTGGTATGGGCAATGGCTGCTATAGAACTGTATTCTGAATCCTTCCGTTGGCATATTGACATACCCTGCATTTCTCAACAAACCTTTTAACATCAGTTTGCATTTTAGGCCAATAATAAAAAGCATTCACCTGAGCAAAGGTTTTATCTTGTCCAAAATGACCAGATAATCCTCCACTATGCTTCTCCTTAATTATGTTCTCTCTCATGGAACATTTAAGAATACATAATTTGTTGCTTTTAAATAATAGGCCTCCTTGAATGAGGTAGTCCATCCATTGAATTCTGTTATGGTTCACCGGATTCTGAATTGTTGTGTAATGTATTTGAAATCCTCATAATCCTTTTACATTACTATCATTTCATCAAAACCTACAACACCCACTTTAAACTCTTGCAAAAGAAAACTTACCCTGCTCAATGCATCTGCCACTTTATTAGACTTACCACTTTTATTTTTTATTACAAAAGTGAAACTTTGCAGAAATTCCACCCATTTGGCATGCTTTTGATTTAGCTTTGGCTGATTATTAATAAACTGCAAAGCATGATTGTCTTAATATAAGATGAATTCCTTTGGCAGCAAGTAATGCGTCCACTTTTTCAATGCCAACACAATAGCGTAAAATTATTTGTCATAGGAAGAATATTTCTTCTTCACATAATTTAACTTCTCGCTGAAATATGCTATTGGCTTTTGCTCTTGGCTTAGCACCACACCAACTGCTTCTCCACTTGCATCGGTTTCCACTTGAAAGACTTTCTTGAAATTCGGCAACGCTAGAATTGGCTTTTCCGTTATCTTCTTTTTCAACAGATTAAATTTCTTATCAGCTGCATCTATCCATCAAAATGGCTGATTGACCTCCCTGATGGTTTCAAGGATTGGTGCACAAATTTGACTAAACCCCTTTATAAATTTTCAGTAGAAACTAGCAAGTCCATGAAAACTTCTTACCTCAAATACACTCTTGGGAGTAGGCTAGTTTCTGATTGCTTGTAACTTTTCCGGATCCATTTTTAATCCTTCTTTGGAAATCAAAAATCCCAAGTATACCAGCTCCTCTTTCATGAAACTACATTTCTTCAAATTGATTAGTAGTTTGTCTTTCTGTAGAGTTTTCAAGACTAATTTCAGATGTTCCAAATGCTCCTCTTTACTTTTGCTAAAACCCAGAATATCATCAAGGTAAACAACAACAAATTTACTTGTATATTCTTTCAAGACCTCGTTCATTAATCTCATGAATGTGCTGGGTGCATTAGTGAGCCAAAAAGACATCACTAACCACTCATACAGTCCACTGTTGGTTTTGAAAGTTGTTTTCTATTCATCCCCTTCCCGAATTCTGATCTGATGATACCCACTTTTCAGATCTATCTTAGTAAAATACCTGGATCCACTTAAATAGTCCATTAAATCATCCATTCTGGGCAAAGGAAATATGTACCTGACTGTTATCTTGTTGATAGCTCTGGAATCGGTGCACATGCGCAATTCTCCTCCCTTCTTCGGACTAAGTATCGTTGGCATAGCACACAGGCTCAGACTTTCTTGAACCAGTCCCTTGTTCATTAGCTCCTGTACTTGTCTTGCAATATTTGCATTTTCTTGGGGAGTTAGTCTATATGCAGCTTTATTAGGTAGACTTGCTCCTGGTATTAAATCAATATGGTGGCTCACACTTCTCATCGATGGTAATTCATTCGGTAATTCATCCACGATGATATCCATGAAACTATTTAACATATTTTGAATTTATTTAGGAAAATCATTTAAATTTGTGGAGGTTAAGATTACCTTTGGCCTTCCCACGATAGCGAAATGCACTTCCTCTCTTTTGTCGACCTCCTATAGCAGTTCTTTGCCACTTATCAACATAATATTATTCTCAGGCAGTTCTTTGTCAACATCATTCTTCACTGGCAGCAACATATGTTTATTTCCGTCCTTCTCTATAGTGTATGTATTCCTTCTCCCATCATGAATCGCCTTCCAGTCAAATTTCCATGGTCTTCCCAATAACACATGACATACGTCCATGGGAATTATGTCACATAGGATCACATCTTTGTATGTGCCGATCTGCATTTCCACATTACACTGCTCTGTCACGATGACTTGATGGCCTTTCTGAAGCCAAGATACTTTGTAAGGTGCAGGATACGTTGTCCTAGTCAACCCAAGCTTTTCCACCATCTCTATAGACACAAGATTGTCAGTACTTCCGCTATCAATTATAAACTTACAACACTTACCCTTTGATTTACATGTAGTTCTGAACAAATTATTCCTTTGCACAGGTTCTCCAGTCTCTTTTTCTGATCTAAGAAAAGTTCTTCTGAGCAGCAATGATTCACCTTCTTTAGGTGGTTCCTCTTTCTCCACAAGTTGAGGTGGTTCTGGCTCTGCCTCAGGCACATTTGCACCCCTATGGCTTTCTGATTTTTTATGAGGATAGTCCCTTGACATGTGTCCCCATTCTCTACAAGCATAACATCTAACATCTCTTCCTTGCCCTCTTCCTCTAGGCGCGAATCTTCCTCTACTAGATTCACCCGTCTGTGGTGATTTTCCACTTGAACTTCCTGCTTCATGCTGATGTTTTGTTCCTCTGGATCTGACAGTTCCTCTACCTCTCGCTGAGCTCTTTCCTCTGTTCCTTTAACTCTGTCTCCTCAGTATTTTCTCCTCTTCTTTCAAACTTGATTGATAGGAATCTTCAACAGATTTCAGACTTAACATGCTAATCTCATCTTGTATTTCATACCTTAGCCCATTCACATATATAGTTATTTTCTCCTAATCATCTTCTACATGCCTTGTTCTAATACTCAATCTGTAAAATTCTTCTGTGTACTCCTTAACAGACATTCCTTTTTGCTTCAAATTTTGCATTTGCTTGAAAAGATTCAAATGATAGTCTTTAGGAAAAAACTTGGCTTTCAATTTACTTACCATTTTATCCCACTGCTTGATCTTAGATTTCCCTTTTCTCGTTCTTGATGTCTGTACCTTGTCCCACCAGATGGCTGCATGACCTTTCAATATAGTGACTGCAAAATTTACCCTCTTATTCTCCTCAACCTCTTCATAATCGAAGTACTGATCTATGGATCTGATCCAATCCATAAGCTCCTTGGCATTCGGACTCCCTTCATACATAGGAATCTCCATCTTGGGTTTACATCCAAATTTTTCCAACATCTTTATGAATTTGACATTTTCGTTCTCTTCTTCTGCTTCCATATCTACCTAAGATTCTTCTGAAGAGCTCTCAGCTCCATCATCAGGTGCTCTTTTTTGGGCTGTCTCCATCGTCTCCATTCGTGCACACAAATTCTGCACTTCTTCCAGCAGAACTGCATTTGGTTCTGGTTTCCCTCGACCAATTCCCCTTCTCGGTGGCATTTTCACTGCAAATATCCCTTTCTTCTGCTCTGATACCAAAATTTGATGCAGCAGTATCTATGGCACAATGTAATACAAATCAAAGTATTTTTAACGATATCAGAATCGAAGTCCCTAATAATTTAAAAATAATTCTGTCTTCCTTATTCTTGAAAAGCAAAGGCCCTTTCTTTTCCAATATAATCCTTTAAACAAAAATAACAACGTTAAAACGATTTTTAAAATAGTTTCATGCATACATATATTGCAGCAAGTCGCAATTAAAAAAATGTCACCAACCATTGATAGTTTAATCAAATCCGATGTGATATAATTCAAACAAATTCGCAATCGACAATCATATAGTGTTATGATATTCTTCAGTTAACAACTGCTTCGATGTGATATCAATCACGATCGGAAATCGTGGTGTTTATATTACTGTTGATTATTGGCATTCATCACAACTCCGATGCGATGCCATCGGAAATTTCACTTCGCAGAGTTTAAATGTCATTGCTCCAACAGTCAACCACTCCCACCGTCTCGATGTGATACGATTCGGAAATCAGAATCACTGTTTTACAGTAGTTCAATCAACGCCCTTCCTGTAGCATCGCGATATCCTTCAGATCCGATATCACATCAGATCAATCTATAATATTTCGCATCTAGATCCATTATTATATGGCACGATATGATCACTTTCCCTTGCTTTGATGCGATAAATCGATGGACTTGACAACTTTCCAAACCAATATATGTGTTAAACAATCTGTCCAAAGATTCCTCGAAATCTTTTCATTCCATTTATTTATATTAAAACTTCCTTCAGTTCACTACTATCGATAGCGCCAGGATTACATTAACAGAAGAATTCTACAGTTTAAAATAAAATTACACACAGATCGCAGCCACTTCCATTAATCATAAAGGAAAAAATGCACCAATCTCCACGAATTCTTCATATATTTCAGCTTGAAACATTAGTTTCTATTCATAAAACAGAGTCTCGCCCTTTTTCTTGATTACATAAGCATAGACCACTGCTAAAACCAAAAACTACAGTTTACAACCAACATTGAGTTTTTTTTTCTCCACACCGAGTCTTTTACGAAGAATCTCTTCGCTTATTACAATTTTCACTATATTTCTTCCACTAATTCCTCTAAAAAATAACTAATGTAATCTTCTATTATTAAAATCTAACATAAATCTTTTAATTCGTAGTTTCTTATGCATATCTCTAATCTAAAATAAGCAATTTCTCACTTATTACAATAACAAACTTTTTTTTTAATAAATCTACTTCCTCAGTAAACTAAAATTGACCAAACAGTAAATGAAATTCACTCTGTCAAGCCACAACATGTGAATATATTTTCACATTGCTGGCTTATTCCGATGCTCCTCCATCACTTGTGGTGTAAACGATAGATTATATTCCATAGAACAAATATGAATAAAATCACCAATTCAACCTGAACGTTGCAGCATCTAAATGATCTCCATATTAACAAGGAAATTGACAAACTCGTGCCTCAAAGAAAAAAATGACACTAGAGTGGGAAAAAAGAAGAAGAAGATAGAATCAAACTAGATGTCAATGCTTCAAGGCCCGATCCAACACATCCACGCTCCTCACGCTGTGTCCCACTAGCGATGACCCTCCACTGTGATCCATGTAGCCAACTATCTGCCTCTACAGAAAGTGGAATGGAATTTGGCAGAGACTTCCACAAGCAGTCCCGTTGCAGACTCCATTCCTTGATATAGTTGATTCCATTCGACCCTTAAAAGTTTGGTGCGCATTTGAGTTATTATTAGACTCAGATCTGTAGTAACCAAATCATAGAAACTTGAAGGGATTAGAAACTTGGCAGAACTTAAGTTTCTTTTGAGCCTCCTTGGGAACTTCTCACCAAGGCCAAGGATGAAGAAGAATTCTACAGAAATATGGATGAATGCTTGGTGAAGGAAGAGTAAAAAATCTGGTGCGCCCTCAAATGACCTTCACTCATTATACAGTGGCTCCTAGACCATGAAGATCCCCGAGGAAAAAATTATTCCATTCAGAAAAAGATACGATCCGGTAGTGATCCTTTGATTTTTCCGTTCAAGATATTCCTATTGGAGAGCCTCTCAATAATATCCTCCTATACGATCTACTCAATGGTAGTGGTTTCTGGTAAATATTTATTTTGTAGAAATTACGGGGGTCTATCCACGCCACACAATTTTAAGTTCACAAAACATTGTATCTCCAATCAGTCTCTAATTCTTGACAGAAAAAAATATGGCATCCTCTACCACGCCAGAGATCTGAGAAGATCTTGGTTCACAGGAAAGCTGTAGCCTCACGACCCTCGTAGGGACACAATAAACAGGGTAAGGTTTTCAGGTGCATAGCAGGCTCCTCGTCAATATTTCATCGAACAACCAAGTTTGATCAGCTTAAATTGCATTGATAATTAGTGAAGGCCAACGCCAATTGTTGCGGTGGACACAGGTAGAGATTTCATACACTGCTTGATCCATAGTGATCCACCACTTGATCCTGGCTCCACTCACTCTGCCAAATATGAATGTGGTGTTCTAGAACCTCTGAACTGACAATGCTCAGCAGTCACGAGGCTCTCCAATATGACAACAACTCACGAGCTCTCTAGCAGATCTAGAAGTTGCTCCCTTCTTCCATCTATGGGTAAACTCATCAAGTTTCAACTTGATGCTCTGATACCATGTTAAAAACTAATATTCTATTAATATATTAACTAAATGGCTTCTTCAGATAAGATACCTGGGGAGTGCCCAAGGACTCCACACAAATGGACTAACTATTGAGTCAGATGAGCCTCAAACATATAGGCTTTCACACTAACGGGGTTGTTCCAACCACTCCCTATATAAGATACCTGGAGAGTGCCCAAGGACTCCACACAAACAAACTAACTATTGAATCATATGAGCCTCAAACATATAGGATTTCACGCTAACGAGGTTTTTCCAACCACTCCCTAGATATTAGGATCTGAGACCCAATCTTAGAGTCTCAATCCTATCCAAGAAACTAGCTTTCTCCATTAACTTTTAAGAAACCTCTAAGTATCCACCAAGACATGTCCTAGGTTGAACCACTAACTAAAAACTAGTGCACACTACACACCAATTGAGCTAAGACCAGGGTGTAATGATAGATGGAATTCCCACAAAACCAAATTTGAAGGATTCCATGCAAAGGATTTTGAATACAATGCAGTTATTGATAGTTAAGGTTGGGTCAAAGCTAGGAATAAAGCAAAAAATGAATGGAAGACCCATTTTAGAAAAAAATTTAACATGGAGCCAAGCCGAAGTAGTTTGAAGATTGATAGAAGGTAGGAAATTCAATGTGATAGATAGATCATTAGAGTGATTTTTATAGGCCAACTTGAATCCAAGATTATCCACGTGAAATTTGGAGGATAAAGAGGACCTAATAACAAGTGTATAACAACACTAATTCTATAAGCCCAATATAACTCATAGATGCCTAAGGTTGGTCCAACCAAAGAATGCATGGAGGCAATGAGAGCGACTGACATGTATTCCTGAAATAAGCATATCTCGTCCCTCAGAAAAATAGAAACTATTTCTTACTATGAACATAGGCATATCTAAGCAATGGAACCATTACCGCATGATATTATGCCTTGTGATCTATGTGATGAAACATTCCAATAAATAATTAGCAAATATCATGGGCCTGCGATTCGAATGGTACAACCACCCAGAGCCTGTAAATTCTCACCCGACATGAGGATTTAATAAATTGCAATTATTCCCAAGAGAGAATGTATGGAGGACCATGTGGCCATTGATTCTAGATGTTTCCATCATAATAGTGACATATAGATGGATTCGTCACCTGCCATGGGAAAAAAAGTGATCACTTAATTGAATTAAATTTTTTATATTCATATATGTAACAATCATATTTCATAATTTGATGTTGAAATTTAGTTAGTAAACCTATAATTAAAAAAATGAATGTTTATAAAAATGTGAAATGTATATAAAATATAGTAATTATTCTTGAAATATGTAAATAGTTTGGGTTTTATAATGACATATTTAATCATGATTTTATCTATTTGATGTAAAGAGAAATACAATTATTATTTTCATTACTGAGGCATGGGTTTCATGCTCAAGGTTATTTGATTTATAGCTAAAACACCGATTGAGCACTTTTGGGGCTTCTCTTTGATTCAACAAGTCATAAGATTGATTTCCATATACGAAAGACCTGTTTTGGAAAGTTACATATTGTAAAGAAATTTATTCGATTCATAAAAGAACCTCCAAGACCTTGTCAACAAGTTGGCCTCAGGGAGGCAATTCGTACCCCTTGAAAGCCTTTATATAAGAGGTATTCAACATATTTTTAGACATGCATCTAAGAAATTCAAAGAAGTAATTAGTAGTTTGATATTGAAGAAGAAGATTTCGTAAAAAACAAGAAAATTTTAAGAAGGAATTTGAAATCAAATTTTTTGGGTCTCTTTCTGTCTATACGGAATGAAATTTTGAGGTCGTATTGAGGTTCTGAAGCTACAAGATCAAAATTCTAAAGCTGCTTCAAAGTCAAAGTTGTGAAGTTTCATCAAGGTTTAAGGTTTTAAGTTTCTTCTAGGTTGAAGCTGTGAAGCTGAATTAAGGTGGAATTTGTGAAGTTGCTAAATTAAATTTTCATAAATTGTTGGGGGTCGCAGTTGTTAGAGAACTCCCTGGAAGGTCGAAGTGTGCGACAAAAATATGTGTAAGGAAAGATCATAAAAAATTAAGGTTGTCTTAGTATTGGAGGGGTCGCTATCAAGGGTCATAGGTCTTGGAATTTGTCATCTGAACATTGTATAAGAAGAGAAGAATTATCGTGAGTTTTTTTCTTAACAGGACAGGTTTTGGCCCTTGCTGATAACCTGTATATTCTGTCATCTTGACTCAATTTTATTTATTGTATGTTAGTAGTTTTATGATAAGAAAATTACCTATAATATGGTGAAATAAAAAGTGAACAAAGTTAAATAAGAATATCACAAGAAATTATCAAAATAAGAGAAATAAACTAATGTATTTGCCCCTATATTTTTAACATGCTATTAGAGGTAAGGTGACAACGAAGAGGAAATGCAGCCTGAAGATCATATAATTGAAGGACACAGAAGAGTTGAGCACAAGATATCCAAGGAGAAGTACTCATATAGAGGACCACATCATCACAAGAAGAATAAGACATCAAGGACCCTACCTCCACTCAAAGAAAGACTGACTACACTTTTGAATCTTTTTGAAGTTTCCATATTCTAGATTTCTACATTCAAAAGGAAGAAAGAAGAAGCATTAGAATGATCATCAAAGAAATCAAAGTGATCTCCCTAGGATCACATCTCAATAATATTTGAAGAAATACGTCTCTAGAAGAATAAGTATTGTGATCCTCAAGGAAGCTATCATCATCAACTATAATCAAAATAAAAGAAGGTATGAAGTCGAAGGTATCATAATTAAAGAAGTATATTGACTTGAAAATTAAGTGCCTTTATATCTATGTATGAATCTACTATTAAAATAAATTCATTTTGCACAGAGAGTAATAAATTGGTTGGGTCATCAAATTTCCTTGCATGGAAGAAGAGGACAAATTTGGTCCTCATAGAAAATAAAGTCATTGGAGTTGTTAAGGGTTCAACCATGAAACCACCTAAAGAATAAGCTCAAGCTCTATCAAAATATATGAAAGGGGAAACAAGGTCTCAAATGATCCTTCTATAATTAATCAAGGATTCCCTCATCGGTTATGTAGGAAAGTTGCAAAATTCAAGATAAATCAATGATAAGTTGGTACAATTTTTCTTCCAAATCACCGCAAGAGAAGTTATATCTTTCAGAACCAAACTATAGAAGATGAAGGTATAAAAAGAATAGATTACCTCATATCTTTTGAGGGTGTCATAAATAAGAGACCAAATATAAGAGTTAAGGGAAGTAATGTCTAACAAATAAATGGCCACTGTTGTACTCAATTCACTACCTGATGACTGGGGAGAATTTGTATCAAGCATATATGGAAATAAGGAAGCCACCCCATTCAATGAAATTTTGTCATTATGTAATATTGAAGAAATAAGGTTTAATGAAAAAGTGATGTGGGATCAAATGAACATGTTCAAGCATTTGTTGCCATCGCTAAGAGAGAAGGAAAGTTATGGAAGGTTGATCCTCAGAAAAAGAAGAAGATCGACATATCAAATATCCAATGTTATGGATGTTAGGAATATGGGAATTTCAAGAGAGATTTCCCTAAACTTAAGAAGGACAACAAAAAAGGACATAAAGGAATGAACCCCATGTCACTGAAGAAGTTGAAGAACTGAGAAAAATAAATAAAATAAGGAGGAAGTGAAATATATTTACTATGACTCAGATAATCTCCTTCACTTAGTTATTTTTGGGTTTGTAAAAAATAGTTATCATGATAGGAATAATCACTAGAATGATAGAATGCATTAGAGTTAAACTACATGACATAATTATACAAGCTTGAAAGGATATTTGAAGTATAATTCTACATGATTGTAGCAATCATCATTATAGAAAGGTAATTAGCTCATGGTAACCTCATTCAAAGCATGAAATAATATTATATATGGTTGGAAGAAAGTAATATAGCATGATAGGATATATAAATTTCATCATACATCTTCATTTTGAGGGAGCATTTGAAGGATGAGGATAATCGAGATCCGTCATTGGAATCTTCATTAGAAATTTCACCCTCTACTTGGAAGAAGAAAGTGTCTTGCTAAAATTCTACATTCCACCTTATGTGGGATGCATTTTTTGTAGGGATGATGGTATTGTGACAAAGGAGTGAAACATGTCAAGATGATTGAAGTACTTTGAAGCAAGGATAGCAAGTTTATTAAGGAATTTTAGATGATAAAAAGGAGAAAATAGGTATGTATATATTTGATATATTAAGTCATGTCATCATATAGTTGTAGATAGCATGGTTGAATTCTCTATCTCATTAATGTGAATGAAGAATAATGATATCTTCATTTAGGGAGATGCACGAAGGCATGAGGACAATATGTCTTGAACTCGTTCACATATTGATAATGTGAAATCAACATAATATGACCTCATATGGAATATGAGGTGGTTGGAAAGATGAATGAACTATGTTCCTGGATAAGAAATGTGCAAAGAAAGGAAGGATACTTCGTGAAATATGTAAGTATATTCACATAATATAAGTGATCAACATCTGATAACTAGATGCTTTAACTATGAGATATCCATAGAGAGGATACGAAAACCTTGATAATCTCTGTAAAGGAAGGAGACCATTGACATTTAAAGTATTGGAGATGCGTTTATGAATGTGTAGGATGTTGACGTTGGAAGAAACATATGTCATAATGAAATACCATAATAAAAAGTAATTTTTATTTGATGGTCATTTTTTATTTTTCAAAAAAATATGGTTGGGTAGCTAGAGGGCTACCAAAAGAGAGTTGTAGAAGTCACCTATCACTAGTTCTCATGAGAATGTATGGAAGATCCTGAAAGAAACGTGACTTGGAAGAGGTATTTGTATGCAGGAAATTTAGATGTGGACTAGAAGATCACTTTTCGATGAAAAAGAAGGATGGCATGAATCTTAGTTCAAACCTATTGTTCATTGAAGGAAAGTGATGGATGGACGATGTGCTATGAATAAAAAATTGGAATATGAAGGCTCCATGATGAGGAAATTGAAGTTCATTAAATCAAAACAAGGAAACCTATAATCAACTTCTAGTACCATTAGCTCCACATAAGAGAAAAGATTTTTTTTGGAAACAAGTCCCTAGCCAAGAGGGAGCTTTGAATCAAGTCCCTAACTAAGAAGGAGCTTAGGAAAGTTCCTTTTAAGATGGAGCTTGAGTATTTTCCTTTATAGGAATAAGTATATACTCCCTAGTTGAGAGGTAGATATAGAGATATCATTCTTGTCTTCATGTTGTGAAGAAATAATGAAGGATTCGATAAGCATATGATATTGATTCTGATACTCTTTGAGAATGTGGTAGGGCATGCAATAGGAAAGAGTATTTGAAGAGGAAATTCCTTGAGGATTTGTTATTCAAAGATAGGATTGTTCCTAGAAGGACATACTTTCTGAACACTCGGGTGGGGTATGTTCCTTGACAGACAATGATGATGGTGTCTATCAGTCATTGGTCTTGCCAACATTTTTCTTTGATCTTGTGGATAGATAGAGTTTTTAGTCAAGTCCTTCCCATGTGACAATGTTTGTTGGTATGATGATATGTTGTGTCATAATTTATTGAAGTAGCATATTATATCTCTTACCAATATGACTCTTCTTATGAGAATTATTCAATTTGATAATTTCCACGTGCCTTGTATGGATTATCAATACCTCCCTAGTTAAGAGGGAGTGTTGAAATATTTAACTAGGTTATGTATTCATAATAACATATTTAATCATGATGTTATGCATTTTATGTCAATATAAAAATAAAATAATTGTTTCCATTCCTGAGGCATGGATTTAAGGCATGGGTTTCAAGCTCAAGATCATTTGATTTATAGGTCAAGCACTGATTAAGTTCTTCTAAAGTTTTTTTTTTAGTGATAAATTCATAATAATCATTATGATGTATGGGAGACCCTTCTGGGCATGTTACATATTGTTAATAAATTTATTTGAGTCATAAAAGACCCTCCAAGACCTTGTCAATGAGCTACAACAAGTTTCTCTACATGGAAGATCAAGTTGGTGTCATGGAGGAAATTCATACCCATCGAAATCCTATATATAATAGGTATTCAACCTCATTTGAGACATACATCCAAGAAATTCAAATAAGAAAGAAGGAGTTTGATCTTAAAGAAGAAGAAGTCTAAAAGAGAAAGTGAGATTTAATAAGGAAGCTGAAATCGAGGTTCTTGTGTCTCTCTCTCTTTCTGTAATATACAACGAAATTTTGAAGCTGCAACAAAGCTATGAAGCTACAAGGTTGAAAATGTGAAGCTTCTTCTAGGTCGAATTTTTTAAGATGCATCAAGGTAAAAGTTGTGAAGTTGCTTGGAGGTCAAAGTTGTGAAGTTGCATCAAGGTTGAAGTAGTGCAGTTGCCAGGTATAAGTTGCAGAAATTTTTGGAGATCAAGGTTGCTAGAGAAGTCGCTCGAAAGTCCAAGTATGATGTAGAAATATATGTAAGTAAAGGTCATCGAAAAGTAAGGTTAACTTGGTCTTGGAGGGGTCTTTACCAAGGGTCATAGGTATTGAAATTCATCATATGAACATTCTTTAAGAAGAGAAGAATTCTTGTGGGTTTTCCTCTCAAGAGGAGAAGTTTTGGAAAATAGTCTATATCTTGTGTCCTCGTGTCTCATTGGTATTTATTTTTTGGTAGATTTTTATTTTAAGAACACTAATTATAATAAAGTGAAATAAGAAGCTAATCAGGTTAAGTAAAAACACCATGAGTAGCTATCAAAGTAAGAAAAAGCACCTAGTCTAGTTTCCTTTATATTTCTTAACAATCATAAAAAAGATCCATTTTATGATATATGTTAAAATAATGATGAATCATATTAGTAAGAATTATATTTTATAACTTTGTATGTAAATTTAATTAATAAACATATAAATGTTAATATTTACAAGAATTTTTTTTCTAAGCTAGGTATATTCTTCAGTGTGTATAATAGTTAAGAGTACGTGTTTCCTCCTCCAGCATCACATGCTCAAAGCCATTCCAAATATAATATAATACAATAATATAATATAAATAGTATTATTAAGAACAAAAAAACTACCGATCATAGATTAAGCATATATTTTTGTGTACGATGATAATATAAATAATATTGTTAAGAGCCAAGATCTACCAATAAGATATATGGATTTTATAAATAACATTTTAAAAATATATTTAATAACAAAAAAATTATTTTGATCTAGGTCATAAATAAAATACTTCTATATGATTTTTTAATAAAATAACTTATGTCAAATTTATACGTAAATTAATTGAAAAATAAAATATTGACAAATGCTTTTTACATCCTAATATAAAATTAAATGTGTACTAATAAGAGAAACATGGCACACATTTAATATTTTCTCAACAAACACTTACCAAACCTAATTATTGGATAAATTTAGATTACATTTATAGAAGGATCAACAACTCAATACACTCCTAATTATTCAAGGATCTTATCAAAAATTATAACTAAACCTAGGAAAATTCTAGAACAATAGTCTAATACTATCGTAATTTATGCATTTCTTGGTTATTTCTAAAAATCCCCTGTAATTGATCAATTATTTTTCTACAACACATAATTTTTTTCTGTAAATTATCCTCTCCAACAAGTTCAGTGAATATATCAATCACATTCTCATCTATATTACAATATACCAAGTAAAATTATTCTCATTATTTATTTTTCCTTCTAAAATGATGTTTAGGTTCAATACTATTTGACCTCAAACGATATATTATGTACCTTATTTTTTTGAATAACCCTTTGCAACCAAGCTTGTATTATTCAACCACTTTGAACATATAAGGAATTTACTCTTGAGTAAGTTTGTTAATTCTCATGCTTCATTTTTTTATAATAGAATTACATTGTTCTTTAATAATGCTAGTAAATTCTTTTTGGTCCTTAACATCTTCAAAATTCAAAGGTTTCATTACTTGATTCATTAGTCCATAGTTATTATACCTCATAGACATCTAAATTTTATGTTTTTTTATCTCATTGGTGCTACATTGTGTTGGGAGTTGCACAGGAAATTCAGCCAATGAACCTATATCCTCTCATGTGTGTTCTCGTAATACTAAACAATACCCTCAATTTGAATACATATTGGAAAATACATCTAAAAACTACATTATTTAATCCCCTACCAATAAAAACCCAATACACCTTCCCAATTTAAAATACCCTTAATTTCAATAGATATTGTAGGTATACTCCATTTTCTCATTATCATTTTTATACCCTTTTATATTTCAGCATTAAATTTGAGCTTGTTTTTTTATACCTTCTAATATAAAAACCCTTTACCCCTTATTATTTTCTCAATATATTGTGGCATTTTTTCCTTAATATATATCCCCCAATATGAACACACCTGGTATAGTATCGTTCCTATAGTGAAGGACCCACGGGGAATATCTTCATCTCCTCTTATGCCTTGTGGAGTACCTTCATTTATTCTTGGCATACTATGGTTACTTGATGTGTCCATGCTACTTGAACATTTATCACGCATGTGTTCAAAAAATTCTTACATATTCTTGTAACATACATAACATTTTGGATTTCCTTTTCATTTCCCTTAGGAAAAGCCACATTTATATGTACATGCCCTTTGATCTCATTAGATATTTCATATCCTAGATATATATTGATATTATTAATGATTTTGTATGTATCAAACCAATCTCTTTTTTAAGACATGTGAAATGATGCACCAAAATCAATCAAACAAACATTAACATTTGTGATTCTAAATTTAGTACAAGTATGTACAAAAAGAAAATTGTACCTTGCAAAGTGGTTGCTAGCTACAAAAAAAACCATAGCTAGACTAGTTAGAGAGAAATATAAACTAAGCATAATAAATAAATGACTAGCTCATACAAAAACATGCTAATTCGTAAAATAAAATAGTAGACACATAGAATAAAAAGGGAAGAAAACTCCTCTTTATAAATCTAGCTGATAGGAATAAATAAGCTTTGTCAAACATGAAATGGAGCTTAATGAATAGTTGGACCAATGAATCCCTCTTCAAAGGATGTTCCTCTACAAATACTTTTGCAAGGACCCTCTCCTCTCACATAAGTTGTGTCAAGTTTGGAAAACGTTAACTTTGACTATGAAAATTTTTGGTGCTAAGGGTGAATTTGACAACATAATAATGCACTCAACTTCTATTATATTTTGGCTCAAATATTTATCGTATTTATAATCTTAGGTAAACCATTTTTCTCCTCCTAATGCATTTAATGTAGTTGGTGGTGGAGGAAAATCTTTACCCATTTGTGCTAGGACTAGTTCGAGAATGGTCGGTCGCGTATGAGTTGTCAAGAAGAGAAGGCTCATTGAATGTTGACATGTGAAATGGGATGTTTATTTGGCACTTTGGTGGATTTCTGTAGTGATCAAAAGGAAACTCGATGTAAGTCAAGAAATATAGTCACAGAGCCCTTGCAAAATCAAAATTTTCCAATGAACCTAAGGTGACTTTTGAGTTTTGATTTTTGCATGATAGTTTTGGTCGCAAATGGTACACATATACACATTATTTATTTATTTTAAATTGGATACATGTACAAATAAGTTTATGGTGTATCTATGATAAAAATTTCCCATTGATGTGCGAGGTTAGGAGAAAATGCATAGCCAAAATACGTTAGAATTTTTGTGTGTGATGATGAGTCTTGTTATATTTTGGAGAGAGAGTGTGTGTCTTGTGTGGAGAGAATTGAGGGGTCCTGTAGAAGAGGAAATAGAGTCCAATGTTTGTAGAGGATTATATATATAAAATATGTTTGTATTAGGAGGGCATATCTCATGTTCAAGATAATTACTTTGAATTTAACATGTTATAGATAGATAGGATCGATCCTATCAAACAAGTTGGAATAGTTGAATTTTTGTCAACTTAAGAAGATGAATACCTTGCCCTTGGGGAATCTATAAGTAAAAATTATACTATGAGTATTCCCATGCATCAGATAAATTGAACTGTTGAAGGGAGTTCTTTCTTGGTGCATTTTTTTTCAAGTAGATGAAATAGATGCAATTTTCATAATGTATGATTAAAATGTGATGTGAAAACTGACTTGGAGTCAAACATTTGAGGGGTCGATGGAATCAAAGGGCCATGGTGTTGCTCATTTCTCGACCCAGGATCAACCTATAATGAGAGGGTGACCAAGGTACTTCTTAAATCCTATAACGTGGGAGATAATATTGATAGGAAAGAATGTGCAACCTTCTAGAACCAAGGGTGTTCCAAAAACAATTCTTGAACTTTAATACAAGTATCATATCAGTTAATTACGAAAAATGCATATAAATGGAGGATAAGAGGGCATATGGAAACTGTGAACTTACGAAGGTTGGAGCCTTTTGTGCAAGTGGTGTAAGTCAAAACAAACCGAAGGATAATATGCCCCTAGAGTCAATAGGATGTTCAGATGGGGGCGCAGAAAAATGTTTTCCTTGAGTAGTGAAATGGATTGGCATGAATATGATGTTTTGTTATGAAGTGGCATTGGGACACATCATAGGATAAACATTGGACCAGTGGAATATATATAGTCATGTCCAACCAAGGGAAACTATAGACTACCACTAGGTAGTGGACATGAAAATATGGGTTTGAATCTTGCTTGCATAAAAAATCTTTGTACAATTTTGAAAATAATCAAAAAATGGATTGGGATGTACAAAAATGTAGATGGGTGTCCCAGGTGTGTGATAAAATAAATGATGATGTATTGGGTTATATATAATGGATTTGTGTCCCTTTCCTTAGTATTGGCGTGGTGTAAGTGGAATGGAGGTTATCGTGCAAATGGTTCAATGTTGTGTGGGGGTGTAGAGCACCAAATGCAGAATTGGATGGTGCATTCGTAATTTTCAAACAAGTCGGTGCCAAAGAGGTGGTAGGAAGCCATGAGATGAGAATATGAATCAGGTTTTATTTCAATTCATGCTAGGGGATGGAACTTGCGCTACCAAAATATGGTGATGAATTCCAATAATGAAAATAGGAATTGATTAATGGAGTAATACATGGAGAGGAAGGCATTCTAAACCATCACAACCATTTACCATATATGTATAAAAGCTGATGATCAAAGTTATTGAAAATAATGGGGGCCTATGGCTAACTTACAAGGATTAATATAAGGTTATGCATTACTTTTGGGAAAATACTATCATGCGAGTGAGAAATTATATCTTGAAATTGGTTTTCCATCGTGGTGGGTGAGGGTCTATGTTGAGTGTAAAGTTACTTGGAAGTTTCAAAAAAAGACCCTTAATGAATGTATTTATAATATACAATTGATAAACCATGAATATGTGACTATAGAAGGAAAACAAGAAGGTTCACCTAATGAGTATCATGAGTATAGGGATCACCCGAAACTGAGAATATTTGGAAAAATAAAGTCAATCTTCCATTACAAAGTATGATGAGACCCGATTCCAAAGATTAGTAAATACTTGTAGTGTCTCCTATTTTTTCATGATAGCTATAGGTTTGGAAACCCATGATGTGTTAGCAATGGGGTAGATTCACCTCGATTTATGCAACTTATCGATTCCTTTTTTAATAGTTGTGATATTCGATGGTTATAGTGGTAGTTGATTCTACTGTACTGGATAGGCATCTAGACATGTATCGATATGGTGTTCAATTATGGTAGGAATGATATGAGACATTTCATAATATTACCAAGAAAATATACAACAGTATTCTTGTAACATATATTTATATGAAAATACTTCTTCAGGAGGACATGTTTCCACCAATGATATTTCATTCACAATGTTGGGATTAGTTGAGATATCCACCTTAATGGTAAGTGAAATTTTTTCTATGTTACCTTCCCTGAAAACATATAGTGTAGGAATAGATTTTTTGAACCAATTTTTTGAGTAAAATCCTTTGTTTCCACTCTGTATACATTATCCTACGATGATGTGAATGTGGAAAATTATTTTCTCTGGGAGGAAGAAAGAGTGATGCTGTGTTTCATCACACAGACACTGGGGTGATATCATGGCCTCCAAGATCTATTCATATGAGTGGAAGATGTTTGCATCATGGGGCCGTGAAGGAAAGAATGGTGCATGAAAGTAATAATAGACATGTAGGAGAAATATGTTGTACAAGGTACCATATCACCAAAAGGTGTGGAAAAAGTATAGAAATGTTGTGTCTGTGATGTATCTGATGGTGCTACCTTCATTGTGGGAAAATAAATATTGACATAATGGAGTGATGAGAAGACAATTTAAATCATTTTTCCTACAGACGAATAAATATAATAGATATGTATGTGTGTGTCATTGTTACTATGAGGTGGAAATATACCTTTGTTGATCATAATTGGTGATTTATAGGAGAGTTTTAGTTCTTGCACTTCTTTTTTAAAGATCATGTATAGGAATAACTTTCATTGAAAGGGGAATGAGAGAACTTGAGGTAGGTGCTTATGGGGCACACATTAACCTGGGATGTTCTTTTATGCCTCCAATAATATTAGTTAATTTTTCCATTAAAATTTCTTACTGAAGAAACTTTCTTTAGTGATGAATTTTGTGCCATTGTAGGAAGGATAATATGTTGCTATGCAACAATTTGGTGGCATATAGGTGTTTCATGATTTGTTTAGGTGCAAAGAGTCAATGGGGGAAATTGGTGTCATCTAACAATAGAGGAGACGTAAAAAAGTGTGGAAGGCATCGTTTTCATTTTATGTGGGTGGAAGGGTAGGTGGCATAGTGTTTTCCTAATGAAAGGCAACCAATGCATCTCGATATCTAGGAATATTAAGACAATGATGGGTGTAATTCAGATGTTGTGAAAAGATAACACATAGGTGATTATTGCATAATCCTTTAATTCATGATGAACAATCGTTTCCCCTATATGGTAGGGGAAGGGGAGTAGGTGCTTGAGATGAATGAAGAATATCCTTCAACTCTCCCAGTGTTGGGCACTAGTTGGTAGGATTTCCTACTACATCACATAGATCGCATGAATGAGTTTCATTTGGAGGAGTGATATTGGTAGGTTCCTTCCCTTTTTACCTTTTTTTTATCATTTCCTGTTGTACTCTTAGATGGATTTGAAGGGAGTGACGTAGCTATAGGAAGTAAAGTATGTAAGGGATAAATAGGCATAGCTTGTTTGAATGGAACCACCATTGTTTTTATTTATGTGGAAGAGGGATATAGATACCAAATAGGTATAAATAAATCCATATTCAGCAATGTGAATATTTCCATGGGTTGGTGAGATACATATCTAGGTGGAGCATATAGGAAGGGCATTTCAGTGATCACATAATGTAAAAAAAAGTTATCACTCATCATAAAAATTGTTGGTTTCATTAGTGGTTGTGAATGGATCTATGATGTTTCACTTACAAAGGTGTTACTACACACACGGGTTTTGGATGAATATGTTATGACCATGGGATTTCATGGGAAAGTACCGACCAGAGAGGAATGTTTAGATATTCCTATACCAACTTTAGTTAGGCTAGGGAAAAAATCTTGTTGATATCCTACGAGGGGTTACACATTATCATATGTTCTTATTTCCTAGTGTGTTAATTATTCAATGGTGAATATTTTTACATTGTGGGGAAAAATAATAGTACAAAATACTAATTATGCTACAACCTTCACATAGTACATATAATTTCTTGCAAATAGGTTATTGTAGTCGAGGGGGGCATCAGGGACTTCGATATGAATGAGAAGGATATTGTCAATGAGTTGTACCAGAACATTCTAAAAGAGTCCTTCTCGTTGCGATGGGAAGCCACAATATTCCTTTTTTCTAATGGACGATGATATGATCTATGGGGATCAAATATTTTTCCAAATTATCTTGCATAAGTGCATTCCCCTTCATCAATGATACACCAATGAATAGTTCCATTTTGAAATGTTAGTGGAACGTGAAATTGTAGAAATTTGAATAATAGATAAATTATTCACCGAGATTATCCTGATCACACATTATTTGAGCTTCATGCATAATACATAACCTCTTCTACTATTGATCATCAATTTGCGGAATTAAAAACAATCGCATGCGCACATTAAAACCATAAACAATCACACATATAAACACAGTATTTATGGGAAAACTTAAAGCTTAAAATCCCCAACTACTTGTATATTATAATGATAGAGAGCATGTAACAATCATAGTAAAAAATCCTCACAATATCTCAGCACTATCTCCAAATTGTTACACACAAAACAAGCTCAGATCATAAATATCACATGCTCCAATCTGCTCCACCTTTCTACCTGCCTCTACTGCGCAATCCAATATGGAAAAACATGAGATCAAGGTTCAAATCCCATCAAGATGTACTGTGCAATCCTCATTGGCAATCTCAATCAATGTGTGTGCAAATCTCATCCACCAGTATAGTCACAACTGATAGTCACACTGCTCTTTCACCTAACCTCTCCACTGGTCTCCACTAAACTGTCCATGCACATGAGTTAACTGATGTATTATTTAGTTGATTTATGAGTTAATAATTAGTGAATTAATTAATAAATAATTCACACCACTCTCACTAATTGTATCAATCAGTTAGACTAGATACAACTAGCTCAACTAATTTAAACTGAACACAACTCCATTAACTGTCTCATCAACTCCACCAAACTCAATCACCTGAGTTCTAACTGAACTACATCATGCAATAGCTCAACTAAACCCTAGGAATAGTGTAATTCCTTCTATCAGCTGCATGTGCCACATCTGTAGCTCAAACTGAAGTGCTCCAAGAGGATAAGATAATGTTTATAGTCCAAATATTATTAAGAGCTACTAATATTCGACATATCTATTTTTAGACTGGCAATCTAAAAATAGATTCTGCCCAGTATGTCTAAAAATAGAAGTCCATCTATTTTTCTTGACTTGAATAACCATCCAAAAATAGCATCCTGCAACTCATAGAACATGATCCATATGTCTAAAAATAGACATAGTCAAAAAATAGACTTTGCGCCAAAAATAGCCTACGAGCCGACTTAGTGAAGGCGACTCCTTTCCACTAAGCTCCATCATCTTGTTGCATTCTCAACACTGCCTCTCAACAAGATATGGATTATCTGCAACCCCTATCCTGCCCCTGTGGTATTTGAATTTTCTCCTGGTGAGTGCCTTCGTCAAGATATCAGCATCCTGATCCTCCGTAGGAATGTATGAAAGTAACATGATTCTCCACTGCACAAAATCTCTGATATGATGATACCAGATATCAATGTGTTTGGATCTATCATGAAATACTGGATTAGCAAAGAGTTTGATGCAACTCTGGTTATCACAATAAATCACAGTAGGCTCCAAGTGTGAACCGAACAACTCGACCAGGATCTTCCTCATCCATATAGCCTCACATGCAGCCAAACTCACTACCATATACTCAGCCTCCGCTGAACTGAGTGCCACGGATCTCTGCTTCCTGTTGTACCAAGAAACTGCTGTCAACTCGATACTGAAAATCCCTCTAGATGTGCTCTTTCTATCGGTTGGGCTCCCTACCCAATCTGCATCCGTGAAGCCACATAGCCTCACCTCATCCGACTGTTTGTACCACAATCCGTATCCAGATGTGCCTCTGAGATAATGTAATACATGCTTGCCTACCTTCCAGAAGAGCTTGGTAGGCTTAACCATAGCTTGTCAAAGCTGGTTAACTGCATAGCATATATCGGGTCGTGTATTGACCAAATACATAAGCGACCCCACCAACTGTCGATAAACAGTGGCATCCACTACCTCCGCTGAAGTGGCATCCTCCTTCCTCCAACCACCAGGAAGAGGAGTATCAACAGGCTTGCAGCCATGCACGTTGAACTTCTCCAGTATCTCCCGGGCATACTTACCCTCAGAAACAAACAGTCCACCACTGTGCTGCCAAATTTCCAATCCTAGGAAATAATGAAGGAGGCCCAAGTCCTTCATCTCAAATTCTCTCGCAAGATCCTCCTTGCATGAGAGTATCAAAAGCTCATCACCTGTCAAAATCAAATCATCATCTACATAAAGTACAATGATCAGCAACTTACCCTCCACCACAATCTAGTATAGGTTTGGATCCACCTCACTCTTGGAGAATCCAAGTCCGGTGAAATAACTGTCTATCCGTGTGTACCAAGCATGAGGTGCTTGTTTCAACTCATACAACGCTCTCTTGAGCCGGCACACACGCGACTCGCTGCTGAAGATCTCAAAACCTTCGGGCTGCTCTATGTACACCTCCTCCTCAATGACTCCGTTGAGGAACGCAGTCTTCACATCCATCTGATGAATGTGCCACCCCATCTGCGCTGAGAGAGCTAGGATCGCCCGTATGGAAGAATACCTTGCGACAGGTGCAAAGGTCTCCTCATAATCGATCCCCTCTATCTGTGAGAAGCCTCGGGCAACAAATCTTGCCTTGTACTTCTCCACACTCCCGTCAGCCGCCTGCTTCACTTTGTAGATCCATTTCGAACCCACCACTGATTTCCCCTCCGGTCTTGGGACAATCTCCCATGCACTGTTTCTGACAATCGAATCATACTCTTCCACCATGGTATCTACCCATGCGGGGTCCTCCACAGCTTCCTCGAAAGAGGATGGCTCTGTCACGACACATTTTCTCACAAGAGCCATGTATCCAGTGTACCGGTCTGGACTCGTCTCGTCTCCAGACCGTGATGGTGTGCTCCTACAACCTTCGCATCTTGAGCTGCCGCTTCGCCCCAGTGCGCTTCCGCCTCCTCGATGGTTGGCGCCGCATGAGTGGTATCTTCCACTCCACATGAACTCTCGTGGCTGATCCACATCCCGAGGCTCTTCCTTGTAGAACTAATAGCTCCTCCTCTACATGCAAGTGTAGCTCCCTCTCAAGCGAACACTTCATGGCTTTCTCCTCCTGAAATTTGATATCCCATCGCACAACAGTCTTGCAACTTTCTGGAAAATACACATGATAGTTGTGGGGTGTATCAGTGTACCCCACAAATATCCCAACCTCTGTGGTCGGCTCCAGCTTCTTCCTGGCATCCTTCTTCACATGATTGTAAACTGGTGAACCAAAAATCCTCAAATGGGAAATATCAGGTCTCTTACCAGAAAACGCCTCCTCGGGTGTACTCATGCCAAGTATCTTGTGAGAACAACGGTTCTACACATATACTGTAGTATTTCATGCCTCCACCCATAAGTGAATGGGTAGGCCCAGATCATGCAACATCGCCTGTGCAGCACCCACGATCGTTCTGTTCTTCCACTCAGAAACCCCATTCTGCTGTGGGTTATGAGGTGCTATGAGCTCTCTTCGAATTCCTTCTGCACTGCAAAAGTCCTTGAATTCACCAGAGTTGAATTCACCACCATTGTCACTCCTAAGAGCCTTCACCTGCTTCCCCAATTCTTTCTCAACCAGCGCCTTGAACTCACAGAACTTTGAGTATGTCTCGCTCTTCTTCTACATGAAGAAGATCCAGCACTTCCGAGAAAAATCATCAACAAAGATCACATAGTACCTGTGCTTTGCTGTTGAAGCTACTGAGAAAGGTTCACACATGTCTGTGTGAATTCTCTCAAGGATCATCGTGGTGCGACTATCCTTCTCGTGAAAGGCGGCTTTCACAAATTTTCCTAAGGTACGCCCCTTGCACTGACCTGATTGTGCAAGAGTTCCTTTAGGAAGCCCAGTAGAAATATGTTGTAGTATATTCAAAGCTCCATGGTGAAGGTGGCCCAATCTCCGGTGCCACAACTCGCCATCATCCTGGCTCACCACTCCTTTTTCCTTGCCTACCATTGCTATGCAGCCATCTACCTGCAATTGATAAAGGTTCTTAACTCGAACCCGTATCCTCCGGGTCTCACCAGTTGCCTTACTATGCAGGAAAGCCTTTCCCTCGCTAAAGACAACATCATATCCCTTGTCTCCCAACATCGCAATAGAGATAAGATTCTTCTTCAATCCTGGAACATGCATCACTTCCTTCAATATGAAGGGTTTACCAGACTCCCTCTCAAAGGAAATGGTACCGATACTTGTCGCACTGTATCTACCATCATCGCCCATCTCGATGTGCACTCCAAGATATTTCTCATCCAGATCAGTAAACAAATCTCGATCTCCTGTCATGTGAAAATACGCACCATTGTCCAGAAACCACACTGATCCCGCCACACTTGAGACAAACCATGTGATCAGTGAAAAATCCAGCTCAAACTGTGAGGCTAAGGCCTCTGCAGCTGCAGATCCAACAACCTGCTTATTTTTCTTCTTCTGCGGAAAATTTGTGGCATAATGTCCGTGTTGGTGACAGTGAAAGCACTTCACCTAGGACATGTACTGCTTCTTGCCTTTCGCACCAGAATGAGAAGCTTTCTTTCTCTTCCCCTTATTTTCTTTGGCAGCCAAAGCACAATTCTCTTCATCAGAGTTCTTTGAAGACGATCTGTCCCTAATAACTCCACCTTATCTCCTCTTGCACAAGATCCGACCAAAGTCGCTCCCATCCTGGCAATTTCTCCCGACCATTTACAGAGTCCTGATAGGAATGCCAACTCTTCAGAAGCCCAAGAAGAGCCAAGCTCACCAAGTCCTCATCATCTACAGTCACCCCCACACTTCCCAGCTCATCCCTAAATTGGGTGAACTTCGTGAGGTACTTGGGCATACTGTCACCTTTCTCCATCTTTATGTTTCTGAGTTTATCCTTGAGCGCCAACTTCCTCTGGTCGCTCATGCTTTGCAATAAATCTGTCAACTCTTTCCACATCAAGTATGGAGAAGCTTTACCATGCAGGATGGATACTATGTGATCCTTCACGCCCTCCAACAGAATCCTTCGACACTTTGTTGTCTTCTTTTGCCAAGCCTCAACTAAGGCAGCATCGCTAGAAGTAGGCTTTGTAACTTTAGCATCTATGAACTCCTTCAGCCCATTGTCATCTAACACCAGCTCCATCCTGTGCTTCGATGCAATATAATTCAAGCTGCCCTCAAGGGCATACTCCAATCGTAATCCGTTGAAAGACATCTCAACTTCGACACCAAGAAAACACTGCTGCAAATTCGAATTCCACCAGCACAAAACTCAACCGCTTCAATGTTCTGCAATTGCTCCAATGATCAATACTTCTGTAATACCATGTAGAAATTTGAATAATATATAACTTATTCACCAATATTATCTTGATCACACACTATTTGAGCTTCATGCATAATACATAACCTCTTCTACTATTGATCATCAATTTTCAGAATTAAAAACAATCGCATGCGCACATTAAAACCATAAACAATCACACATATAAACACAGTATTTATGGGAAAGCTTAAATCTGAAAACCCCCAACTATGTGTATATTATAATGATAGAGAACATGTAACAATCATAGTACAAACTCCTCACAAGATCTTAGCACTATCTCCAAATTGTTACACACAAAACAAGCTCAGATCATACATATCACATGAGATCAAGGTTCAAATCCCACCAATATGTACTGCGCAATCCTCATTGGCAATCTCAATCAATGTGTGTGAAAATCTCATGCACCAGTATAGTCACAACTGATAGTCACACTGCTCTTTCACCTAACCTCTCCACTGGTCTCCATTGAACTGTCCATGCACATGAGTTAACTGATGTATTCTTTAGTTGATTTATGAGTTAATAATTAGTGAATTAATTAATAATTAATTCACACCACTCTCACTAATTCTATCAATCAGTTAGACTAGATACAACTAGCTCAACTAAGTTAAACTGAACATAACTTCATTAACTGTCTCATCAACTCCACCAAACTCAATCACCTAAGTTCTAACTGAAGTCCATCATGCAATAGCTCAACTAAACCCTAGGAATAGCGTAATTCCTTCTGTCAGATGCATGTGCCACATCCCTAGCTCAAACTAAAGTGCTCCAAGAGGATAAGATAATGTTTATAGTCCAAATATTATTAATAGCTAATAATATTTGACATATCTATTTTTAGACTGGAAATCTAAAAATAGATTCTGCCCAGTATGTCTAAAAATAGAAGTCCATCTATTTTTCCCGACTTGACCAACCATCCACAAATAGCATCCTGCAACTCATAGAACATGATCCATATGTCTAAAAATAGACTTTGCGCCAAAAATAGCCTACAGGCCCAGTTAGTGAAGGCGACTCCTTTCCACTAAGCTCCATCATCTTGTTTCATTCTCAACAGAAATGCCTATAGAGATGGTAGCCATGTCTTTGAATTGTCCAAATCAAAAGAGATTAATCAATAATTAGATTAGTCAATGTCCCTGAGAGTATAAATAAAATATTTATGTTGGGTTGGAAAAGGTCGAATCACTTCTAATGCTAACATATTAGACAAGGAATATGATAATTCAATGAAAATTTTGTAACTATGAACAAATTTCGTGCTATGACGTGTGTCATAGGTGTCCTTTGAATACCTTAGAAAATGGTTTTATGAGTGGTTCGGGGATAATAAGGGGTGGATTATAGGTAGTTAGAATTGCATCTACTACTGAGTGATTAGGTTCTATAGGGAACTATAATATCATTCAAAAGTTTATAGTAAAACATCTACTATGTTCATGTAAATATATTGATGGGTAGCTTCTGAAGAACTACCCCCAATTTGGTTTTGATAATATCAGGGACAACCTCTTGATAAGTGTATACATTCTGTTGATTGGAGAATGTATTTTTCGGCATTGTCAGTTGTTGATTACCCCCAACTTGAGTGTGTTGTGGTCCAATAGTTTTCCACATGAATTTTAGCTCAGGGATATGTGGGAAGGGATGAGTGTATTTCCCGTACTCTCCACAACAGGTAAAAAATTGATTAGCCTGAAGACCATTATTCTTGGCTTGTTTTTGTGGATTATTGATACCATGATTTTGATTTTGGTTCCGATTAGGGGGATTGTCCCTAGTGTAAGGATTTTTTTTTGTTTGTTCTTGATCTATCCTTGCTTCACCTTTTTCTTATCCTTTCCTTTATTTTTATAAGATTTAGGACGGTTGGTAACATTGGGCTACTTGAACCTTTGTTGTTGTTGAGGAAAAAATGGTTGGATGGAATTGAATCCTCCCCTATTTTTCTAGGTATGGTATTAGGATGTTTTGGGCTTGGTAAGGGATATATGGATGTCCTTTTGGAGGATTTTTTCAGGAAAACTGAGATGTAGAAATTCCATAAAATGTGCACTACGAGTATTGAATACCTTGTGATGAGTGACTAAGAGGTTGGATAAGAAAGGGTTTATAATACCTAGTTGTGGGTGTTGTTGGCACTAAAGGAAGCCCATTAAATTGGGGGAATGAATTTTGAAAATGGGTGATGTTCCCAATAAACCCATCAATAATATAATATTTCCCTACCTATTCTCTGTTAAAAGGTTGAGGTTGTGGCACATTTTGAATTACCAAGTAGAGGTACCCTGATTGTGCTTAAATAAGCTCAAGTCGTTGAGATTAACTTATGGATTCTTCATTGTTTTAGGGAAAGGTGGAAGAAACACCTTTTTCTATGATGGGAAAAATAAATTTGAGGAAGAATTCTAGGAGTAGGTTACCTAGGACCTAAACATTAAAAATAATACTACATTTGTGCCACTCCTATTGAATTTGTGTCTATAATTCCAACCTGGTATCATAGGTAATTGGATGTTCGAAGTGTTGGAGAATCTAGTAGGGAAATTGATTTAGGAAAATTTTACTTTTCCTATAAAATTCACTCACAAAACGTATTATTTAAAAAATATATGGTGAAAACCCAACTAACCATAAATTCATTTATCATTATATTACACACAGAGACAATTTTTGAACATAATGATTTTTTTTTCATTAGTAAAATCATGTCCATACAATTACATAACAATTACAAAAGTATCAATTCATCTCTTGGTATGATCTCACATTCATTTGGTCGTTAGTTCTCATTTCTCATAGGCTTACAATAAATATAATTAGTAAATCCAATATATTTTCTAAATCCTAAAATCATTGCATAAATCACCCCTAAATCACTCCATAAACTATATTTTCCAAATTTCTAAAATCACTCAATATATCCCTAGAATCTCACACTTTTAAAGCTAGATTTTCTTTCTCCTTATGGAAAAAATCTCACCTATCCATAGTTTTTCAGTTATCCATAAATTTTTTAAAACTATGACACATTATTTTAAAAATAATAAAATATCTCAACTCAAAAAATACAATTTATTTACATATAAGATAAAAAATTCTTCTAAAAGATAAATACCCATTTTTGAAGATTTTTCACATGGAAAATTTAATGGCTTAGCAGCTTTAATGCTCCTACATACATCTCCTAAGGTTGAAATAAATCATGACCTCCTCGTCATGTGTCATCAATTTTTAAATCCTCTAGGATCCAAAACTTTAATTTGTAATTTGTCATCAACTTCATTATGTTGTTCCTCCACTTCTTCATCTGTTGCTGCCTTTGTCTCTCTAGGTTTCCAAACATTAAATTAAAACCTTCCTTTTATTTTTTTTATGCATACTTGAGAGTCAAAATATACCATATTTCTAACTACCTTCTTCCTTCTATAGTTCCTTTTCTAGACACTCGCTTCATCAACATACAAATCACATTAATTTCTTCATCCAAATTTATTCTTGAATGCCAAAATATTCTGTTGTCAACTTCCATTTGTTGCATTCTCTCTTCCTTCATACTATTGTTGTATGTAACTTTGATATGCTACTCTAAATAATCTTGAAATATTCCTACAACCTCTATGGAGTCACTTGTATCTCTTGCTAGCTATTCCTCCAAATACTTCATCTCCTCCTCAAAATATTTAACCACTAAATTTGAATTTTTTAATTTAGGTACAATGCTATCTTTGGGAAACATATTGTATTTTATTTCTTTAATTATATCCTCATTTTCATCTTCAATTTATATGTGTGCATTCACAAAAATTTCAATAGTTTCATAAATATGAGATTCTTGGATCTCATCCATTGGTACAACCTCTTTATCACCAGGATTCGTCTTTGTTTTGGTTCACAAATGTAAACCTCCATCTCTGTTGTCTTGAGATCTTCCTTCCTTTTTTGAATTTTCAACTTGTGCTTCAAATTCAACTTTATCTGTAAAAACCATGCACACCTTTCGTCTTCCTCGTAATCTTGTAGTAACTCCATATTTTCATTCAACCGTGATTTTATTTCAACAAGTTCCATATTAAACTCTTCAACACTCATTATACTATTCATGTATTTTTCCTTGACATCTTTTTTCCTTCTGTTGTGGCTTCCACCTGAAACTTTTTTATGACCCTATGCAATCATCCTTCTCTCTATATTTGTCAGCTTCTTTGTGCTCAAAAATTAAATGTAACCAAGCCTTTCCACTGTAGTGGGTATCCTCCTCTTTCTACTTAATACCTTATCAAGCTTTCTTCACTATATTGACCTTTTTGTTTTTTCTATGGTTCCCTCCTTAAAACCTTCTCGAGAACTTATGTTCTCCTTTGTTTGTTGCACTTACTTGGTTTACTTATTTTGAGAAATTCTACGTGTTCCCTGCATCCTCTATTACGGGTTTCTTCTCTCATAATCATTTCTTCACTTGCTCTCTCTATCATGCTTCCAAGCTATGATCCACTATCACTTTCCTTCAATTTAAAACTACAAACATCAATTACTTTTCACAAATAAATTTAGAAATATAAAGAGTAGTTTACCTATTGCACTATTGTATTTCTCTGATTGCTTTCTATTACACATATCTCTTATCTTTTCTTGGAAGAGCTAACCAACTTTGATACAACTTGATGCATGAAAAATCTAGTTTTCCTACAAATTTCATTCACACAATATATTATCTAATAAACATATGGTAAAAACCCAACTAACTATAAATTCCTTTATGATCATATCACATAGAGAGACAATTTGTGAACATAATGAAAAAATTCATTAACAAAATAATGTCCATACAATTACATAAAAAATAAAAAAGTATCCATTCATATCTTTGCCTTATTTCACATTGATTTGGACATTAATTCGCATTGTTGGTAGGCCTACATTAAATATAATTAAGAAATGAAATATCTTTTCTAAATCCTAAAAGCACTCCATAAATCACTACATAAAATATATTTTCCTAAATTCTATTATCACTAAATCTATCCCTAGAATCTCCCAAGCTTTTCAAGGTAGATATTTTTTTCCTTATGGAAAAAATCTCACATATTCATAGATTTTCACCAATCCATAAATTTTTTAAAATTGTGACTCACTAGTTCTAAAAATCATAAAATATCCCAACTCATAAAATAAAATTTATTTAAATAGAAGAATGTAAATTCTTCTAAAAAATAAAGACACATTTTTCAAGTGTTTTTGCGTTGAAGACATAATGCCTTGGAAGCTCTAATGCTCCTACATTAGAAATTATTTAAGAAATTCTGCTTATCCCTAAAAATTACTTGTGAAATTTAGTTAGCTGCTCCATGTTATTTATTAAATTTTCTTCATCAAATAATTATCAAGAGCATAAACCATAAATATAATAAAAGACAAAGGACACAAATTATAGGTTCCAATATAGGGAGAAACCCCTCTATTGGGAAAACCAAAAATAGTCTCTTCTATTCTTATAGAATCTGTTCAAATGAGAAAACCAAGGCCCAAATGCCAATGTCACAACCTCCTCCAAGCACTGAGTCAAAACTCTAAGAACAAATTTCAAATAAGTCAAGTTTTTACCAAATAAACAAAGATCAAACACCTTCCAATCTCCCCCAATTGAAAACCTTCACCTACTATTTCATATATGCTATTTTGGATTCTAGTAATAGAAGAAACTCTAGTCTTCTTACATGTTACCGTATTTTCAATATATCTTCCTTCAAGGTAGTCAAGGTGTCCAAAGTTAATGAAAGTCACAGTTGATGAAATTTGATTCTCAGCCCTTTACTAAATCTACAAATCAACCTACAACTTTTGGTCATGAAACTTGTCAAGAAAACACTAATTTTCGCACATGTGAATAGATATAGTTGAAAGTTTTAGGTGTTACAAATTCTCTCTATAGTTATCCTTCTTCTGTTAAATTTCTCTCTTGAGTTTCTTCTTATTATACTGTAGATCGAACTTATTATAATTGTAGATCAAATGTGTTTCCAAATGAGGTTGAGAAAATTCTATTTATATGCATCGGTGTATGTGGAATAACAAAAAATTCAGTCAAATTCTTATTGAATTGGTCCTACTTGGACTTGTAGGTCTTCTTGACTTCCTTAGACTAAAAATATATATTTTTTTACATGTTACAACTTTCCCAATATGGTCTTTTACAAATTATAAAGACACTCTTGACTCTAGAAAAAATCCTTTTGAGTTAAAAAACCCTAGAAGCATGAAATGTATTCTTGACCTAATTGACCAACAAAATGAAGCATGAAACCCATTCTTATAGATAATATTTGTCTATATTATTTTTCTTGTGACATAAAATGTACATAATGACATGGGTACAATGACAATTATGAAGACCAAAACCAGTTACATTTTCCAACACTCGCTCTTAACTAGGGGGATATTAATAATTGTACCACCAGTACAAGGATATTCTGAAACTAAAAATTTTTCATACGAATAGTTAAACTAAGAATCCATCTTGAAGAATCAACATGATCGCCAAAATTTTCAACATAATAAGGCCTTAACTTGCCAAGCTCTATTTATATTAGAGAATAATGCTAGAAAGATTTTTGTGAGACACCACACTAACTCTCAAGGTACATACCTAAGTGGATTTTTACTAGGTATGTCCTTTTAGGACTATTATTATCTTGGATTTGAAATCCTCAAATAATATATCGGTCATCTTCAACCATTATTGTCTTAAATACATGTCCAATCCTCTAAGAGTTTCAGTCATTAAACTACTTCCTATCTTGGACTCTTTATCGTCAAGGAGTATTAATTGCATACGCTTATCCAATATGCCATTATCCTTCCTAGTTCCTTCACTAATACCTATGGCTATTAGTCCTCTGATACTGCATAAAACATGGAAAATATGATGTATTTAACATCAATCCATCTCACCCTAGAGATGAGATCCTTATTCCCTCTTGATTGTGGAATAGATACTTGATCCTTCTCAAACATATAAGAATATTTATTACTCCCTATAAATCAAACGAGAGATGATTTTACATCCTTTCAATTGGGAATATTTCTAGTGTATCTTCATAAATACATCAACTACTAGTCCTTCATGGATATCTTCAAGTAACTACATGGATCCTTCTCTTCTTCGTATCTTCAAGAAATTGAGATTTCATCTTCCTTAATGTACTACAACCAAAATGTGATATGATTCAGGCCATAAAATTATCACATCACTTTCCTCTATTCATCATTAAAAAAGGCATTATATTTATCCAATGAAAGTATGGATTCCCTTTAGAAAAGAAAGCGATATTAATTGTTCATATGAACATTGAGTTACCTCATTGTACTACTACCTCTTAATCCCAAGGTAATTTAAATAGTTTGAAAATAAAATCCTTTGAGGATTACCAAACCATTGACTCAATCAATGTATTTATTGAATTGAGTTCAAAACCAATAGTTGTAGATATACTTGCATCAATATACATTATTCCTTTTTTCAATTTCCTTCGAGGTGCAAAAAAAGTATTGAACAGATAAGAAAAACCAAGAGATAAATATAAAAATTACCCTAATATGATGGCCTCTCCAGATTCTACTTACTTCTGAGATCAACATACTTTTGCATTGTGTATCTTCATCTTTTTCCAAATATCCTTTTCTAGGTATATCACTTGTAATCAAACTTCCCATTGAATAAACAGACTAGTAAGCTAAAATTTATTCTTCTTTGGAGTTTTCATTATCAGCTCTCTTTCTTTCTTTAGGAAGCCATATTTAATGTTAATCAATTTCATCATGTCTAATTCAGGTAATATTTTGGAAGATTATTTATCCTTAAAAATTCCAAAATAGTCCAAGCCTCTTCTTTTAAGCATCGAGTAACCATATAGAAGACTTACCAAAGACATTTTTCTAACCAAGTCATTTTGAAAAATTATTGTTGACATGAAACATACCTTATAAAATACTTAATTAAAAACATGCATACATTATATTCCATACAACCAACTATCCATAATTTCTTCGAATATTCTTTGGAGGATAAATAATTTAATTCTTCCTATCAATCTGCAACCCAACCTTTTGCATACCCTCATCCTACACGACTAGTTTTTCCATAGTAGATGGAATATATACTAGTCATAATGTTTTTTCCAATAACCTTCCTAAATTATGGTTCTTATTGGAGGATATTTATGATCATTTTATGTGAGATGACTACCTCTAACATTATATTATAAAAATATTAGATTAACTATAATGTTCAATATGGTCCCAATCATCTCATTATTATAAGCTAGATGACTCCTTAGAAATAAATTTGATCATGTATATTCTAATTAACCTACTATCATATGGTTCTTTCTATGATGCCATGCTTTAAAAAAACCAAGACTCGTCTAGAGAATGTAATAGTGCATGCTATTATACTTTCTACTTTCTAGTAAAAGAAATAAAAATTGTAAATAGACCTAATAGAGATGGATATTTCCTCAATAGTAAATATCCATGGGATCTTCTCATTTCGTCTTCTTCACAGGTTCTCCCTTTTCTTCAGCTATGTCAGCTTCACTCCTTTCCTTACTTATATACTATTTTCCTTTGGACTTTCCAATTAACTTCCTTTTCTTCTTCTTGTATTTTACAACAAAGGTTTGAGACTTCTTATTTGAATCTGTATTATCATTTTCCTTTAATATTGTTTCTTCCAAAACATATTGAACCTATATTTTATCAAAAGGAGTAGTATCCTTTCTTAAGTATACAATAGATCCAAAACTTATCCAATCAAGTGGCAAAGAATTTAATACACAAGTATTCATTTATAAATCGGAAACAACCTCACCAAGCCATTGTAACTCATCCCTTATTGGTCAAATACTCATAAGATAAGTGGAAATATCTTCATTCATCTACTTCCTTATTATTTATAGTCAATTCCTCAAGGATATATTTGGATCTGATGTATTTATAGAGTGCAAATTTACCAAATTTTCATAGATGGCTTTAGATGGCTTCAAATTCCCAACAAAGGGAATGAGATTATATTTTATGGATTCAATAAGAATCCTTTGTGCCCTCAATTCTCCCTTCCTTTATATTTCTAATTCTCAAGTCTTCTCATTGTCTAGTATATTTACTTCACCAAGAACATATTCCATGACCTCATTTTCAGTGAGCACCAATGAAATCATCTTCTTCCGTGCTAGGAAGTTTGCTGACCCAATGATATTTCTTATTTAATTACAAAAGGTATCCATTTTATCTGTAGATTGAGACATGGAGCATAAAATGATATGTACTTGCCAAACAATTGAACTTGTTGATGATGTCTCCAAATATGTTGATGCTTTCAAGAAATTTAAAGAGCCTTCAAGGATTTCCTAGAATGATGAGTTCTAGGATGCCTTTAACAATATGGTATTCAAGTAAATTACGTTCATAGTATTGTTTTAAGATTATTTTAATTCAAATAATCTTCCAATGAGGGTTGAAATGAATAAATTTCAAAGAGAGAGTAGCAATATTTCCATCAGAATGATGACATGCACTAGAGAGCCTTCAATCAGAGCTTGTATTCAATGAGAGTTTAATTCTTCTTAAAATCATGAGGTATTCTTCCTTATTCCCTTACTTTTGTCATTATAAAATGATCCATTTTTGACAAATAGCATCTACTTATGTTAAGAAGATGATCTCTAAGTTTCATTCTCTTCTTCACATTAGCTCTGATACCATGTTGGAGAATCTAGCAGGGAAGTTATTTAAAAAATTATCCTTATCCTTGATAACTAATTCTAAAATTTAGTTAGCTTCTTCGTGTTTTTTACTAAATTATTTTCATCAAATAATTATCAATATTTTTAACCATAAATATCATAAAAGACATAGGAAACAAATATAGGTTCCAAGGTAGGGAAAAAACCCTCCAACGGGAAATCCCAAAAGAATATCTTATCATCTTATATAATATGATAAAATGAGAAAACCAAGACCCAGATACCAAAGTCACAACCTCCTCTATGCACCAAGTCTGACCTCCAAGAATCACTTTCAAACAAATGAAGGTTTGACCAAATCAACAAAGCTCAAACTACTTCTAATTTCCCCCAATTCGGAACTTTGACCTTCTACTTCAGATCTACAATTTCATCTGCTAGTAATAGCATAAATTCTAGACTTCTTACATGTGTCATCCTTTCACAATATATTCCTTCAATTCAAGGTCTCCAAACTCAATGAAATTTAAAGTTGATGAAATGAAAGTTTTATCCCTTTACCTAATTCCGCAACTGATCCTGCAACTTATGGTACTGCAACTTGTCTAGACAACCTTACTTTCACGTGTGAGAAAATATGGTCCAAATTGTGAGGTGTTCCAATTTCACTCTATACTTGTTCTTCTTTCATTAAATTTTTATATTTAGTTTCTTCCCCTTATACAACAGATCACACTTATTATACTTTCTAGGTTAATTTGTGTCCAAATGAGGTCGAGAAACCTTTATATATACAGATCTATGGAGGTTAAATAGCCACAAATTAGGCCAAATTATTCTTCTAATGGGCTTACTTGGTCTTGGAAGTATTCTCAACATTCTTAGACTAAAATTAAATTATTTTAAATGTTACAACTTGCTTAATAGTGTCCTTTAGAAATTATAAAGACTCTCTTGACTCTATAAAAACATTCTTCTGACTTGAAAAGCCCTAGGATCATGAAATGCATGATTGAACTGGTTGACAAAGAAAATGAAGCATGAAACCCATGCTTAAAAATAATATTTTTTTTTTCTTGAAACATAATATGTACGTAATGATAACTGTACAGTGAGAATTATGAAGACTGAAACTAGTTAGATTTTCCAACCAGAAGAAGGTGGGAAAGGGTATGGCTATGGACTGAAATGTATCATTCTTACTCGTTTTATCACTAATAAACCATTTAGTAGATGGTCATATTAGGTTCTGCTAAAAATGTCACAGACGTACTAAGTCTCCAACAATGTTGTTGGAAGAACACCATAATTGAAATGTTAGTATGTGGTTTGTCTAGCCTTCTTCGTACTTACCTTCAAACATAGGTATATAAAATGGAAGCTTCATAAGCATATGTGGCCATGTAGCCTGATGGGATATTGGGTCATTTGTAATATTCATCAGATCAAGAATATTTCGTGAATTTGTAAAAGGAAGGGTTGGTATAGTCTCGACCATCCTGAGGCAACTTGGTTGATATGAAGTGTTATGCTAAGAGGATGAGGTTCCTAAACATGTAGCACCAAGAATGGACTAGAATAGTAAAGTGGGATCAATACGAGATATCTAAATTGTGGGTTGGACGGGTGATGGTCCAAAACTAGGCACTCCTCCTATCAACGATGGGAGGGGCTTTGAAGTCGTTTAGAGTGGCCGAGTAATGTGTGGTCCCATATGGTGCCATAATATGTGTATGATATATGAGGGGGATTTATGAAAAACCAAAGTAGACACACATAAAAAATGCGAAGATAAAAATTAATTCACTGAAAATGTGCCTAGTGTGTGAGAAACATCTAATTTTGGAATGAGTTTTGTTTCCTTATGTAATCCTAAATACCTTGTGTTGAATCATCCAATCATTCATCCTTATAAAAGTTTTACGATAATGGGGTATCAAGACACCAACCAAAAACCAATAAATCAATGGATGGAGGGTAATATTGAGGTGTATTGTAGCCACGTTTTGAAGCAACTAGCAACACTTCCAGTAATACTTCAAAGTATCCTCTAGGTGCAAGGTCTCCCACACCTACCACCTATATAGTAACATGCCTTAGGACTTAGCCATTGATCTACCTCCATCCAATGGGAGTGAGTGATTCTCAGCTTATGGGAGTCACCCATAGATCCAGAACCCCTATTGAGAGCAACAAGGCTCAAGTAAGTCCATGATAATCCTTAGTCTAAGCCATACCCCCTTCTTGGGTTTCTACTCTCCATTAGATTATGACAATGAATTATGGAAGATTTTAAGTTCCTTAAATTGTCAACCTCTATGTTTTAGATGAAAAGAGCCAGGGGAGATTATTTGGACGCCTACTCCCGAAGTCCTAACTTAAGACACTATAGTATTTTATTACCCCTTCGTAGGGTAGCTTAGTGTGTTAATTTAGGTTGGTTTTAGAGGTCTAGTGAGTGAGGGATGATGCCCCAAAATTGTGTTTTATTCGTGTGGCGAAAATATTTTTAGAGGATCTAAAGTTATGTTTATGATTCCTCAAAACCACTTAATGTGTAAATGGAAGATCATACTCCTTACTCTAGATATTGAATTGAAACTCATTATGTTCAGTGAAGTGTGTGCAAATAGAATAAATGTGAACAAGACCAATTTTCATTGCAAAAATTTGTATATCATATGATCATAGTATTAAAAACTGGTCGGGTCAAACCGGAAACTGGTCAAACTAGCTGGTCAGACCCCTGGTCGGACAAAACCGGTCCAAAAACCTAAGTTAAACCCTTTTGTTCCACATTTGTGGGTCAAACCAATGTTGATCAATCGGTTAATGATGGAATAGGATGGTTTAGGGATAAATCGCCGGCTTCCATCCTTAATCGACCGGTCAGCTGCCAAGTCTGCAAAGGGACCCACAGATAGAATTTTGGCCAGTTTAGGGTTTTTTTGGAGGGAAAAGGAGGGATTTTACCCTCCAAAAACACCCTCTCCAATCCTTTATAAGTAGGGGAAGCCTCTCATTTGTCTCACACCATCGCATTTGGATATTTTGTGAGTTTTATTGAGAGCTTGGAGAGCGTTAAGTTTTCGCTGGAGTAGTGGAACAACATAGAGTTTGAGGCTTGAGCTAAGTAGTAGCCATCATACCTCCAAAAGCCAAGGATAATGCATGGGCTCATTGTGATATGATTGATGGAAAAATGATCTGCAAATATTGCCAAAAATCTATTGTAAGAGGGGGTATTTACAGCTTCAAGAAACACTTGGATGGGATAGGAGGCCATGTAAAGCCATGTGGAGCACCAAATGAAGTAATAGGGAATATTAAGGTAGAATACCTTTGGAAGTTTGAGATTGAAGTCACTGAACCAATAGAGAAGTTTGTGACTGGAGCAGTTGCAAATTTTGGCAGTCGAGAGTCGAGAGACTCAACCAATTGAGTTTGATCATGATGAGAAGCTTCAAGTGATAATGTTGATCACTAATTAGTAATATAATATATGTAGATTTGTAGTATACTTTAGACCAATGGCCTCAATGCTCATAGCTTGTAGCATTTTTTTTGAACTTTATGGGTCATTTCGAGCTTCATCGCTTACGTATTTTTTAATGATATGTATTGCACTCGGTGCCATTAAGATATATTCACCTTTAAATTTTATATAAATGAACAAAATTTTCATATTTTGTCTCTTTGGCTTGGAATCATCATTGACAATATTAAAAATAGTTTTTTCTATTAAAAAATAATTATTTAATGTATCATTTTAAAAACCTGTTCATTTAGACCTGACCAGTATCGGTTAGACCGACTCTGGTCTGGTTACTGATTCATTAGGTCCGTTGGTCTGGTCACTGGCTCTATTTTTTATTACTATGCATATGATTCATTACTAATTTTTCTAATTAAACTATGGTGATTTCACCTTGAAGAAAAAGAAAAAAAGTGCATATTATGGGATACTTATTTTTTTTCCTAATTAAAATAGGTGAACATTTTTTAATATAACGGGAGATGAAAATGGGGTTTTTGAAAAAAAATTCGATTCCCTAATATCATCCAAATTGTGAGGGGAAGATCATACTCTAGATTTTACTCTCTCCAGTCCTGATCCTGCAACAATAGACTTTTAAGCACATATAAAAAATAATAAACTACCAAACAACTCAAATGATAACTAAAAAGATAGTAAGAAGAAAGAGTTTAGGAGTTGGGAGAATTAACTAAAGGCTTTTATCCAACTTTGAATAGAAATTACATTGGAAATGACAAAAAGGAAGCAACAATAGGAAAGAACGAACTACTTGAGAGCTCACACTCTGAATTATTTTATTATGAGAAATCCATATATAGACAGGCATATAAACAGTTACGTAGAAACAATTTGAACCAACTAAAACTAATTTCCAAAACTAATTTCTAAACTAAACATAAGAGAAATATTAAATCTTTTAACACTCCCTCTTAATATTGAGGGTTACATTTTTATGCCTAACTTTTGACATTGAAATACAAAATTAACTTTTCCTAGCATTTTGGTGAAGATACCCGCTAATTGTTCCTTGGATTCACAAAATTTGAGAACAATATCACCATTTTTTACAAGTTCATGAATGAAGTGAAAACGAGTGTCGATATCTTTCCTCTTTTAATGAAATACATTGTTCTTCGACAAGGAAATAGCGGAAGTGTTGTCACAAAGTATTGAAATAAGTTCCTTTTTTGTATATCCAAATTCAGAGAGAATTCTCTTTAGCCACACTACTTGACATGATGTTGAATTTGCTTCAACGTACTTAGCCTCTGTTGAAGATAGCGCAACTATGGGCTGCTTTTTGGATGACCACAAGATCAAGTTTCTGCCAAATAGAAAAGCATAGCCAGAAGTGCTTTTTTGATCATCAATACATCCTACATAATCACTATCTATATAACCAACAAGCTTACTATCTACAGAGGATGCATATGATAAACCATAAGTAGATGTACCTACAATGTATCTTAACACCCTTTTTCCAGCCTTCCAATGATAGTCTTTAGGATATTCCATAAACCTCGAAATATAACTAAATAAAAATGTTATATCAGGTCTAGTAGCCATAAGATACATAATAATACCAACAAGTTGCTTATAAAAAGTTGCATTAACAATAGTACCCACATCATATTTACTCAAATTTGTACCAAATTCAATAGGAGTATCCACCAATTCATCTTAAAATTTTTCAAAATGTTAGTAGCATACTTCTCTTAACTCATAAATATACCATCTTGTGTTTGTTTTAGTTCGATACCTAAGAAGTATCTCATTAACAGAAGATCCATCATTTCAAATTCACTTTTAATTGCAGCTTTAAATTCATCTAACTGCATGTTACCTGTATAAATTATGTCATCAACATAAAGAATCAGTATCAAAATATTACCTTGATGATCATTCTTGATATACAAAGTGGGCTAATGGTCACTCCTTCTGAAACCATTATTCAGCAAGTAATGGTCTATTCGCTTGTACCAAGCTCTTGGAGCTTGTTTCAAGCCATACAACGCTTTCTTCAACTTGTAAACTTTATTTTCTTGATTTTTGATTTCAAAACTAGGTGGTTGATCAACATACACTTCTTAATTCAAAACACCATTCAAAAAAGTAGACTTTACATCCATTTTGTAAATCAACCACTTGTTTTGCGCTACAATAGCTAATACAAATCGAACAATATCAATTCCTACTACACGTGAAAATATTTCACCATAATCTATGCCAGGCTGCTGTGAAAAATATTTGGAAACTAATCTCGCTTTGTGCTTATCAACTTCACCTCTCTCATTTAACTTTGTTTTAAAAACCCATTTGACACCTATAGAGTTTTTATCATGAGGTAGATCAACCAAATCCCAAGTTTTATTTCTTTCAATAGCATCAATTTCATTATTCATTGCATCTACACATTCTTTGTCTTTTATAGACTGAAAACAAGTAGGTTTAAATGAAAGAAATGAAAAATTTACAATATCATCAACATCGTCTTGTGCATAAACTAGGATTATCAGATTCAGGCTCAAAATATGATGAACTGCTACTGCTTGATGAACTACTACTGGTTTTGTCTTGAACCTGTAATCTTGGAGCGCTTGTTTTGGGTGCTTCATGTTCATCTAACAGAATAAAAGGATTAGGACAAGTATTTCTCTCATTTCATTCCAAGAGGTGTCTTCCAGAAATTTCACTACTCGACTTATGACAAAGTTCTTAGTTATAGGATTAAACAATCTGTATGCCTTAGATTGATCACTATATCATATAAAAACATACTTTTCACTCCTATCATAAAGCTTATTTCTTGATTTTTCTGGAACATGAGCGAAAGCAATACAACCAAATACCTGAAAGTGTGAAATAGTTACCTCTTGTCCACTCCATGCTTCTTCAGGTACGAAACTTTGAACAGTGGAAGTTGGCGATCTATTCAAAATATATACCGAACATGCAACTGCTTCAGCCCATAAATATTTAGACAAATTTCATGTTTTAAGCAAACTTCGAGCCCATTCATAGTCGTCTGATTCTTTCTTTCCGCGACTCCATTCTGTTGCGGATTATAACTGGTTGTTGTTTTTTCTTTTAATACCACGTTGTTTGCAAAAATCAATGAATTCGTTAGATTCATACTCACCTCCTTTATCATACCTTAGAACTTTAATAAACTTTCCACTCTATTTTTCAACCTCGACTTTGAACTCCTTAAACTTGGAAAATGTTTCTGATTTGTATTTGATGAAATACACCCAAATTTCCCTGCTAAAATCATCAATGAAAATAAGAAAATAGACACTACCAACAACTGATTTTTCTTGCATTGAACCACACAAATCTGTATGAACTAACTCTAATTGTTCCTTGGCTTTATTAGAGTCTGAAGAAAAAATATCTTTCTTATGTTTACCCATTATACAACTTGTACAAGAAGAGATATGATGAGACAAAGCAGGCAAACCTTTCACCATAGTCTCTCTTTGCAACAAACTCATACTTTTGATATGTAAATTCCCATAACGCAAATGACATAGATTAGAGCGAGTTAGCGCTGAATCATTATGTGCATACAACTTCTCACTTTTAAATTGTAATTGATACAACCTGTTCTTTGTCATAGGAATCTTTGCAACAAGAGTTTTATGTTTATCAGCAATCATGCAAGTAGTGTTGTGAAAGCTAACATCATAACCATCTGCATCTAACTGACCAACACTCAACAAATAATGCTTGAAATTGGGTACATAATAAACATCATAGATATTATTCACAACATTGTTTTTGGTTAAGACATGTGCAACACCCTTTCTTGAAGCTTTAACCTAGTGATCATCACCCAAACAAATAGAGAAACTGAAAGATGTATCAAGATGTGAAAACAAATCACTATGACCAGTCATATGATTACTACATCCATTGTTTACCAACCAAACATATTTATTAGGTACTTGTAAAGTCACTTAGCATGCCAAAAATAAAGCATCTGATGTTTCACATTCTGTGTTTGTTACATTGGCTTCGTTTTCACTTTAAACATATTGTAATTTTTGACATTCAGACTTATAATGGCCATATTTTTTGTAGTAGTGACATTGAATTTTTTTATTTATTTATCCACCTACGACCATGATAACTTTGAGACTTATCTAAATGTGGTTGAGTTACCTATGATCTATCATCAGACTGAGACTATCCTCTACCTTTTCCTCTCTTACCACGAAAACGTCCTCCTCTACCTCTATCTATAGAAGCTTTAGATTTGTCAACCATGTTGTAAATTACTCACATCTAAACTAATTCTTGCTTCATGAGAAATTCTCTCTCGATTCAAAAACAGTAACAATCATGTCAAATTTTTTAGGAAAAAATATAAGAAATTTTTCAAAAATTCTTTGGTATTCTATTTCTTCACCATTCATCTGAAGATGATTAAAAACACCCATAACTTTAGTCATAAACTGATCAACATTTTTTGATTTAGTCATTTTAAGTGTTTCAAATTGTGTTATGACAGTCTGTAATATTACCATTTTTACTTTATCATTTCCTTGATAAGAACCCTTAAGTATATCCCAAATTGATTCAGTGGTTTTAACAGTAGTGATTTTAGGAAAAATAGAGTCATCTAAGAAATTTAAAATGCATGACTTTGCCCTACCTTCTTTCTGTTTCAGTTCATCAAATTTCTTTCCTTGAGCAGAAATCATTCCTTCAATTGTATTTGCGCCAAGCTCTATGAACACCAATTCTACTTATTTCCAACAAACTAAGCCTTGTAAGCATGCTTGAATTTTAAGGCTCCAAAAATCATAGTTTTTCCCACTAAATAACGACGTAGGATTGCAAACTGACTTGTGGAAGCCATGTTTAAACACCTTTTTACAACACAACTTATATTGTCTTTAGTAGAAAACAAGAGCCTCTACACTGCAAATATTACATCTTAACTTGACATCTTTCTTATCATTACAAAGAAAGCTTCTTTCAAGAACGCAGAAAACCAAACACCTTAACCAGAGAAATATAAATCTTTTTTCGAAAAATCAAAGGTCGGGAATGATATATATATATATATATATTATGGACTTCCAAATCTGCACATACCAAATCTCAGAAATCATGAGGCAAAACTCATTTTCTCGAATGCAACAACAAGAGATGTTTTTGACAGCCCTTTCACTCCGGCCACAGAACAAATACCATCCTCTTCTCACAGGTAGAGAGGATTTTCTTCACTTCATGACAATTTTCTGCGGAATGGAAACTTCTTCAGAAAATGACAAATGGAATTGCTTCACTCCTTGGAAGCATTCTTCAAAAAAATTATAACTCTCAAAGTCCCCAAACTCATTGGCTACAAGATAAAACTTGCAGGCAGCTTTGAACAATAATTCACTGTCAGGCAATGAAGCAAGCGGCTTCAAACAACAAAGATGGAGCAGACAGCTTCAAACAAGGATGGCTCCGATACCATGACAAAAAGGAAGCAACAATAAAAAGAACGAATTACTAGAGAGCTCACGACGTGAATTATTTTATTATAAGAAATATATATATACATGCATATAAACAGTTACAGAGAAACAATTTGAACCAACTAAATTTAATTTCCAAAACCGATTTCTAAACTAAAGTTAACGGAAAGATTAAATCTTTTAACAGGAAAAACATTCTTGTGAAACTTGAGCGGGTGCCGGTATGACAGTCGTGGGGTAATTCACAGCTCTATTTTGAAGAATCATGGTAATTTCGATTTATGTTTTTTCAGCATGGTACTTGATTTATGCTCGTATGGTACCTATGTGTTTTCTGACACCAACGACGGTGGACAAAACTGTTGAGGTTAATTATCCTGCCTTGAAGCTATGAAGCTTGTTGCTGACCTTGAAATACTAAAAAAATAAAAAGGAACTACTGGGCAGTTAAAAGAATGGAAAATGTAATCTAGAAACTAAAAAACAACAAAAAATTATTAGAGAGGAAAAAATTAGAGTCACCATTTGTTGTGGTTGTAAATTTTGTACAAAGGTGTACAAAAGTCAAGTATACTTTGCAGGGTGGTTGCTATGTGCAAAAGAACCGAGAGTTAAACTGCTCATAGTGAAATATAAACTAAACATAATAAAATATTTACTCAATTATACACAAACATGCTAATTCCTAAATAAACTAGCAAACACACATATTAAAAAGGGAAGTGAAATTCTCTTTATTAATCTGGTCGGTAGGAATACAAATAAAGCTTTGTCAAACATGAGAGGGAGCTTAATGAGTAGTTGGTGCTCTGAAGCCCTACTGAAGGATGTTCCTCTACCAATCCATTTGCAGGGACCCTCTCCTCTCACATAATTTGTCAGCGACGAGTTCGAAAATGATAAACTCTCTCGGTATGTAAATTTTGGGTGCCAAAACGTTATTTTGGACGAATAACAATACTCTCAACTCCAAATCTATTTTCGTACCAATATTCCTGATATTTATAGGGTCAACTCAACCCTTTCGCTTCTATTGGCACATTTAATCTATGTAGTTGGTGGTTGGCGAATATATTTCTCGTATTAGTTCTTGGCTTGGTCCACGAATGGGTGGCCAAGTACGGTTTATCACACGGACCAGGCTTATTGAATGCCGACATCTCAAACAACTTGTTGATTTGGTGCTTTGGTAGATCCTCATAGTTATTGGAAGGAAACCCAGAACGATTAAAGCAAGACAGTATTGGAGCCCTTGCATGGTTTATTTTCTATAATGAGCATTAGGGAACTTTTGATTTGTATGTTTTCCATGATATTTTTGGTCCCAAATGCTCCATATATACCTATTGATTCCAGTTGTTGAGTAAGCTTACATGTACAACGAAGTGAACGATTTTTCCATGACAAAAACCCATTTTTCCATGATAAAAACATCATTAGTTTTAGGTCCTAAAGTAGCATAAAAAAAAAACAAATTCAAACTTCTAAAATCACTACTCAATGAGGGGTCTGTTAGAGAATCAAATCTGAACCACCTGCTAGGTGTCAAAACCATTCAAGTGTCAAAGTTTAGTTTCAGTTAGTCCATTTTAGTAGAATTTCACTCAAGTAATTTATTATTGATGTTTCTAATGTAATCTTATTTAAGTAATTCATAATACTCATAAGACCAATCCTCTACTCCACTTCTTTTTAGTTGAGACACACACGAACAATAATCTTAATTAAATTTTTATGTTGTTGTAATTAAAGGGGAGTGTTAGAGAATCTAATCCCAACCACTTGCTAGGTGTCAAAACCATTTGTCCAAGTGTCATTGTTCAGTTTCATTTAGTCAGCTTAGTTGAGTTACACTAAACTCATTTATTGTCGATGTTCCCAATATAATATTATATAACTAATTCATAATATTGAGAAGAGAAATCCTCTGCTCCACTTCTTTTCAATTTTCGTCATTATCAACAAAGTTTCAATTATTCAAACTTCTAAAATCATTACTGAGTGAGACATCATTATCAACAAAGTTTCATTTATGCTTTTTATAATTGAATTGACAAGATTTGATTTTCATACAATCCATATCAAAATTTCCATTCTTACCATAGTAGTATCATGCATCATTTTTCTTCATATTAACATTTATTCTTGGTGGTGATGGTGTGCCTTGATATTGCATGTTTTTTTTCTCATTTATTTCTCTCACACAATTTTCCTTTGAATGACTATTTTATTTTTGTTACTAATGCGAAATTGGAAGTTTGGGACCATTGATTAATATTTTTCTTTCTCCTTCCACTTACATAAAACTACCTTCCAATTCTTAAAAATTAGGTTTCCTCTCCCTAGCTACAAGATAGTTGAGGAATATTTGATATCCATCCAGCATATCATTTAATGTAATAGTAACTATATTAGCACTTGAAACCTTTAACCTATATCACCATGTTTTTCTTTAAATTCTTTTATTTTAGAAATGGAATTATTGATATCTTCATTAACCTCCATCTTAATTGAAAGAAGCTACTCTTTAAGAAAAACCACTCAATTTTTGTTTTTAGTTTCATAAAAATATTTAAGTTTCATCCATGTTTCCTTGAAATTTTATGACTCCCTAATATGAGGAAAGATGTAGTCCTTTACAAAATTTATTAGGAGCACTTTTTCCTTTGGTGTTGTAGTTGTTGGGGCTTTTGGGTTAACTTTGACCTAAGATGCAATTGAAATGAATGATATACTTCCATTAATGTTTGTATCTTAAATTTTCTATTTGCATAGATTTACCATATAGCTTGTTGACTCATTTAGATAATACTATGCTAATGGTTTTACCATTTTTAGATATATACACAAATATTCTCACAATTACAAGGAAATTTTGTTGAGGATAAAAAAAAATAGTGATCTCTTGATTCCGCAATGTGAGTTACTATTGATGAGCAACACACCATGTAAGCCTCTTCACTACAAGTAACTTTTAATATAAGATACTTTCAATTACAAGTAACTTCTTCTATAGTATACTTTCAATTAAATTCCAAGACATAGTTTTATAGGTAACAAATAAGTTGACTTTCACAATTTCATGCATCTACGAGTAAGAAATCTACGAGTAAGAAATTCCAATGTCCAATAGTAAGAAATCTACGAGTTCCTCGGTCTCAAGCCTCCTCACAACTCCACTTGCCCTGCTATGCATAAGCTCCTTACAATTTCTACCACTACACAAAACAATATGAATATAGAAATTTGGCCCTTCTTTTTTCAAAAATATAAGATGATCTTTTATCGCAATTCTATATCCATATGCAATGTTTATTCCTTCACAATTCTCTTTTTAATGAATACATTTTGAGAATAAACTTCATTCTTTGCACACCACATAGTCCCCTAGTCTTTATCAAGTTCACAACTTCATGCTGACAACTCCAAAAAATAAAATAATAAATTGAGATGATATCACACATTCCAGACCACAACTGCCCAAAAAAAGAAACAATGACTTCACTCACACAATGAATCTCCCCTTTGTAATTTTGACAACACAACAACTCTCCCTTCTCTCGGGAAAAAATAAAGACTACACCCTCGTTAACTTTGATACGAAAGCATAGAAACATGAGACTAGTTTACAGAAGATCTTCTTAAAAAACTCTCACCAAACATGGCTGTTGAGTACAATTGAATTATATTTATAATAAAATACACAACCCAACAAACTCGTTATAATTTGGATCTAATAAATAACTAGAACCAAGAAAAAATCTAAAAAAATAGTTCTGGTAGTATCCTAATTAATGCATTCTAAAATTCCTAATTTATGCATTCTTTAGTGATATGAAACACTAATTATTTTAATGTTTAAAATAAAAATAAAATATTAAAAAAACTATTTATAAAAAAAAATCTCAATTTCCAAGCATATAAAATTTCAGAAGGTATGTGTATTTTTTTGGTTGAAGATTATATATATATATATATATATAATAATAATTGTTATTATTGATATTTTTTTTTTTAAGAAAAATGATTTTTTCAAAATGGTTTTTTAGTTGAAATATTTAAGGAAATATTTAAGGTAATTTAATTATTTTATATATTTTTCAATATAATTACACTTTAAGACGTTCTTATTTGAAAACAACTTAAAATATTGTTATTAAAAATTGCTTAGATTTAAATAAAATTTATATCATAAAATTAAATTCCACACAAGATAATTAATTTAAATTAAATGGATAAAAAACAGTATTAAAGAGGAAAATAGCTATTTATGTATTTAAATATTTCATTTTTGTGTCACGACCGTCTCCAACAAAGTATGATAGAAATGTTGTTATGTTATGTTTAACATTTTGACTATGTCAAATTACACAAAAATAAAAATAAAAACAAATTAAATAAAAAGAATGACATAATGTAATGAACACTTTAACTAGGTCAAAATACAATATAAAAATAAAAATAATAAAATAAAATAATAATAAACTATAAAAACCGCCCATAGTATTGACCCATAGTATTCATGTGGAATGTTGTTTATTTAGAGGGGGAAATTAAGATAACTTTTAGGTTTTGGTGACTTTTAAGTTAAAATGATGTTATTAAAAATTTGTTAGATTTAAATAAAATTTATATCATAAAATTAAACTCCACAGAAGCCAACTAATTATGTCGTAAGGCATTCTTATCTTATTTGAAAACAGCTTTCCTAGATGCCAATGTGTCCATGTCTATGCCATTGGATCAAATGTTAGACAATTGAAATGTTTTAGTCCATTAGATTCACAAGTAAATAGTTTTATATATGTTTTTTATAATGTTAGTTTTACGCAAATAATTTTATATATGTTTTGGTGACTTTTAAGTTAAAATGTTGTTATTAAAAATTTGTTAGATTTTAACCTCAATTTTTTTAACAAAATTTAAATTAATAACTTAATAAAACTAGAGTTTACATAAATTATTTCAATGAATAATTTTTTTTTTTGTAAAATACATAAACATTAAATGTTTTGGTAGATAAGCATTAAATTTTTATTTTCAATGAAATATATATCATATAATTAAACTCCACACAAACCAATTAATTTATATGACATGGATAAAAAAAATATAAAAAAAGGAAACTAACTATTTATATATTTAAATATTACATTTTTGTGTTACTATGCTCTACAACAAAGTATGATACAAATGTTGTAATGTCATGTTTAACATTTTGACTACGTCAAATTACACAAAATAAAAAAATAAAACTAAATTAAATAAAAAGATTGACATATTGTAATGAACATTTTAACTAGGTCAAAATATAGTAAAAAATAAAAATAATAAAATAAAATAATAATAAACTATAAATACAGCCCATGGTATTGACCCATGGTATTCATATGGAATGTAATTTATTTAAAGGGGAGAATTAAGATTTCCTAAATCAATAACTCTAGATCTACCAAGAGGCAAGAGGAATCAAATGTCTTGATGTGCAAACATCTTCCCTCTTTAAAAACAACTCCCATAGGTGCCAATGTGTCCATATTTGATCCGTTGGATCAAATGTTAGACGTCTGAAATGTTTTAGGCCATTTGGTACAGAAGTAAATAGTTTTATATATGTTTTTTATAATGTTAGTTTTTTTGGTATAAATAATTTTGATTGAATTTAGGTTTTGGTGACTTTTATGTTAAAATTTTGTTATTAAAAAATTGTTATATTCTAACCTCAATTTTTTAAATAAAATTTAAATCAATAACTAAATAAAACTAGCTTTTATATAAATTAGTTTCTCTCCAAAAAAGTATGATAGAAATGAATTTGGGAAACATCATGAAACTTGTCTCAAGTTCCATTCATTTAGATTTGAAGTATATGGAAGAAGAAAAGTAGGCCAATGGAGACTTATCAAGAATATATGATTCTTTAGGAGGAAAAGATGTTGACAAAGGCTACGAAGGACCAAATAACAGAATTAGAAACAGAGGAGGACTCTTGAGAAAATGGGTTCGTCAAGGATTTTGGAATCCCTACATTATCTCACGGATTCAAGAAATTGCTCAAAAAGAGACAAAAAAAAATAGTAACATAGAGACAATTTATTTAGAAACAAGAGAAATTTAGAATTATAGCTCGGAGATAAATCTATAGGAAGAGAAACATTCTAATTGTAAAGAGGAGTTAGAGTTACATGAGTAGAAGTTCACTCAACATAATTCTCCACCGTTTATTATAGAAGAGTTGAAGGTGAGAAAGTTCCTACTACCTCATAAGTTGAAGAAGTACCACATGAGAAAATCAGGAGAGATTCCTCAATGTTATTTTCATTTGACATTTAGTCACTTTGCTCTTTTTTTTCTAGTAGCCTCTTTACCTCTGCCCTTAAATTCAATGGCTCAAGAAATCCTATAAAAAAGACACTTTACTATTGCAATCAGTCGAAAAAAAGGTATTTAAAAAGGGTCACTTGGGGAGGAATCTATTATTTAAAATATCGGGAAAATAATTTCCTTTCAAAACCAAAATGTGCTATCACTAGGGAAGGGAGTTATTACATGTAAAATGTGTTCTCGTTCTTGTCATTTCAAAATTTCATTGTTGATTTTTATTTGATAGGAAAATAAATGATTTTTAAAAGGCACTAAAGTCTTGAATTATGGTCCTTAAAGAAGTCGCTAGATTCCCTGATTATGAGCTGATTTTTTCTTCTTAATTTTGGGTCTTAATGATTTGTTATTCTGATGAGGTGAAAAGTTCCAAAGAAGTGGACTATTGGTCATTCAAAGACGAATTATGGAAATATTATTGTAAATAATTTACTAATATAAATGATCTGAAGTGAGATTAATTAATCATCCCCAAGGGTTTAAAAAGCCCAGATGCATCTCATCCATAAAATTCACTATTAAGATAATTCTATACTCTATGTTCAAATGATAGGTGAAGGTGCATTCACCATACTTAAGCTTCTTAGTAATCTCTTATGAAGTACAAAATGTCATAGTGATATTTTTTTATTCCATTAAATAATTCTAGTTGTAAAGTCGAGTAGGAGTTCTAGGAGTAGTATGAGAGGAATTCAACATTGCGAATGTGATAGAAGCAAATAATTTCATGGAATGGTGAACTCTATGAAACCTGGTCATAAACACCAAGTGCAGTCATGGAGAAAAAAATAAACATGTAGATTTCGTCATATAGAGTTCTTGAGTACTTTGGCCAAACTGTCTCATCGATTATGAAAAAACACATCTTACATGAAATTAATAACAAAGAATTTGTTCCACATCAATTATCCAAGATGGATATTTTGATTTGAGGTCCAGTAAACATAATTCTCCATCCCTTATTCTGGAGGATCAGTTGGAGCCGACCAAGTTCCTACTACCTCTTCATTCTTATGTGTTATTCATTCCTATACTACAACCTTACGATGTTTCCTTTGCAACATATGGTGCAATTTATAGTTTAAATTAAATGGATAAAAAACACTATTAAAAAGGAAAATAACTATTTATGTATTTAAATATTACATTTTTGTGTCATGATGCTCTCCAACAAAGTATGATAGAAATGTTGCTATGCCATGTTTAACATTTTGACTATGTCAAATTACAAAAAAATAAAATAAAAGTAAATTAAATAAAAAGAATGACATAATGTAATGAACACTTTAACTAGGTCAAAATACAATAATAAAATAAAATAATAATAAACTATAAAAACAACCCATGGTATTGACCCATGGTATTCATGTAGAATGTAGTTTATCTAAAGGGGGGAATTAAGATAACTATTTAGGTTTTGGTGACTTTTAAGTTAAAACGATGTTATTAAACTTTTGTTAGGTTTAAATAAAATTTATATTACAAAATTAAACTCCACAAAAACCAATTAATTTAAATTGCATGGATAAAAAACACTATAGAAAAGGAAAAAGGAAATTAAGATAGCCTAGATAAATCTTAACTCTGGATCTACCAAGAGCCAAGAGGGATCTAATTAGTAATGCCTTGGTATGCAAACCTCTTTTAGAGTGAAAAGAGAATTGATCTCTCTCATAAATAATATAAATATAAACTAATTATTTAATAAAATTATTTTTAAATATTTATAAGCATTATTCTTTTAAATTTTGACTTAATAAAATGTATCTTAGCAATAATGATGAATGTTCATAATTGTGATTTCTTACATAACACTAAATTTACCTTTAATTAATTAATTGTAATAGTTTGTAACTACATACATACTCTTTCCGTTTTCTTTTGTTAATGAATACAAAATTTCTTCAGTTCAAAAAATATATATATAGATATCCTTAATTACCTAATTTTAGCTAAGAAAATCTTAATTTTTTTTAATTTATAATCATAAACAATTTTCATATTATATGTTGTCAAACTTACTCACCTTTTTAGTCTGAAATTTTAAACAAAGTTTTTCACTACCTAATTTTAGATTTTATAATTTATTTATTTATTTTTCAATTCCAAACAAAACTTACAAAAGAAAAAACCCATTCAGTCCTTAGTGTAGATTATAGTTTTACAAAATTAACACTATGTGATTAACAATAGACTAGTTTGAGACAACCCCAACAGCTTTTTTGTACAAGTTTTATTATAACTTTCATTCTACTTTATAACCTAATCCACAATCAATGAAAATGGATACAGATTTCACAAGTTATTACTTTATAACTTGATCCACTATCAAAGAAAATGGCTAGCGATGTCACAAGTTATCATTCACATAGTGATGCATTGACGTTCCCAGTTGAAATGGTAGCAAGGGACAATAAAAAATTCAAAATAGATATATGTTATGGCATCCATATTGTATACAAGCCATCCAAATTTTCCATCTTATACAAAAATTTCTAACCATAACCACTCAATTTAGTCTCCAATTTTTTAAACATGAACCCATGTTAGGGATATCATAGTGTAAAATAAAATATTCCTGTGGTTTTTTTAAAGGGTTCATAAACAAAGAAAGATAATGAGAATGTCAATCTTGTGGTATAATAATTGATTTTGAATCATTGTGACAAAGAAAAAATCAAATTAGCTCACAAAATGTATCTAATGATATAAGGGCCTGAGATGACAACAAAGCTTTGAATCATGATAACTAGGTGACAACCAAAACTAAGTTGTAGCCACAAACAAAAAGTCACAAAAACTCATATAATATATCCAAGGCTTCAATGAATCACATAAATAGTGATGGACCTCATGGAAATTTTAGTGCACATAAAACACCACCCTAAAAATTCTATACTCTTGATCAATTTAGAATAACCTAAGATTTATAGATTGGATGTTGAGGTGGGTGGTACAGTAATTGAGGTTGCTTCTTAAAGGGTAAGGGAATTTAGATACTCTATCCTTCCACCAAATCTAAAAAAAGTCAAACTTGTAGATTATACTTTTAATAAATTGACACTATGTGATTAATAATAGGTTACAAACATAAGTAATAAGAGGAATCTACATGAGGGCCATGGTAATTAATGTTATTCTTTGTATTATTTTTATTTAGAATAGCTTTTCTTAAAATAGTAATTTGTATTTGTATTTTTTTACATGAATATTGTTAAATGTGTAATTGAGTAAAATGTATTAAATTGATATTCTAATGTTTAAGATATTTATTTTAAAAATTCAAAGTATGGTGAGTTTTTTTTTATTAAGCTTTACTCTAGATGTGCAGAGAATGAATCTATCTCAAGTCCCAAACAAGATTCTTCTTTCTCTTCTTATTCTAGCTTGCACCTTAACACTCCTCCTCTCCTCTTCCTTGCACAAATTTAAACTATTACGGACAAGGTGGTTGTTGCATATAGGAAAATTTAGATATGATAAGAAAAATGTGATACTCTATTGTAATTTTCTCTACAAATGTAATGGAAAGTGTGCCCTAAATGTTGGCAATTTCATGGTTAATATAGTATAATATACATGAAAATTTACATTTTTGTATACAATATCAAGAAATGTATGCCCAATATCCAATACGATAGAGCAAGACATGTTCATCAATTCAACAGTTGCTTCCAAATATCCCTCAGTGCTAGAGTTGTTTTCTCAATAACCTTGTTCGTTCTTCTCTTTGATGAAAGCCATTGTTGTTGCATATAGGAGCATTTAGCTCTCATAAGAAAAGTGTGATAATGTGTTGTAATTTTCTCTACAAATTTGGTGGAGTTTTTTTCTCAATAAACTTGTTTTTTCTGCTCTTAAGTGATGAAATCCATAGTTGTTTCATATAGGAGCATTTAGCTCCGATAAGAAAAGTGTGATATTGTGTTATAATTTTCTCTACAAATGTGTTGGAGTTTTTTTTCGCAATATTAAGTGATATAAGATAAATAAAAATTCATTTATTCTACACAAGATCAAGAAAGATATGTTGAGTAGCCAACACCAGAGAAGAAGCCATGTTTGGCAATTCCATAAATGCTATCTCTCTCGGTAATGGAGTTATTTTCTCAATAGCCTTATTTTTACTTCTCTTCAAGTGATGAAAGCCACCTCTCCGTACCTTCTTTACTATATTCACAAAGAACAAAAGAAACCAAATTCATATCAGTGATATTGAAAAAACAAGAACATGGTAGACACTAGGGAGCTCACTGGTAAAGAACAATGTGATATTTTGGATATTTTCAAAAATCATGAAGAAACCAATACATAGGTGACTCAATAGGAAGTGATCAATATTAAATATGGAGGGACTACACCAAAAATACATTTGATTTTGAAGGTATAAAATCATAATCTATTTATTTATTCATGAGACATTCATGTTGGCATGATCAGACAAGGTTTTTAACTTAACTTCAACTTAATTTTTTATTTTTAAATTAAATTAAAAAATAGACACACACAAACACACATATATTATCTTCATCTATATCTTATGATTTTAATATGTTTTCAATCAAGAAGAGGCTTCAAAGTTGAATAACTATATCTTAGATCTGAGCACATGATTCTATTAAAATTTATGAAACAAATTCAATTTTTACAACTTGTATGTTTGAATATGTGATTTCAGAAGTGATGATGGCTTCTTTAGACACTTCATTAGTATTGTGAAACAAATTTGAGTATATCGTTAAGGACTATGAATAGTTCGTACAACAGTTGCATTAGTTATAATAGAATTTAATATCCTTTCTTACTGATACATACCACCTAATCCATGAAAACTGTAACCATGCCTTGCAATGATATAGTCTAATCATTTCAGTTTTATGTTGATGCCAACAACGATGAAGATGCTTCTCATTTTCAACGAAGTAGTCTTCAAAATTTCCTAGCTCTATTTTAATTACATAAATGCATTGAAAACCATCTGATAGTATTTACTTCAGTTGTTTTATTTGGACGTGTTGCAAGCTCACATATTGTGCCAAAAAGATTGCTAACATATTGTGCCAAAAAGATTGCTATATCTTATCAGTTTAGTATTTTTTCAATCAAGAAGAGGCTTTGGAGTTTAAGAATGTATTTTTTCAATCAAGAAGAGGCTTCGGAGTTTAATAACTAAATCTTTCTTGTTGATAACTCTTATCATCAATAACTTTGATGCAAAATTTTCCTTTTATTCCTTAGAAGTGACTCCCTCTCTGCAACATCTTATTCCTTTTAGGCTACTCTTTCCTATTCTATTTCCTTAAGGCATTTCTTTTGCAACATGTGGTACAATTGCTAGTATAAATTTATAACAATTGTAGTTATATAACTCAAATAACTAATCAAAACAATTACTTCATAATACATGTGACATTGCCACATTTAAAAAAAATCATGAATCCATAACTCATTAATGTCAGAAGTCTATTCTACAACCATTATCAGAGATGTACCCCTTTAAAAAAAAAAAAAAATTCTTTAACTTGAAAAAATATATGGAAATGTGATATATATATATATATATATATATATATATATATATACAGTTTTACTTAAAATTATTATAAAAGCCCATTCTACAAACCAGTATGAGAGATGTGCCCCTTTTAAAATAAAAATAATATTGTTTAAATTAAAAAAATAATGTACATTGTAATGAAAATTAATTATATTTATATATATATATAGATATGGGGTTAGTTTTACTTAAAATTATTATAAAACCTTGTTTCACTCTAAATGTGTTTTCTTTATTATGAAATTTGTAATTTTATACCAATCTTTAAAATTCTTTTGAAGTAATTAAAATAAAGTTGATATTATTTATATTTCAATTGGTTATATAAACAAGGGCTACATAGTAGCTAGTAATTGCAACTTAGCTTAAATATAAACTATTGCATCACATAATTAAAACACCTAATAAAATACTATTCTCGATTGTTGAATGTTCTCACAAAAAATTAGGAAATATGATTAACTAATAGTGTTTATATTAACACGTATACACTTTAATATATGTAGTTATTATGTATGAGTGTGTGTTTTTCTTTTTAATATATATATATATATATGTTTTTGATATAATAATAAGTCATCTTAAATTGAAAATATGAAAAAAAAAAAAATTTATGCAAATAGAAATAATAGAAGAAAGGAAAAAAAATGAAATAAAATTAAAAACAAAAAATTAGTAACTAATATAAATGGAAGTTACTAAACAATTCATAATAAAATATCAACCAATAACTTTATAAATAAATAAATTAAAATAATAATAAAAAACAAAAATTGAATTTTCAATATTAAAATAGTCAGAAGGAGCAATTTATTTTAGTGAAAAACATAACCCAAAACTGAATAAGTAATACAATGAGTTTCAGGTATAATAAACCATTTCAATGCCTCAAGAATAATAAACCATTTTAATATCTATGTTAACTAATTTATTTTAATAGAAATTTTATAAAAAGATAAACATATATGTATATATTTGAAACACAGTAAAATAAAATATTTCAATGTGCCCATAGAAAAATTAATTGAAATTATTGAAAATTTTTAAGGTTATTTGAGTAAATAGAAAAATTAAGTGAAAGTATTGAAAATTGTTAAGATTATTTGAGTAAACTTGACTTTAAGCGTGATTTTGGTCTCTATGTTTATAGACATCTATTTTATTAATCTCTGGTATAGTTTATTTAATGAAAAAAACAATGTTAAACTGTATGACTGACAAGTGAGAACAAACCAGTGTGTTTTTAGACACCATTACCTCTGGGTGCTTTGCAATCCTAACCTTCGATATCAACAGTAAAGGTAATAGAACGTTCCTTAGAAAAGTAATAAGATGGTTTGTGTATGCAGTCGATCTCGTGTGATGAGAATCTGCTGTGAAGCGATGGTGAAAAGGGCCAGAGAAATCAGCGATTGGTGAAGAGCACAACTGATCATGAAAATCGAGGAGAGAAAAAAAAATGAACGTAGTTGAACGTCAGTGTGTTGCAGTTGTTGAAGAAGTGATGTGATCTTGTGTGTCTCATGAATGACGATTCGATAGAGAATGGTTTCATGAATGACGATTTGACAGAGAACGGCCAACAGAGGGTAATTAGTCAAGAGTTGTGGTACAGGTTATTTGGGAGGGACAAGAAATATTAAGAGATATGAAGATGATCTCGATGGCCAACATGAGCACAAAACCCTATATCGATGCAAATATTGCAAGGAAAAAAAATTTGCCAAACACCTATATAAGTCAGTTGACTAGGAGAGATGGACGTCATCTGTGCCATCCGACCATCAGAGGGCACATGATGTCGAGTAAATGGTGTTGTTGGAGCTAGATATGGTGGCTTGACAGTGCAAAGAGGAATGGGCTGTAAAGTTGTGACTGAAGAACGTAGATCCAGGTTTAGGTATTGAGACAGTTGAAAGGAAAGTGAGTAACGTAATGGCAGTTCTGCGGAACATAGCTGCAGCAGAGGGCATTGCACCTAGCTGTGCGAATTGAGGATGCCAGGCTGCCAAGATGCTGATGGCCGTATGCGTGGATTGGAGTTTTCAGAATGAGCAAAACTGAAGTGCCTTACAAGAAGTTGTTTGTACACAACGAAGAAGTCGAGGGACTCGACGAACTGGCCTCTCGGCTCCTACAAGCCTTTGTGTAGAGAGAGACGCCATGCATCATACGTTAGGTCGTGGATTGAAACAAGTAAGGAGCAGGCCAGCGGTCATGATGACGTTACGATCATAGTTGCCGAGGATAGTGGTAGAGAAATTTCACATGAGTGTCGTAAAAATGCTGTGGATAGATGTGGATAGCTGAAGGTATCTCCAGAGAAGAAATATATTTGGAAAAACCCTCAAAAGACTAGGATCAAGAGCCAGCGATGTGGTTAGTACGAAAGTAATGGGTTTGAAAATTCTTCGTTTTGTCACGGGAAATGAGGAACAGAGCGGCGAGGAGATGACGTTCCATTACAGGGCACTTATGCTCGTGCAGCAGGAGTGAGAGACACTAGGGAAATGTCAGAATGCTTAGATCAAGCTTTGGACGAGCTATGTAGGAGTTGGAAAGTAAAAATTGTTTGTAGGAATTGTTGTGTTCCATGTAGTCATTGAAATCATGGATGTGGACCTAAGAGTTACAACCCTCTATTAGTGAAATATGCGACGGTCAAGAAATGATGGTTGGACTTTGCTACATGGTATGCGAGGGTTCAGAAATGATGGTCGGACTTGCTACATGGAGTTGTTGAAGTTGTTAGGTATAAATTGAAAAGTTAGGTGAAGGTATGGGGTGAGCAAATGTAGAAGTCAAGAGAGTGTTTATATGGATGAGAAAATAATGTATATGGAATCAAAAGTGTTGAAGTTCAATGAAGGATCTAGTGTATAATGAGTGAATACCATAACATTTTTGGTCTAACGCAGGGATTTCTCTTGGAAGTTGTAAGGGAGGCATGTGGCACGAGAACATTCTTAGTTGTAAGGCCTTAAGAGAAACTTGAAGGGTACATGTAGAGAAAATGGCGCATGGATTCACAAAGCTATGGAATGCAACATTTGGATAGGTACGAAGGCTGAAAGTGTAATCGTATCTTGGCTTGAGGGTGAGAATGTGAAATCTTAGATGAGAAGATTGATGAATGGGACTAGGTGAATCTCCGAGAGTCAAGTTTTAAAGGGAGGATTTTTAGGGTTATTCGACTAAACTTGACTTGGTCAGGTTACCCCTCATGTACTTGTATCTTGGCTTGAGTGTGGGAATGTGAAATCTCAAATTAGAGGATTGATGAATGGTACCCGATGAATCTCCTAGAATCAAGTTTAAGAGGACGTTTGTTAGGGTTGTTTGCATAGTTCGAGTAAACTTGACTTGGTCAAGTTACCTATGGTTTTGGGATCGAGATTTATGGCTAGCCATGGTTTTTCCCATGGTATTCATCTCCCATGAAACCTATGTAAAGGTTGGAAAAGTGAATGTCAATTTATATGTGGTCGCTAGGAACAAAAAATGATGTGTTTAGACAGTAGAATGTAACACCCTGTTTTAATTTAATTATTGATCTAAAAATTTGTTATGGCATATTTTGAATGAGTAACGAATAAGGGTATTCGTTAATAATACTTTAATATATTATCTTTTGTATTTTTCAAAAAGAGAGTTAATTAATAATTGAATTGAGTAAAAAGAAGAAGTAACTTATTGGTAAATGATTCCAAGAACCCAAGGTAAAAGATGGAGACAATTTCTGACAATTACCATTTTCCGAAAAAATGATTTATAGGAAAATCCTGAGAGGGAATGGGGTTCTGTGTAGAAAGTATGATGGCGTTAAGCAACAAGTTGTTGCTATGAGTAATCGAGAGTTGGTAAGGAAACCAGTAGAGCTCATTAAATACCAGAGTGAAGATAAGACTCGATTGGATCCTGAAGTCTAACTTTATGTCTCATCGAAACACTGAGGCCCTCGTGAGGAGCAAGGGGGGAGCTTAGGACGTGATTTCCTCACTTAAGGTTGGGAGGACCATCAGGCTTCTAGAAGAATTAACTAATAACAAGTACTAAAGTATCTTGGATTTCTAGATTGATGCATTAATAGCAGTAGGATTTACATAGAAGAACTATTGAGCTATAGTAAAAGATGACATTTAAATTATTCCTATTCTACTTGTTATTGGAAATATAAATTGCACGACTCTAATTTTATGTATATTTCATGAAAAACAATGGTTACTGGTGGTGTCACTATAAGTAGAAAATGAGAAATTACAACAAAAGATAAGTATGCAATAAACTCTGTAACCCAAAATTATAGCAAACCTAAATACTATACAAACAAATTTAGTACTGTTATAAATGGGAATATAGACTATAAATTACATCCATGCACCTTTAAATGAAGGACTTTAATATATGTGAAAAGTTGAATCATACAGTAAGAAATATCTTTGTGGGAATGGTTAACAATAGTGAGGACATAAGGGTCTAAGCCTGCGGGTTTAGTACTTGAACCCGAGGAGAGGGTCATGGTTAAGGTCCCATAAGCCAATAACCCAGATTTAGTATATATATATATATAACGATGATAACCAATAAAGATAGTTACAAATTACAATTATGACTATGAGTTACTGAGAAATGAACATTGAAATTCGAAAACAAGCCAAATATTTCATAACTGTAGAGTCTAGAAGGAAATGAATAGGCACACCTCATTTATTTAAAGAACTGCGCATATATTGGTAATGAGCACTGAATAAAAAAATAAATATAGTAGTCATCCTGAGTCCACAAGTATTTACAGAAAAGAAGAAACATAACCCAAAACATAGGGTCATGGTTAGCTACTGGAAGTCTGAGATAAGGAATATTCATTAACCAAAGATTCACACAACACTAACCTAAAAACGACAATATAGACTGTAAATTACTTCCATACACCTTTAAATGAAGGAATTTAATATATGTGCAAAGTTGAACCATACAGTAAGAAATATCTTAGTGGGAATGGTTAACAACATTGACGACATAAGGGTCTAAGCCTGCGATTTTAGTACACAGACCCGAGTAGAGGGTCAGGGTTCAGGTCCCATAAGCCAATAACCTAGATTTAGGATATATATATATATATATATATATATATGATAATCAAGAAAGATAGTTACAAATTACGAATTATGACTATGAATTGCAAGGAAACAAAGAATAACACTCAGGGTCTCCATTACTGAGCAATGGACATTGAATTTGAAAACAAGCCAAATATTTCATAATTGTAGAGTGTAGAAGGAAATGAATAGAAAGACTTCATTTATTTAAAGAACTGTGCATATATTTCAAATGAGCATCGAATCAAAAACTAAACACTGTAGTCGCTATGAGTCTGGAATTATTTACAGACAAAAAGAAAGATAACCCAAAACATAGGGTCATGGCTAGCTACAAGAAGTCCAAGCTAAGGACTACTCATTAACCAAATATTCACACGAAGCTAAGTTGAACATTAAACCAAATCCAAGTTTGATTTAATATAGAATAAATATTCACGCAACAGTAGAATCAAGACTAAATAATAAAAGGGCCGAGCCCCGGTCAACTAGTATAGAAAATAATCAGGAAAGAACAGTATTCATGAGAAGGCTGAGAGTTTCTCATGCCAGTAAAACCACTAGGTCCCTGTTTGAGATAAAGGGGTGGTTGTAATCGCTAACGAATGATAACCCAGTAAATAAAAATCCAAAATTATGGTAAATCGCCGAGAGCATACTGTATATGAGTCGTAATGATTTAATTTTCTTAGTCTGAGATGGCCAACTATTCTGCAACTGCAGCTATGGGGTTAAGGCCAACAACCAAAATTAATGTTGAGTGTAAATAAACAAAACCATAATGTAGGCTCTCAACATAAAGCATTTACCTGAAAGCATTGCAGAAAATGAATAGCTAGAGGAATACCGCTTCGAGCTATTAAGCATGATGGAGGTGAGCCCTACATGGCGTGAAGAAAACCATATGAAAAGAAAATTATAAACCTTCCCACCATTAAACTGTTGCAAAGAATGGAAATAACAATAAATAGTTTTCTCACCGAATCTAGCTAGGCAAAAAAACTAGAGAATAGGAATGGAGATAAAACCTTTGTGAACGGAAAAGAAACTACGGCCTGGGTATTCCTGTGCATGGTTGAATGATGCTGAAGCAGCCATTGAATGCCAAGATTCCAAGTAATACATGATAGGTTGCAGAATTGAGACTCGTTTCCATCGACAAAAAAAATGACGGACAGAGCTCGAGAGCGGGGTGGGTGGTTGTCCTAACTACTCCACCCCATGTCTACACTATTGATTTTGTGAATAGGGAACTGACGGTCTTGATGAACCCAGGACAGGGAGAGGGACATAGGACAATGAGGATGTGGATAGGTGGAAGAAATTGAGGAATACAAGACACACATTTAAATTAAAACAACAACCCTTTTCATAATATCAGAGGTACCAGTAATCACTAGTTAATTGATTACTTATGCTATGGGATCTGCATATTTGATTGAAGAACTTTAATAACTATGTAATAATCAAATGATCGATGAGACATTTATATATGGAGATCCATTAATCCATGTTGCCCAAATCTGAGTAAGATGCCCCAAAGTCCCAAACAATGTGATTAGAGTCAACAAATCCATTCAACTATGGTAGGCTTGAATATATATAGCTTGCATCTTATTCCTAATCTCTAAGCATCATATTCATTTATATGATTATATGTGTTGGTTTAAACATAGGATAGTCATGGTATGTAGACAATGTATTACTTGAATATTATATGAATATCTAGAAGATTAATGTCAATAGTATAAGTAGAAATAATTTGTGTATGTGTATATTCTTAAATGTTGTATGGATGTTACAAGTGTTATCAAATCATGGTTACACGTTGGGGCCAGATGGGCCAACACAATATCATCGGTGTCTTTTTTTTTCTTTTTCCTTTCATTAAGTTTAATGTTGTAAATTGTGTATAGAATAGGAACCAATTTGCGTTAAGCTACCATGAGTAGAGGATCTAGTCATCAGACACCCATAAACATTAGGGAAACCCATCCTATGACCAATCATGATGTCAACCCCAAAATTTGGGTACAGTTAAGCGTAGACGAGCACCAACAAAAAAGTGGAACGTTGGAAGAGAAGCAATGACAAAAAAATAGGTTGCTTGATATAGTGCAGCAACTTTAGACAAAGATGCTCAGGATTCGCAATAAAAATGAAAGGTTAATGAGGGAGCGGGAATTGATATTAAAAGATTATCAGATAGACAGAATCATCCTAATGCACCACCTAGCTTTGAAAGGGATACTTAGGAAGAAGGGTAACAATGGTAACCACTGCATGATAATCCCGAAGGCAGTCGAGCACCACGAAGTAATAAAAGTCGAACCTACAATCAAGATAGATCTAGGAATATTCTAGAACAACAAGTGCTGAAGACACAAAAAGTGGAATTGTAGGGTGAATTTCAGAAGATGAAGGCTCCTAACTTTGACAGAGAGGCTGAAAAAATTATGCAAGGCTGGATAATAAACATGAACAAGTACTTTTAGATGTTTGAATATAATAGAAAACTTAAAGCTAGTTTAGCCATTTACCAATTACGGGAAAAAGAAACATTGTGGTGGGAAGAAGTTAAGAATTTTTGTGGAGTGGAACATCAAAATGTAACTTGGGATGAATTTTAGCAATACTTCAAAGATAAGTATCTGACTGAACAATTTTACTACAAGAAATGTTGATAATCTCATGATTTGAAATTAGGGGAAATGTCTATGGATGATTTTATTATGAAATTTACATCATTATTAAGATATGCACCCTATTTGCATGATGAAAAATAAAAAGAACAATATTTTTTGAGCAGCTTGTCATTACACATGAAAGAGATAATTGAGTTCGCGAACCCAAAAATTATGGATGAGGTGATAAGGAAAGCACGGATGTGCTATCAAAAATCCAAAGCAAAGGGAGAAACTAGAAAAAATTGGCTGCCTCAAAAAGGACAGAAAAGTTTTACCAATACTAGAAATAAAAGAGCGAGAAATTATAAGAATGCTGCAAGGAATACACTAAGTAAACGGAATCGAAATAGCCAACCAAAGACCAAGTGGGCAGGTGAGGAGTGGCATATTGGAGCTTCTAATAGACTCGACATAGGACAATCTCAGAAACCCCTGTTGCAATGTTGGGGGTGTGAGGAGGTGCATTATTTCAAAAATTGTCCTCATCAAGGGAGAAATAAGGTGGCAACAAATCTGTTGGAGGCATTGATTATGGGGGATGTAGCTCAAAATACACCTAGAATCAATGCAGATCTAGAGGATCAGCAAGCAAAAATCCAACCAACCATGAGAGAATTAGAAGGTAAGATACAAATCCAATATGTTTCTATTTTAGTTGACCCTGGGGCCAATTTGAGCTATATCCACCCCTGTGTGGTTGAAAACTGTAAACTACAGAATTAGAAATTTAAAAATCCTTGGTTAGTTCAACTAGATACAGGGGCAAGAAAGCGAGTCAATGCCAAAGTATTAAACTTTTAATTGAGTATTAGGGATCAACACATAACTTTGGAACTCAAAATTATACCTCTGGGATCTTATGATATTCTATTGGGGATGCATTGGCAGGAGAGACATTGGTAATTAGTGGACTATAACGATAAAGTTATTTATTTCAAATGAATGGATGGAACACATCAAGAATTGAAAGGCATTAAGAAACCATTATAGCTATGACCCATTACAACATCTCAATTAAGTAAATGCATAAGTAAGGGTTGTCAAATTTATGAAATCAAGACACTTATGCTAGAAAATATTGCTATAGTGAAAGAATTATTAGATATATTTCTAGAGGAAATACCAAGGTTTCCACCAAAAGGAGACATAGACTTTACTATAGAATTAATATCTGGTGCAACACCTGTGTCCGAAGCTCCTTACAGAATGAGTGTGCTTGAATTAACGGAGTTAAAAATGTAGCTGGAGGAATTGATGGATAAAGGTTACATCCAGGAAAGTGTGTCCCCATGGGGAACACCAGTTCCGTTTGTGAAAAAGAAAGATGGCCCTATCCGAATGTTTATGGACTATCTACAGCTCAACAAGTTTACTGTTAAAAACAAGTATCCATTACCATGTATAGACAACTTGTTCGATCAAGTAAAAGGAGCTACATTTTTTTACAAGATTGACTTAAGGTCAAGGTACCACTAGATCTACATCAAGGATGAAGATATATCCAAAACAACCTTCCGTACCAGGTATGTACATTATGAGTTTGTGGTGTTACCATTCGAGTTAACAAATGCACCAACAACCTTTTTGAGCTTAATGCATGTATTTTTTCACCCATACTTCGATAAATTTGTTTTAACATTTATTGATGATATATTAAACTTTACTCCAAGGATATGGAAGGGAGGACAAGGAGCATCTGCACATTGTGCTGAAGATGTTATGAGAACTTGAGCTCTATGCTAAGTTTAGTACGTGTGACTTTTTCAAGGAACAGATCCAATATTTGGGACACGTGATTTCTGTTGAAGTGGTTGTTGTGGACCCATAAAATATAAAGACAATCATGGAATGGAGGGTCCCAAAGAACGTAGTATACATATGTTCATTTATGGGTTTGGCTGGCTGCTACCAACAATTCATCATTGGATTCTCTAAAATAGCTTTTCCCATTACCTCGTCGTAGTGGAAAGGACTAGTATTTAAGTGGACTCAAGAATGTCAAAACAATTTTGAGTTATTGAAGGAGATGTTAACTAACGTCCTTGTTCTGAAAGTAGTAGATCAGAGTAAAGAGTTTGAATTATGTACTAATGCATGTAAGGAAGGTACATGAGCAGTATTAACTCAAGAAGGGAAAGTCATAGCATATGAATCTAGGAAGTTGAAGGATCATGAGCAGAGGTATTCAACTTATGACTTGGAACTAACTGTGGTGGTACATATGCCTTATGGATAAGGAAGCAATATCTGTTACAGAAAATATTCATTCTGAAAACTGATCATAGCAGTTTAACTAGCTATTTTAAGCAAGCCGATCTGAATGCTCACCAAGCCAAGTGGAATGCATTCCTATGTGAATTCAATTTTGATATTCAATATGTGAACAGTAAAGTGAACCGAGTGGCTGATGCCTTAAGCATGAAACTGCATGGACTCTATGAGATTTATTTTAACCAAATTGAATTCAAATTTCAAGAAAAGATTATGGAGGCAGCAAAGAAGAACCCAAAATGCTAGTTCTTATGGCAACAAGCAAAAGAAGATGAAGAGCAAGGAAAACAATCATAGTATGCACTAAATGATAAGAAGTTCCTAGTCTACTAGAAAAGAATATATATCCATAATCAAAATAGTTTTAAATTAATTATTTTGGATGAATATAACAGGAGTTCCTATGCAGGACATCCACGATATCAAAAAATGTTAACTGTAATTAGGAAGGACTGTTCCTAGCCTCGAATGCAAAAGGACATTACAGAATATTCGACATATTTATTAGAGTGTCAGCAAATGAAGGTTGAGCATCAACATCCTGTAGGATTGCTTCAGCCTATCCCAGTGCTACAATGGAAGTGGGAAGTTATTTCCCTTAACTTCATCACTGGACTACCCAAAAACAAAAGGAACAATGATTCGATTATGATGGTAGTTGATAGACTCAACAAGGTTGTTCATTTCATTCCTGTCCAATCCACTTACCAGATCCTGAAAATTTCTAATATCTTTATGAAATATATTTTTAGATTTCATGATATTCCCAGAATCTTCATTTCAGATCGTGTTGTAGAATTTACATAAGCATTCTGGAAGATGTTATTTAGTGGCTTGGAGACACAAATACGATTTAGTACTTCTTACCATCCGTAGACAGATGGGAAAATAGAAAGGGTGAATCAAGTATTAGAAGACATGTTGCACATGTACGTAATGAAACATCCAATGAAATGGGAGGAGTATTTGCATTTGGTTGATTTTTCTTACAACAACAGGTATCAATAACCCCTTAATATGAGCCCCTTTGAAGCATTTTATGGAAGACAATGCTCACTGCTATAAACTGGCACAGTCCAAAAAATAGGAGGATGCTTGGGTCGCACATGCTAGAAGAGATGGAACGGGATGTAACGACGATCAGGTAGAACTTCAAGACAGCTCAAGATCAGAAAAAAGTGTATGGTGATATGAAAAGAGCTTTCCGAGAGTTCGTGATAAGGGACCATGTCTATGTGAGAATTAAACCAAAAAATATCACATTGAGGTCGAATGCTTGTGCCCAATTGGCTCCTAGATATTGCTCACCATTTGAGATTTTGGAAAGAAGAGGACCGATGGCCTATCGACTAGCCCTACCAAGTAATATATTGGTAAATGATATGTTTCATGTATCACTACCAAAAAATTATGTACATGACCCTAAATATGTGATGCATTGGTAGGGTATAAATGTAAGTTACCAATGTATTACCTTTGTATCAGAAATAGAATTTTTGATTTGAACCAATTATGATAATTGTTGTGTGCAAGTAGAACCAGGTGGCAAGTTCCTAGTAAAACTTAAGCATATTCTAGATAGGAGAGAAATAATGCTGTAGAGGTGAGTCATCCCCCAAGTTAAGGTGCAATGGAAGCACTTTGGCACAAAAGAGGCCACTTGGGAGGACGCACATGTTATCGAAGAATCCTACAGGAAGTTGTTCTCATTGATCAAATAACATCAAGGATGGTGTTTTTTTCAGCGAGGGAAGATGTAACACACTTTTTTAATTTAATTATTGATCTAAAAACTTGTTATGACATAGTTTGAATGAGTAACAAATAAGGGTATTCATAAAAAATACTTTAATATATTATATTTTTTCTTTTTTCAAAATGAGAGTTAATTAATAATTGCCTTGGGTAAATGAATGAAGTAAATGATTGGTAAATGATTCCAACAAGCCAGGGTAAAAGGTGGAGACAATTCTGAGAGTTACCATTTTCCCAAAAAAAAATTAAATGAAAATCCTGAGAGGGAATGGGGTTCTGTGTAGAAAGTATGATGGGGTTAAGTACAAGCTCTTGTTATGAGTAATCCAGATCTAGTAAGAAAACCAATGGAGCTAATGAAACACCCATGTGAGGATAAGACGAGATTGGATCCAGAGGTCTAACTTCGTGTCAAATAGAAAGACTTAGGCCCCGGTGACGATCAAGGAGGGACTTGAGGACGTGATTGTCTCACTCAAAATTTTGGGAGGACCATAAGCCTTCTGGAAGAATTAAATGATAACAGGCACTGAAGTATCATGGATTTTTGGATTGATGCATTAAGATCAGTAGGATTTACATAGAAAAACTGTTGAGTTATAGTAAAAGATGACATTTATATTATTCCTATTCTATTTTTTATTGGAAATATAAAATTTATGACTCTGATTTTATGTATATTTAATGAAAAAAATGATTATAGGTAGTGTCACTGTAAGTAGAAAGTGAGAAATTACAACAAAAGAGAAGTATGCAATAAAATCTATGACCCAAAATTACAAAAAAGCTAAATACTGTCGAAATAAATTTAGTACTATTATAAATGACAATATAGACTATAAATTAATTCCATACACCTTTAAATTAAGGAATTTAATATATGTGCATAGTTTAACCATATAGTAAGAAATATCTCCCTGAGAATTGTTAACAACAGTGAGGACATAAGAGACTAATCGTGCATGTTTAGTACTTAGACCTGAGGAGAGGGTTAGGGTTCAGGTCCCATAAGAAAATAACACACACACACACACACACACACACACACATATATATATATACCTATGATAATCAAGAAAGAAATTTATAAATTATGATTATGTCTATGAATTAAAAGGAAACAAAGAATAACACTCAGAGTCTCCATTACTAAGCAATGCACATTGAATTCAAAAACAAGCCAAATATTTCATAACTGTAGATTTTAGAAGAAAATGAATAGATAGACTTCATTCATCTAAACAACTACACATATACTGCTAATGAGTACCTAATCAAAAATTAAATGCAATAGTCATTATGAGTTCGGAAGTATTTTCAGACAACAAGAAACATAATCCAAAACATAGGGTCATGGCTTGCTACCAGAATTCCTAGCTAAGGACTACTCATTAACCAAATATTCACACGAAACTAAGCCGAAAATTTAACCAAATCCAAATTGGATTTAATACAGAATAAACACTCATGCAACTGTAGAATTGGGACTGAATAATAAAAGGGATGAGCCACGGTCAAGTAGTATAGACAATAATCTAGAAAGAGCAATATTCATGACAAGGCTGAGAGTTTCTCACACTGGTAAAACCCCCAAGTCCTTGCAGGATACAGAGGGGTGGTTGTAATTACTAACAAATGATATCCCTATAAGTGAAAATCCAAAATCATGGTGAATCATTAGAGCATATCATATATGAGATTGAAGGATTTCGTAATGCTTTGATTTCCCCAGTCTTAGAGGACCCACCGTCTTGCAATCATAGCTGTTGGGTTAAGGTCATTAATCGGATTTCATGTATTATATAGATTTTCAAGTGCTTCAATCCATTAATACACTCAAACTAGCATTTATCAAGTCTCTAGAGAAGTGAAATATTTAGAGATCTTATTATTTTATGTTTTGAAGTATAAAAATGGTTTACACTTTTAAAAATTTGATTGGTAAACTCTTATTAAATCCATAGTTAAGCTAAATTTATACTAATATTAATATGACACATGTTTATATATGAATATTTTTTTTTTAATTAAATGAGTGAAAAAAACAAATAAATTTTAATTAAAATTCAACCTTTAATCTATAACATAATTATAACAAATTTATTTAATTCTATGAAAATGACCATATTTAAAAACAAAAATTATAAACACAAGTACAACCAAATTTAATGATAACCCTTTTTTCAAATAAAGTTTACAACAATATAGCTATTTTAACCAAAACCAAAGGTCAAATTTTCCACCACATTGTTTTTACCGCCCACCCCGCCCCCCTCTCCCAGAAAAAACACTGTGAAATTATTTTTACCCGCTTCTGGAATTTTCTAAACTGTTTTATCTACAACTATGAAAAAAAGCTCTAATTTAAAGTGCTAAATTGAAGAAACATGTTCCTAATTTTATTTATTAATGTTCTAAAATTTTATATGTTAGGTAACAAATTAATTGGTTTAAAATTGTGTTTTTCAATAAATTTGATGATAAAATTGATATTAATGCATTATTAGGAATTTGGTTTCTGTGATCCATAAATTGTGAGTAAATTTTTTCGGAGAAAATTTGTTCTTTCGAACCAGCGAGTGTGGTTCATCATAAGGACAAGATAAAAAATCTGATCAAGTAATCTGATCAGGTAACCATTACAGAAAATAAAAGCTCCAACTAGCCTCCAACTCGCCATTTGTAAAATAATGACTAGTTTGAGTAAATTTAAAATAAAAAAATCATAATAATTCATTTTTTCTTTTAAATGCCTAATGTTTATAATTTGAATTTTATTTATTTTTATATTTAATAAAAATAAGAATCATTTAATATATTGTCGAAGAATAAATAAATGTTTACTATTATATATATATATTTTTATTTTTATTTTTAGAATAATAATTAATATATTTTATTTTGTTCTATTTTTATTTATTTTAAGAATAGATTAAATGTTAAAATATTAAATCAATTAATTAAAAATAAAAAATAGAAATAAATAAATAAATAAAAATAAATAAATATTTATAGTTTAAATTTATAAATTTATTTTATTTTTAATAATATGTTATATAAATTAGCAGAATTCTTTCGGTAATAATCACATGAAATAAAACGAGGTCGACGCGTTTCGAACCAACCAGTGTGGTTCATCATCAGGACTATGTGATTATTTCATGTGATTATTACCGAAAGAATTCTGCTAATTTATATGATGGATCACAGAAACTTAGATTCGAGAAATATGTTATATATTAATAATTATATGTTATGTAATTCAATAAAAACAAAACACACTAGGAATGAAGAGCAGGATTCTATCATTTTGTAATAATCCAGCCATCGTCCTTGTTTAGGTTAATCGGCCTCTTTTCGATTTCCTAGGCTTCTCTCAACTTGCGATAATGGAAATGGTCAATCCTCGCAATAACCTTAGCATCTTCAATGAAAATGTGATGATTCATCTTCTCACCATGCTCTGCTAGGGCTGAGGAACATGATCTATTATGCTTAAGGTCAACGACATGTTCATGAATTCTTTGATTAATTGATCGACCCATTTCACCAATATAACGGGTCCCACATGAGCACGGAATCAATTAAATACCCTTACCATCCTCAGGGAAAATCGGGTCCTTAACTGATCTAAGAGAACTCTAAATGGTGAGGGAGGGTTTAAGCATTGGGGAAACATTATGTTTCTTTAGGATCCTAGTGATTTTATCCGTAGTACCATGGATAAAGGGAAGGTGAGCTCTAGATAACCGATCAGAAGGATATTTCTTACTTCTAGGACCCTTTTCAGGTTTTTGAAAATCTTTAAGAGAATGACACAGGCTATAACCATTTCTATTAAAAAATTGAAGGAGATGAGCCTTTTCACCTTCAAAGTGGTGTTCATCAGAAATTCTAAAGGCTCTGGTGGCTAGGGTGTTGAGAACCCCAAGCTTCTAAGCAGGGAAATGGTGAGAACTAGGATATAAATATTGTTTAGTGTGCATCTTCTTTCTAAATACTTGATGAGAGAAAGAACCATCTTATTTCCTAGAAATGAGGATATCAAGAAAAGGCAAGCTACCATTACCTTCAAATTGCATTGTGAGCTTAATGAAGTCAGATTGATCATTAATATGCTGGAAGAAAAGGTCCAATTTCTCCTTACCATGAGGCCAAATAACACAGGTGTCATCAACAAACCTTTTCCAAAGTTTAGGTTGAAAAAGGGAGGAGGAAACGGCCCTAGATTCGAAGTATTCCATGAACAGATTAGCTACCACAAGTCTATTCAAAGAATTCACCCTCGAAACTAAAGAAAGTCAAGGTTAGACAAATTTCAACAAGATGAGTAGTATCAGGATCTGTGACCCGAGAAATGACATCAATAGCTTCCCTAATGGGGATGCAAGTGTATAAGGAAATAACATCAAAACTAACAAACCTATCATCACGATCTAACATGAGTCTTTAAAACAGGAAGAGGTATGACCCACAAGCGGTTTAAGCTTAGTGGCTAGAAATTTAGCGAGCAGATAAATCGGACCACCTATGGTGTTAACAATATGGAGAAGGGGAACTCCATCCTTATGAATCTTAGGGAGACCATAGATCCTCGAGGTGAGGGGGTTACTCTCAATAAGATTTTTACTCAAATATCCAACATTGCTACTCGATTTTATAGCCAAAGCAACTGCTTTTGAAACTTTTTTTAGGGGATTTTTTTCAAGCTTCTTGTAGCTATTGCTATTAAGAAGGTGATCCAATGCCTATTTAAATGGGTTGCCTGATTATATTTTTTATCTTGTCCTGATGATGAACCACACTGGCAGGTTCGAAACGTGTCGAACAAATTTACTTTGATGTGATTTTTACCGAAATATTTTTCTCACAATTAATACACTATGTTATTGATTAAAAAAATAAACATTAGATAATGGAGGAAAATAATTTTTATATTTATCTTCCATAACCATATTTATTTCTCGAGGACACAAAAAACCGTAAACTTTGTTGTAATAAATAATTTATAACAGTATTTTTTATTAAATAATTTAATTTATATATATTTTTCATTATAAAAAATAATTTATTATTCATTATTTCCTAATTAATTAATTTTTAATTCTTAATATTTATCAATTATTAAATCTTATATATAAATTAAATTAAATAATATGTTTAATCATTTAGTTAAATTATCCCGGATGCGGGTGAAGAGAGCAATGTTTAAAGCGATGGGACTTGGGTGCAGCACAACGTGGAGACACCTGCCCACCCAAGTCATGGTTGACGTGTGGCATTTAAAAGTGGATGCCAAAGGATCAATGGCATTAACTCTCGGTGTTGTTCGTAATCCCACCTCCATTCCTCTGTGCGATTTCACATGTGGCTCAATGCATCGGCCTTCGGCTCTCTTCAATGTGGGTTTAATGTCGGGCGTTCTTCGACGCAGTCACATTTGGATTGATAACATGGTGAATTTCTCTGGTTTCTCAGACACTCCTCAGCCGATGAATTTTTGGTGCTCCCGGGACACTGTGCTCCCTAGTGTGCGCGCTGTGATAGGCAAAAGATGCCCGCTGAGCTGTTGCCTAGACCTTGGTGATAATCTCCACTTCTCGCATTCTGGTCTTTATCTGTTTGCTTCAGTCTCTTTGAATTTTTCAATTCCTCAGGCCTCTGCCACTCCTGCTCTTCTGCCTCTTCTCGTGCCCTCTGTTGAGTCTGTGCCAATGCCTCGCCTTCGTCAAAGGATGAGGTGCCGTAGGGGTAGCACCAAAAGCCAACCCTGGTGCACTCGCTCCACCTCCAGCTCCACCTCCAATTTGTCTTCTCAGTCAGGCTGCTATCCCAACACCAGAAGCAGGAGGGGTCGTTTTCATGGCTCTAGCCACCACTTGGGCTCCCCAGAGCCTCCAATTCTCACCGCTCTACCTTTTCCCATGCCTTATACGGTGCTTTTCTCTTTCAATTTCTCTCTAAACCACCCTCAGGTCACTGCCTCTATTACTATGGTTTTCCGTGAAGATCCCTAGGCAGATGGACAAAGCTCTGGCCTAGCAGGTCTATGTAAAGTAGCTGCCCAGAACATGGACCTTTAGGTGGGGTCAAAGCACACGGAGGGCAAGGAGGCGCAAGGTGATCCAGGGCAAGCGAGTGGGACTCATGACGTGGATATGGAGCAAGGTGATCCAGGGCAGGCGAGCAGGACTCATGATGTGGAAATGGCTCAAGGAGAACCAACACCTTCTAGGCAGGTTGTCACTTCCATCACAGACCTATTCAGGAAAGATGGAGAATTGGATGCACTCTGGTGCAAAGTCGTGGAAGAACTTCCTGATGGGTAGCTTATCTTCCCTTGTTTGGTTTTCGTGCTTACTACTGGCCCATACTATCGGGCTTGCTTTTTATTATGTTTTTGTGTCGATTTATAGTTCTGTTTTTTATTGTTGTAAAGGAAGTAACCTTCAGAAGCATCATTCGATGGCATCCCTGCAAGGGTAATGCAACAGTTTGAAAATTATTCAAGGCTAGTTTCCCTCTATAAGGGTAGTCTATTTCTCTGCTTTTTTTTGTCAAGATTGCCACAGGATTGGGCAAAGACTAGGCTACGGACCTGATGTAAACTATTTCCTCTGTTAATATATTAACTTAACTTAGAAAAAAAAAATCATTTATTTAAATTAAATAATATATTTAATTAGTTAGTTCAACAATATTTAATGCATTAGCAAAATCCTAACTAAGGGCCAATGGAAACAAGCTTGAAGGGGGCCTCTCTCCCTCCCTCCCTAGGATTATACAGTGGCCTTTGAAGCCCTTATTGCCTCTTTCTAAAATAAACCTTTCCCAAAGGAAGCACAATCATGATTCTTCAAGAAGTTTGAAACAATACCATCAGTTGCACTCCCTCCTAGATTCGAGAAGACACAATTGGCATTGAAAAAGTGTGCACTCTATAGGAAAATCCAATAGAATGTGTCCATCTCCTCGATCGATAGAGAAATGGATGGAACAGACATGGAAACTACTGATAAATGGTAACATTGATCTATACGAATGTCGAAATGGGTTCTTTGTGTTTCTATCTAAGTTCAAGGAAGAAAAAAATGCGACCTTTTAGAATGGTCCCTATTTGTTGGGGGCAAGGGGCATGCACCTAAGAAAAATGTCAATGGACATTTTTCATGATGATGGAATCCCTAACAAATTCCTAGTATAGGTTAAGTCATTCATACTTCATCTACCTTGTACGAGTAATGTCTACCCAAGGGAGACTAGGAATGGATTAGGAAGGAACTATCTAGAAAAATCTAAACCAAAAGGCCCTCTAATTTGGTTGTGAAAAAAAAATTTGTTGAGGTCAATTTGTAGAAGGGTATGCACTGAAAACAAAATCTCACATAGGAGAAATGGAACCACTTCTATGTTTTTCATTACAAAGAGTTATCATTCAAATGAAGGGTTTTCCAAGATTATCGTAATCTCACACAAGATTTCAAAAATCCACAAGTGAATAAAGAAAAATAAGTAGAAACAACTAAAGAAGAGCAATGTAAGAACTTTGAAAAAGTGGGGTAGCAAGGGGAAGGTAGTGAAAAATGAGAACCATTTAGTGTAGGGTAGAAGTGTAGCCTCAAATTCTTCAAACCCTTTTTAGGTTTTACAGACACTCGAGGATAGTGGAAAATAAACACCTGAAAATCTTAAGCGAAAAGAAGCCCGTGTGGAGGACGAGACAAATGACGAAGAGGAGGCAAGAGAAATTTGTGTTCAAGAAAATATGGAATAAGAGGAGCAAAGGAGGTAGGAAAAAACCCTAATCTCAACAACTAAAAATGATTATAGTTTGTTAGCTCATAGGGAAAAGGAAAATGGTCTAGTTGTCCAGAAAAATGATGCAATAGGCTTTTCCATAAAACAGAAGGAGTAAGTGGAAGATGCTAGAAAGGTATTTACAAGAAGTACTGTCAAAGAGGTTCCATCGGATTCATAGAAAAAGGAGACACATCTTCAACCAACGCTTGAGAATACTAGATCCTCCTCTGAATTTTCAAGAAGAAAAACAAGAAAAGAAATTTCTTTGACTGATCAGGAAGGTGAAGAACCTTGAAAAAATGAGAAACACAACATAGATCACTCACATCAATATAATCCTTTGAACATAATTGAAAATATGGGTTGGATCCACATTGGGAAAAAGAGAAAAAACATATCGCTCAGAAAAAGAAGAATTTAGTCAAAGTCAATTTGACACGCAAGAAGAAATGGAATATAGATGTATCTATATTTTGGAAGTACATTGGAAAATATTTAGGCGGAAGGGGAATAAATTTTTTCTATTATGGACTACCCACTTGAGGGTTTGGATTAGGCCGATGTGGTTAATCTGAAGCCCACAATGGATATTGACACCTCTAAAGAAACATAATTGTTTTGGGTTGGATCCAAGGTCTCCCTTTTTAATATAACACTTCATAATTGTTTCACACACACATACACACAGATATATATATATATATATTCTTACATGTATAGGTGTATTTATTTTGAAATAAGATTCTAGGAGCTTTAGTTTAATTCTTATTAATTATTCATAAGAGGGTAGTGATTTAATATCTAGAGAATATTCTAAAATATTCTTTGTATTAGCCATAGATGAAAGCTTGAGATTGGACTTTATCTAAAAAATAGTTATGTCCTTTCTTCCCTTTCAATTTCATTCGTAAATTAAAAAAAATCAGATGGACATAGTTTATAGATTTGGTATGAGTAGTTCATGGTATTTCAACTCCCCTCTTTAAAATTAAAAAACAAATCCAATCATAACCCATTCTTTGAAACTAAAATTTCCTTCAAATTTATTGAGAAAAAACATTTTAAAGACTAATTATTCGATAAACTCCACCTCTCGAGTTCATTGTCTACAAATTTCACTTTTCTAGCAGTCATTCTACAAAATGTAGACCTCTGATCTACTTAAAGAATAAAAAGTGCATCCTACCTAATGTAACTTGAACCCTTTGATCTCTTGGGGTGTCACAACAAACTTCGCCAATTGTGTTATTGAAATCCTCATTCAAATGTCTGAATGAATATTCACATTATTACATACCCTTTAGGTCAACGTCATGCACCAACCACAATTATTATGTCGTCCAAGTCATATTCATATGTCAATCAAGAGTAGATAGGTCATATCCATGATTAGCTAATACGTCTATCCCAATCAAACCACTCATATGAGGCAAGTTATATATCTATTTACGTCAGTAAAACAAAATGGAAACTCGTAAATTTGCCCCAATAAAATGGAGAGTCAAATCATACGTCTCAACCAATCAAGAAAACATCCAAGTCACATATATGTGCCAATAAAATAAATAGCCTAGTCATATTTCTACACCAATCAAACAAAATGAACGAGCCAAGTCATACAACTGTGCCAATTAAGCCAAAAAAAATCCAAGTCTAACATATGTGAAAATCAAACTATACATACAATCAAAATCATACATTTGTGGCAATCAGACCAAATAGATGAGGCAAATCATATGTTTTTTCCAACCAAACCAAATTAGGAGAACCTGGACATATGTGTGTATGTGGAAATTAGACCACATGCAGAGCGACAAGTCAAAATCATCAACGAACCCACACATGGAGCCAAGTCATATCTACCATAATCATAATGAGCAAGCTCATACGCATTTTTGGTAGTGAACAAAACATTTTTCCACTCAAGCCACACAAACAATCCAAGGTATGTGCATCTACACTAATCAAACGACTATCAGTCAACCTTCACAAAAAATAACCATATAATACAAGGTTTCAAACCTGTGACCATGGAGAAACCATAATTTAAAATCCTTCTATATACCATGGAGGCATAACCTATTATTTTGTCTCATTTTATTTCTATTTTCTTAACACCTCAATCATAAGCCTTCATATTTATATAGTTGTGGGGGTGTAGTTTAGGTATAGGGCCAACCTTAGATAATTTTCATGGAAGCATGCCATGTGACCCAGACCTAAGTCTTAATGGTCACCCTAATTCTTATCTCATCATGAGGTCACAACTACCATGTGCCACTCTCTGAGTGGTGCCACAAGCCACCATGATTTTCCCCTATTTTCTAACCAAAACATCCATTTCAACATGCCATGTCGCATATGTAAAGCTTCCACGTCATCATTTCCTGGCATTTCATCATGCCTACATCATCTTCCATTATCCAGTCATCAGCCACATTGTTTCACATGTACAGCTATCTTCCAGTCCTAATCTGCCACCTTAGCATCCATATCAGGGGTGCCATGTGACTATCGCCTGTGCTAGGGGCATTCGTGTGACTTACAAACATGCGTTCAGATGGAAACTTTCCATCTATGACTTCTACATTAGATGATGTGGGTAATATTTCCTTCATTATCCTTCTCACAAATTAACACTTAATCCACTTCTCATGTGTTTTTGTGTGGCCATATAACCCTATATATGCTCGACCTATAACTAGGTTAACCAGTTCACATGTTCATGTTCTATCTTCCATTCATTACCACCAAAGTGATAGATCTGATCGAAAGGTACATGAAATTTAAATATTTGGTGTCTTTAGTAAAAAATTTAGTGTTTTTTCCCTTATTTCCACTTCCAACTTAAAACTAACATGTCTTCTCATCGAGGAATATTTTGACCAAGTATGATATACTGCTAGAAAATTATCAGAGAGGGTTGTCAGAAAAACTATTGAGAGGGGTGGTGGGCGAATCATTATTTTTACTTTAATGTTTCAATTTCATATTTTTAATTTTGTACGTTACTGTTATTTATGCAGCTTGTGTGTATACATGACTTTAGTGAAGTAAACAAGTGTATATCTATTTTACTTAACCTGTCATTAATTACATCATTTAGTTAACTTAGAAATTGAATTACTAATTCATTAACCATCTAGTATGCACTAAATAAAAGATAAATAATAACACATAAGAAACATACACAGAACAGAAGGATTTTAGGTTGAAATAGAATGTGGGAGAAAACCATTGTTGTCACTGTCTTTGTCTTCTTTTTTTATTATATAAATAAAATCCTCAGTATAACTTCTACCGGTGCAGACTCTTACTAGTACGAATGCACCCAAATTGAGGAGGCCACAACCTCCATTCATTATCTATCACCCACTTGAAGGGAGCTACAACTCCCAATATTGTTTATCAACTCCTATCAGAAGGGAGAACCTACACCTTGAAAATTTTTACAAGCTACCACTGGAAGGAAGATTTTACTCCCTTACTAAAGGCTGACCTCGTCAACACCCTTTTTGGACCATGTTTAATAATATTTCAAACTTGATCCACATGTCAATCATAAAATAACCTATAGGTCAGCTTTCATCATATTTTCACACTAGACTGACACCAAACACTATACTCAATAATAAAATGAATACTAAATCTTGAATATAATCACTTAACCAATTGAATAACTATAACATCATCCCACGAAATACTGAGTCAACAAATGCATCATATCAATGCACATCCAAACCATAAAAAATGTAAACCATCTATATCATGACATCATTGAAAAACAACAAAAATTATAAAATAACTCATCAACAATCATCATCAAGTAGCATGACACTGTCCTAGCCATATCTAACTCATAATATATATGTGACCATTATTAATCAGACCTACGTATATACACACTTATCATGTTAGAAACTGACATACATATATTATTATATTTAAAAACATATATTTTAATATATACACAACTCAACATAAACAGATTTGCATATGTACGCAACTATCCTAAAACATACCTTCGTACATATCTGAAACCTTTCATTGTGAACACAAATCACATTCTACAATCTTCACTATCACACATTCATATCATAACATCAATATCACTATCAATATATTATTGTTAGCTACAAGTGTAAATATTTAAATAATGTTTATAGTATTCACTACAGTTTCAGATCTATTAGATATGAGCCATCTCCTTGCTCCCTGCTACACACATGTTCCAAATCAAATCAGATATAAAATAACTCACTATTTGCAAACTTAGCACCTTTATCTCGATATTCTTATATAAATTTTGTGTTAGCAAATATATTAGGTAAATCATTTGGTAATGTTGTTAGTATTTGTTAAAGAGATCAAATAAATGTTGACGACCCAATTACTATGGTAAAATACCATTGCAATGACCATCCGTATCCATATTTGCATGGTTTGTATTATTTACTTGACTTTTTCTCATAGGACCTTTCTATGTATGTGACCCTTCTTCACAACGACCATGTATAATTTCTCAAACTTCACCTTTGTCATCCGTATGTAGATTAACATCCATTTTTTTGTCCATATCATCTATAACATTTGTACCAATTTGCATTAGTTCCACAATAATTGTATTATCACTGTGTTGACATCAGACACATCTATATCAAGTAGGTTTTTATCAAGGAAAACACATTAGAAATAATGGAAACAATCTCCCCCTTTGAACTTGATGAAAACCATTTTGGTGTTTGGACACCACCTGCAAAGATATTTAAACACACCTGAAAACACCAAGTCTTATCTCCAAAAAACCAAGTCTTGTCTCCAAACACCAAGCTTTTCTCACCCTTTGACTTCAAGGGAAAAGGATTGAACCATTATAGCGTTAATAATTATAGTTATGATCTATTTAATATGAATGATGAAGTATACATACTCACCATGCTCCCTCTAGGCATATGCTAAACCTTATGAAGGTATTAAATAGAGTACAATACTTTATGACTCAACCAAATATGACATTTCCTTTCAGCAATGAATCATGATTACATTAGACATCGAACATATTGGGTTTACATATTGGACCTAAATTTTACATCAATACCCAAAAATAATGATATTACATACATAACATGAAGTGATCCCAATAGCTCATACATGACTGAAATTTAGAATAACTTACAACATGGGTCTTTAAATGACCTTTACATTAAGGGGCATAACCCTAATGAAAATCTCAACAATGAAGTAGAAAAGCTATGATAGTCATCAAAAACTACGACACACCATATAGGAATACACAACATAATCATATGATGGAAAAAACATATATGTGTTTATTAGATCAACATAAGCATCCTAATCATCAATATGTAAGATATGACCGTGTAGCATCATTTTCTCAAACATCATCAACATGTGACAAATTGTGCAATGCTTCTAACAATCGTCAATTAAATATAATAGAAGCATAATATAGTGCAAAAAATCTCTATCATCAACTCATCCCCTTTTTTCGTAAAGGTCAACACAATCTCTCCATATATAGAAGAGCCACAATCCTCTAGCAACAATATCAATATCTTGAACTAGAACACCATAGGTAGCATATACTGACATCAAAAACATATGTACAAATATTACTTATAGCATTAAAATGTTTTAATTAGAATAAGACTCATTAGCAACACCATTAAGCAACATCTTAGGAGACCATAATAGAGATATCTTCTTTATCAATTTTATCAAGCATGATTAGGGCGTCATTAATAAATTCACCACTGTTACAAAAAATTTTGTTACCGTCCCTACAATCCCTTGTCCTGCATACTGGAGGGTTTTTCCCGTGACCTGTGAAGCAGTTTCATACTCTACAAACACCTTCTTTGCATCCTTCTACATAAGGACATCATTTCTCCTGTTGAACATTTCCTCAAAAAGCACACAAAAACCTATGCTTTGGCCTTGGCGAGGGTAGCTAGTTCACCCCTTGCACCAATTTGGAGTCTATACACTAGAGCCCACACCACCTAGTGCTCTGTCTCTTTGTTGTTCCCATGCTAGCCTTTTTTGGAATGTTTTTTAACAAATTAGAGGTGGAATTTTCGTTTAACCACCTCAGGGTTGAGTCACAGGAAGTGGTTAAAGTTGATAAGCCATGGATCTCTTCCCTTAGGTAGTGGTTTTCACCTCCCATGGAACATTATTTGAAGATAGGACTCCGCTCCATGATTATAAGGATTTTAACCTCTGCCTCTTCCTCTATATAAACAGGCCTTCTCCCTTTACAAAAGTTAGCTGAACATATAGCCAAGAAGCTGAACTTGGAGAAGAGATACTATAGCTGAGTGGTTGCTATAGAGAAGGTAGAACCAAGGAGAATTCTGTAGAGAGAGCCCCATTTGAATTCTCGACGAGCCTTTGTGAGACGCGCTCCGATAGAACCCTACTGGGGGAGACCACAATGTCGAAGCTTGGTTGTACTCTTCCTTCCTTTCATTAATATACTCAACTATGGTATTATTTCAATCATTGCTTTATGTCTATTGATGCAATTGATTTAGAATTCTTCGACTGACTTATAGTTATGAATGCGAAATAGTATTTTTTATGTCATCTTTGTTTCTAGTGTATGTGCAAGTATCCGAGCGTGAGAATGAGCAGATCGTGATCTGTCAAACTAGGAGCGAGAGGAAGCCACTCTTTCCAACGGCACAACAGCGTAGGACCTCCGGTAAGGTATCTATCAAGTCTCCATCCATTCGTTAACTAGAAATCGATGTTATAGCATGTCTTGTTTGTGGCTATACCCACTCTGGGGCTAGTGGGATCGCCTCTGTTCGTAGAGGGGATGTACCTCACGAACAACCACATGCAACTAAAGAAACATATCTCATCCATAAATTTAACACATTAAATCCATGCATAATGACAACAACCTATATTTCTTTAGTAGTAAAAATACTAATAACCATACATCAAGATTACCAGCATTGATATTTACACGTGATAGTTAATCAAAATGAAACAAGGAGTAATTAAGATATCATATTGCCAAAAATGGACCGTTAGAAGCATAGAAGATTCTCCCTTTGAGCCTATTCCACGTATTCACCATCAAGCCTAATCATATCCATATCATCAATCAACAAATGCACCAAAGAAAAATTTCAACAATGGTAATATAAGAACAACTCATAATTCCATCATGAATCGACAAAGTTTCTAAGAAGCATATGAGAAAACTATCAATGGGTTTGTAAACCGTGTGAAAAAAGATGAATAGGTAAAGGAATTTGAATCACTAGGTACACCATGTGTTTGTTTATGATGCCGCATGTTTCTATGGCTTCATGATGTTGCTTATGATTTGTGTCTAGTTTTCACACATAAATGATCTCATTTAACTCACACATAAAGTTCAATGCAATCAAGCACAACACCTGCAACGATGTAGCTGCAAAGAAGGACAATTAAACTCACCACATGCATTTGTGCATCTACAACAAATAATTGAGGTTGTCAACATCAAAATTCTATGTCAACAAGCAAATTCACTCAATACAATCAAGTCAATGGTTTCAAAGAAAAGTATACATCAAAATTATTGCACATAAATTTAAGAACTTGTAATCAAATTCAAATTGCACTGAATTGTAAGGGTGCATTCTCGGTTGAAACCGACACCCTGTTAGAGTAATTACAGTGGAAACATAAAACAAATAAGACACACACACAACATTCAACCATGAAAAACACAGGTTTTAACGTGGTTCACCCAACCAATCTGGGCTATGTCCACCTAACAGGGCATCGAAAATCTCATTCAACAACTGAAGAAATACAATAGTAGAGTTTCTCATCTGCTCAGGTCTTCCACTCACCTAACATCCCTCATCATGCTCACTTGCCTCTACGATCTTACATTTTATAGCCGTGAATGGAAACAGAATAATAAATTCACTCACAACAAATATAGGATGCATTAATTCCTCATCAGAAATAGATGGAGTCACTTTAGCAAAAAATCCTATTGTTGTCACCTACATGAGATTCTCTCCAAAAATAATTAAAAGAAATCTCAACAATCTCTACCTTGACAACAATTAGCCTAATACCCTGTTCCATTATTATTTTTATCTTTTCTACAAGCCAAGAGAAGCTAGACACCATTGTAGCTTCTCTAACAGAACTGGTTTCGTGAACATGTCTGCACAGTTTTCCTTTGTATGCACCTTTTCAAGAGAGACTCCCTGTTCAGTGATAACATGTCTTAAAAAATGGTACTTGATAGGTATATGCTTTGATTTAATATGATAGGATGGATTTTTAGCCAAATGAATTGCACTTTGACTATCACAAAATAACTTGATGTTGTCCTGTAACCTACCAAACTCACCAAACAAACCTTTCAACCAAACTGCTTCTTTGCAAGCATGTGAAGTAGCTATGTATTCTGCTTCTGTAGTGGATAAAGCAACAATGTTATGTAGCTTTGACATCCAACTAATAGCTCCACCTGCAAGAGTAAATACATACCCTAAAGTTGACCTTATCTTATCCAAATCACCTGCAAAATCGGAATCAACATATCTGCAAACAAATTCACTATTCATGTTGTAAGTGATACAATAATCACTTGTGCCTCTCAGATACTGAAGCATCCATTTCACTGCTGACCAGTGTTATTTTCTTGGATTTTCCATATACCTGCTGACAACCCCAACTGCATGTGAAATATCTGGTCGATTAAAAACCATCGCATACATAAAACAATCTACTACATTGGCATATGGAATTCAAGACATATATTCCTTTTCTTCATTAGTGTTAGGACATAAACTTGAAGAAAGCTTAAAATGGGAAGCTAAAGGGATTGAAACAAGCTTCACATTGTTCATAGCAAACCTCAAGAGTATTTTCTCAATATAATTCTATTGTGTTAGCCACATCTTACCATTTCTCCTGTCTCTGAAAATATCCATGCCCAAAATCTGTCTTGTTGCTCCTAGATCTTTCATATCAAACATCCTAGCCATATGAGCCTTTAACCTATTGATCTTTGTTATGATTTTGCTTGCTAAAAGCATATCGTCAACATACAACACTAAGATAATGAACATGCCATTACTTAATTTCTCAAAGTAAAAACAATAATCATATTCACTTCTTATATAATTTTGACTCATCATGAAAGAATCAAATTTATTGTACCATTGCCGAGGTGACTGCTTCAAACCATACAATGATTTCTTGAGCCTGCAGACAAATTTCTTGTTGCGATTTTGAACAAACCCTTCCAGTTGTTCCATGTAAATATCCTCATCTAAATCTCCATGTAAAAAAGTAGTTTTAACATCTAGTTGTTGTAATTCTAAATCAAGTAAAGCAACTAATGCTAACACAATCCGAATTGAAACAATTTTTACAATTGGTGAAAATATCTCATGAGAGTCAATGTCGACATTCTGAGAAAAACCTTTCATGATTAGTGAGTCAAATTAAGTCAAAGTGAATTCATTGTAGTGAGTCATTAAAATCATTAATTATTTTTGGCTACATTTTCGACAGTGTTCGACACCCTTCCCTTAAAGCACAAACAAGTGAGTACATTATGTGCACAAGTTTTTAACTCTAAATCAAATGAAAAACAAGTTCACCTCCTGTGCAAGCGAGTGTGAGTATTCATTCAAGAAAGTTCCATCAAGTCAGTACAAATTTCACACTATCAAGAAATCCAACATGAATTTCATTGTAGCAACAATGAAAGCAAGCAAGAGCATTCAACTCTAACGCGAGTAAATGTCACATTGAAACAACAATCAAGCAAGTTGAAATCTACAAAAAGCAAGCATGAGTTCCAATGAACTTGAAAAAAGAGAAAAAAGTTTCTCCAAGCAAGAGATCAAAAATTTTTTGAAGCAAGCGAGTGTGATAGACTCAATCAAGTGAGTGAGTACAAGAAGTGTGCTATTCAAGCAACCAATCAAGTGAGCGTGTCATTAACATCAAATGAGTGCATTTAATCCAACAAATTTCAAATCAAGTGAGATAGTTCAAGACAAGCAAGCCTGAATTCAAGTGAGTGATTTCACATTGCACAACACATCCAGTTGTTACAAATTCTTCACAATTTAATCCTCTCAAGTGTCGAAGACATGGTGCAATTCAGGAAAGAAAATCTTGTTGATCTTTCACATCATCTACAACCGAAAAATGAAACAATCAATTTCTTCAAATAGAGTCGCAACTAAAGAAATGAGTTGTAAGAGAAGAGCGATGCTCCCAATTCTTTAAATCATACAGATAAATATGATAAGTCATTCATCCAAACAGCTTCAAGTGTCGAAGTTGTTCAAGTTGAACTTTCTTTCAAACCAATCATCAAGCCATGGGAAGAAATCCAAAGTAACAAAAATTGACGAGGCTTAGGATATGTCAAAGTTGACGCCCACTTGCATATCCCAGATTATTCAAAGCCCATTAAGATCGTCAGTGTAGGATTTCTTGAAAAATTCACTTCAACACGTTCTGTGAGTGTCGCAGACAAACAAATATGTGCACAACTCGAAGTTGTAGTAAAAGTGAAATGTCCTCATTTTCAAAGAACCATTCATATGGAAGATGAGTGTTTTGATCCCCATCCTTGTTGCCATTGTGGCAAGACAAATCATTCATCATAGAAATGCTACAACAAACAACAATCATTCCCATTGAAGATAAACTATGAATCGATTGATCCTTGGGAATGGTTGTCCATAGTCAAAAGATTATATAAATTCTAACACCGAATACAATCACACCTAGTGCAACCAACAATGAAAATAATAAGGTACTCTCATGCAGTTGAATGGGGAAGTACACCAGTGCACCACTCCTACACTTGAAGGGGGAGGTTCAGGAATAATTCTAGAGGATATTATGTCCCTCCAGTTGACAAAGGGGAGAAAATGTCAATGAAATTGACGGTGGTTGTCAGATTGAAGGTCTCGAAAAAACCAACCAAAGTAGCCAGTGGGCATCACCAAATTTGCTAGTGGGTGGTCGACAGCAAAAGAAATAATGAGCATTTTTCAACACAAAAAAAATAAAGAGTGAGTTTTTCTTTACATTATCAGCAAGTGGGTGTTCAACAAATTTGTTCAGTGGACAAAGGATGTTGATTTCATGCAAAGGATAGATGGATCCTTTTGGAACTTGGCACGTGGTGGAGTTGTTAAGTTAAATTCAAAGATGAATCAGATATGGAGCTGACTCATGGTCTCTTCATATTGCAGTTTTTTCAGCATCTAGCTTTGGCAGTTTTTAAGGCAATGTTTTTGAGGATCAACATGAAAACTTGGAAGATGCTTCCTCGTTCTTATTTTGGACTTATGACTGAAGCGGGGAATGTTAGCCTCTCTCATAAACAATTATAAATCCAAAATAAATTAATAAATTAAATACTAAAAGTTAGGAATTTATGCCTAGCTCTCTAGATTGGGTTGTTCCTCTAAGTTACGAGTTAGTTTAGGTAGTTTCTATATTGGTGTGTGAATGGTTGAGAAATTGTCTTAACTAAAGTGTCCAAGATAGAACACACTATCTTGAGACACAGTCTCCTCATCTATTTAATTCTAATATTACATTCTTTTAATAAAAAAAAAGAGAGAATATGTGAGGAAGTCGTGAGGCTCTCAAGCCTTTTCCGCCATGTTTGTGTTTCTATGGATTTTGTGTGTTGCCTGTGTGTGTTAATGGTATTTTATTTTTAACAACTAATTTATTTTATTTCCACATGTTTTTTTTCGTGAGTCGATCAATTTCATTTAACGTTTCCGTTAAATTGTCTTCTTTACAACTATCTAATTCACTAGATGATTGATCTTACAGAGCCATAACTATTTCGTAACAATTGTTAGAATATTAATGTGAATCTTCATGATCATCGAATGCACTTTGACTATCTTCATTATAATATAACCTTTCTTCACATACAACTTCTTTTTGGCATTTTTCTTTTCAACGTTCTTTCCCTTTCCATGATTTTATTTATATGTATATTTGTATGCATAATGACCCGCTATTCCATAAGAAAAAAAAATTAAAGGGAAGGTTACCTTTGAATTTAACAATCCCCAATTGCAACTTTATTACGAAATTCACTTCTTTCTCATATGAAATGTAGCTTGTTTCAATTTTTCCTTTTCTTTCACTTTGTATGTGGCTTTGAATTTTGATCCTCTAACACTTGATGTATCCTCTTTTCTAATTTAAAAATCTTTGAATATCCCATGTAGTTTTTCAATTGTGATATTCTTTAACTCCTGCATTTCTACAATGGTCAAAACATTACAATCGAATTTTGGGGTTAGTGATCTCAAGATATTTTCAACAGTAATAGTTTCCTTTATTTCATCGCCAAGATTTTTCATTGTGTTGACAATTTCCTCTATTATAAGGAAAAATATTGCAATTATTTCATCATCATGTATTATAAGAGTCTCATACTAAATTATATATGTTTTAAATTTAGCACTTTTTAACTCGATGTCACCTTCATAGATTTGGACAAGCTTATCCCATATTTCATTTCTGGTGCTTTTCTCCATGACTTTCACAAACTCAAATCTAGCCAAACTTCCAAAAATAGAATTTACTACCTTTGCATTGTTCTTGCATTTCTTCTTTCCAAGTTCCAAGTGCATCAAAATATGCTCTCATTTTGAATTTCCAAAATATAAATTTAGTTCCATTAAAGAAGGGTGGCCTGGAAGAAAAATATCCCTCCTAAATACTCATTTTGATAGATCTCCCTTTAAGCGATCAAGCTTCTTCTTAAGGACCTTCTCTCATATCAATTGTTTGGAAAAATACTGTTGGGGAGGGGGGGGGGAGATGAATCTATATTTTTACTTAAATATTTTAATTTCATATTCATAAGTATGTATGCTATTGTTATTTATGAAACTTGCACGTATAAAAATGTATATCTAGTTTAATTAGTTTGTAACTAATTCCATTACTAAGTTAACATATCTATTTAATTATCAATTCATTGATCGTATAGGATGAATTAAAGAATGGATAAATCATAGACCATAATAAATTCATATAGAACACCTCGATTTTATTTTCAAAGTTAATTTGGGATAAAACCACTACTACTGGTGTCTATATATTATTTTTTATTATATAAAGAAAAATCTCATTACGTCTTGTATTGGTGTCCACAATTACCAGTATGGAGGCCCCACCTACATTAGGCTACAACCTCCACTAGTTCTCCAACACCCACTGGAAGGGAGCTACAACCCTGAATCTTGTTTACATGATCCTACTCGAAGAGATCACCTACCCTCTAAAATTTTTTACCAACCACCACGGGAAGGAAGCTATTAATCCCTTACCGAATTCGCAAACCCTCATCACCCTCTATCAACCATATTTCATAATATTTCAGACTTGATCCAACTATCTATTATAAAAAAACATGATGGGCACCTTTCATCATATTTTCACACTGGACTTGCACCCAACATTATGCTCAAAATAAAAATGAATACTTAATATGAAATATAATCCCTAAAATAGCTGAATAATTGTAGCATCACCCCATTTAATATTGAATCAACCACTGTAACCTCAACATATCAATTCAAAAGCAAACCACATCATATATAAACCATCTAGATCATGAAATCATTTACATACAATAAGAAATATAATTGGACTCATTAATATTCATTATCTACCAACACTACAGATTTTTACCAGATATAACTGAGGATATATATGTGAATTTGATGAAGGAGACCTACCTATATATGTTCTTATCATGTGTGACACCTACATACATGTCTCAACATACTAAAAAAAAAAAACCTTAGAATATATATGCAACTTGACAAAAAAATATCTACATGTGTGCAAGACTATCCATAAAAAAAAATTTGCACTCATATGAAACCTTTCACTATGAACATAATTTACACTCCACAATCCTCATTGTCACAAATTCATATCATAACATAATTATAATTAAAGATATATAATTATTGCTACAAGCATAAACAGATCAATAAAGTGTATTGATTAGTCTTCACTACACTTTCATATCTATTAGATCCAATCCATCTCCTTTCTCCCTATTGTACACCTGATCTAGATCAAATCACATATAAATAACTCATTATTTTCACACTTAAGACCTTGATCTCGATCTCCTTATATATTTCTTGCCTTAGGCAATACCTTAGGTAAATCATTTTGTAATGTTTTTAGTATTTGTTAACGAGATCAAATAAATTTTGTCATTGTAATTACTATGGGAAAATACCATGGTAATGACCCTTGGTATCCATATTTCCATGTTTCAGATTATGTACACAAGTTTTTCTAAGAGGACATGTGTCTGTACATGACCCTTCTTCACAGGAATTGGGTATAGCTTCTCAAAATTTGTCATCCATCTGTAAATGAACTTCCATTTATCTGTCCATATCATATGTAACATCTATATCAATATGCATTAGTTCTATAATCATAATATTATCACAAATTTTACATCAAGTAGTTCTATACCAAGGAGGTTGCCATCAAGGAAAACATGTTAGCCATAATGCCAACAATCCCTGACTTTGGAATTGATGGCAACCGTTTTGGTTTTTCAAACACCAAATGAAAACATTTTCAAAAACTAACTATTATCTCTCAATACACCAAGTCTTCTCTCCAAACAGAAACCTTCTCTCCCACTTTGACATCAAGAGCAAAGGGATAATCTAGGCTTCATGAAGTACTTCCCTTGTAGTGCTAATCATGATAGGTATGATTTTTTGAATATGAATCATGAAATATTCATACTGGCCATGCTCCCCCTCAGCATATACTTATCCTTCTAAAAACATTCAATATATTAAAATATTTTAAGAATGAATTGAATATTACCTTTCTTGTAAGCGATATCTCATGATTACATCACATGCTGAACATATTAGGTTTACAAATTGAACCCAAATTTTACATCAATGTCCCACAACAATGAGATTACATACATATCATGACTTGAAAAATAGCCCATACATGACTAAATTTTACAATTATTTACAGCATAGGTCATTACATGACGTTTACATCAAGAGACATAACCATCACAAGACTCTAAAAAGCTAAGCAAAAAAAACATGATAGTCATGGGCATCTACCACACACCATATTTGTGTTCTCAATAAAATCATATTATGGTAACAAAATATACGTCTTTATGACAAGAACATAAGCATCCTCATCATCAATATGTAAGATAAGATAATGTAGCATCAATTTGTATAATATCATGAACATGTGATCAAATGTGTAGTGCTTCCAAGCATCATCAAAAAAATATAACATAAGCATAAGATATTGCAATAATAATTTTTCATCAACTCATCCCATTTTGTCATCAAGGTCAACACATTCTCTTGATATATAGGAAGAGCTACAATCCTCAAGCAGCAATATCAATCTCTTGAACCACAACACCATAGGTAGCATATACATGCGTCAAAAAAATATGTACAAAGAGTTCTTACATATTCACAAAACATTAATTATAATAGAGCTAATAAACAACATCATCAAGAAACATATTCAATGACCATAACAGGCATATTTTCATTAACAACTTCACCTGATGCAACTCAAGCAACAAATCTCATTGGTAACTTTACCCCATGAAATGCATGCATAATGATAACAACATATGTATCTTTAGTAGTAACAACAATAATAACCATGCATCTAGATTACCAATAATGATATGTACTCATCATATTTAATAAAAAAGAAACAAACAATGCATAAGAAACCATAATGAAAATAATATACCATTATAAGCATAAAATATTCTCCCCCTAGACCTATGCCACTTTTTGATCATCAAATTTTATCATATCTCTCTCATCAATCAGAAAATGCACCAAAGAACCATTTTAGTAGCGATAATATAAGATCAACTCATAACCTTATCATGAATCAACACCATTTATAAGAAATATATGGGCATCATTAATAGTCAACAACAAGTCAATATCAGAACCAAAAATCCAATAATAAATTATGGAAGAATATGAGAAGCCCCCTTTGAATCTGTTCCACTTCTTTCCATTACTGAGAAGCGTAAATGATTTTATAGCTCAAAAACCACAAATTGATGTCACTTTATTTCATAATATATGTGTACATAATTTTTTTTTTTATTATTATTATTATTTGTAGCCAAAACATGGCCTAAACATGTTTTTTTTTTTTCTTGTTCACTTCATCAATGCATTGTTATTAATATCAAAAGAATATAAATAAAAAATTGGGAACTATCATCAACATACACATCAATGACTCCCCCTGATAACATACACCACTTATCTTATGGACTTGATATTCATCACATGCTCCTTATGTAGGTATTTACCTCTCATTCACTTCTACAGACACTATTAGAAGAATGTTTTTTAAGAATAATGGTCTGTTGTAGCCAAAATTTTCCCTAAGTCTCTGACTTATGTTATTTATTTTTCTAAATGCAGTTTCTAATCATGTGGTTGAACTTGTGGAACTTATCCCACTTTTTTTTTTCATTCCATATACTTAACCTACAACCACTGACCTTATGCCCAAATGAGTTAAAAGAAAATCAATATTTTTGAAGCCATCTTTTATGCTTAGGGACTAATCTTGACTCTGATCTGGGTGATTTCTTTTCTGATGAGTGACTTGAATCAACCTTAAGTTGGTTATTATCATTAAATTGTGAATATGAAGCCATGTGGTTGTATCCAATGCTTGTTCTCACTAGAGGAGAGCATTTTTCAGTGATAATATTCTATAGTGATTCAAATTCCTTCACCCATTTGTTGATTTTGTCATATTATTTCTTTAGAGTAAAAAATACAAGGAAAATACCATCTATTGGACATTATAAAGGTGGGTTTTGGTGTTATAAAATTGTCAAAAAATTTCAAAAAAACATTTGCTACAACATCTCTTTTCAGTAATGGAGGTTTTGGCAGAGATTCTAACGAAATTTCAACACAACTGAAACAAAGTGGGATACTGGAGGGTGTTATGGATGTTTTTCTCATTGGTGCACAAATTAAATTGAAACGCACCGCTTTGTTGTATTGTGAACGCACCAGTACTATAAAGCTACCAAGAACTAAGATGGAAAAAAAATTTAGATGCCTCGGGGCGTTTAGAAACAACCTGGTGCGTGTCAGCCAGACAGTCGCACTGGGCTAGTGGAAGGTGCATATAATGAGACATTAAGGTCTAAAACCACATTGGGCCCTATAGGTGATACAACACATTGAACCGTCAAGTTATAAAAATGCACCGGCACGTTAAAGTAAAACCACACCGGCACATGCAACACCTATCAGACTGCCTGGGTGGTAGTCGTTGATAAAGTGCATCGGGTTTTTTAATTGGTATTGGTATTTGTGGGATGCCTATAGGTCATAGAAATGTACTGGTGCTCATTATCATACAAACTCACTGATGCAGAGAAACTAACATGCAACGGTGTTCATTTTGTATTTGTTAGAAACATCGACCTGTGACAGTGCAATTATTATGATATTTTTAAAATCATTATTCATCAAAAGTCGGCAAATATCTTATAACAATATTCAAATCCATTAAATTTTTATTAGTTCATTTGAATTTCATGTTTGAATTAATTTTTTATATCATATCCTCATATTTCACATCTCTTCATTATAATATTGAATCATCTGTATATTTAAGAATTGGTGTAACATTTCACAACAACAATGGAGAACAAAATAAAATAAGTTAAAATATATTTTACTATATATATATATATATATATATATATATATATATATATATATATAAGACACTCTTTTTCATAAAAAATGGGACAATGATTGGTATCCCTTTGTCTTTGAATTGGGACATTATGTCCATTACATTAAACAAAATGTCTAATTTCACAGACAAATATTTGAAAAAATACATCACCTTGCTTTGATATCAAAACATATTGATCATAATTCTTCGTTGGAACTGTTGTCACTACTCTAGCTACTTCCATGACTTAGGTTATTTTTAGGATTTTTTTTCATGGTGTTGATTGATTTCTTCTTCTTAAACATCTATACACAAACATAAAAAAATGGAATGAGTGTATATGCATTGGTGAAAATAATAAAGATTGCAATATTAAATAATATACATCAATGTAATCTAAAATAAATGTACCATAGCATGAATTTACTCATGAACTATACACATTCTCTCAAAACCAAATTTCATGCCATCTTTCAACAATTTAGTTGTTGGCGCAATTCAGTGCTTTGTTTCTTGCAATTTTGATACCCCATAAGAAATCATATATTTAATGTAAAAAAAAATTGTTCTATTCATTATAGAAAGAGCTATGTAAAACAAGATAGATGCTTACAAATTCCACAATTAGTTTTTGATATGACAACATATACTGACAACCGATATTTCACCCAATGTCAATCAATTCATTTGATGGTTCTTATTTGTATGTTAGCACCTATTTGAAGTCATTCATCGATGATTGTTGCAAAAAAAATTAAAATATACAACAATGAAATCCATTTAAGTTGTTATATGGAAGTAAAAATTACTCATAAACATAGATATCAACACTTTTCTTCCTTGTCGGCCTGTTTTATCTGTTGAACAAGTTCCATTTTCTTTTTCCTTCAGCAAGAAAATCCTTGAAAATTAATATTTAATGTTAAATTGTTTATTTATTGTACCTAATCAAAAAATTAAATGATTACATATTTTATTTGAAGCACATTGATTTTTATATGGCTCCTCGTGCAATGCAATTATGTCAATTTATTTGACCATCTCCTTGTACACCTTTTTGTACATTCCTACTACAATATTTCTGATATCATCTCGTTCATCTTTTGAGATTTTCATAATCTTCCTAAAAATGTAATATGACAGTAAAATATTTAACTTTTATACTAATATATGAAAATTAAATATAAGAAAAGTGATATTTATAAATGATTGCTTTCTATTAATATATACATATAATTCTAGGAAAGAATTTAAAGGAATATTAATTTTTTCATTCATTGTTTTTTTGTTGTTGTAATTTTTTGATATTAAAAGTATGACATGTCTCATTGACCAATTCTCTTGGAACTCATCCTCTAGGTTATATAAAATTTGGTTCTTGGAATAATTGGATTGATTTTTGTATTGTAAGTGGAAATAATGTCTATACATTCGGTCCAATAGATCCCTCAAAGTTTTTTAAATTTTCTTCCCCCTTTCATTAAGCTCCAGCACCACTCTAGATAAGCTAAGGAGAAATTCATTTTCATTTGCATGTTCTATTTTTTTTTCTTTTGTTAGAACATTGTTTTTCTTCATTGTTCATCATTGTAGAAAATTAAACATATGTGAATTAATAGACTGATTGAAACATGTTATATAATATGTTTAAGTATAAATTATTAATGAATATTAAAAAAAAAAAATCATATTGGATCGATCGTATTTTTCCTTTCACCTGATTCATCCTTCTGCAATTTTTTCATCAAGCTCTTACACTCTTCTGGTCTTAGATAAGAAATAACCTTCTTGAGATTCATCATTTTGTGGCTTTTCATGATACACAGTAAACAATAAATATTAGTAAACTTACATTTAGTTCAAAAATAATAATTTTTGTAAAGAATTTACAAAGAACTTGCCATTTTTTCTTTTCTCAATGAGATATCAGTATTCTTGTTACTTGATATCTTGTTAGCCATTTCTTTATCAATATGAAACTTGTACCATACTATTCATTAATATATTTTACAAATAAATGAAAAACTATTCGGGCAACAAAAAAACCAAGAAAATGGTGTGATGTTAAAGAAGTACGCACTGAAGGCGGTGCGACATGCTCTTATAAACGCGCCGCCAAAACAATAGAAAAATTGTCCAATGATCTCTCTCAAGAAGGAGGCCCTATGCATTATATGTTAACCAGTGCACTGATTAACAAAGAAAAAGTAATAAGAAACCTCTAGCATGTAAAATGTCATGGAGGTGGGGCTGTGACATGTTCTTATAAACGCATTGAGAAAACAGTAGAAACATTGTACGGTGTTTTCTGTCAACAAGGAGACCCAATGATTTATATGTTAACTGGTGCACCAATGAACATAAACATAAATTGATAAAAATATTTTTTTACCAAATAGTACGCATGTGAAGCGCGGTATAATAAAATAGTGCAATCCCCATAAATGATCTCACTACTGAAACATCAGTTGGCACCAGCCATTCTCTATTAGCCTTTATCTTTTCAGGGTCAATAGCCAACCCTTGTTCAGAAATAATATGTCCCAAGTATTGGATCTTGTCCTTATAGAATTCAAATTTAATGAATTTGGCATATAACTAGCTTTCCTTCAAAGTTTTCAACACTATCCTGAAGTGCTCTTTGTGCTCCTCCTCAATTTTTGAATAAACTAAAATATCGTCTATGAACACTAGTATGAATTTATCCAAGTACTTGTTTAAAACACTATTCATTAAGCACATAAAGGTGGCAGGGGAATTTTTCAAACCAAAAGGTAGGACTACAAATTTGTAGTGACCATACCTAGTTCGAAAAAATGTTTTACTAATGTCTTCCTCCTTAATTATAAGTTGGTGATAACTAGTCCTTAGATAAATTTTAGAAAATACCGAAGCTCCTCTTACCTGATCAAAAATATCATCAGTTTGGGGCAAAGGGTATCTGTTTTTAATTGTCAACTTATTCATCTGACGATATTCAATGCACATTGTAAAGGTTCCATCCTTCTTTTTCACAAACAGCACCGATGCTCCCCAAGGAGACACACTCGGTCTGATATAACCCTTATCCAACAGTTCTTGCAATTGCACTTTCAGTTCCATGAGTTCAGGGGGACTCTTTCGATAAGGGGCTTGCGAAACAGGTGTTGCTCCAGGCACCAAATCAATTGAAAATTCAATCTCTCTTTTGGGGGGGAGATGAGGAATCTCATCTGGAAAAACTTCCTTAAAATCTCTTATTACTGGCAAAGTATCCAGCAGGTTTTCTTTAGGTTGTCGTTCTAATTCTTCGACATGTATTGCATATACTTGATATCCTTTCCTAGTTGTTCTTTTTAGTTGCAACGCTGATATTTGTCTTACAGAGATTGGTTTTGGTTTTCCCTTGAGAATAAAAGGTTTCCCTTTCTCATCTATGTAATGTAGAGTTTTATCCCAACAATACATCATAGCCTTTCTCTTTTCCAACCAGTCCATTCCTATCAGCAAGTCATATGAGCCTAAGGGAAGACTGTTTAAATTTACTTCTGTTTGAAAATCATTTAATTTAATTACTGTTTGAGGTAACTTATGGGTTACTTTTCTCTTGGTGCCAGTGGCTAACTGGACCAACCAGGACTACTGAAATTTTTCACCTTTGAGATTGCATTTTTCTACCACTTCTGGACTAATGTAACTCAAAGAAGCACCTGGATCAATTAAAATGGTAACAGATTGCTCAACAATATTACCTTCCATTTCGACCATGGTATCTTGGTGTTCTGCTTGTCGATTCTCCAAGGCTACACTGATACTGGGTGTATTTCATGCTATGTCATTTACTGTGGTAACTTCTCAATCCCTCATAATCATCTGAATATTTCGATGGGGACAATACCTCAAGAGATGAGGTTCTCCATAACCCCAGCATTTCAAAGGCTCCCTCATTTTAACTGTGCCTTCCTTCTTATTCTCTCCATCTAGTTGTTTGGAACCAACTTGGGACTAAGCATTTTGGCTTTCTTTTGGTTCATTAAACATTTTTCGCTGATTATCCCTACCAAAATTCTTCAAGTAAGCTCATTTCTGTTTCTTTCCTTTGATTTCACCTTTGTTTATCTAGCCTTTACCATGCTCACCCTTTCCTTTAAACTGCTGGTAGCATAATCTAGCTTTCCTCACTTCTTCGTCCATAGTTTTTGGGTTATCAAACTCGATCTTCTCTTTGTACACTGCAGGAAAACAGTTCAAAAACCTTTGCACCTTCGCCTTCTCCTCCCGAATGTAAGGGACATATCTTAACAGGTTTGTAAACTTGGTGACAAATTCATTGATAGTGAGTTGTCCCAGTATAAGTTCATGGAATTCCTTTGCTTTATCATCATAATAACATTCTTTCAAATAGTGGTTTTTAAACTTGACCTGGAAATCTTCCCAAGTCACTGTTTTTTCATCAATGGCATGGACCATTTTCGTCTCCTCCCACCACAAGGTAACCTTACCTTGTAGCTGGTAGACCACTAGTCTTGCTTTCAGATTGCTTTCATATTCATAGACATGGAAATACTTAATTATATTCAACAACCAGGCCTCAGCATCTTCCTCCTTCTCCCCATCATAGGAGGGAGGTTTGATCTTTCGGAATTCCCCCTGTAATTCCTTTTTCTGCTTATACTGATGTGTAGTAGTGTCATCTTCCTCAGAATTGTCAGAGAACTTTCCCTTATTCCTCTCTCTAGAACCTTTGCCTTCTTGGCTATTCTGCAAAGTCAATTCTCTAATGAGCTTTTCCTACTCCTCACTGGCTAATGACAGTCTGTCATTCTGGCTTCTTATCTCAGCCATATCTCATTGCAAACTGTGCAACATAGCCATCATCGGAGTGTTGGGATCTGGTGTATTATCTTCATCACGTAGATCAAAACAAATTTCATTATCTCCAACCATTTGACTTTTCTGTTTCAGCACCACTGTACACTAAGCAACACATATCAGTAACAAAAAAAAATTCAACAAGAAATAATTTATACAGTGAGCACAACAACAACCCAGTTTTATCTAACACGAGCTCTGATACCATTTGTAACGTCTCTTCCTTTCTACCCAAATTTTATTTTTTTTTCTCTTCGATAATTTAATTCTGTTCCTATATTGATCACAGCTATTCAGATCTACCATCGAATTTCACCATTAGTGAAATTTTATTAAATATGATTTTCCTATTTCATCTATTTTTAATGTATGCATACTTTTCTAACTATCATGGTAATTTTTTTCTTCTCATAAGCTTTTTTTTTTGGCCTTGTTTTATATATATTACCCACATATAATTCATATGACTATCTCTATTCATATAATGTTTCTATCTATGAATTAAAATTTTTCCCTCAACCCTTCTAGAGTCTCACCATACCTACTATTTTGATTTCGTACCATCAGTACGCCAGACACATATGGATTATGTGATTGAGATGTTATTCATTTTTTTTTGTATTATAGTACCCTTCTAAGAACTATAATACTATGTATTAATCTCGAATTATCTCAAGTCCTGAAATGGTCTATTCCCCTTGGGAAATCGTATATCATTTTTATAAGTTTGTTTTGGCCTTGCGGCCACTGCTTTTAATGTGTGATTATTATACTCATAGCACCGTGAATATCCCACATACCTTCAACTGGGATGAATTCTCTGTGGAGATAGTCGACGTTAAAGTCATGGTACTTATTTGTGCTTCGTTGCAAAAGCTTGAATTTATGTAATTTCCATTGGTAACCTCATTCGAAACTTCTGTGTCAACTTGGGTTGATGTTCCTCTGTTGATTTTTAATTGTGATGATTTCTTGATAGAAATTGGGGTCACATTTACATGCAAGGGTCTATTTTTTTACGTTTTTATATTATGCAACATATGTCTCCTCATTTAATATCGTCGGCCATGTGATACGATTTTGAGTACTGTGGGATTGATTTAAGTGGATTTACATTTATGTGTTGAATAGCTATGTATTGAATTTCGATTTCCCCAAATCAATCCACGTGTATACCATCGATCCGAGGACACTTGGACGGTGGAGATGGCCCAAATCCGTTAGGGTTTTGTTGGTTTTGATTTGAGGAAATCATATTAATATCTGTGTTGTTAAAGGGATTGTTCTTTTTCCCTTCACTCTTCCTGACCGACTCCTGGTAGTCGAGACTCTGGTCATTTGGGGAAAATGAAGCATCATGCTCTCCCACGCTTCTGGGCGTAACTATTTCTTCATCGTGTTGTCATTCAGGTATGTAAATTTGGGCGTTTCAATGGATTAAGTATGTGGATTTGCTCTCTGTGCACAACACCTCTCTACGTTTTCCTCACCAGTATTAATACGTTCGATTTAGGGTGCTAGAGTAGTTGTTAATTTTTTTTTTTCAACATATTTTCATTTAATTTTGTAAAACCGTCTCAGTCTAATATGAATCAATCTCCTGTTGAAAATCTCTCTGCTCTGTCGCGCTTGATTTTTATTCCACCATCACTTCTTGCATTTCGTTTAGCGTCCCTTTGCTAAATTTTGGTGCTAATACTTAATCACTGCACTAGTAAAAAATGGCTAATTAGTTACTAAAAAAATTACTAAAATTTGCATATAAACGACTATTTTTCGGTCGGTGACTAATAGTAGATAATTTACAGTATCTTATAACGTGACCAACTTTTAGTCATTTTTAGCTTAGTCATTAATTGGTTGTCTCAATTTTGTTGTCTAGTAGTATATTTGGTCATTAATTTAGTCATTTATTAGATCATTGTAATCATTGATTTGGTTATTTATTTAATCATTGATTTGGTCATCGATTTATTCATTAATTTTATTATTAATTTGGTCATTGACTTTATTGTCTAGTAGCATATTTGGTCATTAATTTAGTCATTGATTTGGTCATTGATTTGGTTATTTATTTGATGATTGATTTGATCATTTAATGCCACAATTAATGACCAGTTATACAACAAAATGTATTACTAAATGATCACCTGATAAAACTAATTAATGACCAAAGAAATATGACTAAAATGTTGGTCATGTTATAAGATACTGTAAATTAGCTACTAATAGTCGTATATATGAAAATTTTAGTCATCGTTTGAAACCAATTAATGACCATAGAAATGAGTAAATTTCGGTCGTGTTATAAGCTACTGTAAATTAGCTACTAATAGTCGTATATATGCACAATTTAGTCATCATTTGTAATCACAAATTTATCATTTGCAGTACTCATTTTTTTTTGTAGTTTCATATTCATTATATAAGTGACTGTTTTAGTAGTTTATATTCATTTCATTTACTTTCATTAACAATCGTTAGAAGCAAATAATTTTGTTGTATATTCATTTTATTTGGGTTCATCATTAATAAACATAAGCTACTAATTTAGTGGTTTTAGATGGATTTTATGTGTTCATTATTAATCAACATAAATTAATTAGTATGATTTTGCTACTAAATTTTTTAAAAAATGTCATGCAATGTACATGTTCATCTAATATGAAAACATAAAGTTACATATGTTAATTACAATACTATGTAATATCAAGTGAAACTATAAATAATTCCAACCACATAAATTATATTATATAAAATTTCAAGTATGACAATATGAGTTTCCAACTTAATATTAGTTGGAATACAATTTACACATGAAATAATGTTTCATCACTTCAAACATTATCATTGTATTGTCAAGGCATTGCAAGTGAATTCACCAACTCTGAAGACTTGATCATTAGTCTCTATGTGTGTGTCTTGTGAAAGATATTGGCTCTATGAGTACCACTAGACCAATTTTCTTCTCTCTCTTTAATTTTCATTTTGTCGCTCTAGTGTTATTTGTTCTCCTCTTTCTTCAATCCTTGCTTCTTACCATCAATGTTTAGTTCCTTTTCTAGACAAAAAAAAATGATACAATGCAATGCATAAGTTATGAAAGTCTATGAACACCAGAATATAAACTAAATTAGAGTATAAAATATTTATACAGTATATACCTCAACATCAGCAATATTTTTAATGCCATTTTTCCCCATAAAAGCAAGAAACCTGAATAAGTTTTCTTCACTTGGGAAATAATGGCCTGATGACCTGTATAAACGAAGCAAATAAATGTCGTAAATAAACACAAAAAACTAGAAATTTCTACTAAGAATGTCTCATGCTCCACTTTTATAGTTGTATCGTTTCCTATAGTTATCTCTAAGAAGCAGCAACACTTCAACAATAAAACTGGTCAGAATAAATCTAATGGGCAGAGCAAAGTATTGCTGACATAAGATTACAAGAAGAAACTAAAAAAGAATAAGACAAGACTTTGTAAATTGTGATACTAACTAGGAACAAAACTTCAATATAGTAGTCTTCAATTATCAACGTACTATTCCAAGGGAAAAAAGAATCCAATTCCCATAAGCCAACAATTTATGTATGCCGCTTGTTTTCCCCTTTAATTAATTGAGAGAGATTAGCACATGCAATTTCCATTTAGAATCTATGAAATAATTTTATAAATATTCAAAGAAAACTTAATGTTACTCATTCATTTTTCTCTGATGCAGAAAAAACAAAATATGCTAACCTATTTTTAAGTTGGAGAGTTTTGTAATTCATCGTGTCAAAATAATTTCTTATTGTCATGACTGTTTTTTTAATGATCAAGCAACATGCCTATATTTGATCAGAAAACATATTTTTCGGAATATATTCCATTTTTCTAATTCAAAGCTAAATTTCCTTCTAGTTTATGACGTTAAAAAAAACTAGAATCATATTCCTTTAACAATTCATTGTTGTAATATACTACTAAATGAACAACTACGTAATGAAGTTATTAGTGGTGGAATACTAATAAATCATGAATACATGCAAGAAATAACACCATTATGTTCTAGGCATGCCAAGTATTTATCCTCTTAGTTGGAAATATTACTTCATGAAAATAACATGTTTGATAAAGAGAACTTTTCTAAAACTAACCAATGCCGGTGTATCCAACAACATTGACATTTCTATTAGCATCCCCTCAAAATGTTTGGAAGTATTAAACAAGTGTAGTGCACTTCCCTGTAAGGTTAAAGTTTGGCAATGGAATATGTTGTCCCTTAGTCTAATCAAGTTTTAACTTTCCTTTGATAACTTAGAGAGAATGAGAATCCAATGTAGAAAAATGAAAAAAAAATTATTCAATCACACTTACCTAGTTCCTAAACAAGCATTGAAGCACTATACATATCCAAGCATGTTTTACATTCCACCATGAAACATAATTTCCAAATTTTGATTGCAACCCTTGAGGCTTTCTCAAATCTGTAAAGAAGTAACATCATAAATATTTTTCCTTAGTTCTCAAACCTTATCCTGTGGAGAGCTTGAGAAAATGTGTACATAAACATATCACATTATAGCATGTTGTGGAGTACATTTACAAGAAACCAATCATTCAAAATTTTATATTCTGTCAAGATTGAGGTATGTGTTAAATGCCCATTATCTGCATCTCTACACAAGGGTGTCATTAATAATTTGAAGGTTTTTGTCTTGCTAGTATGATATAATTATTGATTTGTGCAAGATGTTTTTTCACTCCCATTAGTAAAATTTTGATGTTATGAACAATATATAGATACAATGGATGATTTGAATAATAAAAGAGGCAATAATTTTTCCATCAATAGTGTTTAGTATTTGCATATGGTGTAAATTCAATAGCTATATTGGTGGTTTTTACAATGACCTATCCTAAAGGCTTACACCATACCTACATTCCCATGCTAAACCATAGTTTTGCGTCATCAACCAGCTCTCTTTAGACAATCCATTAGCCTTTGACTTAAATTCTCTGTAAATATCATGGAATGATATACTCAAGAATTGTGCCTTGACTATCTTCAACTACTCCAAAATGGGTTGTGCAAACAATTCTTCCATCATAAAGCTACCGTTGAACCAATTGATAACCAAAGAATCCCTAAAGACCTTGAATTCAATCACCTCTCCTCTACTACTACTATTAACATAAGTTGTAATGCCTTTATTTCATCATAGCCTGTACCAATAAATGATTTAATTTTTTAAGATATGAGTATAATAGAATCAATAAGGTATAGGATACCTCCTGCAACATATTCTTCTTGTTGACATTGATTGCCACTATTGAAAATTGAAATAACACCATTCCCACTCTTAACAATAGAAGGATGGATCAATGTCCTTTCTTTACCAATGTTAGAGGCTTTTTTACTTTGAAAGTTCAGTCATGACTGGGGGACACACTGTAACGATGGCTCAAACTTACCTTGAAAAATATCAGAGTTTTTGGCAAGCCAGATACATCAAAACAACATAAGACGCGGTGCCTTATAGCCCTTTAAGTATTTATTCAAAACACAATTTTTAAAAAATTTAGTGTGATATCCCTCATAGGTATATATGCATCTAGTCACTTAGCTTTTTGAAGACTTTTGAACTTCTATAGCTTCTTCCAACAAATATAGCTTTATATACTAGCCTCAAAGTATATACCCCTATGGAAATATTATTTGACCAGACAAAATAATCCTCCTGTCTAAGCATGATGTAATTCCTCTGAAGTTGTACTAGATATTCCTTACACTATTATGCTTACCTTTATGATAACTTTAAATCTACCTCAATTTTATATCCCACTTTCCAAATGGGTTTTGGAATTGGATCTATTTTTGTGAAAAGTATTGGATTCTCTTGTTCTAAATAGGTGTGGAAATTGGATCTGTTGCTTGTGCTAAGTAATGGATTCCCTAGTTCTACAATGTGACGATCAACAAGGTAAGCTATCTAATACAATATTACATTGATAGTGGTTTTATATACTTACGAAGAATCACTTTCCTATGTATGAATTTCTTAGAAATCAACCTCTATAGACTCTTGGTTGTCTAAGCCTTACCAAAGGAATGTATGTTTTCTAGACCCAATTCACCAACTTCCTTTGGTTTAGCTAATTACTGCCACTTTACTAAAGGGATTCCCTATTTTTCTCTCTTACCTGTTCACAAAAATTTGAAACATTTCTTCCTGATTGGAAACAAAGGTAATTAAAGCTAGATTATAGTGACAAAACATTGGATTGCTCCAGATAGGTAGAACACCATTGAGAAGTTGAGCTTCTAGGGTGCAATCAAAAACCTCTAGATCCCTTGGAATAGTGACATAGACTCACTAACAACTATGATGCAGAGGGAACAAATAACATCAAAGAAGAATTCACAAGGTAATCCAAAAGCCTGCAATAGCTTCGTATGTCTCTAACAACCAAGGTGCATGCTCTTTCTTGTCATTTCCAATATGTTTGTCATTTTCTATTTCCATTCCTTGCTATGACATAATGGTACTATCCAAAATAAATGAATTGTTGCTTCAAAAGTGATTAGAAATACTTTTAGATTGTATTATGATCATAGAAATAATTCACCATTGTTGTATTACACTCTTGGTTGTTGCAATGAGCAATCCTTTATCATCACGATGCCAATTGGGCACTACCAAAACCTTCACAAGGGTCACATAAGACAATCACATTGCAAACACAACCTTATTCATAGTGTCAAAATCTAGGAGATCAAGTGACATCCTTTTAATTTCCCGGACTTCAGATGTTTCTCCTACAATTAAAGAGCCTCCAGTGTCAACCTCTGATGCATCTGCATGTCTCCCAAGCTTACCAAGTCACATTCTTGAAATCCCTTCGATACCATGGACTGTTTTTTAAGGTCATGAAATATTGTTTATAGAACAGAAATATGTTAGGGTTCAATGGACTAATGAGAAGCAACTCCATTCCTCATAGACACTCGTTTCACATGCCAAACAACTGAAACTGTGTTAGTGTCATTGCTAGCTTTTGTACCTACTACATTTGGTACCAAATTTTCAATTTCAGGTCTTTTTCTACCTCTTTATTCACATCCACTTTTGAATCACTAACAAGAGATATATACCAAACTATTTATTTTTACACCATCCCTACATCCTTCAATATATATGCATTCCCATAACCAATTTCATGCATCATTGTTGTTGTTCTTTTCAATAAATGTGTTGAAAAGGACGAAATACCATCTAGACTTGAAAGGCATCTCAAAATTCTTATGTGTTGTGCTACTTCAATATCTTCTAGCTTTGTTATAGCCAACAAAACCATGAATTCATTTTCAAGTTTCTTGTGTTCTCTCAAATTAGTACAAACAACCCTTGTGAGAGGAGATAAGTGTTGCGATGAAAAATTATTAAACGCAACAACATTATTCTGGCCACCTGGAAATGACAATGGTAAGGTGGGTAAATAAAATAGTTGTAGCATAGCCTCTATACCCTTTTTCTCAACAAACACCCATGTATCTATATTATGTAGAATATTCTCTAAGAGACATGTAGAGTTTCTTATACAATTTGGGACAATGGATTCCATGTTTGAAGACAAATTTTCAGCAAAAGTATCAACCCTTAGTTTAGATTTCACCCTTGATGATTCATCTCCTCCACTGAACTGATTTTTTTATATTCTAAATCATCTCCATGGGAACAAGCACAGAAGAGATGGAAAATTATTGCAATAGGGAAGATACTTCAATGCCAAATCCAATTTTTTCAATAGTATTTAATATTTCAATAAATACACCATGACCCCCCAAATAAGCAACATGCCATATCACCTCATCTAACGCAGATGATAAGGACCTAGGACTGTCACCTACCAAAGCCTGTAAGTAGGCTTTTGATGTAAAAAAATTCACAAAATATCTTAGAGATCCACAATCATTAATTTCTTGAAGTATGAGGTTATTAAGTCACAAACCATCGAAGCATTGTGGTATACAAGCTACTGCATCTGCATAAGGGACGACACCAACCATGACGGCATCCAAAAAATCAATACGCAGACCAACAACATCTAGAACATAATAGCAAGTTGGATATTTGCGAATAAGATCACTCGTGACTGCAGTTGAAAGTGAAAAGAGTCAAATACCCCACCACCAAATTCCTTTGATCTTCTGAATATAGTGCACAAGAAAAATAGCAAAGAACTCTTTTCAAATCATATAGCAGTGTAGTATTTCTAGGAGCATATGTGCCAAGAGATAGAGCCTATGGAAAACCCTTCATAATAAGTCTTTTATGATAAGGAACCAATGTTTCAGGTAGAGAAATTTGCATTTCCTTTGACCTAGAAACATTTTTCTGAGAAGACTTTCCCTTGGAACCTGATTGTGATTCTCCATTCTGCAACCTTTCTCCTCAAAATGGCAGACTCCAAACGTGCCATGGTGTTGTCCAAGGCTCCTAAACCCCTAAAGGAGGTCGTAGCAGGATTAGTATGGTCCATAAAAACCTTAAGAACATGCACAAAGTTGTTACCAAGTGTATATGTTGTGGATCCAAATCTTTGAGAAGAGGGAGAAAAGTTGGCATTAAACCCACATCCCATAAAGCAATGCAGCCAAAAAAAGAAGAAACTAGAACTGCTCCTAGAGAAAGCAATGCTTCTACTAAAGATATCGAACAATAGGATGATTCACTAGAAACTTATTTCCATTGAGCTCTGGGGGATTATTTCTTTATGGTTTGGTTATCTCAAATAGCGTCCACAGTTCTTCAATGTGAGGCTCAGTTTGGTGATTTTAGCCACCTAGTCAGTTTGGTGATTTTAGTTGTGAGAGCATGCTACAACTAGATGGTCAAATTATCTTGTTTTGTATCTTGTAGTACTGGATGTATGAGGGACATTATCCCTGGTACATTTGCCCTAGACTATTTTATTATATTAGTTTGATTAATATAACGAAATCGAGTTGAAAATTTGTGAAAAAATGTTTATATTATGTGCATGTGTGATTTACTACTTTATATTTCTGCTGTGAAAAGTATTTCATGGTTTATACTCTTGGTTTGGTAGCATCGGTGATTTTAAGACTCTAACCTAGACCGAAGATCCTATAAATTCAACATGGTATCAGAGCATATCTGAGCTACTTTGAGGGACAATGAATCCGAGTGTGCACAACGAAGAAACTCAAAGGGAGTTGAGGGTGTCTAGATCATGGAGTAGATGGTTCAGCTCAAGACATGGACATTTGGTCTTGACTGGCTTGGCAGAAAGATTGGCTGGGAGTTCTAGCTTATTTGTGGTGAGCCCGGTGAACAACAGTTTTTTGTAGGGAAGGTTGTTGATCATGGACTTCCGTTGATTTTCGATGTATGGTTGGGACAACTCAAGGATTTGTTTAGCATGGAAGAGATCAAGTTGATCGATATGGCTTCATGTGATGGACTACAAGTTGGTAGGCTAGAGTCTTCATTGGATCGTGATGTTGCATATCCGAGATTGGTGGGATTTGCATGAGTGGTGTTTGATCCAAGAGGATGAGTGCTTGCAGGAGTGAACCAGTGGAGATCATGTAGGCTCAAATTGAGTCTAGCTTCAGAGGGAGAAACCCTATCGAGTTTTTAGGTATTAAGGATTCACATGTGATGAGGCAGAGGCACTACGGAGATTGCAGGGTTCATTCTAGAGGGTAAGTTGTAGTGATGGAATCCAGATGGACTAGTGTCACCGGAGATGATTATGGTTACTTCCTAGTCTTGTAAGTACCTCCCTCGCTAAGAGGGAGTATTGATTTTTCTGTAGCATGGGATTTAATCTAAGCGCTAGTGTTCGAGATGGGAAAAGAACCACAAGTAGGTTTGTGGGTTTGGTACCAAAGCTTGAGGTTTTGCGACCATCGTGATTTGGGCCAAAACCATGAGCACATTTCAACATGTGATGGATGAGGATGATAACTGTCAGTGAGACGATTATAACGCAACGAGAATCATCTGATTTTGAGATGTAGAAATGGAGTTATGAAGTTTTGAATATTATGGATGGGTTTTCACATGACGTGTCAAGGTCGTCTTGGTGTAAAGTTGACATGTGACAAGCTGTGGAAGCCCTTGTATAACATTGAAGGAGCCCCTCTCTTTAGTATAAATAGAGGGTGATTTATAAGTCTTAGATCATCCATTGTGCTACAAACACTCAAGTGAATAGCTCGTGGAGGAGAGACAAAGTATTTGTCTTAGCCACAACAAGTGAAGTTCCATAATAGTGTGGCATAGAGGATTGTTTGAGGGTCAATTCAAGAAGTTCGAGGTGTTGTTAGGAGAGTCGAGGGAATTTTCAAAGGGCCGAGGCAAGGAGGATTTTTCTATCGGTGGTTTGTCTCTAAAGAAGAGTGTTGTAGGCTTGTGAGGCCTCACTGAAGCCTGTGATAGAGATTAATGAGGGTAAGGACTATTCAAGGGCTATAAACAACCTAGACCTACAGCTAGATGTCACGGCCTCCAAGAAAGAGACATTCGTACCTCTAAGGAGCATTTCTGGGCCGAAATGGAAGGGTGTTAGGGACGGGTTCATGCCCTAAATAGTTCATATTTTTAGAGTATACCAAACCCTAAAACATTGAGCTTATGCATGCTTATTGTAGCAGCGTTTAATGTTTGTTGAGTCCTCATTTTGACTAGTGTTTGGATCAATCTATATTGCAATTTGTTGGGAGCCATTTGTTGAAGTTGCCTTGGGCATGAAGGAACTCCAACTAGGAGCAGATCCCACTATGGAGTGATGTAGGTGTCCTAGTGTGGACAGATTTTTTTCAGCCTATGGAAGCCAAGGAGGTAAGGCTGATGTGGCATGTTAGAAGCCCTAAGAAGTGAGCAGTTTCCACAGTGAATATTAGTGCCTAGATTTTTGTAATAGCTCCTCTATTGCAAAAGCAAAGGGCAGTTGTGGAGATGCTTATTGGCAGCCATGTGTAAGGGTCTCCTAGGTGTGAGGATGCCCTAACTAGGTGCATATGCTACATTGTGGATTTGGTCACTCATGGAATGTTGGAGGGCAGAATGAGAGTGGACCAAGTGTGGATGTGGATTGGGCACTTATGTTCTGCTAGAGGACAACGTAATAGTATCCAAGTTGGAGACCGGTGTACAACACCTTGGTGGAAAAAAGTAGTTGCTAGAGTGGCAGCTGTTGAGCTCAAGGGTCTAATCAAACAGGAATAGGATTGTGGAGCCTGAGACTTGTGTGTGGATAAGAAATTCTACAGCATATGAGGGGTGGTCCTCCTAGCCCATGTTCATTGTGGGATATGGACATCTTGCAGTGATAGGTGGAAGCCCTTTGTGCCCTATGTTGGTATTCATCGGTGCAGTGCAGGAAGAACATAGTGGGCTAAAGTCCCTGAGTAGCTGAGGAGAAGCAATGGGAAGGTTGAGAGTTGCTCATAGGTGGAGCTTTGAAGAACTCGTTAGGAGTCTCGATGTGTTGTGCCCTTGATGGACTAAGGCACAAATAGAGAGAAGGTTGACACCCGAGATTCAGTGGCCAGATGGACTTGGATAATTAATAGAGGCAAGAGCTTCAGATTGAGAGCCAAAGGACTAGGCAGGTACAAGGTCTAACCGAGAGGAGTTGTGAGAGCATCCTACAGCCATATGGTCAGAGTATATTGTTTTGTATCTTGTACTAGCGGATTTATGAGAGCCATTATCCCTGCTACGAGGTCCCTAGACTGTTTTATTATATCATTTTTATTAATATAATGAAGTTGGGTTGAAAAATTGTAAAAATATATATATATTATGTGCATGTGTGTTTTACTTCTTTATATTTCCGTTGTGAAAATTTTTTCATGGTTGAGATTCTTGGTTTGGTAGCGTTAGTGATTTTAAGACTCTAACATAGACCCAAGGTCATGGAAATTCAAAAATAAAAGCAACAATTGACCAATCCAATCAAGAAAACTATAGATGAAAGATTCTCCTTTCCATAATCAAACAACATTCTCTCGCTTTTCAAATGAATATGATTCTTTCAAGAGAGAAATGAATGAGGCAGATCATTGGGCTATTTTAGCTTCGTAACTTTAGCCCTGGAACATTATTAAAAGGTGAGGTGATGAACTTTATACTGATCCCTTAAACTTGAAATAAAGTGGATATTCATTAGGGGAATTTTGAGGTCTAAAATGGGCCTCCTAAGAAAAATGTACAACCGAAATAAACTATATGATAATAATGTGCATACTAATGTGAAAAAAAATCAATATGAAATATTCAATGCAAACAAGCGAGCCGAACACCTTGGGAATAGCAGATCAAAGAGCTCCATTCAAGGGCAGTTTGCAATGGAAAAATTCAGGTTGGGTTATGGTTCTATGTTTGCTAGTTTTTCATCTTTGTAAGTGTTTAGTATTCATTTATTTGAATCACTTACATCTTTGAGTGCCTTCTAGAGGCAGTGTCCCTACTCTCCTTATATATATACCTTCCCCTCAAGCTCTTGTTGCACCCAAAACAAACATGTTCAAAGATGGAAGGTGGAGGTTCAGGCAGGCTTCTACACATCACAAATTGGAGGAATCTTAGTGGGAAGTGTCTATGGCTCAAAGAAACTGCCCCTCTCAGATGTTTTCAACTTCTTCCTTACATTCCAATCCAAGAAACATGGCAAGGCATGTCCTCAAAATATGTTTTTTTTTCCTTTGAAATTTTTTTTGGTGGTTTGGCAGTTTACCATTTTTCTAATTTTTGGAAGGACTCAAAGTCTGTTTCAGTCATTCACCCTATGTCGAGCTATTAATTTCCCCTGTATTTGGATTTAGTTTGAATAGTCTGGGGCTACATGTCCCGTTTCCTATTTTAATAGCATTAAGGCCTACTGCTCACACTGGAATAATCTTGTTCATAACAGGTCCACAGGCACTCTTTTGCATGCAAGATTACAGGAATCAGGGGAAAAGTTTTTATGGTCAACATTGATGTTAAATAAATTCGGAGAGTCTTACACTATCACAAAGAGATCAATCAAGCCAATTGTAGAATTTCATTAGCAGTTTCCTAAATTTTTTGATTCAGAACAAGGATGAACTACACACAATGCCAATGTAATGAGCATAAAACTTCCCATAAACAGAGATTGCATACAATGTAAACTGAATGCAACATGTTGTGAAGCTTAATTTTCACTCAGCAAATGGAATCTCTCCATCGCTTCTAATAATCAGGGAACTTAGAACTCACTCCAAGCTATGCCAGAGAAATACATAACAATTCAACCTTGCAACCCAAGGGAAATTTAAGGGATGAATTCCCTCAATCTGATGAAGGGTGAGGAGAAGGGAGTGTCCATTTATGTCGTCAGTGATGTATTTTTGGTTGGTATGTATTTTAGGTATATATATAACGAAGAAAAGAAAATCAGAACAAACAAGATATAAATAACTCAAAAACTAATCTCAAATCTGAGATTGTCACCTCTCCAGCTCCGCACAATCTCCAATACACTGTGAATCTACTGCAATGAAAAATTGATCAATATCATTATATGCTCAAGACAAGCATACCAGCACATTCATCTGCATTCTAGTTTAACAATCATCCTCAAAGGATGTGAAAGGTTTACATACCCCACCCTATGTTATAATTGTTAGTGACTAAAAGTTACCACAATATTGATTATATATATATCGAAGCATAAATATAAATAAAACCAAAGGGTAGCTTAGTACATAATTCAAGACATTTTTCATGGCAAAAGAAAAATTTACCCCTATCAGCATGGCATTGGATTCTAGCTTGCACACAAGACAAAAGTTGAGGCACCTCAGAAGATGGAAGGAAAGCTTTCATTGTAGTTGCTTTCTACCACTGTAGAAGGTAGGTAGCACCTACTGCACTCCAAAAATCCCTATCGCAGAACATAGTTATTATTTGGTTGTCACAATATTTTCCATAACATAGTAGAAACCACTGGAGGAAGGGGTCCAATCAACATAGAGCACTGACTAGACTCAAACAACAATGGATCCTGATAGTCTGCACAATTCACCTCTTGTGAGTACAATATTCTTGTTTGCCATGAAAGGATTGTTTGGCATGAACAGGGTTTTTTAGGAACTGATTCATGTTAGAGAATGTTATTCAAGACCAAGAAAAAATTAAATAAGGGAAAAAACCAAACAAGAGATTGAAGAACTACATAAAAAAATTCATCAAAATAGTAGTCATTGTCCCTAAAACTAAACTTCATCAAAAAATCTTGGCAAGGTACAAACCATAGTCATTATTCTAATGCATCCATCACCTTCAGCAGCAATTTCTTGCAGTGACCCAAATGGTACACCTACAAACCCATCACCCTGTCGTTCCATCAATACAGCTATTGATCTAAGATATTGTGGCACTTGCGAACCAGTGACTGGTGGCATAGGCACATCTATGATGAATATTCCAAGAAGGATTAAAATGACTATCATGTGAAGGCCTAGAAACAGATGATAATAATACATGTCCTTGAGAAGAACCACTAATTCTCCTAGGTGCTTGTGTGAATGGAATATGATGTGATCCCCAAGGAATACTTGGTAGTGGATGTAACATCAAAGATGAAATATCCCCAGGTCCATTTGGATTTTTTTCATTGGAACCCAATTTCTAGATTCATGATTAGTTGATTTATTCTTTGAACCTGCAACAAACCAGGTATTACTAGCAATACCCATCGTCATGGTTCTTGAACTATCTTCTTCATACTAAGAAGATGAACGCTCCCTTGCACCACCATTGGAGCTGGAAGCATTGCCAAGTCTAGGCATAGAATAAATTTCATTCCATCCAACTGAATGCAAACTCCTCTTTATACCAGATGACACATGAAACATACTGGTTTGATGCTATCATTCCAACAAATATGACAGAGTAAGCACCAATATCATCTTTTCATCTACATTTTCTTACACACAACACAATCTATTTTCTCTATTTTAAGTCGTTTTATTTACGATAGGCTTTCATTCAATCTGGATAGGCCTACTAGTCAAACTCTATTATTTTATGAACCTGCTCATAGATTGGGTTTATTCTTTCAATTTTTTTGTTGATTGGGATATGGTCTAGCTGTAGGCTGGTGGGATCTTGCCACAACTTTCCCAGCTTCTATTCTGAGTGCATTCCTTTATGGGCTCTAACTGATAATTCCCAGAGAGAGATGTTCCCAAATTTTTCCCTATCCTTTTCCAGCCAAAAATTGGGTGGTTTTTCTTAAAAAAATGTTTATTAATTTTGTCAGGATTTGTGAGACTGTTGTAGTCTATTTCTATTAGGAGAGTATGGTGCTTCTAGTTTAAGGTCTCTAGGCCATTTTATCCTCTCCAAATGATGTTTTCTTATTAATATTAAGTAAGATCTAGCTAACATTCTATTCTTGTATCTCATCACCTTACAAATCACAAAGACACTGGGGATGCAGATGGAGGTACATAGAAGGTTGCATGAATAGCTGGAAGCAAGGGCTATATTTCCCTTTTTGTGGAATCCATTATTTGTATATGATTTTACTATGATGTTGTGAAATATGAATTTAAAAAAGTCACATTAATTTTGAGCCTTTATTTTTAGCAGGTTCAAAGACACTTGCAAGGTCGTATATAATCAGAGTGAAAGTACTTGTAGTCAATTCTAGAAAAAGAAAGGGAAAATATTTCAGGTTACAGCGTGGGGTCAACTATATTGGAAGATACTCATGTAGAACCTCATGAGTTGGCCTCAAAAGTGAAAAGTGAGTGTTTTAAATCTATATTTTTTGCTTTGACCTTCTCCACAATGCCTGAAATCCCTCGTCTATTTCTAGAATCGCAGATTGCTCATCTGCAATCCCAAGCTGCAGACTATTCTACATATAGCTACCTCACTTAAACGAGAGTTCTGAGAAGAGTCTTACAGAGAATTTGCAGGCTGTTGGTAGAAAATTCCCAAAGTCTACTTATGATAACAAAGTGCAGTTTTATCAAGATGAAATCAGAGAAGATATGAGGCTGCAAGAACTGACAGGAGAAGAAAATATTTCTTCACCTTCCTCTAAGACCAAGGATTCTTCAATTTTATTTCACGAGAGGGCTTAACAGTGACATAGTACAAGCAAAAGAAAATGACAACCGTTTACCAGAAAAAAAATTAAAAGAGCGTAAAATAAATGGAGCGCTTGTTGATCCAGCCATAGAAAGAACTTTAACCTTTTCTAGTGCTTTATCTCTTCAAGAAAATAGTCAAATGTATTAGACATCCAAATCTTACACGAATCAAGATAAAACATGTTCCAAGGGGTATAAAAAATTCTCTTAAATGACAGAGGATTTGGACTTGAATTCCAATGGTTATAATAGTGTCCTACAAGGAAAGAGGGTTTGATTTGAATGGTTTTGGGTGGAGAATATGAGCATTGTTTCACATTTCTGTCTTTGGCACATGTGAGGAAGCCATAACTACTTTTATATATGAGATTCAAAGCAAATAAGCAATGTATTATGGCTTCATATATTGCATGGACATGAGAAGGCCGTGTAGGCTTTTTCCATTCAGTTTTAAACCTGATTGAGTCCTTTTCTGACAGACAAGTAGGATAGGTACCATTATAGATGTACTATGATGTAAATATTGCAATTATATGAGCTTATATGATGAAAATTCTTTGGATTTTTTGGTTCTTGTTATTGCTAAATTATGTCAGGGCTACCTTTAACATCAAAAAGTTCACATAAATTAGTCTCCTGGAATGTGAAGAATTTGGCTGCAAGTCAGGTATATACCTTCCAACATTTCCAGATGGCCATATTTGAGGTAAACTTTATTCCTATTGATGTGGAGGGTTGTGTCTTTCTCAAACAGATCTCTAGGGAGCTTTTGATTGCCCAGCCCTAGATAAATCTCTGAAATATGGAACCACATCACCCACACTAGCCCTGGGTACGATTGGTTATTCTACAGGCCTAACAACAAGAATTGTTGTAATGGTATCAAGAATATTTAGGCTGCTACCCATGGTGTGTTGTCCAGAAGTTGTAAGGAAGAGGTGGCCATCATCCCATTATGAAGAACATGGGAGGACATCTAAAGATGGATCTGAAATTCTTTCCACGGTCTTTCTTTTATGTGATCCTCATCTACCATCCATGGGATGATTGGCACGTCCGTTTTTTTTCTTTGGCATACATCCAACCATGCTGCTACAAGAAAAGGTCACTTGTTCAGATTCTTATCTAGCCAATTGAGTTGGGTGAGTGACATTGTTTTAGAAACCAAATGAAAATAAGTTGTTTTATGGAAGCCCAATTGGTTAGCTCAACCGTTTTCCGCCAATGTTGCTGAGTATTGGCTAGTTTTCTGCCATCAGGTAAATGATTTGAATCCCCCATGCATGATGGTCGCTACTCTATGCTAGCATATTTACTAGGGTTGTTGTATAGGAACATAGGGAAGCATCCCTTGGGTTTCACCATGAGGTTTTCCTCAGAAAAAAAGTAGTTCTATTTGATTGGAAAAGGAGAAAGTTTCTTTTATTGTATCATTATTATACTAAATGTGGCCATGAATTGTCTATGAAAAGGACTAGAGAGGGATTTAAAAGGAGGCAGGACAGAAAGAAATGGGAATAGTGGAAAAGTTTCCTATCTAAACTTTGTGACAACTATAAATTCTGCCACATGAAGAACAAAATACAGTCAACATTCATAACAGGCTTGAATTTGAAAAGGTGCAATGTGTTAGACTCACAAGTACAACAATGTCGAACAACTAACCATGGAAAAATTAGAGGAAGTATAAAAATAACACCCATTGTTAATATATAAATAGATGAACACATGAGAAAAACAATTTCCAAGCATTAGAAAGGTAAATGTATGAGAAAAAATCTATCTTGTCTTAGATCAAAAAGGGCCAAACAAAAAGTGATTCAAAATTGAATTAAGAAGGTGATAATCTCAAAAGAGAAATGGTGAAGCAGTGATGGTTAGAAATCACAATAATATAGATATCAACTTTTCACTTGTTTGCAAGAATGCCATAGCCTTTAATTTTGAACGATCTTCTAAGAGAAAAAAATGAAGATCAAACAAAGAATCTTGGTTCCAAATGCCTATATTTATAGCTGGTGGATCCTAGATTTTCATTCTGATTAACAATAAAAAAGAATTCCCTACTTCATGTACTATATCAATTTATTTCATTCACAAAGAAAAAAATCATTCTAACCCACCTTAGACAACCTACCCTCTGTCAATACAAGCCCATTATTTTTGAAAAAGATTGTGCACATGCAATCTCGTGATCATCCTCCAAGAATATCCTTAGCATCTCTGTCCATGTCACCACTTGCAAAACCTTCATAAGCCATGTCAAAGAAGGGATAGTGATTTTTCACTTGTCCACATTTAACATAGACACATTAATAAGAAAGTCAAAAGAAAAGTGTAATATAGTCAACTCTAAGAAAAACACATAAAGTGGCACCCATTTATACCTTAAATTGATAAGAAATTTCCTTTCATTTCTCCACTGTTGGATCTACACTTTTGGGATTGTGATAACATGCATGAAGCAAGAAAAAGGAATTGTTGGAAGCATTCTGTACAATAAGAACAAAATACAAGAAGGGAAGACAAGTAAATAGATGGGTAATATGTCCAAAACCTAGCGAACTAGATGAAAATAATCCACATACTACTTACCATACAATATTTTCCCTTAAAAAAATATTCCCTACTTCATGTATTATATCAATATCTTTCATTCACAAAGAAACAAAACTATTTTAACCCACATTAAGGCTTATACAACCTACCCTCTATCCATACAAGCCCATATTTTTTGCAAAATATTGTGTGCATGCAATCTGGTAAGAATCCTCCAAAAATATCTTGATTTCCTTAGCACCTATGTCTATGTCACCACGTGAAAAACCTTGATAAGCCATTTCAAATAAGAGATAGCGATTTTTCAACTGTCCACATTTAACACATACACATTGATAAGAAGGCGAAAGGAGAAGTGGAATATAGTCAATTATAAGAAACACACATAAAGTGGCAGCCATCTATAACTTAATTTGATAAGAAATTTCCTTCCATTACTCCTCTATTGGATCTACACCAATGGGATTGTGAGAACATGCATGAATCAATAAAAAGGAAACATTGGGAGCATTATATACACAAAAAACAAATGACAATAAAGGAAGACAAGTTATTCGATGGGTGAGATGTCCAAAACCTAGTGAACTAGATGAAAATTCAAATTTAAGATGAAAATAATCCACGTACTACTACAATACAATATTTTCCCTTCAAAACGCATTCCTTACTTCATGTACTATATCAATTTCTTTCATTCACAAAGAAAAAAATTTATTGTAACCCACATTAGAGAACCTAGAAGCCCATATTTTTTGCAAAATATTGTGCATGTGCAATCTGGTAACCATCCTCTAAGAATATCCTGATTTCCTTAGCATATTTGTCCATGTCACCACATGAAAAACCTTGATAAGCCATGTCAAATAAGGGATAGTGATTTTTCACCTATCCACATGTAACATAGATACATTGATAAGAAATCCAAAGGAGAAGTGGAATATGGCCAGTTCTAAGAAAAACACAAAAGGTGGCACCCATCTATGCCTTAAATTGATAAGAATTTTCCTTCCATTTATCCTTTGTTCGATTTGCACCCTTGGGATTGTGAGCACAAGGAACCATTGGGAGAATTCTGTACACAAAGAACAAATGACAAGAAGGGAAAAACCTAGTGAACTAGAAATTGGCATTCCTCTCTTTGCCCAAAATTATGTCATTTGTGATGAATGGAAAAGGTAAAACAGATGGAGGAAAAAAAAATACTATCCAAGTTTGAATAATGTGGAGACTTATACAGTGAATAATGTGAAGGCCTAGTTTGAGGGAAGATATCTCAAATATTCCTATTCCATAAGTTCATATTGGAAGCCTTCAAGTCCTTGTCTCTACTGACTTTGTTAAGCCCTATTCAAAGGGTCAAGGTTGGTACTGGATCTAGTTTAGAAGTTAACAAAGTCCAGAAGATGTCTTAGAGAGTATGACATCTCTAAGAGGGATTGAAATATTTCAAGAAATAGGTTCCAGACCTGTTGATTTGAGAATAAGGGAATTCTGAAGCTAATAGGTTGAAACATTTTAGCAGCATCTAAATTCATATTCAAAACAAGCTACATTTATTCACCTTGAGAACCTCGCTTGAAGAATTCTACACTTGAAGCATTCTTGGGAACCTCATTCCTTCATCATATAGAGAAGAAGATATCAGGATTAATTTTCTGGGTTGTAATTCCTCTCATTTGTGAAGAATCTAGGGTATTCACCAAAGAAGTAGCATTGAATTTCAGTCAAGATCTAGAGCCAAAATTTGGAATAAAAAAAGTTAAGTTGCAAGCCAAGATTTTTAAGAAAATAAGTTTGAATTATTTGCACCGTTGCATAACAACCACAGATCCAAGCGTAAATATAATTATCTTGAAGTTTCCATTCAAGAGTTGAGATTGTGCAAAAATAAGCATCAATACATATTCATTAAGGTCATGTTCTGGGCATACGGTTGATCCCTGTAAAGAATTCTAAACTTGTCAAAAGTATGAAGCATAGATCTTTCTATCTCTATGATAGCATACATATATTCGTCAAATATGTGTCCTTGTGACACTAGTACTGTACTCTTCTTACAAAGTTTAAATCCTGTGGGGACTGAGTACATGTGGCAGTCACCAATCTCATATATATCTGATCACTGTCATGAAGTTTGAAAGATCCAAGGAAAACAGAACTGAATCAATCTAGTCATCAATCAAATGTTGAAGCTAGAAAGGAATAGTGACATGCTTATAGTTATCAGTTTTGCATAAGGACCTGTGAAGCTATAAGGACATCAATCTAAGGTCGGTGGAAATCATATACTTGAAAGAATCAGCAGAAAGTACAGTGAAGGATAGCTCACACCCAAAAAAAGATCGATTGAGATGGCATCTGGAAATTCAAGTCATCTCTATAAAGATAAGTAACCATAAGGTATGTATGCTATATATTAAGATATTTTTGGGTTGAAGATAATATTCTAAGGTTTTGTTAGTATTCTAGGGAAAAATATGAACCCTAGCATGACATGAAGAGGGGATAGAATCTGATCTAGGGTTTAATCTTTAGAAGCCCTAGGATGACCTCTTGATTGCATGTAATCCCTAAAATTCTTAGCATCATGTTTTGGTATCGTATACTTTTCTTGGGGTGCTTGTCAATAAATATTGCAGGTACAAGAAGTAAAGATGGATGGTTGAACCTTTGTTCTAAGAAACATGAGGGAAGAAGGAATTTGTATAACATTGGATGTATGGATCTCAGCTAGATGGAGAGTAGGGTGAAGAAGGCCTCCTCTAAGGCATTCAAGAAGAAAAGAATTGTGACGGGATGCATCATTGAAGGAATGGCATCATAAATGCATACGATAGAAACAATATCTCTTGACATCATCATAAGAATATTGAACTATAGCTGGAGTAAAATTCTATGGCAGTCATCAATAGAAGGAAGCAGCTCTTGGTAACCTCATTAGAAGCATAAGTAGTACTTATGAGTAGAAGGAAGTCATTTGGTATTGAGATCATCATACATCATTGGAAAGGAGAATTTGCATGATGATGATAATCAAGATCCTCCATTGGAATATTCATTAGAAGGTTCATCTCTTGGAAGAAGCAAGTGTCTTGCTAAGAATACCACCTTGGATATTATTCACTATTTGAAAGAATGATGGTATGGTGACAAAAGAATGCAACATGTAAAAGATGATTGAAGCACCCTCAATCAAGGACAAGAAGCTGCTAAAGTAATTCTAGATTACCAAAGAAGAAAAGAGGTATGTATGCATATGTTTAATGAGTCAAGTCATGTCATTATATAGTTGCAGATAGTAAGGATGCATGCTCTACCTCATGAGCATGATCAAGGGAAAAGGATCTCTTTCATTGAAAGGATGCATGAAGGCATGGGTCTCATATGAACTAGATGAAATTAACATAATATGTCCTCATATGGAATATGAGATGGTTGAAAAAAATGAACTATGATTGGGATTTCTTGGAAAGTAATATGTGAATAAAGAGAAAATAAGAGGTCATGAAATATGCGACTATGGAGAAGGAATCAACATCCAATGACTAGAAGGATTGACTATGATATCTTCATGGGAAAGATATGAAGACCTTGTAAAAGTCTAAAAAGGAATAATGCTCTTTAATAATGAATATCTTGGACACGTGTCAATACGAATGCAAGTTGTTGACGTTGCAACAATAAAATGTCATGACAAAGGGCCATCACAAAAGATAATTTGGTATTTGATCTTCATTTGTAATTTTTGAATAGTATCTAGATGGGCTAATACAGGGATACCTCAAGAGAAGTGTGGATCTTATCTACAACTGATACTCATGTGGAAGGATGGAAGATCCTGAAGGATAGATGATGTGAAAAAAGGTAGTTGTATAAGAAAAACCCAGATATGATCCAATATCTTCTGAATCCATATTTTCACCTCATGTTTGAGGCTACTCTATTTATGAGTAACAAGGTCCATTTTATGTGAGGTCCATTTTAGGCTTCTTCCATTATTTTTTGACCAATTCCACAAAGTATTTGTCTTCCAACCATGTGTGATTAAATTTAAAAGGCAAAGCAATGTGGTCATTTTCTTCGGACCATTCAAGAAAAATTGCAGCATGGTCAGATGTGTCAAGGTATGAGTTCCATGTTTTAAGATTCTGGATCCTTTCGTTAATGAAAGTGTGGAACAAAAAGTGATCCAGCCTTTACACTATCCCTTCAGTGTGTTCTGTCATTCCTCCAAGTGGGGCATATAGGCCACAGTTTGATGTCTCTGAGCATTTTTTGTGAAAACAACGATGTGAAAATTCCAGTAAGCGGATCAGAATTGTTGTGCTCTCCCCAGACCTCCTATGGGCTCAGTGTAAGGTTCAAGTCATCGGAAATGATTATCCCATGGAGATATAAAATCCCACAGTCATCCACCCTTTCCCAAAAGTGCTTCTAATTTGAGTATTGGGCATAGTTATTAAGAATACATACCCAGTGTGTTGATCCCTTGTAGAAACTAGAAAGCACTATCCCTACGAAAACTCTGTAGGCTTTAAGGGAGAAAATGATTGGGTTCCAGATAGTTGTAAGTCCACCAAAGTTTCTGATTTTGTTAATGGCACACATGACCCAATTTGAGCATAAATTAGAGAGTAATTTGATGGCCTTTTCCCTGTCAACCATTGTTTCTTGGAAGAGAATCATTGTGAGTCTTTTATTTAGAATTAAATTTTGAAGTGTTTTCCGAGAGAGTACCGACCCCAACCCTCTAATATTATAGGACAGGATTATCATTTGGGATGGTCAACCTCGAGGATTTTTGCTCTAAGGCCCTAGATGTTAGTCATGTGAGTGGCTCCTTCCCTGTCTGCAAGACAACACGTATCAAACGTTGGGTAGAGGGTTGCTTCCAAAGTTTCAACAAACCTATTATTGAGATCGAAAGCTTGGTTGAAACATGAAGATATCTTCTTATATTTAAGAGGTTTTCTTTATTAGATGGGCCAGGCTTCAATTTCTCAGAAATGGAAACCCATTCACCATTATGGAAAAATGATATTTTTATAGTTAATGGTTTCAGACCCATCGAGTAATCATTAAGTATGTTTTCTAGCTCTGAGTCTATGGGAGGAGGAAAAAAATGATCCTTCATATCTAGGTTTGTGCTATGAATGAGGAGAGGCATGGACAATATCTCACATTAACGCAAGCGGCCCCAAGTTTAAGATTACTCCCAACAACTATATAGGAGGGGGTCGAACGTGAAGGATTAATTGGAGCATCATTCCCATCCCAAACCCTAAAATTGTGAGGATATGATTCTAGCTCATTATTCTTTTGGGCCGGATTCAGGGTCGGATTTAGAGCAGTGTTTTCAACTTCAGACAGAGACCCATATTCAAAGGGTGCATCCTCTAGAGCAAGTATGTCTGGGTTAGATTGTGTTTGAGAATTAACCCAATTCCCATGTGCAAAAGATGGGTTCCTATTCATCCATATGGAAGAATTTTTCCTACCAGGTAAAACCCTGCCAAGCCTCCTTATGCACCTTGAAATCAGATGTCCAACTTCATGGCAGCCAATGCAGCTGAAAGGGATGCTCCAATATTCCACAAGTTGTTTGATTGAGAAGGTTTCCCAAAAAATATCCAAAGTTGCAAGGAGCCCTTTGGAAAAATCTGCTTCAATCAAGAACCAAGCCACTCTTTTGTCCAGTCATCCTATGCAGGCTTCATCCACATAATACAACCTACCAATCTTTTTGCTATCTTAGATATTTCCCTTTTGGACCAAAACTCACGTGGGAGCCCTAGTAATTTGACCCAAATATATTTTCTCTTTGGATTCTCTTTGATGGGATCAAATCCAATGTACCATTTGTGTAATATTAAGACCTCTCTACCTCTCACCCATGGAATTTTCCTTATCTTCTTTGCATCCTCTAAGGCATAAAATGGACACCAAACCACCCATTTAATAATATGTTAACGTTCAGATGATATCCAAATATAGATGTCCAGTTTTTGTAAATCCATTCCCTCATTTTTTAGGTAGTCCCAGCGACACACCAAAGCTCTCCCCTTCAACCTAACAACGTTGTCCCAGTAAACATCAACGACTATAATAAAATTTTCAAATTCCTCTAGAGCTTTGACAAGTTTCGCCTTCCACGTTTTTTAGCGTGAATCGCCTCCATGGCAAGCTTGAACAACATGAATGCCTTATTATTCTTTATTATTATGTTCATAGGCTCCAATGTTCTTTTTCACACCCAGGTTTGCAGTTAGGTTTGTCCTGTTAGCCGCGAATTCATTTTCAGTAGCTATTGTAATACCTGGGAATTCCATTCATGAAGTTATTAGGTTATACCTGGGAATTCAGTTTAGGAAGTTGTCAGGGTATTTTGGGATTCTGTTGGAATTTCAAAGAACCCAACAACCTTACCTCATAAGTAGTTCTTGTTTTAACACATTTAGGGTTCAAGTTAGAGATAAGAGAGATATAGACAATTAAATTGTACTTCGTAATTTCTAGATTATGCATTCAAAGCCTAGATATTTTATTCCAATATGGTTCCATGAGTAGCATTTATATGTGATGGATTCAACACCTTGACCTTCAGAACAACAGCCCACTTAGGATGTGCAACTGGGAGTAATAATTTTCCCTTGCATGGTTTGAGTTATGTCTTGTATGGTTTCATTTATTTCCGTAGTTGTAGCTAGTGTGTGTATTTCCATTTTCTGTAGCAGCACTCATTCAATTAAGATTTTGTGACATTGTTTCTGGAATGATTCACTTTATTTGAATTTTTGCATTCAGAGTGCTACTCCCAGATGTTCTAAAATTTCAATTCATCAATTGATAGTTAGTTGAGTTATTTTTTGTTCAAGTGAAATAATATTTGCATAAAACAATGTCATGCATTTATAGAATAAGATTATTGTTCCCCCAAAGGCACAAGCCTTGTAGCTGCATATACAATGGATGACATCTCAAATCTTACATGCCACGGTTGAATAAGAATGTCCTGATGATCTACATTAATGTTTTCACTTCTTCACACAAGATCTATACGCATTTTCATGGATTGAAACTAACAATAGGGTAAAGCACAGTGTTTGTAACATCACCCAAACTCATTCCTCACATTTTACAAAAAACACCAAATCATAAAATGGAACTAACTTCAAAGGATTCTTACTTTAGACAAAATTCACACTTCTAAGTTGCATTAAACAAATGAACAGTTGTATACATGTCCAAAATCAACATTTTCAACTTTCTTTTGTGAATTATGATAAATCGTAAAGCTACAATATCTGTGCTATTTAAAGATCATCAATGCTAAAAATCACCTGCCCTAATCACCCAAGACTGGTCTTGTACCAACAACTTTGGCTTCTCTGCCATCTTTTGTAAAGCCATACTCTATTTTTATAGTCCCAGCAATCAACACACAACCATGAAGTTTCCCTATCGTTCCACTTGCTAGGTCTACTATAGCATCATTGTGAACAAAAATATTCACATTGCCTAAAAAAATATTTTTGAAATGATGACGAAAGTTAGACTAATGTCCGAGCTCTAAAGTTAACCAAAATGAGAATACACCAAACCTTCCAGGACTGTGAGGCATACTACAATGAAAATAAAAGGAAGAAGTAATTGGTGTTATAGTTCCATTCCTAGATTATGGTTTCCCGACTAATAATGCATTCCTCGATTGCAGTATTTGCCATACAACAGTGTATCCTTCCCTCGAAACCTTCTAAGCAATGAGGATGAAGGGGAGGAGGTAGGAAGAAGAGCAGAAGTAGAAGTAGGGATAGTACTATATTTATTTCTCATTGAATGATGGCCCATGGAAGGATGACCCACTGCTCCATTGGAATTCTAAGGTAATGACCTATTCGAGTGCTAATTACCGCCTACATCATGCCCTCACTCCCTTACAACATTCACAATTTGAGATTGAGGATATTGAGTGACTTGAGGTTATGTGCACACCATAACTGGACCCATTCTAGTCTTCAACACCTCCATTTTTCCATACAACTCCACTTCAAAAACCTACTCTACCAAAATGAAAAAACATGCTCATGGTTACAAACTTATTTCAAAAAGACAATCATATAGTAACCCCGTTGAAATCCATTACCAACCACAGATTGAATCCATAATACGGCTAAAGTTATTCTATGCAGCTAAAAGCCAATCCTTGATATCATAACAGTTGGGTATTTAAACACATGGACAATTTCATTCCAAAAATCTTCGAAATCAACCTTAAAATTACATAAAATCCTTGGATAACCTCCCATAGAATTTATCAGAACAACATGAAGTGACCCTAAATGCAGATTTCCACTACATTAAAAATAATGACACTAGAATCAAAATGTAATAAATGAATTAAGAATTTGGGATGAGATTTACCTTAGGGTCGAGTAGGACAGAGTCTAGATGCCTACTTGTTCTCCAATGAAATAGTGACAACCAATGCTCTGGGATCAAACCTATTGCTAAGATGTGGATATGGATGTCTCCTCTGGCCAGGTTGAGGACTCGTATGTGTAGGTTTTTGAGATTGGCTCTTTCTAGTAAAGGAAACAACACCAGAAAAAAAATATGAAATGGATTTAGACATGAACCTGGAAGTTATTTCTCTAACACACTTCTTGGCAGCACCATTTTTCTCATCGAGCAATCTTGGGGAAAGTATTTCAAGATTTTCATCTGATTTATTTTGCTGGGGCACTTCATTGGACTCCATATTGAATATAAGATGGTATATTCAACATAAAATTCCCTATACAAGCCCGCAAATCATGCTCTAATTTGAGTAGCTAAATCCCCATAATTAGAATTTTTTCAATACCCAAATCCTTCCATCAACAAAAATCACCCACAAAAAAATCTTCCTACCCTCCTAAACAAGAAGCAAAACAACGACATATGAATTCTTAGCATACCTTGTGTATCATTTCTCTGAATTCCACACTGCTTAGTAGGATATAAGAATGAAAGAAAGTCTATCAATTCTATGTCTGGCCACAAAGAAATCCCTTCCATCGCATCTTTTCAATAACAAATATACCCCTAATGCATCCAATTTTATAACTAGGATTTCCACCAAAAGAGTGCAAAGACATGCTGATAGAAGTGTAGATGAATGTAGAGTGATGCAGTGGTAGCGCTGTAAGAAATTCAACAAGTCTTGATGCCCGAGGATAGCCAGAAAGTGATGATAGATCAAAACAAAAGCATGGGTTTTTTCTAATTTTAAACTTGAATGCAACAAAATCATGTGGAAACTTAAAGATCTTGAAAGTCTTATAATGGAAAAGTCAAGGTATAAAAACATTTTATTAATCAACCATCTCAAAAGGAGAGTAGTTCTAAAGCCTTGAGTGTAATAAGTACATTTATACATACATGATGAACAAAAAACTTGGTATGAAGATGAACACATCTCCCTAGGATTTAACGACAAAAACCATTTGGGAAGGTGGACCAAAACTATAAATTAGGTAGCTAGTATCAAGTCTAAATATCCCCAATACCAACCAACTCGTCAATAGTGTAAGACAATGAGTTGAATGTGTGTCATATAATAACAAACAAGAGCTATATTCCAACACAATAATGACCATATGAACCTTATATTGCTCCTCTTTAGCAAGAGGAATGTTTGGTGGGTGCACGGTTATTACAGGAGTTCTTACTTTATCCTTTTCTTGAAGTTTTATTTCTTTGTATTTATCATTGTCATTATTTCCCTTGTCTTCAATCACCATCCTACAAGTTGTAACCTTTCTTCCCCGAGATCTAGGCTGGAAATTGTCAGATGAAAGCAAAGTAGTTCTCACACCAACGACTCTATGGTTTCAGCCTGTTCTTGAATTTTGTGTAGCAGTGTTTGCTACAGCATCATGGTGTTTCGTCAATGCAAAAACATCTGACTGCAATTTCATAAGCCTACTATGATATGTAGCAATTTCAAACTCTGTTCAAGCCAATGCACACCAAGTAGAGCAATTTGAAATCTTATAATAAGTGGAAAATGTATATGTATGATTTAAAACTATCATTCCCTAAAGTGATGAAGAAGAAGATAGGGCAACTGGAGGGATCGATTTCAGCAAAATCCAAGCTCTCGAACAACTTGCTGAAATTTCTATTCCAAATGTGACAAAGTGAAGAAACATAGAGCAGGGCTAGACAGGGTTGTTATTCCCTTCACCTGCTCCAAACATGTAAGAGGAAAAGCACAATGTCTAGCAATCCAAGCTACTACTAATGTTGAGGAAAATTTTATCAAGCCATCACATGTAACCCCACTCCATGAGCAAGGGTAGTTGTGCCCATATTCTAAAACATAACCTGAAATAGAAATCTATTTGTCATAGTGTATCGAATATTGGCTATGCCCTTATTTTTCCCTCAATGTCTAGATTCATCATTCATGCACCCTACTATAGTTGATATTCAAATAATATAAGATGTATTATGATACCCGACTCTAAAATATATCAACCTTTAAATTCATGAGGTTCATTCACAAATACTACTAGTCAAGTAAGTGGCTAAACTCGCATCATGGATCATCAATTAACATAACTCAGAATTCTATCTGCGTTGAAATTAATTAGGTTCCCTTACAAATATTGCTATTCAGTTTCGTGTTTAAAATCGCAACATAAATCATCAATTAACAAAAAGAAAAAGAGAAAACTCCAGTTCTGTGAAAAACATTATGAAACTTTTATGATAATCATTATCTTGAATCAAAGGTCAGTTAAAATAACGTGTGAAATGAAAATAGAAGGATATAATGCGCCGATTTTCAACAACAATTCTAACTCAAACATTTGAAGTTGAGCTTTTTTCTGGTGTAAACTCACAAGAAATAGCATCCAAAGAAGCCTAAAACACGATATTCACATACCTATGCCTGAAGGTCCTTGAATGAAAGCTACTCAATTTTTTAATAGAGCAAGTTTAATTGCTTTAATTTGACTGTCATTAAGGTTGGTTTTATATCCAGATTCTAATAAATTTCCCAACTCATTGACCTAACCTCTCATGGGGTTTCCCTTATTATAATTTTGCACCGAAATATCACTGGAAATGCTTGCTTTATAATAGGCTTGGACCGAACTACCAGTGAAAATGCTGGACATAAAACACAAACTGTTCATTTTTATATTGCTTATGTTTTCATTTGCAGGGCTTTCCTTCTCTTCATTAAATAAGAATCTCCAGTTCAGAGTGGTCGTCAGAGTGAGATAAGCTGGAAGCTTATTTGGCCATTCTGCGTAGACAAGCTCTTCTGTGAAAGGAAATTATTCCAAATCTTTCTCCTGCAATGCTTTTAATACATGTTGATAGGCCTTGTAAAATGTAGGGCTTTTAGTTGTGACAATATTCAAGCTTGCACAGAACAGTCAGCCAATTACTTGGATCTCCACTTCTCCAGTTCCACCTCTTCCATCCACAATCCCTGCAAACATGATCATTCCATTCACATTGAGCCAAAATGCCCCAAATTGGGGACTCGAAGTTCCCTTCATCGTCGGAGAGACAAAGAAGGCTTCCAAGGAGTGAGTGTTTATAATTCTTCAGCTTCTTTACGTGTATAGCCACATTTATGCCAGAATAGCTTCCACTGAAATGGATTCCCAAAACATAACCATTTTTCCAAATCATCACGTGCCTCGGCGCATCCTATAACGAATTATTACTTAGAGCAGAGATGCCCTTCTTCAAACCCCAAAAGCAATCCTCTTGGAGAAATCAAAAATAAGTATCCATATACACATCAACAGATCCATAGCTTCCCTTCTTCTTAACAGAAGGTATCCATTCAAACAATTTTTCAAACCTTCGTCATCTGTTTAGAAACCTGTAATTTCATGTAACAGCAGCCATTTAATCCATGTAAGATTAGCATTTGTTGAGGAAATTGCAGTTCCTGCCCGATCGATGAGAAAACCTAGAAAGAGCTGATAGTGGCAACCAATATTTTCTCCACTCTTTATTTGAAACACCATGTTGTTCAACAATGGAAAAACATCAGAACTATTGAAGGACAGTATTCTGCCAGGCGTATCAAGAACTTATTGAGCAGCTTTTCTGCTGAAGCTGAGATGAATATACCTACAATATACTCTTTGAGGGAAAAATTAAGGAGAGTAGTACCTCTAAAATAGAACTTAGCTTCAATTTTCAAGTTTCTCCATTCATCGCACAATCTAAGACAACCCAACCTTAGCAGCCCGGGCTGCTCTGCAACAGTATATAAACAGGGTGTAAATTCGTTTCTCCCACAGCAAGTATATACAAACCCAACTTGATACAAAAGCTGAGAAACGTACATTGAAATCCCCAATCCAAACATGCATTGAAGCTTTGGGATGTTGAATCTCCGACCTAAATTAAGTGTGCAGAGGGAAATCTAAAATTTAAAATTTAAAATAAAACAAATTTGTGATCACTTAAAACAAAAATATGGATGGAAGGAAATGATGAGAGAATTTTAATAGGTTAATACTAAAAAATACTAAATTATTCCGATGTCGTATTCCACATTGATACACACATTTTTTCATATTATGTATATTTATATATGGAAATGTTAAAAAATAAATTAGATTGAAAATGTCTTGATCATTATATTCATTGAGAAGAAACAAGGATATTGACTATGTTAATATGTGTTGTGGTTAATTATTTTAATAGCAACTTTTATGTTTGTTTAGTAGTGATTGTATAAAAGTGTTATAATTTTAGCATTATAGATGGATTCATCCCTCGAAGGGGTTGTTCAATCCATCTACCTAAATTTTAACATTGCAGATGACAGTCTCTTAACTTTAACACTGCAAATGGACTCAAAGACCCTTTTGTCTCTAAATTTAACACTGCAAATGGATTCAAAGAAAGGGGTCTCTAATCCATCTGTAGTGTTAAAATTTAGAGACAAAAGGGTATTCATAATTTTAACACTATAGATGATTTAGAGACCCCTTTGTCTCTAAATTTTAACACTGCATATGGATTCAGAGACTTGTGTAGTGAAATGTAACACTGGTATCAAAATTACAATTTTCCATTTCTGGAGTGAAATAATTAAAAATTACTAACATAAATGACTAATTCATATATGTGTTGTACTTTTTATTTAGTCATGTTTTTATTCTTGGACTATAATAGTCATTTACGTTAATCATTATTGATTTTGTCACTTATTATCTAGTCATATATTTTAATCCTAGACTAAATTAGTCATTTAAGTTAGTCGCTTTTAGTTTAGTCGTTTATTATCTAGTCGTATATTTTATTCCTAGACTAAATTAGTCGTTTAAGTTAGTATTTTTTAGTTTGGTCACTTAAAATTACTCAAATTTGGTAGTAATTCACTTGAAATCATTGCGGTGACTAACGTTTTTAGTCACCTAGTCACTAATTTCATCATTTTCTACTAGTGCTGTCTGGTAGGAATTATTCCTCATGGTCTTCCATGGCCATACTCGTTTTATTCGAGCCGAGTTGCCATGGCTCTAAGCATCTCCCTTCTGGCGAGAAATCACTTCCCTAGGTATGCAATCGGTTAAATTGTAACATTTCACCACTGTGATTTTTCGTTCCAGGTGAATGTCCTGGTCGTCGAATTTTTTTAATACTATTTAAATATACTTTTTGCAGGTCATTTTGGAGGCAAAGGGTTTCAATCTTCAAGGTGGCCATTGTTTTTATGCCAGGTTCTAATATTTTATTTTCTGTGGGACATTCATATTGTCTATTTATTACTATTTCTCATGTTGCCCTCATTTTGGTTCAGGTAAATTCGAATCTCATCCTTAATTTTCTTCACTGGTATTTAGTGAATTTGTATTTCCCTCGGACTTGACTTTGCTCGACCCTAAACTTTCAGGTCGGTATCAACAACGTCTTAGTCAGAGTGTGACTAGACTCTCTCATTGTTATTATACCTAAATTGTTTAGACAATTCAACTTTTATTGTCATAAAAATTACTACTGTAATAATAACTTTTACCAGAGACTGGGACTGTTAACAAAAAAAATCCGGGTGATGTAATTCTCAGGATTAAATATTTTCTGTAGTGTTATTATGAAACACGATAGCCTAGTTCATTAGTTTGGTTCAAGAATTGATATATGCATTTATCTATAATCCATCCATGTTCTCAATGAAAGATAATAATATATTCTAGTGGTTTCCAGATCGCTATTTCATGTTAGTACTCATGTTAAGTTTATTTCTACAGTAACTACCTGCTTCAATTTAATTGATGGGAATAATAATTTTACTCGTCTTATCTTACCTTTCTGTTCCCTCCATATTGTAGTAACATAAATGTATATAATTTTCTCTGCTACAAGAGTTTACAAAATCTGCAATAGTCTAGTGGCTCCTCACTGTGTAATCACAATTTCCACTTGGTCTATGTGTTCATCTATACTATACTATTCCAGCAGTATAACTCTCCTTGTACTCCTTGATTTCAAATTTCCATGTATTGTTTACTTGTGTCAATAATAATAGACTCTGGAAATTAATTTTTTGTTTTATAACATATTCAGTATATCTAGTTTTCTAGCTAACACCTCTAACCAGCATTTTATGTATATTTGGTGGGTGAAATAATTGTTATTCTTCACATCTTATAAAATTTTCCTGTACTTTATATAAGTTTCCTTATATTTATTTTCCAATAGACTATTTAGTTTGGACATTTCACCAGTAAAGGATGTCATTCCTGCACCAGTTTATGTTTATTTCTTAGACCAGAATTATATACAGGTTTATTAAACCATAATTACCCCACTTTTTGATGTCTGAATAGATCTAGCTCCAATAACTGTACTCATCTCTCCGTTCTTTTCTTATTGTAAAGGGAAAATCTATAGATATACATGCACTGTTACTTCAACAAATCTACAGATCTACAATCAACATCTTTAACTACCACTTCATACATGTTTTTTTTCTAGTTCTTGCTTATTTAGATTTATTTTTCTTTTTAACAGAAGCAGATTAAAGTTACACATTTATGGATTATGGGGGTAACATAAATCTCTAGATTTAAACCAGTCACTGGTTTAGAGCTTCTGGCTTATTTTCCCCATAATTATTTCTCCTACAACTATGCAGAACTGAGAGGATTTAATTCTTCTAATAGTTCTGTAAATGTATGGAACACAAGAAAAAACAATACAAGTAATTCATTCATTCATAAACACTATGGCTGTACAACTTTTGAAATTTTCTATTCCTCCCAACCTTAGAGTCCCTCTATCTCCAAAACTCACCCCTGAGCTGAGATCACCTCCAGAACAGACCAACCTCTAATCTGTTCAGGAGTAGCTTATTTAAGCTTTTGCTCCCCAAAGCCTGTATCTAATTCTGCGTCCAGAATTACAAGATGCTTTTCTTCCTATTTGCCTAGGCTTCCCTTATTTAGGGACTTTTAAATCTGCTTTCCGCTTTCACCAGCTTTTTACCTCTTCCCAACTACTCTTCACCTCATTGGGGAAAACTAGAATTTTCCTCAAAAATCTAATTTAGAAATAAATTCTTTCAAGGATTTTTGAAAGATTTTTGAGGAAAGTCTTAGCCTCTTTCCATACCTCATGGATTTGGCAAGTGACCTCATAATTCTCATTTGGTCAATCTGCACAAAATTATTTTATTTATTTTTCATAATCAAATACTTAATTACATCCACAAAATAATTATCCATTGGGGGTCCACTTCCCTTTTCACTAAAGGTCAAATGTCTAACTTGAAGGAAACATAGAACTAGGGGTGTTACATATTCCCCCTATGAAAGCAAACACCGTTCTCGGTGTTGACAACTAACTACTAGAGTTCATTTTTCAAACAAATATGGATATTTTTCCATCATCTCAGCTTCTCTTTCCCAGGTAGCTTCTTCAGCAGTAATGTGCTTCCACTGCACCTTTACTCTGGCTACTGTTCAATTCCTCAATTTAATTTCTTCCCGCTCCAATATTTGAAGCGGCTCTGGAAGGAACTCCCCTTCTAGTTCCACCTATATCACATTCCAATCAACAATGTGAGAAGCATCATGTATATATATTTTGAATAATGAAACATGAAACACATGATGAAATTTAACATGCTTATAACCCACCGATCCCACCCTTTATAACACTTCAAAAGGCCCACAATATCTAGGAGCCAATTTTGCACAACTTCCAGCATAGAGTGTGCTCTTTGTGGGTTTAATACACAAATACACATGATTCCCCACTTTGAATTCTTGATGTACCCTTTTCTTATCAGCATATTTTTTCTGTCGATATTGTGCTATCTTGATGTTTCATTGTATTTGTTTAACAATTCTTTAATTTCTTGTAAAGCATTTGGCCCTAACATTAACTTATCCTCACGCTGGCTCCAACTCAAAGGAGTACTACATTTCCTTCCATAGAGTGCTTCAAATAGACTCATTTTGATGGAGGATTGATAGCTATTATTATAGGAAAATTCAGCTAAATGCAAGTAGTCTTCCCATTTTGATGGCCTATCCATCACATACATTCTCAACATATCCTCCAAAATCTAATTTTTTCTCCCTTTCTGACCGTCTGTCTGAGGGTGATAGGAAGTGCTAAAATTCATCTTAATGTCCATACCCCCAAATAGACCCTTCCAAAAAGCTGCTGTGAATTTAGCATCTCTATCTGAAACAATCATCTTTGGGATGCCATGTAGCCTTACTACTTCTTTCAGGAACACATCCACTACTTGTGATGTCCCAAAAGTACATTTCACAGGTATGAAGTGTGTATCTTTTGTTAAAATGTATACTACTACCATCAATGAGTCATGCTGGTATTTGGTTTTAGGTAACCCTGTTATGAAATCTATAGAAATGGTGTCCCATTTCCATTCTGCAATCATCAAAGGATTTAGAAGACTAGCAGGATGGTGATGCTCAAATTTAACTAGTTGACACTCCATGCATCTAGCTAGATATTCTGCTACATCTCTTTTCATTCCTGGCCAAAACAATTTCTTTTTCAAAGCCGTTAGCATTTTCTGATATCCAGGATGCCCTGCATACGACTGTTTATGATATTCATCTAGGATTTCTTTTTTTAAAGTTTCCACATTGTGGATTTACAATCTATTTTTGTAGCAGATCAGCCCTTTTTGGTTTTGAGTGTATTCATCCATTTCCTTCTTTAGTAATTTCACCTATAGATTCTCATAATTTGGATCTTGGTCTGCTACCTTTCTCACTAGTTCTTCTAAATCAAAACTGGCACTGCTTCCAATGCTGTTTATGTTTTGGCAAGCATTATGCTCAGTGCATCAACAATTTTGCTTTCTTTCCCTCTGATATGTTTTATATCTATATCAAATTCACTCAAAAAATATAGCCATCTGGCTTGTCAAGCATTCAAATTAGTTTGGGAAAAGAAGTATTTAAGACTAATATGATAAGTCATCAATGTAAATTTCTTTCCAAGAAGATAGTGTCGCCACATATTCAAGGCATGAATTACAGCAGCCAATTCCAAATCATATGCACTATAGTTCTGTTCATGTGTCTTAAGTTTCCTAGACTCATATGCAATAACCGAATTTTCTTGCAATAGAACTCCTACCAAACCTTCTGTACAGGCATCCATACACACAACAAATTCTTTATCAGGATCTGCAATCTTCAGTATAGGGGTTGTATTGAGTCTTAATTTTAATTTTCCAAAACTGTTTTGGCGTTTTTCAGTCCACTCAAATTTGACACCCTTTCTTTGTAGTGAAGTTATGGGATATGCTATTGCAGAAAATCTTTCCACAAATCTACGATAATAACCTGCAATCCCCATAAATGATCTCATTGCTGAAACATCAGTTAGCACTAGCCATTCTCTAATATACTTTATCCTTTCAGGGTCAATAGCCAACCCTTGTTTAGAAATAATATGTCGCAAGTATTGGATCTTCTCCTTATAGAATTTACATTTACTGAATTTGGCATATAACTGGTTTTCTTTCAAATTTTGCAACACTATCCTCAAGTGCTCTTTGTGCTCCTCCTCACTTTTTGAATAAACTAAAATATCGTCTATGAACACTAGTACAAATTTATCCAAGTACTTGTTTAAAATACTGTTCATTAAGCACATAAAGGTGGCAGGGGCATTTGTCAAACCAAAAGGTAGGACTACAAATTCGTATTGAACATACTTGGTTCAAAAAGTTGTTTTACTAATGTCTTCCTCCTTAATTCTAAGCTGGTGATAACCAGTCCTTAGATCAATTTTAGAAAATACCGAAGCTCCTCTTACCTGATCAAAAATATCATCAATTTGGGGCACAGGATATCTTTTTTTAACTGTCAAATTATTCAGCTGATGATAGTCAATGCACATTCCAAAGGTTCCATCCTTCTTTTTCACAAATATCGCTAGTGCTCCCCAAGGAGACACACTCGGTCTGATATAAACCTTATCTAGCAATTCCTGCAATTTCATTTTTAGTGCCATGAGTTCAGGGGGACTCATTTGATAAGGGGCTCTGGAAATAGGTGTTGCTCCAGGAACCAAATTGATTGAAAATTAAATCTCTCTTTTGGGGGAAGATGAGGAATCTGATCTGGAAAAACTTCCTTAAACTCTTTTACTAATGGAAAAGTATCCAACAGGTTTTCTTTAGGTTTTTGTTTAAATTCTTCAACATGTACTGCATATACTTGATATGCTTTCCTAGCTGTTCTTTTTAGTTGCAGCGCTGATATTTGTCTTACAGAGATTGGTTTTGGTTTTCACTTGAGAATAAAAGGTTTCCCTTTCTCATCTCTGCAATGCAAAGTTTTATCCCAAAAATTCATCATAGCCTTTATCTTTTCCAACCATTCATATGAGCCTAAGGGAAGAATGTTTAAATTTACTTCTGTTTGAAAATCATTTAATTTAATTGTCGTTTGAGGTAGCTTATGGGTTACTTTTCTCTTGGTGCCAGTGGCTAACTGGACCAACCAGGACTGCTGAAATTTTTCAGCTTTGAGATTGCATTTTTCCGCCACTTGTGGACTAATGTAGCTCAAAGAAGCACCTGGATCAATTAAAATGGTAACAGATTGGTCAAAAATTTTACCTTCCATTTCGACCATGGTAGCTTGGTGTTCTGCTTGTCGATTATCCAAGGCTGCACCGATAGTGGGTATATTTCCTGCTATGTCATTTACTGTGGTAGCTTCTCGATCGCTCATAATCATCTGAATATTTCGGGGGGGACAATCCCTCAAGAGATGAGGTTCTCCACAACCCCAACATTTCAAAGGCTCCCTCATTTTAACTATGCATTCCTTCTTATTCTCTCCATCTAGTTGTTTGGAACCAACTTGGGACTGAGCAGTTTGGCTTTCTTTTGGTTTATTAAACTTTTTTCGTTGATTATCCCTACCAAAATTCTTTAAGTAAGCTAGTTTCTATTTCTTTCCTTTGATTTCAACATTGTTTGTCCAGCCTTTACCATGCTCACCCTTTCCTTTAAACTGTTCGTAGCATAATCTAGCTTTCCTCACTGCTTCGTCTATAGTTTTTGGGTTATCGAGCTCGATCTTCTCTTTGTACACAGTAGGCAAACAGTTCAAAAACCTTTGCACCTTTGCCTTCTCTTCCCAAATTTAAGGGACATATCTTAACAGCTTTGTAAACTTGGTGACAAACTCATCGATAGTGAGTTATACCAGTCTAAGTTCATGCAATTCCTTTGCTTTATCATCATAATAACATTTGTTCAAATAGCGTCTTTTAAACTTGACCTGGAAATCTTCCCAAGTCACTATTTTTTCATCAATGGCATGGACCATTTTCGTCTCCTCCCACCACAAGGTAGCCTTACCTTGTAGTTGGTAGACTGCTTGTCTGGCCTTTAGATTTCTTTCATATTCATAGACCTAGAAATACTTAATCATATTCAATAACCAAGCCTCAACATCTTCCTCTTTCTCCCCATCATAAGAGGGAGGTTTGATCTTTCAGAATTCCCCCTGTAATTCTTTTTTTTGCTTATACTGATGTCTAGTAGTGTCATCTTCCTCAGAATCATCATAGAACTTGCCCTTCTTCCTCTTTCCGAAACCTTCACTTTCTTGGATGTTCCGCGAAGTCAATTCTCTGATGATGTTTTCCTGCTCCTCACTTGATAATGACAGTCTGTCATTCTATCTTCTTAGCTCAACCATCTCTCGTTGCAAACTATGCAACATAGCCATCACCGGAGTGTTGGGATCTGGTGTATTATCTTCATCACGTAGATCAACATAAATTTCATCATCTCCAGCCATTTTACTTTTGTGTTTTAGCACCACTGTACACTAAGCAACACACATCAGTAACAAAAAAAATTTCAACAAGAAATAATTTATATAGTGAGCACAACAACAGCCCAATTTTATCTAAGATGAGCTCTGATACCATTTGTAATGTCTCTTCCTTTCTACTCAATTTTTTTTTCTCTGTCGATAGTTTAATTTTGTTCCTATATTGATCAAAGCTATTCAGATCTACCATCGAATTTCACTATTAGTGAAATTCCATTAAATATGGTTTTCCTATTCCGTCTATTTTTAATGTATGCATACTTTGCTAACTATCATAGTAATTTTTTTCTTCTCATAAGTTTTTTTTTTGGCCTTGTTATATATATATCTATATATATATATATATATATATATATATATATATATATATATATATATATATATATATATATTACCCACATATAATTGATATGATTATCTCTATTCATATAATATTTCTATCTATGAATTAAAATTTTTCCCTCAACCCTTCTAGAGTCTCACCATACCTACTCTTTCGATTTCGTACCATCAGTATGCCAGACCCATATGGATTATGTGATTGAGATGTTATTCGTTTTTTTTTGTATTATAGTACCCTTCTAAGAACTATATACTATGTATTAATCTCGAATTATCTCAAGTCCTGAAATGGTCTATTCCCCTTGGGAAATCATATATCATTTTTATAAGTTTGTTTCAGCGTTGCGGCCATTGTTTTCAATGTGTGATTATTATACTCATAGCACCGTGAATATCCCATGTACCTTCAACTGGGAAAAATTCTCTGTGGAGATAATCGACATTAAAGTCGTGGTACTTATTTGTTCTTCATTGGCAAGGTTGAATTTATGTAATTTCCATTGGTAACCTCGTTCGAAACTTCCGTGTCAACTTGGGTTGATGTTTCTCTGTTGATTTTTAATTGTGATGATTTCTCGACAGAAATTGGGGTCACATTTACTGCATGGGATTGATTTCAGTGGATTTACATTTAAGTGTTGAATGGCTATGTATTGAATTTCGATTTTCCCCAATCGATCCGCGTGTATACCATCGATACGTGGACACTTGGACGGTGGAGATGGCCTAGATCCATTACGGTTTTGTTGGTTTTGATTTTAGGAAATCGTATTAATCTCTATGTTGTTAAAGGGATTGTTCTTTCACCCTTCACTCTTCCTGACCGACTCTTGGTAGTCGAGACTCTGCTCGTTTGGGGAAAACGAAGCATCATGCTCTCCCAACCTTCTGGGTGTAACTATTTCTTTATTGCATTGTCATTTAGGTATGTAAATTTGGGCATTTCAATGGCTTAAGTATGCAGATTTTCTCTCTGTGCACAACACCTTTCTATGTTTTCCTCACCAGTATTAACACGTTCGATTTAGGGTGCTAGAGCAGTTGTTAATTTTTTTTTTTCAACATATTTTTGTTTAATATTGTAAAATTGTCTCAGTCTATTATGAATCAATCTCTTGTTGAAAATCTCTCTACACTGTCGCGCTTGATTTTTATTCCACCATCACTTCTTGCATTTCGTTTAGCGTCCCTTTGCTAAATTTTGGTGCTAATACTTAATCATTTTCTGGTAGGAATTATTCCTCATGGTCTTCTGTGGCCATACTCATTTTATTCGAGCCTAGTTTCCCTAGCTCTAAGCATCTCCCTTCCGGCATGCAATCGCTACCCTAGGTACGCAATCGATTCAATTGTAACATTTCACCACTGTGCTTTTTCGTTCCAGGTGAATGTCTTGGTCATCGAATTTTTTTAATACTATTTAAATATCCTTTTTGCAGGTCGTTTTGGAGGAAAAGGGTTTCGATCTTCAAGGTGACCATTATTTTTATGCCAGGTTCTAATATTTTATTTTTTGTGGGACATTCATATCGTCTATTTATTACTATTTCTCACGTTGCCCTCATTTTGGTTCAGGTAAATTCGAATCTCATCCAGAATTTTCTTCACTGGTATTTAGTGAATTTGTATTTCCCTCGAACTTGACTTCGCTCGACCCTGAACTTTCAGGTCGGTATCGACAACGTCTTAGTTATATTGTGACCAGACTCTCTCGTTGTTATTATACCTAATTTTTTCAAACAATTCAAGTTTTATTGTCATAAAAATTACTACTGTAATAATAAATTTTACCAGAGACTGGGACTGTTAACAAAAAAAATCCGGGTGATGTTATTCCTGGGATAAAATATTTTCTGTAGTGTTATTATGAAACTCTATGAGTGTGCACTTTTTGGGTTTAATATGCAAATACACATGATTCCCCACTTTGAATTCTCGAAGTACCCTTTTCTTATTAGCATAGTTTTTATGTCGATCTTGTGCTGTCTTGATATTTCATTGTATTTGTTTAACAATTCTTTCCATTTCTTGTGAAGCATCTGGCCCCAACAAAGACTTATCCTCAGGTTGGCTCCAACTCAAAGGAGTACAAAATTTCCTTCCATAGAGTGCTTCAAATAGACTCATTTTGATGGAGGATTGATAGCTATTATTGTAGACAAATTCAGCTAAATGCAAGTAGTCTTCCCATTTTTATGGCCTATCCATCACGTAAATTCTCAACATATCCTCCAAAATCTGATTTGTTCTCTCTCTTTGACCGTCTTTCTGAGGGTGATAGGCAGTACTAAAATTTAGCTTAGTGCCCATACCCCCAAATAGACCCTTCCAAAAATCTGTTGTGAATTTAGTGTCTCTATCTGAAACAATCATCTTTGGGACCCCATGTAGCCTTACTACTTCTTTCAGGAACACATCCGCTACTTGTGTTGTCCTAAAAGTAGATTTCATAGGTATGAAGTGTGTAGCTTTTGTTAAAGTGTCTACTACTACCATCACTGAGTCATGCTGGTATTTGGTTTGGGTAACCTTGTTATGAAATCTATATAAACGTTGTCCCATTTCCATTCTGCAATCGGCAAAGGATTTAGAAGACCAGCAGGATAGTGATGCTCAACTTTAACTAGTTGACACTCCATGCATCTAGCTAGATATTCTACTACATCTCTTTTCATTCCTAGCCAAAACAATTTATTTTTCAAAGCCGTTAGCATTTTCTGATATCCAAGATGCCCTAGATATGGCTGTTTATGATATTCATCTAGGATTTGTCTTTTTTAAGTTTCCACATTAGGGATGTACAATCTATTTTTGTCGCAAATCAACCTTTTTTGGTTTTGAATGTGTTCAGCCATTTCCTTCTTTAGTAATTTCACCTGTAGATTCTCATAATTGGGATCTTGGTATGCTACCTTTTTCACTAGTTCTTCTAAATCAAAACTGGCACTGCTTACAATGTTGTTTATGTTTTGGCAAGCATTTCTGCTCAGTGCATCAACAAATTTTTTTTCTTTCCATCTGATATGTTTTATATCTATATCAAATTCACTTAGAAAAGAGAGCCATCTGGCTTGTTGAGCATTCAAATTAGTTTGGGAAAAGAAGTATTTAAGACTAATATGATCACTGGTCATCAATGTAAATTTCTTTCCAAGATGATAGTGTCGCCACTTCTTCAAGGCTTGAATTATAGTATCCAATTCCAAATCATATGCACTATATTTCTGTTCATGTGTCTAAAGTTTCCTAGACTCATATGCAATAACCGAATTTTCTTGCAACAAAAATCCTCCCAACCCTTCTCTACAGGCATCCGTACACACAAAAAATTCTTTATCAGGATCTGCAATGTTCAATATAGGGGCTATAGTGAGTCTTAATTTTAATTTTTCCAAACTATTTTGGCATTTTTCAGTCCACTCAAATTTGATACCCTTTCTTTGTAGTGAAGTTATGGGATATGATATTGCAGAAAATCTTTCCACAAATATGCGATAATAACCTGCAAACCCCATAAATGATCTCACTGCTGAAACATCAGGTGGCACCAGCCATTCTCTAATAGCCTTTATCTTTTCAGGGTCAACAGCCAACCCTTGTTCAAAAATAATATGTCCCAAGTATTGGATCTTGTCCTTATAGAATTCACATTTACTGAATTTTGCATATAACTGGTTTTCTTTCAAAGTTTACAACACTATGCTCAAGTGCTCTTTGTGATCCCCCTCACTTTTTCAATAAACTAAAATATCGTCTATGAACACTAGTATGAATTTATCCAAGTACTTGTTTAAAAGACTGTTCATTAAGAAGATAAAGGTGGCATTTGCATTTGTCAAACCAAAAGGTAGGACTACAAATTCGTAGTGACCATACCTGGTTCGAAAAGCTATTTTACTAATGTCTTCCTCCTTAATTCTAAGCTGGTGATAACCAGTCCTTAGATCAATTTTATAAAATACCGAAACTCCTCTTACCTGATAAAAAATATCATCAATTCGAGGCTAAGGGTATCTGTTTTTAATTGTCAAGTTATTCAACTGACGATAGTCAATGCACATTCTAAGGGTTCCATCCTTATTTTTCACAAAAAACACCGGTGCTCCCCAAGGAGACAAAATCATTCTAATATAACCCTTATCCAGCAATTCTTTCAATTGCATTTTCAGTTCCATGAGTTCAGGGGGACTCATTTGATAAGCGGCTTGGGAAACAGGTATTTCTCTAGGCACCAAATCGATTGAAAATTCAATCTCTCTTTTAGGGGGAAGATGAGGAATCTCATCTGGAAAAAATTCCTTAAACTCTCTTACTACTGGAAAAGTATCCAGCAGGTTTTCTTCAGGTTGCTATTCTAATTCTTCGACATGTACTGCATATACTTGATATCCTTTCCTAGCTGTTCTTTTTAGTTGCAACACTGATATTTGTCTTACAAAGATTGGTTTTGGTTTTCCTTTGAGAATAAAAGGTTTCCCTTTCTCATCTATGCAATGCAGAGTTTTATCCCAACAATTCATCATAGCTTTTCTCTTTTCCAACCAGTCCATTCCTATCAGCAAGTCATATGAGCCTAAGGGAAAAATGTTTAAATTTACTTCTATCTGAAAATCATTTAATTTAATTGTTTTTTTAGGTAACTTATGTGTTACTTTTCTCTTCGTGCCAGTGGCTAACTGGACCAACCAGGACTGCTGAAAATTTTCAGCTTTGAGATTGCATTTTTCTACCACTTGTGGACAAATGTAACTCAAAGAAGCACCTAGATCAATTAAAATGGTAATAGATTGGTTAGCAATCTTAACTTCCATTTCGACCATGGTAGCTTGGTGTTCTTCTTGTCGATTCTCCAAGGCTGCACTGATAGTGGGTATATTTCTTGCTATGTCATTTACTGTGGTAGCTTCTCGATCCCTCATAATCATCTGAATATTTCGGTGGGGACAATCCCTCAGTAGATGAGATTCTCGACAACCCCAACATTTCAAAGGCTCCCTCGTTTTAACTGTGCCTTCCTTCTTATTCTCTCCATATAATTGTTTGGAACCAACTTGGGACTGAGCAGTTTGGCTTTCTTTTGGTTTATTAAACTTTTTCCGCTGATGATCCCTACCAAAATTCTTTAAGTAAGCTAGTTTCTATTTCTTTCCTTTGATTTCACCTTTGTTTATCCAGCCTTTACCATGCTCACCTTTTCCTTTAAACTATTGGTAGCATAATCTAGCTTTCCTCACTACTTCGTCCATAGCTTTTGGGTTATCGAACTCGATCTTCTCTTTGTACATAGTAGGCAAACAATTCAAAAACCTTTGTACCTTTGCCTTCTCTTCCCGAATGTAAGGCACATATCTAAACAAGTTTGTAAACTTGGTGACAAACTCATCGATAGTGAGCTTCCCAGTCTAAGTTCATGGAATTCCTTTGTTTATCATCATAATAATGTTCTTCCAAATAGCGGTTTTTAAACTTGACCTGGAAATCTTCCCAAGTCACTATTTTTTCATTAATGGAATGGACCATTTTCGTCTCCTCCATCCACAAGGTATACTTACCTTGTAGCTGGTAGACCGCTAGTTTGGCCCTCATATTGCTTTCATATTCATAGACATGGAAATACTTAATCATATTCAACAACCAAGCCTCAACATCTTCCTCCTTCTCCCCATCATAGGAGGGAGGTTTTATCTTTCGTAATTCCCCCTGTAATTCCTTTTTCTTCTTATACTGTTGTCTACTAGTGTCATCTACCTCAAAATCATCAGACAACTTGCCCTTCTTCCTCTTTTTGGAACCTTTTCCTTCTTGGCTATTCTGCGAATTAAATTCTCTCATGAGCTTTTCCTACTCCTCAATGGCTAATGACAGTCTGTCATTCTGGCTTCTTAGCTTAGCCATCTCTCGTTTCAAACTATGCAACATAGCCATCACTGGAGCATTGGGATCTGGTGTATTATCTTCATCACGTAGATCAACATAAATTTCATCATCTCTAGCCATTTGACTTTTATGTTTCAGTACCACTGTACACTAAGAAACACATATTAGAAACAAAAAAAAATTCAACAAGAAATACTTTATATAGTGACCACAACAACAGCCCAGTTTTATCTAAGATGAGCTCTGATACCATTTGTGACGTCTCTTCCTTTCTACCCATTTTTTTTTCTCTGTCGATAATTTAATTATGTTCCTATATTGATCACAGCTATTCAGATCTACCATCGAATCTCACCATTAGTGAAATTCTATTAAATATGGTTTTCCTATTCCGTCTATTTTTAATGTATGCATACTTTGCTAACTGTCATAGTAATTTTTTTCTTCTCATCAGTTTTTTTTTGGCCTTCTTATATATTGATATATATATATATATATATATATATATATATATATATATATATATTACACACATATAATTCATATGATTATCTCTATTCATATAATATTTCTATCTATAAATTAAAATTTTTCCCTCAACCCTTCTAGAGTCTCACCATACCTACTCTTTTGATTTCATACCATCAGTACGCCAAACCCATATGGATTATGTGATTGAGATGTTATTCGTTTGTTTTTTAATTTTCGTACCCTTCTAAGAACTATAATACTATGTATTAATCTCGAATTATCTCCAGTACTCAAATGGTTTATTCCCCTTGGGAAATCGTATTTCGTTTTTATAAGTTTGTTTCGGCCTTGCGGCCACTGTTTTCAATGTGTGATTATTATACTCATAGCACCATGAATATCCCACGTACCTTCAACTGGGATGAATTCTCTGTGGAGATAATTGACATTAAAGTCGTAGTACTTATTTGTACTTCATTGGCAAGGTTGAATTTATGTAATTGCCATTGGTAATCTCGTTCGAAACTTCCGTGTCAACTTGGGTTGATGGACCTCTGTTGATTTTTAATTGTGATGATTTCTTGATAGAACTTGGGGTCACGCTTACACGCAAGGGTCTACTTCTTTACATTTTTATATTGTGCAACGTACGTCTGCTCATTTATTATCGTCGCCCATGTGATACGTTTTTTAGTACTGTGGGATTGATTTCAGTGGATTTACATTTACGTGTTGAATGGATATGTATTGAATTTTGATTTTCCCCAATCGATCCACGTGTATACAATTGATCCGAGGACACTTGGACGGTGGATATGGCCCAGATATGTTAGGGTTTTGTTGGTTTTGATTTGAGAAAATCATATTAATCTCTGTGTTGTTAAAGGGATTGTTATTTCTCCCTTCACTCTTCCTGACCGACTCCCGGTGGTCAAGACTCTGCTCATTTGGGAAAAACAAAGCCTCATGCTCTCCCAGGCTTCTGGGCGTAACTATTTATTCATCGTGTTGTCATTCAGGTATGTAAATTTGGGCATTTCAATGGCTTAAGTATGCGGATTTGCTCTCTGTGCACAACACCTTTCTACATTTTCCTCACCAGTATTAATACGTTCGATTTAGGGTGCTAGAGCAGTTGTTATTTTTTTTTCAACATATTTTCATTTAATTTTGTAAAACCATCTCAGTCTAACATGAATCAATCTCCTGTTGAAAATCTCTCTACTCTGTCGCGCTCGATTTTTATTCCACCATCACTTCTTGCATTTCTTTTAGCGTCCCTTTGCTAAATTTTGGTGCTAATACTTAAACACTCTCTGGTAGGAATTATTCTTCATGGTCTTGCATGGCCATACTCGTTTTATTCGAGCCAATTTTCCCTACCTCTAAGTGTCTCCCTTCCGGCGAGCAATCGCTACCCTAGGTACGCAATCGGTTCAATTGTAACATTTCACCACTTTGCTTTTTCGTTCTAGGTGAATGTCTTGGTCGTCGAATTTTTTTAATACTATTTAAATATCCTTTTTGCAGGTTGTTTTGGAGGCAAAGGGTTTCAATCTTCAACGTAACCATTGTTTTTATGCCAGGTTCTAATATTTTATTTTTTGTGGGACATTCATATCGTCTATTTATTACTATTTCTCACGTTGCCCTCATTTTGGTTCAGGTAAATTCGAATCTCATCCAGAATTTTCTTCACTGGTATTTAGTGAATTTGTATTTCCCTCAGACTTGACTTCGCTCGACCCTGAACTTTCAGGTTGGTATAGAAAATGTCTTAGTCAGAGTGTGACCAGACTCTCTCATTGTTATTATACCTAATTTTTTCAGACAATTCAATTTTTATTGTCATAAAAATTACTACTGTAATAATAAATTTTACCAGAGACTGGGACTGTTAACAAAAAAAATCTGGGCGATGTAATTCTCGGGATAAAATATTTTATGTAGTGGTATTATGAAACACGATAGCCTAGTTCATTAGTTTGGTTCAGGAATTGATATATGCATTTATCTATAATCCATATCGTTCTCAATGACATATAATAATATATTTTAGTGGTTTCCAGATCACTATTTCATGTTAGTACTCATGTTAAGTTTATTTCTATAGCAACTATCTGCTTCAACTTAATTGATGGAAATAATAAGTTTACTCATCTTATCTTACCTTTCTGTTCCCTCAACATTGTAGTAACATAAATGTATATAAGTCTCTCTACTACAAGAGTTTACAAAATCTACAATAGTCTAGTGGCTCTTGACTATGTAATCACAATTTCCACTTGGTCTATGTGTTCATGTGTATTATACTATTCCAGCAGTATAAATCTCCTTCTACTCCTTGATTTAAAATTTCCATGTATTTTTTACTTGTGTCAATAGTAATAGACTCTAAAAATTATTTTTTTGTTTTATAACATATTCAGTATATCTAGTTTTCTAGCTAACACCTCTAACCGGCATTTTATGTAGATTTGGTGGGTGAAATAATTGTTATTCTTCACAACTTATAAAATTTGCATTTACCTTATATAAGTTTCGTTATATTTATTCTCCAATAGAGTATTCAGTTTGGACATTTCACCAGTAAAGGATGTCATTCCTACACAAGTTTATGTTTATTTCTGTTGACACCTAATCCTATGGGATGGGTGTGCACATTTAATATTGTATATTATTTAATATTAGGAAATAAGGAAGGCCAAGAGTCATTGGGAGATGAATCCCAATAGCCTCACCTCCATGTATAAATCCATATGCATTCTTCAGCTAATACACATTCTGATTTGAGGGGTTACCTCCTGCTTTGACATGGTATCAGAGCCAGCCCCACTATTGGCATTTCTACCTGTGGTGTAACTCCCTCTCCTCTGCTCAGTCAGTTTTCATTAATAGTTTTTTTTTGCTGCTCCTAAATTGCTATACTGTTATTCTGTATTTTTTTTTCTTTCTCTGATCTACAGGTCTGACATTTGCAGCTCCTGCAGTTTCTGGAGATTCTGCAATTCTGCAGACCCTGAAATTCTGCAAATTGCAGCCCCTGCCACTCTGCAATTCTACAGTCCTGCACTCTGCCATTCCAGAATTTTGTAAACGCCCTCACTCTCTCCCTACATTCTTCCACCTACCCAACGCCTTCCCCATCAACCATACTCTCTCCCTTCCAGCGCTATCACTATACAACGCCCCTCCTGCATATGCTTTTATAATGTTGCCTCTCTAATATGCAATACGCTGTCATGGCTATTCAATACACTACGCCCTCCACCGGCTTACAGTAACACCCTCGACACCTGTTTTGACATGGTATTGGTTTGACATGGCCCGTCGGCCCTCCCCTTATAGTACCTGCATACACCATATATCATCCGCCCACACTACAGCCATCTCTGCGAAATAAAGTCCGACTCATCTCCATTTTAAACGTCCTCTCCACAGTGCTTTTCTCCAGCCTGTCGGCCCTCCTCGTGGCCCGGCGCCTCCATTTATATGCCTCTGTCATATTTAATACGCCTCCATTTATACACATTTATATATCTCTGTCATATTCAATATGCCTATTTAATATGCTTGTCTGGTTTATAATACAACGCTGGTTTAATATACAACGCTTGTATATTTAATATGCTGTCATATATACCATACCGCTTCTTTATATATACTGTCCGCTCCCTTACATATACAGTAAAGTCCACTTTATATATACAAGTCCGCTTCTTTTATTTCCACCCCTCCATTCATTATACAATACCACTATTTCAATTCTTTAATACCATTCCCCACATTACCACTTTTATACCGCCCCTCCACCATTCATAATACCCCTTCTTACATTCATAATACCGCCATTCATATCAACCTCCCATACAAAATTTTTTCCCAAACAAAAAAAAATACATATTTTTTTTGGTGCAGAATTCAGTTTTTTAGCCAAGAGTTTTTTTAAATTCAGTATATTTTCCAGCAAAGAGTATCTTTGTTTTCTCTCCTTCAAAAGAGATTCTCCAGCAAAGTTTTTTTCTCTCCTCCTTCCAAAGAAGATGATAGTCCCTTCATCTTCTAAAGAGGCTGCCTACTTGGCACAGAGAGAAAAGAGACATGCTTCAGGTTCATCCAGAGGAAGAGAAGGCAGAAGACAAAGAAGAAATTTCAGAGAAAAGGGGGGCAGACAATCTAAAGCTCAACAGCAAACAAATCAAGACAAAGGTAAAACTAATGACAAAGACAAGGGTAAACCAGCTTAATCAGCTCATTCTGTTCTAGCACATTGTAACAATGGAGTAACTGAAAACCTATTTGATGTTTCATTTACTTCATGGAGAGATGATTGGTTGCTAGATTCAGGAGCAAAATATCAAATGACATTTAGAAAAGATTTTTTTGAAGAATTCACTGACAAAGTTGATGGAGCAGTATATTTCGTAGATAAATCTAAACTCAAGCCATCAGGGCTTGGCACAGTCAGGCTTAAACTACCTAGTCTTCCTGATCATATCCTACATGAGGTTCTATACCTCCCTGAGTTGAAGAGAAACTTGTTGTCCCTGGTCGAAATCCGGCAGCAAGAACACTCAATTCAGTTGTTTGATGGCAAGGCAGAGGTCAGAAAAGCATCAGATCACTCCCTTGTCATGGAGGGAATAGAAGAAGGGAGACTCTTGAAGCTGAAAGGTTCCTCTGCTCATGCTCAAAACTTTGCATTCAGTTCACATCATGATGAAGGTACATTCCCATCAAGTCTTTTATGGCATGCTATATTTGGACACTTAAACTATGAAAGCCTTCGTTTGTTGAATAAAAATGGTGTTGATGGACTGCCTACAATTTCTAGAAAACCTAAGGAATGTGATGCTTGTATTCTAGGAAAGCATAGCAAACAGCCATTTCATGATTCACACTCCAGAGCACATAGAAAACTTGAACTTGTTCATTCAGATTTATGTGGCCCTATGCCTATTGATTCTGCAAATGGAAACAAATACATGATGACATTTATTGATGACTACACCAGAATGTGTTGGATTTACTTACTGAAGAATAAGTCTGATGCTTTCCAAACTTTCAAGAATTTTCATGCATGGATTGAAAATGATGAACAAACACATATTGGCTCTCTATGTACTGATAATGGAAAATAATACACTTCAAATGAATTTGAAAATTATCTTCGTCAACATGGAATCAAACATCAAACAACTGTGCCATATAATCCACAACAGAACGGTGTAGCTGAAAGAATGAACAGAACTATTTTAAATATCGTCTGCTCCATGTTATTTTTCAAGAATGTAAAATTGATGTTTTGGGCTGATGCAGTTCTATGTGCTGTTTACATAAAGAATAGGTGTCCTTCAAGTTCAATTAGACACAAAACTCCTTTTGAAATGTGGCACGGCCACATTCCTTCGGTAAAGCATTTCAGGATCTTTGGGTCCACCTGTTATGCCCTGATACCCAAGGGTCAAAGGAAAAAACTTGATGCTAGAAGCAGAAAATATATCTTCTTGGGGTACTCCAATACCTCCAAAGGATATTGTCTCTATGATGAAGCAAATAAGAAATTTGTAATAGTAAGAGATGTCATATTTCTTGAATCTTCCAAGAGTGACAAGGTTGTTGAGCGGCAACTTCATCGCCTGGATAGATTCACGCATGCAAAGTCCTTCCAAGAATTTGATAATGTGATTCCACATCTTGAAGGGGGGATTCCGATATTGAATCAAACTGTGGAATCATGTCCTGAAGCACTATCTCCCCCACATGAAGAAACAACCACGGATGAAACATTGGATGATGTGATTGACAGAATTAGGAGATTGAATCTTGAATCAATCCCAACTCAGTCAAATGACCAGCCTGGGCCATCTCAGAAAGGTCCTCCCAAATGGATGACAAAGACACTGGAGAATGTTCATCCTGATGAGGTTGGAAAAACAGGAACAAGAAGTTCCACTCAACAAATTGAAGGTGATGTAGATAATTCTGATTCCCCTGTTGATATGGATATTGCTTATAAATGTGAATTGAGTTTGTCTACAGATCACGAACCAACTTCCTTCAAAGAAGCCGCTTCTTATGATGAATGGAAAGAAGCGATGCAGAAGGAGTATGATGCCTTGATAAAGAATGGCACTTGGAAGCTGGTTGATCCGCCTTTGGGAATGAAACCAATTGGCTGTAAGTGGGTCTACAAGAACAAGTACAAAGCAGACGACTCACTTGACAAGCACAAGGCCAGGCTTGTGGCAAAAGGATTCGCACAAAAATAAGGAGTCGATTATGAAGAAAATTTTGCTCCCATAGAAAAATGGACCACCATCTGGACTCTCTTTGCCTTAGCAGCTTAGAATGGATGGAAAGTCCATCAGATGGATGTAAAAACAACCTTCTTGAATGGAGATCTAAAGGAGAAAGTTTATATGTCCCAGCCAGAAGGATTTGTGATAAAGGGTCAAGAACACAAAGTTTGCAAACTTGTAAAATCCTTGTATGGCCTCAAGCAAGCACCACGAGCCTGGTATGAGAAGTTAACCGAGCATCTTCTAAAACTTGACGTCAAACATTTTGATCTTGATGATGCAACTTTGTTTGTTAAGAAATTTGGAAAAACATTTGTATATCTTGTGGTATATGTAGATGATCTTTTGATAACAGGAAACAATGAGAGCTATATTGCATCCATGAAGAAAGAGTTGAAGAAAGGTTTTGAAATGACCGATTTGGGTCATGTTCATTACTATTTGGGTATTGAAGTAATTCAACATCCTAAATTCATATTTCTTTCTCAAAAGAAGTACATTGGAGATCTCTTGAACAAATTTAGCATGGATGATTGTAAACCCTTAGGCACTCCAATGGAACAAAACTTGAAGCTCACATCTGTTGAAGGGAAGGAATTTGAGGATGCAACTAAGTATAGATAGCTTGTAGGAAGTCTTATCTATCTGACCACCACCAGACCTGACATCTCATTTGCTGTTGGAATCCTCTCAAGGTTCATGCAAAAACCTTGTGAAGGACATTGGTCTGCTGCAAAAAGAGTACTAAGGTACTTGAAGGGGACTCAAGACTTTGGACTCAAATATACACAGGTAGGCGACTTCATCTTGACCGGATACTCTGATTCAGACTTTGATGGCGACAAAGAAACAGGCGTGTCTACTACATGTTACACCATGAGTCTTGGATCAGGAGCTGTCTCATGGAGATCACGCAAACAGTCAGTTCCAGCAGATTCCACGACCGAGGCAGAATATGTGGCAGCAGATGAAGCAACAAAGGAAATTGTGTGGCTCTGGAAAATCCTGGAAGATTTGCAGATGAAACAAATGTACTCCACACCACTCATGATCGACAACACTTCTGCAATAAAGTTGGCCAAGAACCCAAAGTTCCATGATCGAAAAAAGCACATCAATACAAAGTACCATCTAATTCGACGTCATGTTTAGGCCAAAACCGTCCATCTACATCATTATTCCACAAATGAGAAAACTGCTGACATCTTCACCAAAGCACTTGGAAGAGAAAAGTTTGAAAAGTTCAGATCGATGCTTGGACTCACCAACATCCCTTCGGATTAAAGGGGGGAATGTTGACACCTAATCCTATGGGATGGGTATGCACATTTAATATTGTATATTATTTAATATTAGGAAATAAGGAAGGCCAAGAGTCATTGGGAGATGAATCCCAATAGCCTCACCTCCATGTATAAATCCATATGCATTCTTCAGCTAATACACATTCTGATTTGAGGAGTTACGTCCTGGTTTGACAATTTCTCAGACCATAATTATCTATAGGTTTATTAAACCATAATTACCCCACTTTTTGATGTCTGAATATAGCTAGCTCCAATAACTGTACTCATCTCTCCGTTCTTTTCTTAGTATAGAGGGCAAATCTATAGATATACATGCACTGTTACTTCGACAAATCTACAGATCTGCAATGAACATCTTTAACTACCACTTCATACATGTTTTTTTTCTAGTTCTTGCTTATTTAGATTTTTTTTTTCTTTTTAACAAAAACAGATTAAAGTTACACATTTATGGATTATGGGTGTAACATAAATCTCCAAATTTAAACCAGTCATTGGTTTAGAGCTTCTGGCTGATTTTCCCCATAATTCTTGTTCCTACAACTATGTAGAACTGAGAGGATTTAATTCTTCTAACAATTCTGTAAATGTATGGAACACAAGAAAAAACATTACAAGTAATTCATTCATTCATAAACACTATGGCAGTACCACTTCTGCAATTGACCAGTCCTCCCAACCTTAGATTCCCTCTATCTCCAGAACTCACCCCCGAGCTGAGATCACCTCCAGAACAGACCAACCTCTAATCTATTCAGGAGTAGCTTATTTAAGCTTTTTCTCCCCAAAGCCTATTTCCAATTCTGCTTCCAGAATTATAGGATGCTTTTCTTCCTGTTTTCCTGGGCTTCCCTTATTTAGGGACTTTTACAGCTACTTTCTTGTTTTCCCAGCTTTTTACCTCTTCCCAACTACTCTCCACCTCATTGGGGAAAGCTAGATTTTTCCTCAAAAATATAATTTAGAAATAAATTCTTTCAAGGATTTCTGAAAGATTTTTGGAGAAATTCTTAACCTATTTCCATACCTCATGGATTTGGAAAGTGACCTCATAATTCTCATTTGGTCAATCTGCACAAAATTATTTTATTTATTTTTCATAATCAAATACTTAATTACATCCACAAAATACTTATCCTTTGGGGGTCCACTCCCCTTTGGACTAAAGTTCAAATGTCTAACTTGAAGGAAACATAAAACTAGGGGTGTTACACTATACATCCTTGAATTACTCCAGAATTTCAATTCTAAATTTCTTGATTGCACATAAGTGTTCATCAGACGCATTTATGCTCGTTGTCCCAATTCCTCAACTTGGGCAGTATAATTGACAATAATTTCTTGCTCTCCATTTTCGTTGTAATGTAGAAATCTAGCTAATGGTCACTTGTTTGTGTTTTCTATTAACTTCAACAGTTTTTTCCTATGTCATCAATTCAAGTACCTATTTTTTTTTCTATGTAATTCATATCTTTCTATTTTTCCATTCAATCCCTTCCAACTAGAAGATCATACGATTCTGAGAGGTAGGATGTTTAATTAGAAATTTGTACCATTTTCATTTAATTTTCTAGATAACTTGTTTACTTTATGAGTGACCTTATTCTTTATTCCTATACCTAGCTGCACCAGCCGATAGTATTGAAATTTTTGTGTTTTTAAACTACCTTTTTCCACCATCATAAGTCTGATATAACTTAACTTTTCTACTGAATCAAGTAAAATAGACACAGAATGGTGACATTTTATACCTCTAATTTCAATCATTGTTGTTTTATATTCATTTTCTGTGTCTTTGATTCCTTTTTGTGCTTGTTGTCACCTTCTCCTTCTTCTATTTCCTCTATTTTTTTCAGTCGATTGATCCTATTTCTCAATTGTTGGGTGAACCTTCGTACTTTTCGAATAACCTCTTTCATATTGTTATAATTGTCAATTTAAATTATTTCTTTTCAGATGTCGGTTATACTGTTCAAAATTCAATGTACTTTGGCCTTTTCTTCCATGATGTAAGGTATATATCGAAGAAATTTTGTGAATATAATCACAATTTCATCGATAGTGAGTTGTCCCTGCATTAGATAATACATTTTTCTTTTCGCTGTCATCATAATACCTTTTACTAAGGTATCGATATTTGAATTTCCCCTGACATTCTTCTTATGAAACAATTTTTTTTCTAAGCAAGTGTAAAATTTTGGTCTCTGTTATTGCCTAAATCTACCTCAGGCTGAAGGAAGATAGAGTTCAGGGTAACATCAAACCATGCTTAGTGTGGTAGCTAGCCCTACCAGAACAGGAGAGGGCTCTCTCCAGGTCAATCTCAGTGAAAAGTAATCAATAGGGCTTGAGATGACTGAAACAAAAGCTAATTTTAGGCTAGGTATATAAATAAAGGAGTTTTATTTTGATTTTGGGGGTTTTTCGTTGGATCAAAGGGAAAGGAAGTTTTGGGTGCGGGGATAAGGCCTAGTTTTTTGCAAAGTTTTGATTGGGGCGAGTAAGGCAAGTGTTTTGATGCTTTTGATTGATTGAATGGATGGATCAGACTGGTGGGGAGCTGAAGAGGGCAAGAGGGTCTCAAGATTCCTCCTCAAACAGATGAAAACATGTAAAATTAAACAAAAATAAAGGCAGAGCAAAGCAAGCTACTGAATTCTACCTTTAACACTGATTTGCTTAATTTAAGAAGAAAGGAGAATGAAAATCGTACACTCAGCTGAATGGTGACATGGACCGACATTTGGACAACTTTGGAAGGAGTGAAAGCAAACCCTAGACCTAATACTTAGTGACCAAATTTTACTTGAAGACTCACTGAAATGACAAAATTTGATCTTGACACCTTAAAATCACTTTGTAAGAGCATGTTTGATCATTGGAGGAAGGCTGAAAAGACTGACACTAACAGTCTCTTTCACCAAAGTGTGGCTTTACCGTATAGCTAGTAAACCTCCAATCTTGCTTTTGGATTACTTTCGTATTCATATACCTGGAAGTATTTCACCATGTTTAGGATTCAGGTTTCGTCATCCATTTCCTTATCTGATTTAAATATTATAGAATTAATTTACTTCCAGAATTCTATCTGCAATTTCTTTCTCTTTTGATCTTTAAACAAACCCTTCCCCACTCTCAGACCTCTCTAAGTTGGGTTTTCTTTCCTTTTTAAGATTTGACTTGGAGGTTAATTCCTTTCTCCACCTCTCTTGCTCAATATTGCAGCAACCGTTTATTGCTAGTCTTTAGATGAACCCTTTCTTGCTACAGTCTAATTTTTAGCATTTGAGCAATTGGATCTTCTAGGGCCCCTCCCCTCCCAAATTCTACTTACAACTCTTCTTTTTCAGTTATGACATCAACTATAACTTTTCTGAACTGATTTTTGCATTACTTTCTCCTACAAAGATATGCATTAGTAATCATCATTAAAATATTTAAAATGACTTTGATAGCATATTTTTTTTCCTATGTTGGGACACATAAGCCCAAAGTTTTAACATGGGCTCTGATACAATTTGTAATAACTCCCATTGACCAATTTTATTTTTCATGCTATTTTGGTCATGATAATTTTTCCCTTTCGACCTACCTTGTCATTTTACTACCTTGGAAATGACGGTCATTAATTTCCATATATTCCTTATGTCTTTTAATTTATTATACATGTTCCATAAGATGCCTTTTTATATTGCACCAATTTCTTTAATGCTAATTTAAATTGTCCCTTCCACTTTCACATCACTTTTATCACCATTGCAGTATTAGAGTACATTTCCCTCGACGTGTATTCCCCCTTAAACTAAGGGTGATTTATAACATTATTTTGTGATAAATACTTAAATTACTAATACAAATGGAATTCATTATAGAAACCCTTAGTCACACTTTAAGTCATATGATTTTATGATTTAAATTAACAAGAATATTGTATTAACTCGATACTATAGTGTAATCTTGTTACATCCTTTAGAAATAAAGTATTACATATATCATTTCATTTAATGGTGGAATTTTATAACCTTTATCCCTTTTCCACATTCAATCTAATATATAAATAACCCCCACTTTTTTTTAATTGAATGATGTCTAATACATTCAAGTACTTTCCATAGTTATGAGTCTCTTTTTTACATATTATTATATGAGGTCTATAAGGCATATCATTTTGTCTTTAATGAAATAATTTTATAATTCATGTAGTTAATACCCAAAAGTGAAATTCATAATCCAACTCATATAAGAGAATTTCGATTTTGGTTAATTTATCGTACCCTTAATCCCTATTACCCAACGTATTTTTCCTTAACTCATGTATTCAATAAATAAATAATTATTTTACTATCACGTCATCTTAACCTGGATCGGTTTATCATAGGAAATAATTGTGTTTAATTATTATATGACAATAAAAATTCATTTTAATAATGGGGTGATCATATCCACTTGTGATTATCCCCATATCGTCTTAAATTTTCTATCTACAAACTTATCAGTTTATTTTTTAAACCATTCAATGGAGGTGCATCCTGACCTGAATATCACATGGCCTTTTTAATTTTAGAGGACCCATGTAGGATGGATATGAGAAGTGGAGATTTGTCAAGGACTCTACAGTCATTGAAAGTCCTTCATTAGGGTTTCACCATTTCATTTGGCCCAGATATTGCATTGAGAAGTCAGTGTATAGAGATAGATTTTTTCTGCGACTTGGTGATAAATTCTATGAATTTTATGCACAGCTTACTTAAACATCGTCTATCATCTGATTTTCATGTTGTGCATAATTAGTTTCACTCCTGCTTCTTAATTCCTCTTTTGAACCAAATTTTTTGATAACATTTTCAGGTAACATTCCCTCTGTTCCTTATTTCATTGTTTTTATTTCCATTTATCGCATTTCATTCGGCTCCTTATTTCTATGGTTATAGTTTCAATTCGGCTCCGTTCTGATGGAAACATATGTGGGGGTCACAGGCGGGGTGGTAGCCCCCCTTTAGGGTTCGGGGCAGTGGCCCAGGATAAATTTTTTGATCCTTATTTTCTGGTGGATCGACCAACCCATGGTTTTGTGCATGGGTTTGCACATGCTTTTGTGGCATGATGGTTTTTGACCCCCGATATTTTGTAGATCTGGTAAAGGGAACTACGGTTATGTTCTAATTCAGGGTTAATGGATTAGGGTTTATGTATGCTTCGACATGTATATATATGTGTTGTAACACTAAAAGGAATATAATGAAAAATCAAGTTGGTCGTCCCAATTTGGGATCCAGGGGAAAATATTTTTGTATGTCTGTTTTATGTTTTATGCTCTCGCTATTGTTTATTTTCTATTTTTAAGATTCATTTACAGCTAACTTATGTACAAGGTTAAAACCTACAATCTGACGTATGATAAGGATGATGAAGGCATCTGTATAAAAAATAAAAGAATGTATGAGAAAAAAAAACTCAAAAACTCAAAATATCGAGAGGCATCAAAAGAAAGGAAAAACTCATATACATAAAATTACAAAGCATATGCCTAGAGGAGAACTAGGAAAAATACTTCTTCAGATAGAGCCCATTATGGGGCTACACGAGTGGAATTCCATTACAGTCCTGAAGTTCATAAGCTCCTTCTGAGAGGACTTTGGTGACTACATAAAGACCAAGCCATAATGGTTGAAGTTTTCCTGCCCCCAAGAGGTTGTGTCTCTGATCGTAGAGTAGAATGAGATCACCCTCTCCGAAAGAATGAGGCTTAACAGATTTTTGATATTGAGCTTTAACTCAACGCTGGTGAGCTTCGAGTGCTAGTGCGGCATCTCGACAAGTTTCATCCAAGTGATCGAGTGAGAGTAAGGGCTCTTTTGTGGCAATGCTGTCGGATAAGAGTTCAACGATGAGCTTGAGTGATGGAATCTCACACTCAATTGGGAGTACTACCTCCAAGCTAAATGCTAGTTGGAATGGCATGAATCCTTTGGCAGTTTTCACTGACGTAAAATATGCCCATAACACAGAATATAACTTCCGATGCCATGTGGTTTTATGATTTCTGACTAACCGACGAAACATGGTTTTGAGGATGCCATTTACGGCTTCGACTTAACCATTCTTTTGCGGATAGTTGGACGAATATTGATCTTTTCGAAATCCTAGCATGGAATTTAATTTCATCCTCATATGGTTCTGAAAATGTGACCCATGATCTGTGACAATCGAAAGGGGTACACCGAAACGTCAGATGACCTGATTGAATAGGAATAGGGTGGCAGTTTCTTCATCAACCCTAAAAGTGGGAATGGCTTCTGCCCATTTCGTAAAGTAGTTGAGTGCCATGAAAATGTTATTGTGTCTTTCAACCGAAGTGGGATTTCATGTAACAAAGTTTATTCCCCATTTAGTGAAAGGACCAATGAAGACAACCGGGTGGATAGGGGTGGGGTGAACACACATTTTCTTCATGAAAATTTTACATGGATGACACTTCTAGACTGTTGTGATATAGCTTTTAAACAACGTGGGCCAATAATAGCCTACACGGAAGATTATTTGGGCAGTAGCTATGCCAGAAAGATGATCGCCAAATGCCTACATGTGGCAGTCATTTAAAACGTGTTATTCTTCGTCAAAAGTGAGACAACGCCGAAGAATAGTATCGACAACATGACGATATAGAGTATCGTTTAGTATGAGGTAGTGTTTTGCTTGGTGGAGAATACGACCGCATTCGTTGGACGTGATAGTTGGGTGAAAGCGTTGAGTTTGGAGGTAGACCAAAATGTCTCCATACCAAGGATAAGAAGAATCAACTAAGTAGACAAATTCATCAGGAAATGGATCATGAACTACATATCCTGCGTCTATTCTAGGAAGCTCTGACAGTAATTCCACAAAGACTAGAAATTTATTTGCTTTGGAAACAATGAATACCAAGTCAAATTGTTGGAGGATCACTATCAATTTGGAATATTTTCCTCCAATAACTTGGAGAGACAAAATGTGGTGCATGGGATTCTCCAAAGCAATAACGGTAGTCTGATGTAGTAATATATAGTGTCAGAGCCAGGTGACAGCAAACATCACCACGAGAGAGAGTTTCTCCACATGTGAATATCATAGTTTGGGTCCGATGAGACCCTTTGACAAGTAATATATCAGATGTTCACTATCATCATCGTGAACTTGAAGCAGCACCATGCCAAGTGAGGATGGTGAGGTTTCGAGGTAGAGGAGAAATTCGTGTGACTAATTGGGGGCACTAAGAAGTGTGACTAAAATGAGTGCTTATTTGAAGGTGTCAAATGACAGTTGAGCTTGGCCATCCCATAAATATAGTGTTCCTTTCTTTAATAAGCGCATAAATAATTTCATCATCTCAGCATAGTTTACTATAAAACAATGTAAAACGTTTGATTTCCCTTGCAAATGTTGGAGTTGCAAAATGGATTGAGGTGCGGGTAATTCAACGATTGCCTTAACCTTATCAGGATCAACCCTAATCCCATGCTTGGAGACAATAAAACCAAGAAGGTGTCTAGACTCGACAAAAAATATGCAGTTATGTGGATTTAGATGTATATTGTAGAACCTACACTGAGCGAAAATTTGTTTTGGATATGTGAGGTGATGGGAATGCTTCTTGGAATGAGCCGAAAGGTCATCCAAGTAAGCTTGTACAATATTCCTAATGTCATGAAATGCGTAGTCCATAGCCCTTTGAAAATTTTCTCCCGCATTTTTCAGACCGAATGGGAGTTTACAATATGTAAATGTGCCCCAAGGACAGATGAAGGAAGTTTTATGTTTGTCATCTTTTTTAATTGCTATCTGGTGATATCCTGAGAAACCATCCATTAAGGGAAAAGACTCATATCCACGCAATCATCATGGATCTGATCTATGAATGGCATAGGATAATTTTCTTTTGGGCAAGCTGCATTCAAATCACGATAATCAACACAAACTCGGATGGTGCCTTGTTTTTTGTCTACAAGGATGGGATTGGAAACAAATTTTGTCAAAGGAATGGGATAGAAAAAACCAGCGTTCAGAAGTTTTTCTACTTCAGTATTAATAGCGACCTCTTTGCGTCAGTGGACAGGTCATAGTCTCTGCCGAATAGGTTTGGCATTGTCATAAACTTTGATTTCATGCTCGACGATAGATGGATCTATGCCAGGAATTTCGTCGTAAGACCAAGAAAACACATCATTGAATTCCATAAAACGGGATGTGAACCATGCAATTTCCTCATGATTGTAATTTTCTCCAATCTAAATATTTTCCACGATAGCCATTTTGACCGTGATATTTATAAGAAATGTTTTAGAAAGGTTTCCTACATTCCCTTTTGAATCGATAGTTTGAACAGTCGTGTAAACAGAGGAGATGATCTCAAGTGGGTAAAAATATGGGATTTGAGTAGTTATCACATCGGAATTGAATATCGAAGCATGATGGTCGAACTCTCCCCAAGGTCATTTCTCTATATACATGATCTCTCAAATAGCTTCATCCATAGGTAGGACTTCATCGAGGAGATCCTTAGAAAGAACCATTATGGGCAGGACGTTTGTACCATTGGTCGAAACCATAGCTGTGGAGGGTTCAGATGTAATCTGCATGGCTTGATAAGCAAACTCGGCTAGTGAGAGTGGCATCTTATCTCCGTAGGAATCAATTTCTGAAGGATCTAGTATGATCCATTGGTCAATAGAGCTATCCAAAGTGGTAGATATCATTGCAATTGTATTTGGAACCTTAGGCAGTGGGAGAGGAAAGAAACCCATCAGGGAAGATGCCTTCATAAGGCTGGTACCAATACTGACGTACGAGTAGGCAACACCTCTTATTAGGGGTACAGTGCTACTTTATAACGTGGCATAATCAGGGGTGAAAAAGGATAGCTAATTGACTATGACTATTTTCCCATCCAATGGAAAGAGGATGAGTCAGGAGACCGAAGAAACAATGGCAGTCATTACGTATCACCAACTATGACCCAGCAATAAATTATAGTCGAGATGACGATCTACGACTTCTATGTCCACCGTTATCATTTTCCCACTAAGGGAAATGGGAAAGCTAGCAAGGTATCCTTTTGGGAGGAAATTGTGACCATCGAAAGCTTTAAGGGAATTCAATGGTGGAGAAAAATTGGGAGAACCCAAAGTGAGCTAGCAAGTAGTTGACATAACGCAGGTGAAAGCACCTTCATCTATAGTAATACAATGGATTGGTCTCCCTTTCAACACAACTTGCACCTGGAATGCAAGTTGGTGTGAGAGGAGAGGTTTAGATTTTTCCATGTCAATGGTAGCTAGCGTAGAATCCTAGGGGTCAATCCCACCAATGGTTGAAAGCAAGGCTTTCCTTTGTGCTAGGAAATTTTGCAATACTTTGAGAGCAGGCATAGATGACACTGCCTGTTCCAAATCTTCTACAATATTGTAGTTTTGGGCGTCACGTGTAGAGGTGTTATGAGTCGTCTGTCGAAGTGTCCCTTTAGGGGGATGAATTACGGGGTCAGCAACGAGCTGTTCGAGATTCAAATCATTGGGCAGTGGTGGGTTTGAACTGGTACCAGGTTCCTTAGTATCAATGATAGGATTTCCATAAATTTTGGCTCATGTTTGGAGTTCAACACTTTCTATACCATAAATGGTGGACGATCGTTCACCGGAAGGATGCATACCACCATTGCCCCCTTTGCGGGGGTTGTGGTGGATTTGCAATCATGTGTTGTTATTGCTGATGTGGATTAGGGAAGGTATTATGAACTGTTAGTGTGATTCTTTTGTCATAAAAGATCACTTTAGCTATGCATATGAAGTATCCCTAACATCAAGTATGGCTGCAAAATATCTTTAAGTTTGCTGCATAATATTAGATCTAAGCATAAAAGACATTAAGCAGATAAAATGTAAAATGGTTCCATGCATCCAATGAGCAAGACAAGAACAATGTATAAAAATAATCTTATATTATATTAAAGAATCGGGCAGCTGAGAGGAAAACAAGAAAGGTGTTTTCCAGTTCTCCTCAGTGGGATTGGTTCTTGGAAGTCGTCAGTGTTTCAGATCTAAAATTCCTCTCTTTGGTTAATATGGAAAACCCTAACAAACATGGAACTCAATGGGAGTTCAAAATGAAAACAAATGGAATTGGTGACCAAGAGTAGATCTAGTGTGATCTAATGCAATGGAGGTGACTAATGAATGGGGAAAACCCTTCTATTTATAACAAAATATTGGGGTGTTCTAGAACTCGTTGCATGAATAAAATATTATTAATCACATTCTAGAATCACCCTTTAGGAATATTTTATTATATTTGTTGGAGGGAAAAGGGTTTTTGACTTGGGTCAATTCCTTTATTTATAAATAATAAATAAATAAATGATTTATTTATTATTTAAGGGAAATGAGGGGAATATAATTAAATAAATAATGGTTTATTTAATTATTTAAAAATGATTTAGTCAAATTTAACTAGGAATAATATTTAAATAGTGATTTAAATAACTTATTCTTAGGAAATAATTAAATAAATAATGATTTATTTAATTGATTACCTTGTTTTGGGTTAAATATTACCAAGAAATGTAAACAAATGTGGTGAAAGCGATTTTACTTGGGTTAAAATTAGTCTTACATGGTGTACTTGGGTTCATCTAACGATAATGGGTTAGATGACCAAAAAATGGTGTAACAGATTGCCCCCCAATGTACGAGTGTTAGGAGAAAATCGTATGACCGAAGTACGTTGTAAGAACTAAATCACTAAACAACAAGATAGAAATGAAAGAGAGGAATGTAAGGTAATCTAAAGTGGTGGAGGACTAGACCCTGACGAGACAAGACTTATAGGTGCAACAAGTCTCAAGTGTATGATGTGGTGCCAATGTTAAAGGCTGCGGAGGAGGCATACCTATGCCTGCTGAGACAATAGTACAAAGAATAAGGCACCCAGAAAACCACAGAACGCAATAGTAAAACCAGTGCTGGCCTAATCATGAGCCAGAAATCAAGAATGATGAATCCCACATACATGCGATGCCTGGAATAATCGTCAGGACTTATACAATAATATGGTAGTACATGAGATATTAATACACCTAAATCCCCCCTACACACAGGGAAGGGCTCATGAAATCGGACCGACACATGCAAATCGAAGAGGTGCTACAAGCGACTGAGGCCGATATCATCAAATGAGAGGAGCTGCATCAAGTGTTGGAATGAAGAAGTCATTCGGGTATGTGGGGGGCTACCTGAAGGGCCACCCCCTCATGAGGGCTGAGACATCTCACACACACCTGGGTATCACCAATAGCTACTGTTGCATCACTAGACCATCAAGTGTGTAGATCGCGATTAGTTTGGAAAGAGCTCGAACCAAGGTACACTGCCCCCCTAGACCTGACTTCTGGAGTAAATGGGCCGATGTCGACAGAAGTGGGTCCGCCTCAAGTAAGGCACGAAAGAAAATAGTGGAACAATGCACAGCCGTAACTAAGGATGATGATGAAATGAGGGATGGAGCCAATGGGTACCATAAAAATCATGAGTACAAACTGGTAACTCATGACGGAATTTATCACGAACGGAGATGAGTGTGTGAGCAAAGTGGTGCCCCCCACTGAATTGTCGTGTAAGTGAGAAAATATGATTTTGAGGGGATGTTTGGGAAGACTTCGTGGACATCGGGTGTCTTGGTGAAGTAGTGAAATGTGAAAAAAAATATATGCTAGCTATCTACAAGAGAAATAAGACATGCATTTCGAGCAGGAAATGCTAGGGGTAATATTTCTTGAGATAAAGTGCATTGTGAGGATTAGGAAGGGGGTGGCCTTCAAAGTCCTCTAAAAGATAGGCTCCCTTCCCAAGGTCTTTACTGATAATGTAAGGACTGAGCCATAGTGAGTCGAACTTCCCATGACCAAGGGTAGCATGGGCCTGGTCATAGACTAGAACAAGGTCACCTTCATGAAATTGGTGAGGGTGTACTCTTCTGTCATACTGAGCTTTGGTGCGCTTTTTGGCCGCTTCAAGAGTTTGCAATGCAATACGATGGTCTTCAAAGGCGTGCTCGAGCATGATAAGTCATTGTTCTAGAGGTTGGGTATCAGGGAGGAGTTCGATGGCCAGGTGAAGGGAAGGTATTTCACACTCGATTGGTAGGACTGCCTCCTCACCGAAGACAAGATGGAAAGGAGTGAAACTAGTGGCGGTTTTAACTGAAGTCCGATAAGCCCACAAAGTAGGGAAGAGCATAAGGTGCCAATTTTTTTTGTGCTTATTCACCGTTCTTTGAAGCATGGTCTTAAGAATTTTTTTGACCGCTTCAACTTGGCCATTACCTTAGGGGTAATAGGAAGATGAATATCGGTGCTCAAAACTCAAGAGTGAGGATAGCTCATGCCAGATCTCATCTTCGAAATGTCGGCCATGGTTAGCGACTAACTATTTTGGAACTCTGAATCAAGTGATAACATGGTTAAAGAAAAATAGGGCTGCAGCCCATTTGGTGAAATAGTCAACTGCCACGATGATGTATTTGTGGTTACCGGCGGAGGGAGGTTGAGATTCCATAAAGTCAATGGCCCATTTGCAAAAAGGGCCAGCTATGATGACAGGATGAAGGGGAGCGGGAGGAGCTCGTGCCTTGGGGGCGAAATGTTGGCAATTGGAACAGTGTTTGACTGCTTCAATGCAATCACTGAAGAGAGAAGGCCAAAAATACCCGGCGCACATGATTTTTTGGGCGATGGTAAGGCCGAAAAGGTGGCCCCCACAAGCACCACTATGGTAGGCGTTGAGGACTTGTTCAGCTTCACCGTGTGTGAGGCAACGATGAAGGACAGTATCTACTCCACGATGATAATGGTCGTCGCCGATTAGAAGGTAGCGAGAGGCTTGGTGTCGGATGCGTCGTCGGGCAGCGTGATCAAGATGAGGGGTGAAATTTTTGGTTCGCAGGTAAGTAAGGATATCGCCGTACCAAGGATCATCAATGGTGATGACAAATAAATGTTCATCGGGGAGAGCATCATGAATAGGAGTGTCTTGCGTCCCAGTAGGCAAGTCAGAAATGAGTTTAGAGAGGGCTAAACCTTTCTTACTTTTTGGGGTGACAAATTCAAGGTCAAATTTGTGGAGAATAACGACCCAACTAGCATACTTCCCAGTGAGGATGCATCGACTCAACAGGAAAGCCATGGGGTTGGAATCAGTCACAACCCTGGTGGAACGCAGGAGGATATAATGACGCAATTTTTCGACTGAGAACACAACAACTAGTGCTAACTTTTCTTCATGTGAGTAGGACACAGGTGGGCCAGCAAGATTTTTACTGAAATAATAGATCACATGCTCGAGGCCATTATCATCTTCCTGAATAAGGACACCGGCAACCGAATGGGTGGAAGCAGAGATGTAAAGGATGAAATCTCAGTCAAAGTTAGGATGAAGGATCAAGGGGGCAAAAGTGAGAGCATGTTTGAGGGCATCAGAAGATTTTTGAGCATAGGCATCCCAGACAAAAAAAGTGTGGGAGCAAAGAAGGCGAAGGAAACCATGTGCGGTGGTCGCATAGTCTGGAATGAATCGGCGAAGAAAATCGGCTTTGCTTTGGAGGCTTTGGAGTTATCGTAAGGTTGGAGGGATAGGCAGTTCAAGAATGGCTTGAAATTTCAAAGGGTCAAGAGTTATCCCATTTCTAGAAACGATGAAGCCGAGGAGATGACCAGTGGGAACACATAAGACACATTTCAAAGGGTTAAGACGGATGTTATACTTGCGACAGTGGAGGAAAATGGTATGCAGATCATGTAGGTGTTGCGCCCGCTGTTTATAATGTGCTATAAGGTCATCTAAATAGGCGAGGATAATATGAGCTAAGTCATGGAAACAATAAGACATGGCTTGTTGAAAAGTGGCACCAACATTTTTAAGACCAAATGGCATGACTTGGTATGCAAAAGTGCCCCACAAACTAATGAACGTGGTTTTAAGTTGATCAGCACGACAGATAACGATTTCGTTGTATCTTGAGAAGCCATCCATAAAGGATAAGACCTCGTGTCCCACACACTCATCAATGATTTGGTCAATAAATGGTGTGGGGAAGTTGTCTTTGGGGCAAGCTTCATTCAGATCGCAAAAGTCAGTGCAAACATGAATGGTGCCTTGTTTTTTGAGAACAGGAACTGGGTTGGACACCCAAGTGGTGTACTCAATGGGGTAAATAAAACCAGCCTGCCGGAGCTTATCGATTTCAGCTTTGATGGCTTCACGTCTAGATGGATGAATGGGTCTTAACTTTTGATGTACTGGAGTGGCGTCACGCCATGTGTCGATGTGGTGTTCGAAAATGGCCGGATCGAGTCCTGGAATTTCTGAGTAGGACCAGGCGAAAACATCATGAAATTATTTGAAGAGTTTGGTGTAGGCTTCAATTTCTTCTAGAGTGCAGTGGGCGCCCATGGTGATGTGTTCTTCGATACCTGGTTTGACAGAAATGTCTATTTTGATGGTAGAGGAGATGTTAGATATATTTCCTTCTTCGAAAGCATCAGGAGGAGGGATGGGGTTTTGGAACCAATCAACTTTATTGGGAATGAAGTCTTTAGATTCGAGAGCATATTGGTCATGTGATTGATGTGGTAGGAAGTATGCACGATGGTGCATATCATCCCATGGAAAGCCAGGTTCGGTCATGGCTTCCATGATGTCTTCATCGGATTGGAAGAGGGGAATAGTGGATGACATAGGAGGACCTGAAGAGGTAGAAATATGAGATATCTGATGTTGAGGGGAAAGGCTTATGTTTGTGTCGATATGAGAAGTGACAGCGGGGTCAATAGGTGAGTGGGTAGGAAAAGCAGCGGGGGACGAGACTACGGGGTTGGATGCCAGGGAACGTGGTGATGAGGCAAGGTAGGAAATAGTGGCGAAAGGTTCGGTCATGTCAGTATCAGGATGAGAAATTGTAATTCGGGTGGACGCGTGGTTGGGGGTTAAAAAAGGAGGGCGGGCCAGTGTGGCTTCGAATTGGCGGTAAGCAGCCAAAGAAGAATGATACTCGTCAAGACGGGGGCAAAGGTGGGTATAATGCCCATGGAAGTCGCAGAAAGAGCAAGGATGATTGGTGTGCAAGTTTTTAAGTTTGGGAAGCGAACCAAGGAGGGTGACCTGGACCGTGGGAATATCAGATTTTGGAAACGTTGCATTGACCACGATTTTGAGGTGTGGTAATTCAGGATAGGTATGGGTGGCATGGCCGACAACGTCGCACAAGGCGCATTGGATGGGATACTTTCGAAGGCGAGGAGGGGTGGAAGTTGTCAATGCCACCATGTCCTTCGGTGCCCCCCTACGAGATTTTCTATTGTTACCAGGCATGGTTGTAATAGGAGGAGGTGCTGGGTGAGCAGACTGAGGTGGTGGAGCAGTGGAAGAGGTAATGGGTATTGGTTGAACTGGAGTCAAAGAAAGATACGGCTTGGGTTGACCAAGCAAGGTAGGGGCAGGGGGGCTGAGATACGAGACGTGTATACCCAAGGTCAAGTTGGGTAGGGAGAGGGTAGCCAAGATAGGGATAGAGGAATCTCCAGGAGGGGGGAGCGAGGAAAGGAATCTGACCAGCAGGAAAATGGCCAGGAGGGACAAGGCCAAGGGGATTGAAATCAGGCAGAATTGATCCAGTAGGGAGGGGAGATTCTGAAGGAAAAAGGCTGGCTAGCGAGAGTTAAGGGCGAGGAGCCGGAAGAGTTGGGGAAAGTTGAGGTTGTTGACTAGCCAAAGAGGGTTGTGTAAGGTCAGCCCAAGATGATTGCATCATGCGAACGCTTGCCAAGCTAGGGTCAGAGAGGGTAGGTGGGTCAAGAAAGGTGCTTAGCAAGGAAGAGTCTTTAAAGAGGCCGGGAGAGACACTAGGCCAAGAGGTAGTGGCGGTGGAAATAGAGGGCTCAAGGGAAATCTGAGATTTGGGGGTAGGATACGATAACTGGTCGATGGTGACGAATTTTCCGTTATGGGGGAAGAAAATCTTGCGGTAAACTACGGATGGGACGACAGACATGGCATAGGTGTAACTACGCCCCAAGAGGATGTTGTAGTCGAGAAGGGTGTTGATCACTTCAATGTCGACACACACAGTTTTTCCTGCAAGAGTAATAGGACAGTGGCGGAAGAGACCGACGGGCTGGGAAGCATGGCCATCCCACACATGAAGGGTGATCGTGGAAGGGACCAACGTAGGATATCTGAGTAGTTGCCAAACCGAAGTGGACATGACACAGTTAGATGCCCCCTCATCAATGACACATCGAGCAATAGTGGAATTTTGGATTTGGACCGAGATTTGGAAAGCAACAGACGCAGGAAGGGGGGGATGGTCAAGTTGACGGGGATCAAAAACAATTAACTAGGCATCGATAGGGTCGAAAGAATCCAGGGAAAGCTGATTAGGGGTAGCATTTCGGTGTAATGGGCCCTTAGGAATTTGGGTATGAATCTTGGCGTTGCGTGGAGGAATTGGCCAGGGGCCATTGGGTGTCGATAGAGGCTTAGTAGGGCCCGAGGATGGGAACTCGGGAGTAGAAATAACGCGAGACCGAGTTTGAATGGAAGGATTGGCTAGGAGAGATTGGTCTGAGGCCATCATGAGGATCTGGTAATCAGAAGGAGAAGGTGGAGTGGGTTCCGGGCCATGAGATGATTGGGTGGCCACGAGTCCTTGTTGAGGGAAAGGATCGGGAAACATAGCGGATTGAGAAGTAGTTGTATGGGAAGGGATAGAAGGAGAAGAGTGTTGTCCCTGCACGGTGGCCTGAGACTCCCACATGTGCCGCATTTGTGGTAACCGAGGACAATCGTGAGTGTAATGACCATGAACACCGCAACATGAATAGGGCTTATTGGTACAAAGTGGCCTGTTTTTCTTGTTCTGAGAGCTCTGAGGCTGGTCAGTAGTGTTAGAATCAAGGCGGGAAGGATTGGGTCGATGGTTACCAGAGGTGGAGGGAGTGATTTTCCGCGTTTTTTGCAAAGGAAGTGGAGGAGTTGCACTTGTCTACACAAATACAGGCCCTGGAGGGGGAGGTAAGTGTGGCTGTGGGGGTGGAGGAGGCAAGGGAGTAAGAGGGTGAAATGCTGAAGGAGCTGGGACACCAAACTGCAGATAAGGGTAAGGGTGAGAATGGGAAACATTGAGATAAGCAGGAGAGTGGGCAAAAGGAGGAGGCATGCAAAAGCCTGGATACATGTTGCCGGGATGGGGAAAGGTGCTAGGGGTGCTGGCCCCGTGGAGAGGGAAACCATAGGGCATGAGAGGTGGAATGGAGGTATGAGACATGGTTCCGATGATACGAGGAAGTTGACTAACCGGAAACTGAGGGTGAAGGCCAAGAAGTCGCCGAGAGAAATTCCTTGGAGGCACAACGATGATGGGAAGAAGAAAGACTGACAGGGGCAGCAAGGTGCAAATGGAAGACGCGACAAGGGCAAGGAGGTGCAGTGTCGATTAATTTTAGAGTCTTTACCAGGTGGTGTTAACCAGGCTCTTCTTCACTTAGGTTCAATGTGTGGTGTGCGTTAATTTTAATTGATTAAACCTAGACGTTTTGAGAGTAAAAGAAAAAGTGTGCTACATAATGGAAAAGAAATGTGCAGTCAATAAGACTGAAAGAACAGAAAATTAGGAACTAAAAAGGCAGCAATCGAACCCAAGAAGGTGGGTCTCTCAAAACTATTCTAGAAAGGGTAGAGCACACTAACAAGAGACCAAGAGATCTAAGGTCCAAAGGGACTGGGATCTAATGGAGAAATCTGCTGGAAAGTGGTGCAGAAAGCAGCAAAGAGGCAGGGGCAAGGTTGCTGCTAGAAAATAGGAGATCAGCTAAAAAGAGGGGGTCAAAGGGGGTGACCCTAGAGATGAACCCAAACAAAGTGAAAGGTAGTGTATAGAAAGGGAAGAAAAGCTGACCTGTGAGGATCTGAACAAGAGGTATCAGATCTGAAATAAGGCTGAAAATTTCGGAAATGCAGACGTCTGAAAACATCAACAAACTCTCCCACAAAAAATGGAGGGAACTGAAGCCCTAAGGGGCAAGAGTCCCACTTAGGTGAGTGAAATACATCAGAAACAGGTCTGAACAGGTGGAGATAGAGGCTGGAACACCCTGACAGAAGCTTCAGTGAAACCCAGAAAAAGTGCTGGCAAATTGCAGAAAAAAGTGCAGGTCACAAGTTTGGGCCTGTTTTCAAGCTAGGTCACAAATTAGGGCAGAAAAGTGTGACCTCAAGGCCAGGTTGCACTTTTTGGTCCGATAAGTGCGACCCGCAGATCCGGGTCTGGCAGCGGCAGATTTCAAAAAAATTTGTCCTCTCAGCAACAGCTGATGTCTGTCACCTGCGCAAAAAGGGCAGAAACACACGGAAGTTAGAAATTTGAATGTTTGAGGGTTTTAAAGGGGAAAAATAGCATAAAAATAGAAAAAATAAAAAACGGAAGAGAAACCCTAGGGTCTGAAATAGCTGGATATGCAGGAAGATAGAAAACGACAGTGGTCGCAAAAGAAAACCCGTGTGGAGTCGCCAATTGTTAGTGTGATTCTTTCGTCATAAAATATCACTTTAGTTATGCATATCAAGTAGCCCTAACATCAATTATGGCTGTAAAATATCTTTAAGTTTGCTGCATAATATTAGATCTAAGCACAAGAGACATTAAGCGGATAAAATGTAAAATGGCTCCATGCATCCAATGAGAAAGACAAGAACAATGTATAAAAAGAATCTTATATTATATTAAAGAATCGGGCACCTGAGAGGAGAACAAGAAAGGTTTTTTCCAGTTCTCCTCAGTGGGATGGGTTCTTGGAAGTCGTCAGTGTTTTAGATCTAAAATTCCTCTCTTTGGTCAATATGGAAAACCCTAACAAACATGGAACTCAATGGGAGTTCAAAATGCAAACAGATGGAATTGGTGACCAAGAGTAGATCTAGTGTGATCTAATGTAATGGAGGTGACTAATGAATGGGGAAAACCCTTCTATTTATAACAAAATATTGGGGTGTTCTAGAACTCGATGCATGAATAAAATATTATTAATCACATTCTAGAATCACCCTTTAGGAATATTTTATTATATTTGTTGGAGGGAAAAGGGTTTTTGACTTGGGTCAATTCCTTTATTTATAAATAATAAATAAATAAATGATTTATTTATTATTTAAGGGAAATGGGGGGAATATAATTAAATAAATAATGGTTTATTTAACTAATTAAAAATGATTTAGTCAAATTTAACTAGGAATAGCTCTAAATAGTGATTTAAATAAATTATTCTTAGGAAATAATTAAATAAATAATGATTTATTTAATTGATTACCTTGTTTTGGGTTAAATATGACCAAGAAATGTAAACAAATGTGGTGAAAGCGATTTTACTTGGGGTAAAATTAGTCTTACATGGTGTACTTTGGTTCATCTAACGATAATGGGTTAGATGACCAAAAAATGGTGTAACATGAAGGACGACAGGTGTCCTCCGAGAGTCCTTGTTTGTAATGAAATCTATGCATTCCTGAAGCCGTGGACATTTGTATGTCAAGTGGTCCTCCGCACAGATTCTACATGAAAATTTCATGGGTTTCTCTTTTCCTTTGTCATTTTTAGCAACATATTTCTGATTGGGATTATTTTGATTATCCAACTTCTCTTCCGAAGAAGAGGTCTTTTTCTTGTTCTTCTTTTTTCTTCCACTAGGTTTCTGTGAAATTTGCACAGAGTTGACCTCGCCAGTAGGAAGAGTAGTCAATTGGTTAGGGGCGGTTGCAGTAGAAGATGACTGGGAGGTTTTCCCACTAGGCTATTTTATGGCTATACTGGAGATTGCACCAACGAGACCGTCACCGTGTGCTCCGAGCCTCTGTGTAGCGAGAGGATTTAGATTACCAGGCGCATAGGGGAGTAAATCATATAGTGTGCCAGATTGAAAATAGATCAAATCTAAATGTTGTGCATGACGAATGGATTGATCTTCCATGACCTCACCAAATAGACAAATGTCTTTAGCTAGGTTTGGTAAGGGTGACTTACAGAAAAAATTAAGTAAGAGATGATCTAGGATTGGTTCTCTTACTAACCTCCTCCTATGTCTCCATTCATGGATGTGATCGGAGATGTGGGTGGTGGTGTCTTGGCCCAGCGAGTTTAAGATTTATGTGTTGGTTTCAGATCTAATAGGTAGTTGGAAGTTTTTAATAATTTCTGTAGCTAAAGCACCAAAAATGTTGATGGCTCCATGTGGTAACTAAACATACCATTTGGTAGCATTGCCTGTGAGAGTGTGAGGGAAAAGTCAAAGCTGGATACTATCATCCACCATGGAGTTGGAGACAGACCATAGATGAAAGGTGGTGACATGCGTAGCCGGATTGTGCCCTTGTTTCCCGTCGAATTTAGGGATGTCAGACGGAATCTTGTGTGGTACTAGAGGCCAGAGTTGGTTGTGACTGATGGGATCATTTTTCAGTTTGCAAATGTCGGGGATGTCTAGAGCTGCCGAAAATTGCAATTGCATGTTTTACCCTGGGTCTAACCAAGGAAGAATAGGCAGACTACTTGGACCATAGGGTCCACTCATCAATGTGTTACCAATAGGATAAGCAGGAGTTTGTTGATAAAATTTCCCTGTGGGTGGGGGTGTAGGAATGTATGGATGATGTTTGTATGGTATATTATACTAGGCGGCTAATGGTTGGCTGCCCACAGCGTAAAAGTTTCCCCCTTGTCCGAATGGATTTTGAAGTTGATTTTCCCATATGGACATAATAGAGCTAGCGAAAGGCATGCTACTATTCGCATAGTTAAGCAATGACATAGATCCTATACCAAAATTTTGACCACTTAAGGGAACAATGTTAACAGTGTGTTGTCCTATTTTCCGTCATAATTGCAGGGGTACTGAAGTGCCCCCAATTATCTATGTGTTGGTGACACTACCCCCTACCATGGTATCTAAGGAGTTTGAACTCAGAAAAGGGTTCCAACCAAAAGGGTTACTAAAAGGAACCGAAGTAGCCCTGCTCGTGGGAGAGGGTAGTATTGAGTGTTGGAAAAGGTATGAATTCACTATGTGTTTTCTCATTCTTTTACTTTAAACATAACTCTTTTTACTCTAGAAAGGTGACTTATTACAGAATTATGGTAGAATTGAAAAGACATATGTTTATTGTAAAAAGTAACTAAAAATTGCATTTTATTGTCAAAAACAGGAATTAAGTGATGTGAATAGCTATACTAGAGGTGAGGCTAAAGCAGGAGTAACTGTTGTTCCTCAAATGATAGACCATATCTTTCCAAAGAGAAGAAAATCAGAACACATTGCTAAGAGAAGGCAGAGGACACAACGTCTCCATCCGAAAGAGATCGAGTGACAGCTAAAAAAAGAAAGGAAGTGAATCCCTTAGGATCCTTTGATCCTAAGGGATCACTTTTCAAATATTATCTCATTCCTTGTCTTTTCTGTCAATATTGTTATATAAGGAAATGCCTTTAGAGATTGAAGGAGTCGAATTATTGTTTTGAAAACATTTCTCTTATAATTCTGCACTTTATCGACTCTCGTGATCAAAGAGCGGCTGTTGTAAACACTTTTTATGTTCAATTAATATAAAGACGCATTTTAATTCTATTTCTCAAGCTCTGAAGTAACCCCGTAGTGTTTCACTGGTGCTAAGTGCCCAGCCCTGGTGGAATCGATCTGTTGTTTTTATTTCTATCATTTAATTACCGTTGTGTGATAATTGTGTTTGGATTTATTAAGATTTCAGAGTTAATTACTTACTATTGAATTTCTTATTGGTATTGCTGTGTGCACTAATGAATTGCATTGCTTTTCCATTTCAACAAGGATCTTAATTCCTGTAACATTCATCTTGCTATTACATACAAAGCTTTGTTGTTGAAAATTTAACTCTATTATTTGTTTCATTGGATTGTTGTTCCTTTCAATTACCTAATAAAATTTTCTATCGACAAGATTGGTGTTAAATAGGATTAGCTATTTGATTCCTTTAAGTACAGAGTTGTTGTTCAGATTCATTGGTTAGCATTTGTTTTTCAATTCCAAAGTGTTGTTCATTTATAATTCATTAGTTTCAGATTGCGAAAAGATTGTTTATTTACATTGTTACAGTTTGTTGTTTTTGCACATAGCCATTCAATTACAGTTTTCTGCTCATTTCCAGTTCATTGAGTTTACAATGTTTTCTTAGTTCAAGTTCTATTTCTCTTTAATTGCTTTAAATCAACACTGTCAACTGTAGAGAACATTGGTTATTTCTTCCTCGTTCCCAGATTGAATGCCTTGTTCCATTTTGATTTCAATTGCATCAATTTCTAAAGGAATGAGCTATTGCTACTGTATCCTTGATTGATGTTTTGCAGAGTGAATAGTTAAGTTTTAGAGTGTTTGAGTTTATGTTGTTGTAATTAGATTTGTTTTCAAGCATCTGTTTACTCTTGTATTTATAATATTGTACTACATCTCTCACAGCATTAATCTTAGCTCAAATTGTTGCCTCAAACAAAGTACACTCTTGAAAAAAAAAATCATTCTCGGATTGATAATTAATGTAGGATAAATAGGCATTAAAAAGACACCTTTTATACCTCAACATTTTTGCACTGTTTCTGGGCAGAGTGTATGCCATTTAGAAGGAGTGATGCACATTTGACATTTTTTCTACTTGGGAAGAATTGGGTTTTAGAGATGGAAGGTAAGAACTTGTGCACCAAGCAAGGAACATACTTGCTCGCTGCCCGCTTCATAGCAGAAATGGGTAAACTTCTATCTTTAGGTAGGAATGAAGGCTTTTTCTTTTGAATGAATATAAAAGCTAAGAAAAACAAAATTCCTCCTAAATTCGAAAAACCTAAGGGACCGGTGACTCTTGGGTGAACAACTTTCATTGATGAAATCCTTAAGAAAACTAAATCTCAGCCATCAATAGGACCTAGGAAAGTTATTTCTAGACAACCTACTAGTTCCCTTCAGGCCACAGAGTCACCATTTGTAGCCTTTACTGAGATAAATAGTCAAATGGAAGAAGTTGAGCAAGATTCCCAAGAAATTGAGAATCCCTGCCTAATTTCTCCACAAGAAGGGAACTATAGTAATCTCCGTGAAGGAGAAGGGGAAACAGGGGAAATAGGAGAACCAAAATCTCCTCTTGAAATAATCCAAACAGTGAGCAGCCCAGATAAGGGAAGCACTATCAACCTCATTCAAAACAAAGGACTTGAATCTCCTCAGACAGTAGGCCAGCAAAGAATACCTATTATTCCAGATCAATGGAGTGTTGTCAAGGTCATTCCTACTCCTTCTAGTCAGCCTAAGAATTCCCTTGAGATTCTAGAGGGATATTGGCACATATTTGATCAAATGGCCCAGAACCAAAACCAGAACCAGCAAACACCTCAGCAAACTTCCACACTACAATATCCCACAGTGGATACTGTAGTTAATGCACCTATGAAAGCCATTCCTCTTCAACATATTCCTACATTTCATGGCTTCACATCGGAAGATCCAGATGCATTTATATTTGAATTCGATGTACTATGCAGGGGGTATGAATATACCACCGATCATGAAAAATTAAAACTATTTCCTTCCACATTAAAGGGAGTAGCCTTACAATGGTTTATGGGGCTAGGTGGGGGTGTTATAAATGATTGGGATCAGATGAAGGTTGTGTTCCTAAATAAATATCAAGATTATTGCAGGTCTTGGGAGCTAAAAGATGAAATATTTCAAATGACAACAAAACCCAATGAAACTCTAGAAGAATATGTGGAACAATTTCAATACAACCTCCAAAGATCTCCTTATGCATCTTTACCCTTATCTGATAGTGTGCTGAAGACTACATTAATTAGGCGGATGAAGGATCAATGGGTTGAAACATTAAAAATTATGGGAAAAGGTGATATATATCAGGAAAGCTATGCTAACATTATTGATTTGTGTATCAGGAGTTCGAGGGGCAATACAAGGCTAAAATCAGTAGAACGTGACATGATCACAAGGGATAATAAGACCTCCAGTGAAGGTATAACTCGTGTAGAGATTGGAAATCTGTTGGAAGATTTTAAAAAAGATATTCTAGGGACTCTAACAACGTAGTTCAACATTATGAAAGCCAAACAAAAGCAAGCAAATGTAGAAAAAAATTTGGCAATATTCTGTCCTAAATGCAGGAAGAAACATAGCCACAAAGAGTGCCCGTTCGATATAATCAAAGTTTGTGCCATTTTAATGAAAGATCACCCCACAAAAGGATGTCCCTCACTTCCTGGGTTAAAATCAGTCTATAAAGAGGCAGAAGAAAAATCAGAAGTAGTATGCTTACTTAATTAGTGCTGAAAATGGCAGCCAGGACAATCAGGTATGCCAACTAATCCATTCTCTTCTTTTCAGCCTCCTCAATATAATGCTCAGAAATATAATGGAATGTGGAAAAATCAACCACCTTTCCCCAATTGGTCACAATAGTCATTTCCTACATCATCATGGCCAAATCAAGCAAACCAAACTAATTGGCCAAATTTTCCTTTCTGCCCACTGTTTTCGCAAAACAATGCTTATCCAACACAATGGTACCCCTCCACTTCACAGAGTCAATCCTGGAATTAAAACTCGCAAAGACCTACAAATCAACCAGCTAGAACAATCCCCCTCTCTCAACCTTCACTGTTAGCTCCTTATCCATTGCCACAAAACCCCCAGACCAATTTAATACCACAACTCTTAGCCCAACCCAACCGAAACCCAAACAATAGGCCAGTTTAGTCTGTCCAAATAATGGAACCACTAGAATTAGAAACTGAACTGAGGGAGTGTAATGTCCTTCAACTGAGGTATGGGCACATAGTAGAAATAGAGAGAGACAAAAATGTTCACACTGAAGATCTGTTACCTGTAGAACAAACATTGCAAAAAGAGAAGGTGGTTCAACAACAAACTCAATATAAAACTACACAACAAGCAACCACCTCTTCTTCGCCATTCCCAGAATGATTAATCATACTTCGCCCATTATAATATCCCGATTTTCATCTTCTAGGAGAATTAAAAAATTTGTGCATACAAATCCCTCTCCTCCAAGATATCCAAGACATCCCTATTTACGCAAAAACCATTAAGGAATTGTGTATAAAGAAGCCAAAGAGGAGAAAAAAAACCAACCCAACTATCCAAATAGTTGGTACTCTATCTGACTTATTATCAGAAATGGAAACACCTGTAAAATATGAAGACCCAGGAAATCCTATAGTGACAGTGAAAATTTATGGGCAATTGATCCCAAATGCCTTAGTTGATTTGGGAGCTGCAATTAATATCCTTACAACCACCACCTGTCAAAAACTTGGCATTACATCATTAGAACCAACAACAACCTTATTAGAATTGGTTGACCGATCGGTAGTCAAACTTAAAAGTACACTACAAGATGTAATGGTATCTGTAGATTCTTGGGAATACCCTGTTGACTTCCTGGTTATCAACCCAAAGAACCGGATAGATGGACACTCGTTAATTTTAGGTAGACCTCGGTTGGCAACTTCTGATGCTTATATTGGCTGCCGACAAGGAAAAATGACAATAACAAGGGGAAACTATGTCATGAATTTAGCTTTATATCCCCCAGCCCAACCAATCCTATCAATAATCAAAACAAGGAAGCAACCTGTATCATATCTTATGGAAAATATGAGATCACCACTAACCATAGAAGATACCCTCGATTTTAAAGATCAAACAAAGGATGATATCATTAATATTTTTATTAACAAACCACAAATCAAATCCCATATACAATGTCACCTGATCAAGGCAACATTTGATAATATAGAAGAAGAAGATCCCCTGAAAGACATTCATGATCAAATAATACCGACTACTTCTGTGTACAATAGTAATATTCTCGATATTGAACCAAGCAAAACTTTAAACATTAACAAAAATCTGACTGCTGAACAAGAAGAGAAATTGGTCCAATTACTACAAAAATATAAGGGAGCCTTTGCATGGGATTATCCAGACATGAAGGGAATTAACCCCTCGTTATGTACACACCACATCGATACCGAAAAATATGCGAGACCCATTAGCCAACCCCAATGGAGACTAAACCCTCACCTTAAAGATATTTTGAAATCTAAATTACAAAATTTTTTGGATGCTAATTTCATTTACCCAATATCTGATAGCAAGTGGGTCTCCCCACTAGTTGTGGCACCAAAAAAGAACAGAAAGCGGAGAATATGCATAGATTACTGAGAACTCAACAAAGAAACTCAGAAAACCCACTTTCTCTTTCCTTTCATTGACCAGGTATTAGATGCATTGGTAGGAAAGAAATTATTTTCTTTCCTCGATGGCTTCAGTGGGTACAATCAAATCCAGATTTCCCTTGAGGACCAAGACAAACCTACTTTTACCTATCCTTGGGGGACATTTTCCTACCGAGTCTTACCCTTTGGCCTATGCAATTCCCCCGCTACATTTCAAAGGGCCATTCTTATCATCTTTTCAAATTTAATAAATTAAGGGCTCGAAGTATATATGGATGGCTTCACACCTTACGGAGATGATTTTGAGCCAGCATTAGAGAACTTAGAAAAGGTGTTGCAAAGATGTATTGACACTAGGATTTGTTTAATCCATGAAAAGTGTTATATGATGATGATTGAAGGACTTATCTTAGGACATTATATTTCAGCAGTTGGAATTCAAGTGGATCCAGCCAAAATTCAGATAATTTTTTTAATACCTACACCTACCACACAAACAAAGGTATGTATATTTCTTGTATTTTCCGGTTATTATAGAAGATTCATAGAACATTATTCTCGAATAGCGGCACCTTTATATGCAATAACAGAAAATGTTCATTTTATTTGGACAGATAAATCTGACCATGCTTTCAAGGATCTGAAAAAGCTTGTATCAATAGCCCCAATGCTGAGGGGCCCAAATTAGAATTTGCCATTCCAAATTTCATCTGATGCATCAGAAACAGTGATTGGAGCAGTGCTTGGGAAGGAAGACGATAAGAAACCATATGCAATCTATTATATCAACAAAAATATATCTCCCGCTGAACTAAACTATATTGTGACTGAGAAGGAATTTTTAGCTGTAATACATGCTGTAAATAAATTTAGACATTATATAACTAGGTATCCTGTAGTTTTATATACCGATCACTCTGCGATTAAATTTTTAGTAAATAAACCTGTTACAAATGGAAGAGTGACAAGATGGTTGATTTTATTGCAAGAATTTGATATTACAATTAAAGATCGACCTGGAAAAGAGAACCCTGTAGCTGATTTCCTATCACGAATGCCAAAGCCAACAGATGCAGCAGCAGTCAAAGACCACTTACCAAATGAGCATTTGTTCGCTGTTATTGTTAGAACCCCATGGTATGCTGACATAGAAAATTATTTGGCAATAGGTAAATTACCTAAAGATCTAACTTTTAATGAACGAAAGCAGATAATACAACGTAGTACCCGATTCTCTTGGATTGGGGATACATGTTTCATACATGGTCGAATATGGAAATCAGGAGATGTGTATGAGAGCACGAAGTATTTGATATTCTGAAAGAATGCCATGATGGGCCATGTGGCGGAAATTTTACAAATCATAGAACTACCCACAAGGTTTTATAGACAGGCTACTATTGGCCTACCATTTTTAAAGATGCTAAAAAATTTGTGAAAGCCTGTGATAGCTACCAAAGGGCAAGTCACCTTGGACAGTCCGACGAAATGCCTTTGAACCCAAAATTAGTAATTGAACCATTTGAATGATGGGCCCTCAACCTTTTTGGTCTCATTAACCCCCCATCGAACCAAAGAACATACATCCTAGTTGCAACCGAGTATGTCACTAAATGGGTTGAAGTAGAGGCACTTTCGAAAGCCAGAGAGGACTCTGTAATACAATTCCTTTTCCAAATATTTGTGCAATACAACCTCCCAAGGGACATAATCATAGATGGAAGACCACATTTTTTAGGTAATAAACTTGCTGAAACATTACAGAATTACCAGATTCAGCACAAAATAAAAACCCCATACCACCCACAGGCAAACGGCTAGGTAGAGAGCATGAATAAAGTAATTGAATTTATAATGACAAAAATAGTTGCCTTACACAGATGTCACTGGGCTTACATATTTCCAGAAGCCTAGTGGGCATACCGAAAAACATGGAGAGGTACTACGGGGTTTTCACCATATCAATCAGTATTTGGAAAAGAGCCCATATTTCCAATAGAGTTTGAAATTTAGACATTAATAATAGCCCAGAAGGTGGGTTTAGACTTAAATGAAGCCCAGGTTAGAATATTATAGCAAATCAATGCGTTGTATGAAATTAGGCTCTCTGCTCTTCAGCAAACTGCATTAATTCAACAACAGAGAGCAAAATGGCACGACACCCTCATCAAAGAGAAAATATTCCACGAAGGAGATTGGGCACTCCTATATGACTCCAGGTTTTAGGATTTTCCAGGGAAAGTCCAGACCTGATGGCTTGGACCTTACGAGATACAAAAAGTGCATGATAATGGCACCATTACATTAAACACCATTGATGGATCTGGGCATTCCTTCAAAGTAAATGGTCATCGAGTGCGACTTTACCATAAACCACTTAATCGAGAATCCTTCTACCAACAATTACGAGAAGATTCTACCATGCAAATTCTTGCTGAGGGAGATAACTCCTCCCCAACACCTGTTGATTAAATCATTTATTTCTTTTGAAATTTGTACATAAATATTGTTCTTTTACTTTGCTTGTTTTTTTGTATGAAATTCTATTTTTCAATTGTTCTTATTTTTCTTATTGTAAATTTTTGCTCTTCCTTTTACAAGGAACAACATTTTTGTTGTTCCTTTTGAAAGGATCAATAACATTGTTGCAAGTGTTTTTGTTGTTCCTTTCGAAAGGAACAGCAGTTGTGTTGTTTATTTTTGTTGTTTCACAGATTGTTTTTACTATTCCTTTAGAAAGGAACAATACTTTCGCAGATTGCTTTTGTTGTTTCTTTCAAAAGGAACAACATTTCCGCAGATTATTTTTGTTGTTCCTTTCGAGAGGAACAACACTTTTTGAGTGCATTTTTCTTTTTTTAGAACAGAATTTTGCGGATTTCTAATGAATTTTCTAAAGGAAAACATACCATTTATACAAGATTACACAAATTAAAGCTTACTGGAATTAGCAAATCAAAAGAAATTGTTTTTTTTTTAAGAAATTGTTTTGTAGTGATAAGAAGAAGGAAAAAGGACATAACTACCAATATTACTATGATGTCTTACTATCACTAAAATTAATATGATCAATTATCTTTATCATGTTGGTTCTTCCCCAAATTTTTATAACTTTCTTTTATTTTTATTTATTGAGTAAGAATAAGGGCATATTCTTTTCTATTGATATGTTTAGACTTCTTCTAGCATCCCTACTCTTAAGGAGTGTTGAGCCATCCTTTATATATATGTAGGAAAGTGCTATATGAAAAAAATAAGAGAAAAAATATATATATCACTAACAATGCTATGATATGGTAGATGGAGGATAGGGGGTCTCATCAAGAGCTAGCCTACCATGATCATAAGGAATTAGTGAAATGGAATTCCCATTATGGCCACCACACCAGGGAAATGGTCCAATGGAAAATTGAAAAAAAAACTAAAAAGTCCTTGGAACAGGAGGTCTCATCACGAGCCAGCCTGCCCACTTTTCACTTCTTTCTGGTGAATGGCATTGTGATTTATCTGGTCCCCAGGCCAGCACAATGGCCTCCATTATGACATCACACAGAACTTCCCTAGGCATAAATAAAGGATAATGGTTCCAAGGATGAGAAAGCAACTTTGTCAAGGTTATGGACACCTATGGGCAACAGAGCTCTGCTGATGGTATTGGAGTCACATTTTTACAAATCAATAGTAATTCTAAGCCCTTTTTCCTATATCTCTATCTAAATATCAAATGAAAGTATGATTCCTAAACCCTTGGTTTTGAACCTATTATACATGTAATTCATCATAAATCAATCACATTAGTTTGAGTGGGTAATAAGCACATTAGTACTTATGTTCACATCAGTTGTCCCTTTTCCTTATCTTTGAATCATTACAAATGTTTCTATATATATTTACGATTTAATCACACGGATCGATTTCAGTAATGCAATAATTTGATTGATTGTATCATAAGTATGCATGCTTTTTTCTGTTGTACAACTGTTGTGCAATACTTTCCTTTCTTATTTGATCGTCAAGGATAACCTATCATCTTTCATGGGAGGTGTGGATGCCTCTTAATGAATGCATATAGATCAAATCCCTATATTCCTTTACCTGCACGTGAATCAAATCCCTATATTCTTGGTAATAATAAAAACTTAGCGATATTATTCCAATCTACTATGTTGTGTTGTTTCATTACATTACTGTGCATTTGTAAAGAATTAAAAGTGTGCAGAGAAGATGGGAGGTCGACCAATTCGTAGCGAGCCACAAGTGCTAGTTGTTTCTGATGTTGCATGAGAAATTTTGGAAAAATGGGATGGATTACATACCTCACAAGGCTACAACAACCTCATGAAATAGTAGCTATCGAGTGTTTACAGAATTTGCAGGAAGGTTACTCCATGGTTAGAGGTAGACAGATTGCAGTAACAGATGAAATAATCGCAGTGGTGTCTGGTCTACCAGCGCAAGGAACCATATGGACTCATTAGAAGGTCAGGACTCAAGAAGCCATGAACATTTTCCAGGAAGAAGGATAGAAATTGGTTGTAAAAGGCAAAGGAATTCAGCTAGCATCATTGGGAGAACCATGGACGGAATTGGCAAAGGTAGTGCAGGCCTATATAACATGTGATGGAATAAAATATGTGTTAAGACCTCGCCACCTTAAGTTATTGGCAGTATTAAAGAAAAAAAGTATTGTAGACTTGCCTACATTTTTAATTTCCTTACTGCCTGATGTTACCTATAGTATAAGAAAAGCTCAACACATAGACATGGTAGTAAGCCACCATTGCTTAATCAGATTAATAGTAAGTTACAGCCTTGCCCAACAACAGACCAGTTGGGAAGAACTGATATTTTCGATTGATGGAGGGTTAGCCTTACCTGCCCCCAAACGAAAGAGAATGGCTAGCACAGTAGTAGAGCCATCAAAATGTAGACAATCCTCTCATTCAAAAAGAAGTAGGGGAATGATAGAAGGCCTTCTGGGTAGCACTAGCCAGCCCTTGGAATTTCCCAGCTCGGAGGATGAACAACCACCACAACTTGAAGGAGGGAGTCCCCGCACTGATGCGGATGAAGAGGAACAAACTCACCATGCTAGTAGTGAGAAATAAATTAGTGCAGGAGAAGGAAATGATGAAGAAGAGGGAATTGAGGAAGAAGAAGGAAGTCCTCATACTAGTGTAGAGGGAGAGATTCACTACTCTGATGAGGAAGAAGGTAGTTACCATACATGTGAGTAAGAAGAATATAATCACAACGGTGAGAATTAAAGAGAAGGAGTAGAGCCTCCCAAAACCACCACTGCAAGTTCACCACAAAGCCCTTTGCAAGAAGACCAATTGGCCAAAATTTTGGCCAACATGAGTGAATATGTGCAGCCCCATAGCCCACTGAACCTTAATGTTGACATCAACCAATTGAAGGAGAAATTTGTTGCCAATAAATAAACGGCTGAGGGAATGCCATATGAAATACAAGGAGGAAACCCTAATGGAATAGCAAAATCAGCTGGGGTTACTTCCCTTGAGAAGTATGGATAGGAAGAGGTGAACATTGAAGCAATGTTCCAAACTGAAACTTCTTAGGAAACAACAGAGCCAATTGAAGTAATTACCCGTAAAGAATTCAATCGAGAGCACATGAACACTGATGAAGTGTTTCAAGAAGAAAACAGAGAAGCAAGCCCAACCGAAGGCATGGCTGCTGAGGAACAAACCCCCGCTGAGCAATTGGGTTCAAAAAAAGGAACAGTCGTTCCATCGAGGAAGAGAAAGAAAGTAACTCAACTTGATAAACATCGGCGGGAGTGGAAAAAACTTCAGAGGCTAGTGGAACAACTTAGGCAGACTATTAGGGTTATTAAAATGAAACAAATGCCCAAATGAAGAGAAGTATAGTAATCAAACGAGCCCCGAAAAAGAGGAGAGTGACGACTAAAACAAAGCCCCAAGTTGTGGAGACTATGGGAACCCAGGCTGAGCCTAATCATGAAGATATGGAACATCAGGCAGCTGTTCCTGATGCGGTTGCTCCAGATGGAGCAACCTCAAGGGAAAATGCACAAGCCTGTAGTCAAAACACTTTTAGTGATCCTACATTAGCCAAAATCTAAGAGGAGCTGGCATAGACTTGACAGGAAAGGGAAAAAATTGAAGAAGATATTGTCCCTAGAGGAAAATACCAGGAGTTGCAGTAGTAGATGAAGATCATCCATGTAGCAGAGGCTGAAGCCTATGATAAGTGTTAGAAGGCAAAGGAGAAGGCTGAAAAGGTAATGAATAAATTAAAAATAGCCCAAAATTGAATGGATACTCTCTGCTCATTATACACATATGTTTTATCTTGTAGATTCTCTACCAAGAATTATGCTTTATTTTTATTAGAGAGATATTTACAATTAAAAATTAAAGCAGTTAGGGTAAGAAAATTTATAGAGTTAAAAAAAATAGATGATTTTGTAACATGCTGCAAACTCTATGGGGTTAAGGTACAACGTCTCCTGTTTGAGTTCTATTCGCATAATCTCATATTGGAAAATGATATTGAGACAAATCCCAGCCCTTTTGTGGGTGACGTCCAATACCAAGCATTTATTTCATTTGTTGTTAATCAATTAAAATGTCTCAAAACCTATAATGTTTTTCAAACGAAAGAAAATGAGTTAGAATTGTGGGTTAGGAGTGAACCAAAACATCCATTACAATTATGGGCTAGGCAGAAGAATTTGATGACAAGAGAAGGTGTTATCCAACCATTGGGGCCTATCCATAAAGCAGTTGTCTTGAATGGGATAGAATATTTTCTGTGTATTAGAAACCAGGCCTACATATTAGCTAAGGTCCGATGGGGAATTTCCAATCGGAATATTCAAAATAGAGATCCATTTAACTATAAAATTTTTGGATTAGCTGCAGACCGCTTGGTTCTCTATAGAAACCTCATTTTGAGGGAAGGCCCATTCTGGCTAGGGTGTAGGTTTCTAAGCCCCATTTCATGGTATCCTGCAGCAGATTATAAATCTAACTATGAAATACCTGAAAGACAGACAGGGCATGTCTTCGAAGCTTTAGCTACAATGCATGGTTTTAGGCCTTTGGATGAAAAGCCTTCTCCATATTATTCTTTAACTACATTGCATGTAAACTATGGTTTTCATGAGGACATGAAAAAGGGTAAGCAGTGGGGTACGTTGAGTGTTGGAAAAGGTATGAATTCACTATGTGTTTTCTCATTGTTTTACTTTAAACATAACTCTTTTTACTCTAGAAAGGTGATTTATTATAGAATTACGGTGTAATTGAAAATACTTATGTCTATTGTAAAAAGTAACTAAAAGCCAGCTTTTATTTCCAAAAACAAGAATTAAACGAGGTGAACAGCTATACCAGAGGCGAGGCTAAAGCAGGAGTAACTGTTGTTCCTCCAGTGATAGACCATATCCTGCCAAAGAGAAGAAAATCAGAACACATTGCTAAGAGAAGGCAGGGGACAGCACAGCTCTAGCTGAAAGAGATTGAGTGACAGCTAAAAAAAGAAAGGAATCCAATCCCTCAAGATCCTTCGATCTCGAGGGATCACTGTTCAAATATTATCTTGTTCCTTGTCTTTTCCATCGAGATTTTTATATACGACAATGCCTTTAGAGATTGAAGGAGTCAAATTATTGTTTTAAAAACATTCCTTTTGTAATTATGCACTTTATTGACTCTCATGATCAGAAAGTGGCTGCTGTAAACACTTTTTATATTCAATTAATATAAAGACACATTTTCATTCTATTTCTCAAGATATAAAGTAACCCAACAGTGTTTCACTGGTGCTAAGGGCCCAGCCCTAGTGTAATCGATCTGTTGTTTGTATTTCTATCCTTTAATTACTATTGTGTGATAATTGTGTCCGGTTTTATTACGATTGGAGAGTTAATTTCTTACTATTGAATTTTTTGTTGGTATTGCTATCCGCGCTAATGAATTTCATTGCTGTTCCATTTCAACAAGGATCTTAATTCCTGTAACATTCATCTTGTTACTACCTATAAAGATTTTATGTTCAACATTTAACTCTATTTGTTGTTTCATTGGATTGCGGTTCCTTTCGATTACTGAATAACGTTTGTTGTCGACAGGATTGGTGTTTAATAGGATTAGCTATTTGATTCCTTTAAGTACAGAGTTATTGTTCAGATTCATTGGTTAGCATTTTTTGTTCAATTCCATAGTGTTCTTCATTTATAATTCATTAGTTTTAGATTGTGGAAATATTGTTTATTTGCGTTGTTACAGTTTGTTGTTTATGCACATAGTGATTCAATTACAGTTTCCTATTCATTTCCAGTTCATTGAGTTTATAGCGTTTTCTTAGTTCAAGTTCTATTTCTCTTTAATTGCTTTAAATCGAGACTGTCAAATGTAGAGAACATTGGTTATTGCTTCCTCTTTCCCAGATTGATTGCCTTGTTCCAGTTTGATTTCAATTGCACAAATTTCTAAAGGAATGAGTTATTGCTACTGTATCCTTGATTGATTTTTTGCAGAGTGAATCGTTAAGTTTTAGAGTGTTTGAGTTTATGTTATTGTAATTAGATTTATTTTCAAGCATCCGTTTACTCTTGTATTTAGAATACTGTACTACATCTCTCACACCATTACTCTTAGCTCAAATTGCAGCCTCAAATAGAGTACACTCTTGAAACAAAAAGTTGTTCTCGTATTGATGATTAATGTAGGATAAATAGGCATTAAAAAGACACCGTTTATACATCAATAGGTACCATGGGTCCTGGTGTAATCACCATAGGAGTAGGTACCAAAGGATTCATATACCCACTAACAGTTGCGGTGACCACAATGCAGGGACTAGGCATAAGCTAGCTACTAGGGCTACCGATTAGTGGCGTACAATTGACTACCGGTGAGGAATACGGTGGAAAACCTATGTTGGTTGCCATTGGCATCGACCCCATGGGTTTCGGGTGTGAAATTGATGTTGGTGCAGCCGAAGACATATCCTGGCTTGGTGTAATCTGAAATAACACTAACACTGATGGATTACTGAGTGGAGTATTTCAAGGAGGTATGACTCCTTGCATGTGATATGGTGCTATGTGAAAATCAGGGGTTGTCACTGGAGACTGCTCTTCTGAAGAAGGTACGGGCTCACCAAGACTCGACTCCTCCTCTGGTGTCAACAAAGGGAGACCTCGCTATCACCGAGATAGACGGAGAGGGTTGAAAGATGCCACGGTGACGTGTTTATTTTTATCAAATTTTAATTATTTTTTATGTATTGTAAAGTCTCAGTGATAGTAACCACACACCTAAAAAAGAAAAAAGAAAAAAAACGACTTTCTAAAATCAATCAACAACCAGCCAGAATAGGGTGGCCTCGTCTGAGTATTACTGTTTGTTAGAGATGAAACCTAGTATCACAATAGCATACAGAGAGGGTTAGATGTAAACATAGTTACGATTACTCTATAGCTTTGCTCGAACCTCAGACAATAAGTGTAAGCACTCTCATGAAGACGAGTTCCCTCCCAAATACTAAAGACAGAGTAGGTTCGTCTGTTTTAGGTACTAGGATAGCCCATCCCAGTCACCTCCTGTAAGTCCCTAAAAATTTTGGCCATTAAAGATACCTCAAATCATAGAGATCAACAGGGGGGTCACGGTCGTAGACAACACGCTATATGGGCAGAACACCTAGATCCTTGATCTAGTTTCGACATCCCCGATGGGAACCCCAATATATAGTATGCCCACTAAATGCACTCAAAGGTGGGCTACCTTCTCATGCACCCTGGTGTTGTCTCGTGCTTAACTCCAGTGGTAGTGGAGTGGTCCCGATAATATGAGTGCAGTAGGATTTAACTTAGTAATGACTCTAGTCTCAAGTTTTGAGATCTTTGGTCATTTTCTCACTTCTCCTACCCCAATATACTAGCCTGAACTACTGTTGGTGTGAGCTCAGAAAAATTTATATCATTAATTTTATTATCTCTTGTTTCTTAGCGTACTTGATTATTAATATTGTGGAGGGGGAGTGGACATATTGTGATCAGGCTCTAACTCAAAAAACCATGCAGAAAATATGCTCTAAATATTCAATTTCAATGAAGAGTTTTTCTACAAGGAGAGATTTCTTTCAACATTCGTACACCAAACATTCAAAAACACAGTTCAACTTTAAAAATTCAAACATCTATCTATCCTCTCTTAACAACCTTTTAACAAAAAAAAATTCAGAAATAATGCAGAGAAGTTTAAAAAACTAAAAATAAAATTTCTTCTTTCAAAAAGTAGATGTGATTGAAATTTAGCTTTTTAAAATAAGAACAAAAGACAAAAATGCTAGCTGGTAAACAAGCACAGGGATCCAGCAAGAGAAGCTATTTTGATTTCCAATAACTCCATAGCCAAAGGGGAAACACAACAGAAGTGTAAACAACTATTTTGGCTGGGTAATGCAGGCAAGGAGAGGCTACAAAGCGTTAGTATTGAGACTAACACATTGTATCTTAGAAAATAGCGCGTTATAATGCTCTGAAACACTTACAGAGGAAGCGGTAGTTAGGGTAAAGTTGCACAGATGACTAAGCAGGGTCTGATCTAGACTTTGTGAGCTTTTGAGATATTCACTAAGCATATAAGCTCATCGGAAGGATATGTGAATAGATGGAAAAATGGAAAGTGATTGGAAAAATCTGGAAACTTGGGGTTTAATCCCCAATGGAGTCGCCAATTCTGCTATAGAGTAATATGCTTGGGTGGTTACTAAATATCCCTCTCAGGGATTTCTGATTCCTGAGGCAAACAATCAGATTAGTTGTAAAGTTCACAAAGAAGATGCATGCATGTTCATGCTAATAGCTATAATCGACAAAGTAAGATGGAGAGATTACCTCTTTATCGATAGCAGAACCTACGGAGAACAACGAGTAGTGAAGTAGAGATCCTTCTTCACCGGATCCAAATCCAGATCCTACAACCAATCAAAGCACCCGTGTAATCTCTACAACAGTATAGTTTGCTATTGATTAAAATAGCATATAAGAAAAATGAAACAATGCAAATCTAAGCCATTCATATCAAGCTACATAGACAATTGAAAAAAAATTGTGACATTGATGCATTCAATGGAAAAAATAGATAAAAATCTATTGATTTATGAAAAAGGAGGATTACAACCATTGGTTGCACCAAGCCCTCCTCAGTATCCCAATTCCTCTCCTTCTTTCTCTATTTCTGAGTGTGATGATGCTCAAGGAAGAAAGCTCTCAATGAACTTCGCCGATCTTCAAACCTCACACTACAACAATGAAATTATGGTCTACATATATTCAATCCTTCGACCTTAGACCAAGATTCCACAACTCCATTTTATAGAAGTTGGAGAGGGAAAACATTGCTAGCCTATTCAACCAGTTTGTAATGGGAAAGATCAAGATGTTTCTATGTTCTTCCATGCAATTTCCTCCTTAGGAGTCCAGTTGTATTTGGCAAGGCATAATAAAAGGTTTGTGCATTTTAGTTCCTATTTTGCACTGGTCCTTTATGGGAAAAAGCTGGAAGTGATAGTCACTTTTCGCAATATCTTTTCTTTTTTCACACTCAAACATAGATAATGCTTACCCTTGGGAAAGAAAGAGCATTACCCTCGGCACTAATTCTCCTTTTACATGTCTCAAGTGCATTATAATGCTATCTAGCTGCTTCTGCGGTGCATTACCTTGGCAGAAATGTGTCTTATCTAGGTAATTTTCTTCCTTCCATGTTACCTTCTCCTCTGAGTTGATGAGGAGGTCATTTTTCCTATAACAAGGACATCAGAAACTATAAATATGTACCCCTACCAAACTTTTTATTTATGAATTGATGTGATATCTTTCATAATTGAGTTTAAACGTTGTATTGGATTCGAGATTGTGTGGACATCACAAAATTTAGTGAAGTCATGTATCAAAGAATGAGTGATAATAACTATCAGAGGACTTGCATTGAAGGTTTATTATTGGAAAATGGTAAGAGTAGCCTCTGATAAAATATTGTGATATAGATGATGCAATATCAGAAGGAAATATTCATCGCAGATCGAAAGGAATGTGCATATCGGGGGATCAGAGATAATTGGAGTATGCTCATTTCAGAACCTCTGATTTGCGAATTGCGATATATATGTGAGGCCGATGATTTCTTTAAAGTATTAAATTAAAAAATAAAGCGACTTATTTAAATTTACTTTAAAATAAATAATCCTTTAATATTTTAATTAACTGTCAGAAAATCTGATTGGAAATTAATTTTACACATCTTCCTTATGAAGGTAGTTGTGAAATATAATGATTTGATATGATTGCTCTCGAAATTTCTTAAGAATGATTAGGATTTCAATGAATATAAGAAAAATTAAATAGCATTCAAAATTTAGATGAAATAATAAATAATTCCCTGAACATGTTGAAGACCTGCGAATGAAAAATAGAAATAATAAATAAACTTTTAAATTTAAAACTAACAATAGATGACAAGGAACCTATAATTTCATACCTGGAAGAATTTTGATTGTATATTTACTTCATGAATCTTCAAGTTCTCCCAAACTTACTCAGAATTTGCATAAGTTCAACATCACCTAGTCATTTAATATAAAATGATAAGTAATTATTTTTTTTCAAATTGTATCCACTTCAAATTTATATTGAAGGAAAACAGTGGTGAAAATGAGCCCTCTTTTTAGAAATACTTAAGAGTCAAGAATTTCCAAGTTGTAGTGAATCCTTGGAATTTCTCCATATATGATCAATGCGATGAATTTTGAAAAACAAGATAATTGAAGGCTTGACAAATATATATGATCTGACTATTCAAGAGCTACTAAAATGGTCTAAACTATTTTTTCACAATTGAAAGGGGATTCCCAAAAGAAATCAGATTCATTACTTATTTTATTGAAAATCTGAAATATTGAAATAAGTGCAAAGAGAAAAGAAAATTAATATATTCCTATTTATAAATAAATGAAGGAAACATGACTAGGTATATTCATACTTCCAAAGTAACCATTTCTAATTTTAATTTCTGTATTTATGTATATGTCAAACTTTAGTAACAAAAATATGAAAATAAATTTGAATGTAGCATGTAGGCAAATTGGTAATCTATTTACAGAAAGAAACTTATTTATAATTACCTTCTCTTGAAATATCCTTTGTATTTGAATTTTTATTAGATCATAGAAATATGGATGAATTTCTATCAATGGTTGGAAGGGATTCAAAAGAGAGCATATCAGGCTAGATTTTCGGTAAGAAATTTTAGATTCAATGGCCTGGAAAATTTTATTAGTGTGATGTTCTAACATTAAATTATTAATGATATTTTGTGAAGGAAAACTTTTCAAATGTTTTTCAAATGATTCAATTAATAATAGATGGAAGTGCGATAGATATAACAGAATATTATTAATTGAATTAGATTTCTATTCATATTATGAAAACAGACTCTCTTGATAGCACTTCTTTTGAGAAGTAAGAAGTAATTGATTAGGAATGAACATCAATTGAAATTAAAAGTTTAATAACTTTTGGTATTCACAATTATAATTTGAATATTTAGTTTTCCCTTAAGGTAATGCATCAATTGAATGTCCAATATTGAGCTGCTCAATATGCCAGCATAAAGTATCTAAAAATCTAACACTAAAAATAGAAAATAAATATGAAGTTAAGAGTAAATGATGGAATAATAACAAAATTTAATCATAGTTTACACTAGTGTTACAATTATTGTTACAACACAATTGGGCCTAACTTAAAGCAATTTCCTCTTCACAAGATTTGTGCAGAATAATGCAATTAGAATAATTGTTTATACCCACTTGTGAACTAGAGAGAGGGATGTGACTCTAAATGGGAATGTAATCTTGACCATCATATAAATAATATATTGTAATGATTTTTTGAATGTTGAAATCATGAGTATGATTAATTGTTTGAAAATGAGAACTATTTGAAACAATTTATGAATTAAATTGTTCTTCATTTTCACATGTGATTCAATTTTGATCATGAGGATTTAATTGTAAAAAAGAAAAATCAATATCCTCAATGTCAAAGTAGATATCATAAATGACCTCATGACATTCATTATAATTCTCTTCGATCTCACCTAATATATATAAAAAAGAACGACTATTGAGCTCATGTTCATTAATGCCAGAAGAATAACAATTGATTAATTCTCTATCGTGATAAAAACTAATTGGAAATTTATTTGGATTAGCCTCTCTATTTTCTAAAACATCTTTAACTGGAAGGGACGAAAAACATTCTATTTCAAAAATTATAAGGATAAAGAGAAAAATATGAATATGAAACAATGCATTTGAAAATGTCTCTATTTGAGCACTCTTGCACATTTTCTTCATTTCAAATTTATGAATTAAGATTATTTACTTCTATAATTATGCATTTTTGAAGAATGTTTCTTTTCTGTCCTGAATTTGGCATTTCTCTTCGTAAAATAATTTACAAATTTGTAGAGTAGATTGCATATTATTGGAAACTTTGATCGCTACTGGCACTTTTTGGATTATGCTTTGATTTTCTAATTTTAAATCATACCAATTTTGAGGTTTCAAAGTGGTATCTTCTTCAACAATGTTTCTAGTACCTTCCCGCTGTTGATTATGAATGGAAGGAAGAGAGAAAATATGTTCAAACCAATTTAATAATTCTTCTTTCAAATTTTTATCCTCAATTTTAAATTTTAAACAATTCAAATGAAATCGAATATTAAAATGAATAAAATATTCACTTTCAAACCTTCATAGATATTCAATTTCATTACATACTTGTTCATCGTCATAGACATGAATATTACAAAGGAAAATTCTAATAAATTGGTCCCAAGTGCGGACTGAGGCGAATGAAAGTGATTTACACGAGCTTCTGGCTTTTGGAAAGAATTGAAGTGTAGAAATTCTGCATAAAATACCTTCATCAATTCCTTCAAAAATAGAATTTGAAAAAAATGAATGAATTGTAAAGCATGATCAAATGCAAAAGTATTTGTCTAAGCATTAAAATTTACACCAGACAAGTGTTTTACTATTTCTAATGGAGTATTGAAAGATGCACATCTAGAAATACAATTCCAAATTGGAAGTTTTATAGGAGTTGTTCTAATATAAATTACATGTTAGAATACAAATACAGAAAAATCTCAGGCCCTCCTTTTAGCACCAAAATTTTGATGCCTCAAAATTTGCTTCAACAACATAGGGGATGACCACCCAATCCAGACCTTCGAGCAGTTCCTTTTCCATTTGGAATGGTGGTTCTGACTGGTTCAACTAGGTCCAGTTACCTTCTCTCAATCTCCATTGGCTTAAAATAATTTTTTTTTTGTACCAATAGGACAAAGACGTCAAACCATTTTTCTTGCTAATCTGGTAAGAAAATGATATTTAACCTAATTTAGGCTTAGCCAAGCCACATTTAAAGTTTTGCCTCTTTTTGGAAGAGGACTTTTCAGGGATGTATAATTTAATCTCTATGAAAAATTATTGTAAGATGAAAGAAAAAGGAACTATCTTAATCCTATCTCAATTATGAAGATATTGATCTATCCCAACTGATAGCAAGATATTTTAAATAATTGGGATTTAAATATGTCTAGCTTATAATGAATACCAAGCTAACAAATTAGTTCAATTAACTGACATTATGAATACCAAACATATCCTATCTAAAGACCTCTTATTTGAAATAATCAATATAAAAAACTCAGGAAGAAGTCATAAAATGATATTGATAATTTAATTAGTAACTTGAATAATTACACAATAATATGTAGAAAAAGTTCACAACATATCATTATTCAATAAATTAGTCTTATAAGACAGATTTCTGAGTAAATAGTTACTCAGAAATTAGAATTCAACCCATAAGAGTAGAGATAGATAATAACATAAAATTAAGGCAAATTTCTCATATCGAAAAAAGTGCACAAATATGGAAGTAAATTAACACATTCCTGATATCATAAAATAAAGCCAACCTTTAAAATAATATTATTATAAATACCAATTTATTAAGTCCATTTCTCTAGCTGCGGTATCTAACAGTCCTTTACAATTCCTGAACTTCTGCTTTCAAAACTAGAGCTACAATAGTGGAAACTTTTCTCATTATACGTAACTTAGAATGTAAAAGAAAAACGTCAATAAATACCAGATCTGAGATTCCTCTCCTCCAACCTACAACTCTCAATTTATATTACATAAGTGCTTTTAGAAATCAAGAATTGCAAAGGAAAGAAGCCCCTATTACATTCTACAATCTTCTATTTATAATATCTACAAAAGGATTTCTTCATGTGAAATATTTTTGAAGATTAGTTCTTCTCCATCAATTTTCATTGGTTCAAAATAATATTCTTCAATTGTTGGAAAATTTTCATTGACTGATATCTTCTTTTCCTCAACTCTTCAATTGATTTCCTGCAAAACCAAATCAAAACAAAATTAAAATGCAAAAGTAAAATCAAAATGCCAAAATCTAGAATTAAAATAAATCCAATCAAAACTTAATTAGCTAAATAATTTAAAAGTAAATTTAAGCTTTCTATTGATGTTTGTGATGATCTAATTGGTCAAGGATATCATTCACCAATGGATCTGCATTTATAAGAAGTTGTGGGAAAGTTAAAATACAAAAAATAAAACTTAAAAGATTGGTTTAGTTTAAAAAATACGTAGCTTGATCTTCCGCTGAATTTTAGACCTAATAAATGATCAAATATATTAACTAAACATCTTGAGAAGTGTTCTCAATGATTTTATCCATCCAATGAGCCATCATGTGTATCATTTGGAGAAGTAACGCTCCATTTGTGAGCTTCTAAAGTTCATATATTAAGATTTCCATAATTCTGGAAATTTTGTAGCTTGGGCTAAAAATAAGAATTTTTAATTCAATCCAATCCTAAATTATATTATAGTTTTTTAATTAATTAATAGTAATTAATTGTAATTATATTATTAATCTTAATTAATAAAAATTAATCGTAAACATAATTAAAATAATTTAAAAAATAATAATTTATTCATTAATTAAATATTAAAATATTATACTAATATTATAACTAAAATTGTATTAAAATTAAAATTAAAATATTATAATTAAACTATAATATTATTTATAATATTCTATAATATAATTTATATTTATTTATAATCCAAAAAATATATAAAATGCACACCACGTGAGAGACGAGTGGAGTGAGAGTATGGAGAGATAAGGGAGTGTTAATGGAGGAGAGAGTTAGGTGGAGGAATAAGTGGAGAGAAACATGAGGTAAGCATGAGTTAGAAGAGGTGAGGTGGAGGGTGAGTGACGTGAGGGTGATGTGAGGAAAATGAGTCGAGAGGCATAAGGAGGTCAACCAAAACCTTATATTAAAAAAATTTAGTCCTTTGTATATTTTCCAAATCACATCATAGTTCGGAAAATTTAAAATGGACATGTTTGAAGTGTTTTGTGAACCATGATATGCGATATTGTGCGATCGCAATTTTTTAATTGCTTTTTATTTCGGCTTTTTTAAATCGGAATTTTTTAATTTCAGGAGTTTTTAGAAAAGAGGATGTGGTCTAGAGTGGAGTCCACGCAGGATTAACCATCCTACAAATTAGAATTCAACTATTTTGCAATTTTGGGACTTATGGTTTACCAATTTGTTTTAAAATAACAAGTTGGAGTAAATGACCAATATCTCGAAATCCATTTTCATCTATTGTGCAATTTAGTTGGGTCATTTTGTAGGTCTGTTAGTGAAAAATTAAAAAAATAGTAAAAATTAACTAAAAGGTAATATTTACAATGAGGACTATTTTAATTGGGAAAAATTAAAATATCATACTCTTTATAGATTGTTTTAAGCCAAGTGAGAAAATGATAAAACTTCAAACGAGTGCCATTTACAAATCGAATGACCAAATGGAGCGAAACAAGTATCGTTGAAAAGCTTGTGAAAAATTGAATTAATCAAAGAAATCAAAGTCAAATTCTGAGAAAGATGAAAAAATAAAAAAGACGTAGGATAATTAACTTAATGAAAATCCTAAAAGGTGTTTAGCCAAAAATGTTGTAGAAAGGGTCCCCATTATTTGAAGTACATAAGTGAAAAATGAGGGGGTTGTGTTTTACCACAACATGACCCATAAGCCGAGAGTTTTAACATGGGCTCTTATATCATTTGTAATATCTCGCATTCACCAAATTTATTTTTCATGCTATTTTTGGTCATGATAATTGTTCCCTTTCGACCTACCTAGTCGTTTTACTACCTTGTTAATAATAGTCGTTCTACATGACTTTTTGTATTCAACCAATTTGTTCGATGCTAATTAAATTATCCCTTTCACTTTCATATAACTTTTATCACCATTGGATTATTATAATACATGTCCTTAAACATTTATTTCCTTAAACTAAGGGTAATTTATAACATTATTTTGTCATAAATACTTAACTTACTAATACGAAATTATGGAATTCATTATAGAAACCCTTAGTCACACTTTTAAGCCATATGATTTTATGATTTAAATTAACAAGAATTTATAATTAATTTGATACTATAGTGTAATGTTGTTCCATCCTTTACATCTTATAAGTTTTTACATATATATCATTTCATTTAATGGTGGAATTTTATAACCTTGATTCCTTTCCATAGTTACAAGTCCCTTATTTACACTTTACTATATGAGGTATATAAGGCATATGCTTTTAAATTTATAGAATTAATATAGTTCATACCCAAAAGTGAAATTCATAACCAAACTCATATAACTGAATTTCAATTTCGGTTAATTTATCATACCCTTAATTCCTTTTACCGAACATAATTTTCCTTAACTCATGTATTCAATCCATAAATAATTATTTTTCCATCACATCATCTTAACTCATATTGATTTATCATAGGGAAACAACTATGTTTAATTAAATTATATGATAGTGACAATTCATTTTAATAATGAGGCTATCATATCCACTTGTGATTTTCCCCATACCATCTTAAACTTTTCGTCTGAAACCTTATCAGTTTATTTATTAAATCATTCAATGGAGGTATATCCTCACCTGAATATCACATGGCCTCGATACTTTTAGACGACATATGCAGGATGGAGATGAGCGGTGGAGATTTGTCAATGACTCTACAATCATTAAAATTCCTTCGTTAGGGTTTCACTATTTCATTTGGTCGAGACTATGCAATGAGAAGCCAGTGGATAGAGATAGAATTTTATGTGATTTGTGAAAACTTTTATGAATTTGACACATATCTTAGTGGAACACCATCTATCCTCTGATTTTTATATTGTTCGTAATTAATTTGGCACCTCCTTCTCAATTCCTCTTTTGAACTAGCATTTTTTATATCATTTTCAGGTAACATTAACTATGTTCCTTATTTCACTAGTTTTATTTTTATTTATCTCATTCCATTTGGATCCTTATTTCTTTGGTTATAGTTTTAATTCTACTCACAAAATATTATGGGTAATTTTATTTGGACAGGGTCCATTTTGATTTAGAACTCCCTCGCAAGTCCTTCCATAATCATCATGCCAATTATGGCCCAAGTCAACAAGGTAATAAATTTGCATCTTCTGAAATTTTTCATGATTTTTTGGTAAAACATTTTTATTTATTTTTCCATAACAATTAAACCCTATTGCTACTTTTGTGGATTCTATTTTTTCTTTTACAATTCAAAAATTCGTAGTGTTCCTTAGTTATATTATAATACCTCCTTGTAATTTTAAATTGAGGACCTATCATTTTTACTTGTTCAAAATTATAAATTTAATTTTTTCAGATTTGAGCGTGTGCATTCTCATTACACTTAGTCTCTAATTCTGAATAGTTTTCCCCTTAATTTATTAGACACGGTCATTTCTTTGTTGTAGTTTAATTTCCCCAATTTTTTGGTGCTGGGTTTTTTTGCCAGAACTTCTATTAAGGTTTTATTGAATTATATTTTTTTTTGTCTATTGTGCTCACAACTTTGATTTCTTTATTCTTGTTACATCGGAAAGCTTCGTATGAATTCTACCCATTGTAGATTGAAATCATATTCCTCTATTGCACCTATAATTAGAAAGTTTCATTTTTTTCTATATGTATTCAACATGTGTTTCACATGACAGCGAGGCTCCTTATGATGTCGAGAAGATTCTCTATTATTCCATAGCCAAATTTATAAATTATGTTATTCGTTATTATTAAGTTTCGTTACCATTACTCCCATACATTCGAATTTGAAATTTTATTCAGTCAGCACCTTGAATATGTATAATAATCCAACTTTGTCATGAAATTTACATTTCATAGGCTTATGGTAAATTTATCAGAGGTATTCAAGTAGAATTCTCTATGAAATATAACAACAATTTTCCATGCCATGTAATTTATCTTAATTTGTCATAAACTGGGTGATGGCTTTGCTAAATTTTGATTTTCCCCACCTTGAATATTCATTTGGAAAATTTGTAATTAAAAATTCTCTGTATGCGATATTTTTACTATTCACTCCACATACTAGAGGATAGTATATTTATAATTAAATTTTCCTTTTATAAATAACAGAATTATTGTTGACTCATCCACAGGTTAACTCGCCTATTCCCTATGTGCCTACAAGGAATAGTACCATTCTATATTTTATTGTCTATACAAGAGATGCTCTATTTATTTGACTGATATTCATATTGAATTTTTTGTAATAGAATTTTGAGTATATTAATATAGTCATACTTTGATTTTATGTTCTGTCCAATTTCAATTTAGATTTTTATTTATAAAATAACACTCTATACCTCTAGAGTAACTAAAATTGAAATTTGTATTTCCAGAATTTAGTTATGTAAACTTATTATATTCTAGATTTGGTTCTTGAAATAATATGGGAATTCTCTTCCGAGATTGTCATCCTCTTTCACAATTCTGTGCAATACTGTTTCAGTTTGGGATACATCTTCTCCCAAATCAATATTGGAAATTTTTCCTTTTTTACTTTAATTACTTTCATAAGATTAACTATGTTATTTTATTCATCTTGTTCTTACAGTTAATTTTACTCTTGGTACAAGAAGAAATATTCGAATCTGAAAATAAACTAATAGGTATTATTATTACTTTTAATTTTCGAAATTTTTTCTTTTCACTTTCATCATTAAGATTTCTAACTTTGAGTGCATTGATTGTTTTAGGTTTGTCCTATTATCTTCATTCTCCATTAATACTCCTTGCGATCAACACTAACTATACCAAACTCTCAATTTCATCCTCTTTGAGGTCGACTCTAAGAGAAATGGAGGCTCTTCTACCATTTTTTCCATTATGTATAATTTATCCTAATAAATTGTACATAAAATTGGGATGATGACTCTCATGAAATTGTAACATCATTCTTTATAGAATACTTATTACTAAAATTGATTATACTATTCCTTCCTCAACTCCACAAGAAGATTTTTGACAGAATCATATATATACAGAAGTGTGATAATATAGATCTCTACTATTTTTCTATATTATATTTTCCCATATGTATAGTTGAATTCTATATGGTTTGTGATGTAAGAGAAATTATATTTTGGAAAATATATATTTTCATCTTACTTTCAACAGAATATAAAATCCTATCTTACTTTAAATATGATTATTATATTCACATCGAATAACGTAAATGTGTATTAAATTTTAGATTATTCATCTTATTTTTTTTTTTTGATTTTCTATTTATTGAGAATATTCTTCTATTTCTCTTGTTGAAATATATTTATATTTAGTGTACATGTACTCGAAATTTCTCATTGAAATTCCATATGTTTAGTTTGGACTTAAAAAATAGATTTAGACCCTGAATAATGTTTTAGAGATTATCTATGTTTGTCCCTAATTTCTAATAGGTCTATGTAACAACACAGAAGGATTAACTATATTAATTTATAGTTAAATCTCTTGTCAAATACATATGGAAATTTAATTTTAGGAAAGAATACACTCTACAATACATAGAATCCCTATAATTTAATTTACATAAATTCCAATTAGGTTTTATAAAATACCAAATATTCTGCATTCCCTTACAGACTTAAGATCACTAATAGTAGTAGGCTAAAACATAAATTTCCCAAAACTCTACATACCACTATATAAAGACTGTTTTCCTCACAAATTTGAGCTTATTCAACACCTCTCCCTCGAGCAGAGACAGATTCATCCCAAGTGTAGGCAATCCCTTTGTCACACTAGTAATAACTTATTTAAGCTTTATTTCCCTCAGCTTATTTCCATAACTGCCTCCAGTTATTTTGGCTTTGATTTTGTTTTTTCCACAAAAGCTTATTTTAAAACTAGTTTTTCCTCAACCTTGTTTTAATATTACCTCTTCTCAGTAGCTTTCTACTTTATTGGGGATTTTATTAGATCTTTTTCTCCCATCTAATAAAATTTATTTTGTTTTATTTTTCTCCAAGGATTTCTAGAGAATTTTAGGAAAGGCTCTCGAATATAGTCCATCCTCATGGATTTGAATTCTTAGTCCCAATTTAATGTGTCTTAATAATCTAATGTAATTTCCACATTTATATATTAATTCCAACAATTAATATATAATTATATAATTTATTTCCTAGGCCCCATGACCTTTATGTTTACTTCTCATTTATAGAATGGTGAAAATAGGGAAATTAGAGGAATAGAACACAACAAGTGCATTGTTTGTAGATCTTAGGTAACTAATTTGATGTGATGTGGGAGTATATATTTATGCGACTATGTGGAATATAGAAGAATATCACGAAGTCTAATACTTATAATACATAGGAATAGAAACTTCAGATTACTCTTTCTTGATATATGACTTTGGCTCTAGATTTCAACAAGTAACAAGAGATTGAGCCTTCTGTCAATAGTAGGATCAAGAGCTTGAATGTTATCCTCATAGAAAATGGATGTTTTGTTGGTGAATAAGAGGGTTTGGTTGGGGTGAATTTAAAATTTAATGAGATTAATGTCATTTCTTTTTCACCCACTAAAGGAATAAGTAATAATAAGTTAAAGTGAAAAAGTAGTACATAAAGAGCTTAAAAATATACCAGTGATGAGTTGAGCGCCAAAGAAAAATTCAATAGGTTTGGTCTTGTATAATGACTCATGTCATGCTCTAGATGGAGCAAAGAGAAAACTCCATAGAAAAAAATTGTCTCTAAACCAAAAAAAATAATATTATAATCCCTTTTAAATTGGTGTTGACGTGTTATCACATGAGCTTTTTCAAATTACAATAGTTTCATTTGAGCTTGAGAGAGTGAAAACACACATTATGACACCTAATATTCTGAAGAGTTCAAACTTCAAGTTCACTAGTTGACCATCACATGGGGCATCTAACTTCCCTTGCTTAGTCATGATACCTCAGAAAAAATTCGCTCCATACCCATGTGATAACTATTGTGATGTGGTTTGAGACATTTTATGGTCCATTAATGTCAAAGGTCATATTAGAAGTTACATGTTTGTACTAGTTTACCTTATTCATTCAATGGGAGGGTACTTGGGCTCCCTTTGGTCAAGAGAGTCACATGGGTGCTTATACTTAAATGTTGTGCATTAAAATTGAAGCTGGTTCACTTTCAAGCCTAGATTTTGCCTATAAATATAAACCTCTTCGATGCATTTTTTAATCTTTTACTTTCCTAAGGTTATGCGGCAAGGATTGTATCAAAGATTGAGAAAAATATTAGGCCTGTTGGTCAAGCTTTCTTTTGAATTAACATATGCATGAGTACTTATCATTATTTTCTAGCGATTTGGCTTATTTCTTTGGCCTATAACACCGACATAACATATACTTATTACCAAAGAAGTATCATGGAAATTCAAACACCTCTACAAATTAATTTTTGGATTATGTTTATCGAAGGCCACTTCCCTCCTCTCCTTTGGGATTTAACAAGCTTCATATATCAACCCTTGTTGTCATCTCAATCCCAACATGGTCCCCTTGTATTAATTAAAGCATTTATTAACCACTATGTTTGTTGCTCCTACAGAAAGGGAAGAGTAAGATGAAGTAGAGTAAATAATAATAAGAATAATTATGGCCTCCACATATTAAAATCCAATGTTTTTCACCATATATCTTCCTACCTCCCTATGAGTAAGTAAACTACTCTTAATTCCGAGTATGAGATAGTTGTATTTACTAATGAATCTTGAATATTGCTTAGAAATATTTCTAATTGATGAGTAACCAAAAATTATAATAGGAGGTAGGGCCTATTACCTACAATAATGGTACGGATAAAACTAAATTCAATATCATGCGAAGTATATTTTCTTATTCACTCCTAATTCTAATCCCTATAAACATTCAAGAAGCTAGAAACAAGAGTCATTTTTTCAACCTTTCTCTCGGATGGAAGGTAGTAATCCTCAATTCATCCTTAACTCATTTGTCCTCCCTTTCATCCTCCTATTTTGGTGAATGAATATCTTCCCATCAAGTCTAGTCATCGGTGGGAGGTACATATGGATGTTCCTCAGCTAGATGTGGCTTAAATAATCCCTCCAATCTCTACCCTTTATTCTTGTTGGGTCTCGACTCTTTTCCTCCTTTTATATAAAATACAAGTGACCTTACATAATGAAATTTATGTGCTTGTGTTTTAGAAGAACCATAAATGTGGTGCTCGGTTTTTTGTATTTGGTTCATAGCAAGGGAGTCGAGGAGGCTCTCTAAATTTCCATTGACTGAACCCTCACTGTATTTTATTCCTTAGAAACATTTTCCCTCACACTTCAATGCTTTCATGGATAGATTATTTTCTACCATTTGATTAAAAAATGCTAGAGTATTTTTTGCATATTCTTCTTTATATTATTCATCAATAATGGTTTTCGTAATCATGTAGTTTATTAGAAGACCAATTTCAACCATTTTATTTAAGAGTAAATTTGCTAATAGTATTCATGTTTATATGTGGAGGACATTAATAATTGGATTATAACTAAGAACATAATTAGTAATTAATCAATATTTTGGGGGTTGATGGTTGGTATTGTTCCACAAACCATGCTATAAGGTGGATATCTAAGAATTTCCATGTTTGGTCTTAGCTTTTTGAGTTTCAATTGCCCACATTGTCAATCAGAATGGCCTTTTATGTAAAGCAGTAGCATATCAATGTTGTTCCTATCAAGCAGGAAATGGTGTTTGGGAGGAGCTCAAGGAAGTGAGTGATTTCAACAACTATCTAGTCTTGAAGTCTAAAGTTACTAAGTAGTGACATCTGAAGTTAACTATTTGCATTTCTTGTATCTATATTAGATCACACTTCTTTTACCTGCGTTTGATCACAAAGTGTTCTATAAAATGAATGAAATTGTAGGACCATATACTTCTCTATTAAAGGTACATCATTTTAAGGCCAAAATATTTTCTATATAAGTTTGAAATAATACATTATATATGACATCATATCTACAAGGATCACTATTAGAGGGTGGTCACACTGGTGTGTTGTTTCAAGTATGCCTTAACACTAGTTGTCTCTGTTTTAAGGGCTTTAAATATTTGAACCATTCTTTCAACTTTTACAATGTTCTACATTTTATTCTCATTAATTAAGATACAAATCATTGTACCTAGGGTGTATTGTCACAAATACATTCAAGTTGAAATAGAAGAGATGAACTGTAAAATGACATCCCACATTTTACAGTTGGAGTTGGAACAATTGCTTGCTTATAAAATGGCTAGCCACTTTTCATTTAGATTATTGTGGGTGGCTGATGTTGGAGCATATTTCATCCAATACAATAAGCCTTTTGACTAGGCCTAAAGGGTATTTGTTTACTAAGGATATTGGCTCCCTGATTGGATATGATTCATTAATTATTTGTAAGTTTTGAATAAATCTAAAATAATTGTATATGTCAAATCAAGATTGTAATTATATGAATGAGTTAGATAAGATTTATAACAATTAGATATATTGAAGGGATTTTGTGAGTATGAGTTGAGAAGATTGTGGATATGATCTAATTCTAGTTTATATTAATTTCCATTGTAAATGTATGTAATCCTAAGAGACATCGAGTGATTTTGGGTGGAGTGGAGCGAAGGAATAGCCAAGTATGGCCAAAGCCGAATCCTAATGAGAATCAGGTCGGATTTAGCCTTTGTAAAATTTGCACAGTTGTATGAATGTTTATTAGAAGAACACTAATTTTATTAGGTATGAGAGGATAATGCAAAATCATCGTTGATAATATTTATGTTCAATTCGAGTCGATTCTAATGTGTTATAGGTAGTTACAGAGATGGCAAAATTATAGTGTTAATCCGAGCCGAGAGAGAGAGTGCTTGGATCAGTAAGCGCTGAGATGCATCTACGGAAGCAAGGGTGCCTGCACCTCCATCTTAATCCTGAAATCTACCTTCTGTGATCGAGTTATTTTTTTAATAGAAACACAGGGGTCTGTGTTATCCAGGGCATCAAGATCGTGTAGATTCTTTATAATCGCAACAATATTGTAACTAAGCATTGGATCTCTGATAGAATGGAGTGAGCACGTTCTCGCTTACAGTTGATGCGATGTGACTGTATTCGAATTGAAAAGAAATTAAGAAGGGGTCGCGGACCTTGTGCAAACTTTGACCCGTGACTTTCTGATATACGCATATGACTATTGCTAGTATCCAAAGTGGATTGTGCTTGGAACTAGGCTCTAACTGAAAAGATTCAAAAAGAGCTGTGACATAGGTCATCGCATGGTATTAAGGTGAACCCGGGACATAAATTGGCTACCATTGAAATGATCCTGGAAAATTGCGACCGAAATGGTGGGGTTTGATCTCATCGCAACCAGCCCAAGGGAACTGAAATTCAAAATCGTCATTAATAAATCTCTGAGAGAAATCGAGGAAATATGACAAAACCAATAAAAGGGTTGATCACATCGCATATCGAGAAGGGAACCCAACGATGAATGGGTGAGGAACTAGCGAGGGATAAGTTTGTTTGTTGTCATAGAAGGAAGATAATTAACTCTATGTTATATGAATGAGATCTGAGGATATCAATACAGGTTTGAAAAGATCAACCTAAATCATCGAACTGAAGAAGGGAATGTCAGCAATGAGGATTCCAATCAAGAGCAAATGTGATCACTGACGAGAATCTGAGAAGTAATTTTACAATTGTCACGAAACTAAAGGGACAACAAGGTCGACTCCACATCTGTGGCCATTTTCGATTAACTTGCCATTTATTTTGGTCACCTCTTTTTTGATAGGAGGGGTTGAAACTCCATTACACTGTCAACTTTATAATATGATGGTCTTTGACTATAAATCCAACAATGAGGGGTATATGTTTTCTCAAATTTACCTTCGACTAGCATGTGGTCTCATCCTTAGATTGGAAACATGTTTTTCCTTGGGATTGAACTACATCTATTGATAAGTTTGACTTCCCATTTGAGGTGTAGTATAAGCATACTCTAGGCTCTATCAATTTAGGATAATAGCATCGAAACAGGTATGTGAGATCTTTATTTTCTTTTTCTTTTTTTTTAAAAGTGTATAGTCTTTCTATGATTGTTGGTTGTATCAACCCATTTTCCTTTATATAATTGTTGGTTCTATCAATCCTCTATATTAAATGGATGTATGAGCATATTACCATAAAATTTGAAGCTAGTTTCCTACTAGTATATTTTCACCTGAAATTGATTATAATTTGTTATATCAAATCATTGTATTGTATTGTTTATATGATGATGTGATTAGTTACCATTTTGCACTCAACTTTCTCTTCACTAAAGAAGCACAACATTTTCTTACTCATTAGCACCTTATTTGGTTTATAATGTTGACATGCATTAAGATCCAAAAAATCTCTGGCATCTTAAAGGAATACTAAGCTCCTTTGTGGGGTGTTATTTTTTTTCTTTTATTTCTAATTCTTTGACAGTGTTTAATAATGTCTATAAATGTTAAAAACATGAATATCAAAGATATGAATAATTCAAGAAACTAAGACAGATTGTATTGAATGTTATTGTTACCAGCAATGGAATTATACATCTAACCTAAGAGGGTAGACAATAATGGCTTTTGTCATAAGGAAATAAGAACTCCCACCCACTAAATTATGATGCTTTGTAGAATACCCATTGTAGCATGTCTAAAGTTGTGAACCTTGAATTTTGGTTTACTTTCCAAATTAGTTTCAAATAATTTACCTGGAATGTAAATAAAAATAAAAAATAAAAAAAAAGTAAACAAAGTCAAAGACTTTTATAACTTATTTAAGTGTACATCCTAAGTTTTAAGAATAGTGGAAAGAAATAACATCTCAACCCATTTAAGTTGACTTTTTTTTTAATGTTGAAAAGCTTACTTGACTAAAGATTCATAATGTATGTTACACTTGATTGATCCTTCTATTATAGTGGGAAGTCATAATATCTACCTTACCTATTACAATTTATCTCTATTCCTTATGCAATACCTCAATATTTTAATGTAGAAACAAAACTTCCCGCTGACCACATTCAATGTTATAAGTATTAAGAAAAACAGTCAGTTATGACGTGCATGTCTATTTCAGAGAATTTCACATCAAGTAACATGGCAACGCTAGGTGTTGGCGAATTGAATAGCATGGAAAACTAACCATGTGCGCTAGGAGTTGCTTTTGCACTACTGCTTTGTCCTTACATTGGATGAACATTTTAAATTCCATTTGCATACTCTTGTGGTCATTTTTTGGTTATTAGTAAAGACACACTATATATCAAAAGCCTCTTCCAAATTCACATTATCATTTTTTGGTTTAATATTTCAAGAGGCAAAAGAACGATTCCCTTAGTATTTAATAAAACTTGATAAGAGTATGAAAGAAAATGAAAGAATTTTACAAGAAAATCCTAGAAGGATCTAAATTCAAAGGAGGCTTGATTGGTATTAAATAAAATTAAAAGAAACATAGGAAATACTGCTAAGAAGATTAAGATTTTTTTTATTAGAAAAGGACTTGACTAATGTGATTGTTAGGAAGGAGCACATATACCTTAAACTAGTTTTTTTGACCCAAATATGTAAACCTCAAAAATCATCCTTCATGATAGATATCATTTATCTCATGCATTCATCATGCCACAGGTGCAAGGCTTATCTTGGATGTGCTTACCATCTTCAGTATGCTCCTCCATGTTCTTATTAACTCCTTTACACATTCTAAAATTCAATATGCATAAAAAGAGCCAACAATAAGAGTTCTTAACAGGTTACTCATCCTAACACCAATCTAAATCAAAGTGGAGATTTCTTACCCCATCTTGTCATTAATACTGATATAATTACACCTAACTATTGTATTACTTACCTTCACTGCAATATTAAACATCATTACATCATATACTATATCAAACCATTATTCCTTCCATCATGTTTCAATTTTAATCATTTAATTATTAAGAATTGTGATGGATGAAAAGGCCCCTACTATATATTACAATTTGCTACAATTTTAATTTTATTATTTAGTACACCCAAAGAAGCATATTTTAGTTTCAAAATTTTAAAATCAAAATTATTGATATGAAGATTAGTTTTACCAAACTTTTTTATGACATTATAAACAACAAAAATCCGATGAATCCACCTTAGTTAAGCCATATGGTATGTGTGTTTCTTAAATTATATATAAGTTATATAATTACCCATATATTTGCCATTTCCATCCACTACACTAGCTTCTATTTACTATCAAGATGTCCGACTTTTCAATAATAGAGGAAATTCAGTGACTCTCGAACATTAGTAAATATCATCTTTAATTGTATGTTAGTTTACGGTTAAATTCATAGAAATATATTTTATGTGTTCTCCATGGCCCTAATATTGAATCCTAGTCAACAAAATCAACCATAAACATCCTTTGAAGTATTAGTTTCTTCCTTGTCATATTTAATATTCTTCTTATTCAATCTCTTCTAGAAGTTTGTACACTCCCATAGTGCTACCACACCAGGTATTCTTTTTACTACAAATGCAATATTTACAACGGTCTATGTTGTACATAAGCTTAGTGCTATATTCTTGATATATTTCCTTTAACTATTGTGTTTCCCCTATTGTTTCTTCGTGACTTACTATGATCATTTACAATGAACAAAATGCATGCACCATTTAATTAGTACCTAAGAGAAAAACCATACAAAAATAGAACCACTTCCTAATGTTCAGTAAATAAAGACAATCGGAATAATTCGCTTGAAGTTTGTTTGAATCTTATATATCTATATCCCTTTACTTGTGTGGTTAATCAATTGCATTATGTATACATCAAAGGGTATTAGTTAACCTCTATTTCAATAAGCATAATAAATTAATGGGCATATATATATATATATATATATGAATTTTTACTTCTTTTTTGTGTCAAGTAACAAGATCAAGTGTAAATGACAATTAGTAAATTTTTATTTCTATTTTTTATCTATGTTGTTTCATTAGTACTCATTAACTAGATTTTTTACAAAAATCCAAACATACCTATTATTAATAAGATCGAAAAGAATATGGTAATATGGGTTAACAAAAAAATTACTTGGAATGGAACCCTAGGCTTCATTTAGTCGATAATGATGGCCATTCCTATGTACCTATTAGGATCCTATAATATAGGTAATCAAAGAGTGTTTTTCTAGCTATTTAGGTATTATAGTATAAATTGTCTTTTTACAAAAGTGTAAAATTGGGTCAAAACGTTGTAAAAATGTATATCACAAGGAGTATTGCAGTTTTCAAAATCCCTAACACGTTGTCATTTAAAGTTTGCAAATCATGGATATAATGAGTCATTATGAAAATCAAGGGGGTCATTTCATAAGGGAGAGGGTAATCATAGGTTAGTTTGGGTTTCATTATCACTAGGATTACTTAGATGTAAAGGACATTGTCTTATTGCATGACATCAAAAAATGTACAACGACGAGTTCCAAATTAGGAAATATCCTTTTGCGTTGCGCTCAAGAGTTTTATGATCGTAAAAGTACTATCATTTCCTAGCAAGGAGCGGGTTTCTTTGAAAAATCATTGCAATTGCATGCATCTCATGTTGAAATGTGTAATTCCTACTTGTCCAGTTGTGACTCTCTATGAATAGAGTCTGTTCCTATTTCCTAGGTTAGCTAAAACTAGTTTCTTTATTTGGTGTGAGGTTGAGATATTCCCTCAACCAACTTATTGTACGTCCAAGATAGATTTCCTATCTTGAGACTAATTCATGTATAAATGTGTGTAATCTATTTGATTAATATATAGTTTTGAATATTGACATTTTATTTTGGTATCGGAGTTGTAAAGAACTGGACCTCGGCCCCTCCTGGGCTGAGGGAAATAAGAGAATATATTTTGTTTGTTTTGTCCATTGGTTTGGGCGGACTGGTGCGGTGAGCGTGGCTGCACCTTGTTATTAGCGAGAGCGTGGATCTACTTATAGAACTACCCAGCACTGCCGCATCGTTTTCTTCTCTGCACAAGCTGGCATTAAGCATCGGACGACGCGCAAATGATAGGGTGGCCAGCGCAACGGGTAATTTGCTAAACGAATCGACTATCCCAGCAGTCATTTTCGTTACCATAAATTAGTGAATTCAAATATTTACAGCATGGCACATCTGCGGTAGAAAATTCCAAAACAGAGAGTAAGTGTGGTGGTCACTGAACTAATCCGATGCGAATCAGAGTATCGGTTCAGAGTCAGATTTGGGAGTATTTGGGTCAGATCTGTTTATATTTTTGTTGAGAACTAGCTAATCTGTAATTTTCCATTTGGGTTTTGTGGTTCTCAAGGGCTCTTCCAAGTTGAGCCCTCAATGGTGTCTGGGGAGTTTGTTTGCGCTCTGCTACTTGTATTTTTAGTCTCAGTTACAAATTGCTTCTATCTTCCTGGTGTAGCCCCTCAGGACTTCAGTAAGGGTGATGAACTCCAGGTTAAAGTGAACATGTTGTCTTCCATAAAGACACAGCTTCCTTATGATTATTATTCACTAAATTACTGTAAACCAAAAACAATTGTCAACAGTGCTGAAAATCTCGGAGAAGTTCTTCGCGGAGATCGCATTGAGAACTCTCCTTATGTATTCCACATGAGAGAGGAAAAACTCTGTAATTATGTATGCCGGATAAAGCTGGATACAAGTAGCCTGGATGGCGTCGCGTTGCAGAGAAGCAAACGGGGTTGTTGTGCTGCCGAAACTCAAATCGATCTGCATTGTGGTCGGTTCAAATGTTTGAGCTGGTGTAGCTTCTCTGGTTCAGAAATGGTGGACTAAAGTGGTAGTGTTAGTGTACCCCGGGATCTGGAGTTCGAATCTTGTTGGGGGTGAAAGGTGAAAGTTTTCAGATTGAAATTTGTAAAGCTTTGTTTTTTTTTCTTATATTTTGTGAAGGTAACAGTAGAGGAAGAATATAAGATAGCAGCGTGGGTGGATCCTTTGGTGAGGTGTTTTTGTTTGCGGGATCTCCTCAGCATTTTTGGCGCCTTGCTACTGCTTCAGTCTGCTGCTTGGTTGGTTTACAATTTACTAGTATGTTTGGTGCTTAGTGATTCTGGTGTTTTTTCTTCACTGGTGCAACCACAACATGTAGCACGGTTGTTTTTTGCTTGGGTAAATGATATGTTTTACCCAAGCATATAAACATGTTGGCTACTCTAAAAAATGATAGGTGAAACGTGAAGTTCCAAGTTTCAATTGAGAAAGAGAAAGATGCCCAAGATGTGAGCAATGATAAGAGGAGGTAATGAAGTAGCAAAAATTACTATGATGGAGATCAATCTAGTTTGTGTGAATTTTTTATGAGTTTCGTGGAATAGAATCAATAGCATGTTGTATAATGAGTCACTCAGTTGCATGGTAAGCAAGTCTAGGATGGTTTTGTAGTGGTCATTTTATGTACTTGGTAATTCCAAGATATGGAGTATGTAAGCCTTATAAAGGCATGTGTATCCCTGTAAAAGTTCGTGGTCATCTCAAAACCACTTTGTAACTACAGGTTCATGGTCAGCCAAAAACCATTTTGCAGTGTCAGTTTGTGGTCAGCTAAAAACCACGTAAAATAGTGAAGCAGACTGGAAATAGGTTTATGTCAGTGTTTGCCGCTGAAGGAAAAGCATGGTTACGGGTCATCCGATAAAACCCCGATGAAAGAAGAGCATGGTTACGGGTCATCCGATAAAACCCCGATGAAGGAAGAGCATGGTTACGGGTCATCCGATAAAACCCACGTTGGAGGGGGATATGTGGATACAGGTACATGTATGCAGTGATAATGGTTGACAGAACCATGTATACGAAGGACATCCTACAAGACCAGCGGTTGCAGCGGTTGGTACCCATGCATTCCGGTGGATGGTTTCTCCTTTATATGGACGTCGACATATCTTTTTGTTATGTTTGACCACAACTAAATTTTGCAAAGTGATATCGAGACAAGTAATCATTAAGGGGGTGTGTTGAATGTGTAATTTCTACTTGTCCAGTTGTGACTCTCTATGAATAGAGTCTGTTCCTATTTCCTAGGATAGCTAAAACTAGTTTCCTTATTTGGTGTGAGGTTGAGATATTCCCTCAACCAACTTATTGTACGTCCAAGATAGATTTCCTATCTTGAGACTAATTCATGTATAAATGTGTGTAATCTATTTGATTAATATATAGTTTTGCATATTGACATTTTATTTTCTCATTCTTTACCTTCAGAATTTCTCCATTTCCATCTCCAGGAGCTTTTGTAAAGAGGTGGTTGGTGTTGCGCACAGACTACTGACGACCCTGTGCTTTTCTCAAAGGAACAAATTTTCTTCAGCAAACTATCATTTCTAGCTGTGTACACTGATTTGGAGGATTTCCTATATCATAAATTAAAGAGCTCACACTAATTTATTAGCTTAAACTAAGTTTTCAAGCACAAAATTCTCGTGTAAAAGGTGGTGTGCACGTTATTGTTACGTTCATACAGAATCCTACATTTATTTTCCTTTTTTCTTGATCAAATGACCTTAGAATCCTAGTCTTTATACTTGAAGTAAACTGTGTGAAATTATAAAAATATATTCTGCCTTGTAAAAGTGAAATTGGTCATTCCTCTGTGGCTTTGTTCTTCATTCCGTCAGTGACGCACACAGTAGGTGTTGTGCTCAGAAACAAACCTCTTTTTCATTTTCTTACCTGTCTAGAAGACTTGAAATTCAAGTTGTCTCAACCTCCATTTAAGTCAATTTGAAAATATACATGGTGAGAAAAGGTTTTCGTAGTGTTCAGTTCTGTTTGGTAAATTAAAATTGTTCTCCCTCTATCGTTCTGTTTAAGGTACTACAGACATGCTAAGTGTTGCGTAGAGGCTGAAACATAGTAATTTTATCCTTTCATTTACAATCACCAATTTTGAATTCTTATTGTTGTTTTATTCCTTAAATGCTCAAAGAAACATTTTCAGCTGAGGTCTTGAGGTCTAAAATTCTGATAAAGGATTAAATCCCTAAGTTAAAGAATTTTACTATCAAAAACCATGTTTTAATTATGGGGAAGTCAAAAGGAGGAGAAATTGTAATATTTGAACAAGAAGACCTCTCACTCATTAACTCATACCCTTCCATCAGGGTGCCTTTTCAACAGTCGAGTTGTCTTAAGCTCTGTGAAAAGGTACAGGGGTACCATCTCGAGGTGACTAAAGAATTTTCCTTAAATTTTGATAGCGATAATTAAAATTTTGGTAAAATGAAGTTTGTTGTATTAGAGTATACAATACCATTAGACACAAAATACCTATGGAGGGGGAGAAATGGTTCAATGTGATGCCTTTGGAGTTGGAAATTTATAAAGATTTCATGAAATCAAAGTACAAAATTCAGGAGTTTTGTGCTATAGTACTTGGTGACCATTTGTTGGAGTGTTTCACCAAGTTTCCCAAAGTCATTCAAAAGTACTTCACATGTTACAAAAGATACACTAGGACTTATCAATACCACCTCAGGCTTCTCATGCATTTCGTTGTTAAAAAAATCCTCAATTTTTCCTTTTTCCTTTTGAGAAGTTTGGGAAAAATGGCTCACGGAGTAAGTATTAAAAAGAGTATGGTTGATTTATGCTTGTTTCATTATTCATTGATAAAAATTTTAATATTAGAGAAGGTGCAGAAAAAGAAACAATTATGGATAGATTTCCTAATCTCACCTATGTTCGCATTTCCATCTGATGGAAGTCCATCAAGTCACAAAGGTACTCCATCCACTACTAAGACTACTTCTTCACCTCTAAAGAGTTCCATCAAGAAAAATATGCCAATTTCAGTTGAGTCATCACCAAAGAAAAAGGGTAGGGAATTAGAATTTTCACCAGAAGTAGTAGAACTTCTAGTGCCAAGAACGCCACTCACAAAGGAAACTGCTAAAAGGTCACCGTTGGAGAAATTAGTTGGAAATATTTTTGGGCCTAATGGAATTAAAAAAAAAAAGGTTCTACTTATGAGAAATATAATCTAGCAAAGGATTTAGAGAAGCATTTAAAGGAAGCTCACTTGGTTATAGCACAAATTCAACAAGAGAATAGACAATTGAAGAAGACTATTCTATAAAAAGTTGTTCAATTTAATGAAAATTTACCTATGGTTGAAGCCACACCATTTTTTGTTAAAATTAAAGGGAAAAAAAATATAAGTAAGGAAGAGGTTAATAAATAATAAATACCTACTGCCAGAGTCAAAAGATCCTCATGCACAATGTTACAAACTCAAGAAGGAAAGACAATACAAGAAGAAAAGGTTGATGACGTGAAGTTCACTTTCATGAGGATGAAGAATAATTTGAAAGAGGCTAGAGATGAAATTTATAATCTTAAGCAGAGTGATGAAAAATATGAGAAAATCTGAGAATTTAGTGATAAGTTGGATAAAGCAGAGATGACCATATCTTATTTTCAAAAAGAAAACAATCAAATCAAACATATAGTTCCCAAAGAAGCATTGACATATTATTTCAAAAGACAGGGAAAATTTGTGATTGACCTTGAAGATATGGAATATACCATTCAGTATACAAGGACATCTAAGACTAGGTCTATTTCTAGGGCACTAGAGCAGGAGAAGGATACTATGCAACCCACGATTGTAAGGAGCCACTAGAGGAGCTAGAAGGTGTGTAGCTTCAGGTTGATCAGATTAAATAAAAATACCATAGGGACAATATGATTTTATTTTCAAAGGTGTATGATTATTTAGCTACCCTTTGAAAAGAAAAAAAAAATTGAAATGGACTTTGCCTTTGCATAGAAAAGTGAAGATTATGTATGTACAAAACCTAGTTTTAAAGAGGAGGCTTAGGTTTATGAAGAGAAAGTTTGGTGAAGCCAAGGAATCCATTAAAAATAAGAAGAAAAAAAGATGGAATTTCTGGTAGAATAATTTGAGGAGGAGATAACTAGTAAAAAGGAAAACTGATAGTGGTACCCATTGGTGTTGGGCACAGAAGGAGCAAGAGAACTAGTATTTCCTCAAGGTCACATTTTTTGAAACAATTTTATATCTACATGGCATATATGTTTTCATTAGAGGCTAAATGACATATAAAAAAAAATTTGATCAGATTGCATCCATTCATGAAGTCAAATAAATGGTAGGACATGTTTTGTGCTTAGGAGGTGTTGCACTTAGGAAGTGTCACGGTCAAGAAGAGTTGTTCTCAAATACAGTCAATGCCTTGGACCAAATTTTCACCTTAGCATGAAAAATGAAGGCTTTGATCATGTAATTATTTATGTTTTACCATTGTAAAAAGGTGCATCCATGTCATCTTAAACAAATTAGATGTATTAGTAGTGTAGTTAAGTTTTAGCTGAATGACTAGATTTGGATCAAGGACCTAAGTGATAGCTCAATTTTCAAAGTGTTTGAAAGTGTTTCAAACCGAGCCACTGAATAGATCTTGTCTACTTGATTCTGGTGTTGTAAACAGTTTGAAATGCAGACACTGTATGAAGAAGTTATCGCGATTTGAAAGGTCCAGTAAACTGCAATTTTTGACCTTTGACTAGGTTTGACTGAGCATTTGAATATTCAGCAAAAAGAATATTCTAGAGAATGTTCTTGGAATATTCCAAAAAATATTCTTGGAATATTGGTGGAATATTACTCAGAATATTCCTCGAAATATTCCTTCCAGACCAATTCAAACATGAAAAGTGTTGCAGTTTAATTGGGCGTAAGGTTTTATGGGCCAATCAGAGGCTACCACATGGCCCCGAACAGTGTTCTAAAATTTTTGGTCAGGGATAGGAGTTGACCCCATGACCTCCTCAACTACATGTGCATGCCCTTACCATTTCTTCTAAGCCATGGTTCTAAACCATAAGGGATCAACATTTCTATTTGATTTTGGTGAATTCCGATTTGGGGGTTAGAAGCGGCCAGTGTTGAGGGCCAGCCCCTCCCCCCCCCATATGGTCGTACCCCCAAAACCACGTCGTTGCGTTAACAAACCATATGACCTAACCACCAGCCAATATTTGTTGCAACACTCACATGCCATGATCCATAGTGATTTTTCCACCGACAGTTTCATTCAAACCACGAACTAAAATATGGTTTCAAAGGAGTTAACCCAGAGTTATATTGTGGTTTCCACTGAGTAGTTAATATCACCGAGGGGTTTGGGGGGCATGTGCCGAACACCCCTAACTTCCTCCTTCAATGCCATGGTTATACTAGCAGTTAAATAGAAGTGCTCCAAATTTATGTGAATTTCCTAAAATGACTCGAGTTAAAAGTTAACTTCTCCACATTTAGTGGAGCTGATTCAGGGGCTACTAGACAAAAATTGATTAGGCCCTATCTTGAGCTAGATTTGACCATTATTTGGATGATCATTTGGGGACGTCTGAAGGTCGAGAAGTCGTAGGGAAGTTTCGGGCAGCCTAGGGTCAACAGTGGATGGCAACCTAGATTGGGGAGCCAGCGCTCATTTGGAGCAAATGAACAACTTATTTTGTATGTTTGATATATTATGGAGACATTAAATGACGTTTCAAGTACAAAAAAGGACTTCTAGGGATTTTTTTCCAAAGAGAATCTTAGGGAAGCTTAAGGGCACCGACAGATGAGGCCAATTCAAAGGAGGCCTAGTTCTATTTTCAACGAGTTTACAACCATTATAGGGGTATGATGGTATTATAAACCCAATGGTATAGTCCAAATAACCATTGGAGTTGTGCAATTACTTGTAAAATAATTTATACATCATAATCCCAAAGAGCCAAGTCAATTTGACAAGAGCTGAAGGAGACGTAGAACACGATATTCGAGTGAGGTCCTTTATTAAATTTGCTTATATGTGTTCATGATTATTTTTTCCACTTTATGGTTATTGTACATGCTTAATATCAGCAAAAAAAAAGTTTAATTCCTCACACTTAAGGGATTAAAACCATTTAAAGCACATACACCTAAATCAAGAATTCAATTCTGCACGGTCAAGAATAAGCTAGTTCTTCATTTATTTAACTGAGTGGGAGGTACTTGAAAATCATAACGAGTTATCCACCCATTTTTAGATCAAGTTTGTATCAGATCACTAGGTTTCTTTTTTTAAAGAGCACTAGGTTGCTCTCTTGACAGGGAACTAGGTTGCTTGATTGAATTGAAAGGTGTTTAACTGTGCAAAGATTTTGGTTGTTTGCAAATTGACTGATGCTTACAAGTTTGAGTTTGCTAGAGCTGAAGGGAAAGCTACTACTAACTAAGTCTAGAACAGGACAATAAGGAAGAAGTTTGAAATAATTCTCCTTGCCCAAATGACCACAAGGAAACCCTTGAAGCAATAGAGGGATTATTTACAAAAGGTTGCTTGAAGAAGAGCTTGACTCTATAGCCATTTTGTTCAGAAGATTTGTCAAATTGTTTTGAATATTTGTGTATTTTTGTTCAATTTATTTAGCTCATTTACATAATGATGACAACTTCATTAAGTGAGCTTTCAAAAACCTCCTCCTTCACAAGATTCTTCAATGAAGAGATGAAGCGAGACTTCTATATCCTAAAGGATATGGTGCAAATTATTTATGAAGATAGAAGCGAAAGCACTAGACTTCATGAGCAATCAGTTGCTATGAAGAAAGAGAAAGAACGAATTCTTCAAATAATCCATGCGATGGAGATGCAACTCCATCATGCCCAAGAGACTTTAACCAAGAACATGCTTGAAGCAAAGGTAAATCACTCAAATTTGTCTTGTAATTCCTCTTTAGATAGATGTGTAGGTTAATTTGAAAACCACACTAGAGGTATAGTGTCCTAGTTGATTTTAAAAATGGATTATGAAGGCAAGGGTCTAGGCAAGCATTCACAAGGCATGATTGATCCTATTTTGGTTTAGAAAAGGCCTAAGAAGTTTGGTGTAGGCTATGTTCAATCTTATGGGGAAAAATCTACAGTCATGAAGTCATTTGAGAGAACATCAAAATGAAATTTTGTTACAAGTTCTAAACCACAAACATGTCAAGTTTGTTTTCAATTTGATTTTTAGTGTTTGAAGCCTATGTTGGAGCAAGGTGTTTGTATACATGTAGTTTATGGCGAGCAAGAGAGTTCTGACAAATATGAAGACATGAACACTGATGTTAGTCTTCAAAATAAAGCTGGAACCTTTACAAGTTCATCTCCTCAAGAAGGTAAAAGAGATGGACATGAAAAGCAACATTTGAGCTATAATTCTTCCCATAGTCAAGTTTATTGTGTTTATGTTAAGCATGGAAATTCTGCATGCATGAAAGGAAGAAATAGTTGATGTTCCTATTGTGGTCTGTGTAGCCATGAATTTTCCAAATGCTGCAAGAGGATGAAGGAATATAGGAAACAGTTGAGGTGAAGGCAACTTGCTCACAAGGATCAACAGAGTTGCACACATTGCCAGAAAAAGGGACATTTTTTTGCCGATTGTTGGACGTTGCATCCAACTAATAATCTGAAGCACTTGAAGAAAGAGGATAGAAAAACTAGTGAAACTGGAACCAAAGATTCCATCATTGATGTGAGAATATATGTTTCACATGAAAAATATTTTCAGCAGCAAAAATCACCATGGAAGTGGCTTCGTAAGTAATGGTTTGACTTCCTAACTCAGTAAGGCATACATTCATTTGTACATATGAAAATTTCAGTCATGTATGATTTTATATTGAAAACTTATGTTTGTTTGAGCCATCCTTGATTGATGATCAAGGACATGGTGTTTAGCTACCTTCAATTGAAATTTTTTTGCCAGAAATTTCCGAATGAGTTCAAGGAAGGCATAATTCTTGAGAGAAGGACAAGAGCATATAAGAAGGGAAGTGTTGAATACCTTCAAGTTCGGGTTCAAAGGCACTAAGCCAAGCAAGGAAAAGCATAACGAGGCTGCAAATGTGAGGGTGCTTTACTTTCAGTTACTAAAAAAGTAATCAATCTTTTGGGTTCCAAAAGATTCCCAATGGGGGGGAGTGTTCACATTTGGATCAAGGACCTAGGTGATAGCTCAATTTTCAAACTGTTAAAAAGTGTGTCAAAATTAAGCGACCAGATAGATCTCATCTTCTTGATTCTAGCGTCATGAACGGTTTTAAAAACTGACACCGTATGAAGAAGTTATTGCAATTTAAAAAGTCCAGTAAACTGCAATTTTCAACCTTTGACCATTTTTTACAGAGAATTTGAATATTCACAAAAATAATATTCCAAGGAATATTCCTAAAATATTTCTAGAATATTCCTAAGAATATTCCCTACAATATTCCTTCCGGGCCAATCCAAACATGACAAATATCGCAGATTAATTCGGCGTATGGTTTTATGGGCCAATCAGAGGTCGTCACGTGGCCAGTTTGGAGGCCACCACATGGCCCGGGAATGGTGTTCTAAATGTTTGGTCATGGATAGGAGTCAACCCTATGACCTCCTCACCTACACGCGAATTCCCTTCCCGTTGCATCCAAGCCATGGTTCTTAAGCATAAGGGATCAACGATTATATTTGAATTGTGGTGAACTCCGATTTGGGGGTCAGAGGGGACCATCCCCCCATATGGTCGTAGCCCCAAAACAATGGTGCTACGTTAAAAAACTATAAAACCTAACTGCTAGCCAATGGTTGTTGCAGCGCTCACATGCCACAATCATAGAAATGTTTCCACTGACGATTTCTTCAAACCACAAACTAAACTTTGGTTTCAAAGGTGTTAACCAACAGTTATATCGTGGTTTCCGCTCGGCAGTTAATATCACCACGGGGTTTGGGCGGCATGTGTCCAACACCCCTAACCACCTTCTTCAATTCCACAATTAGGCTGGCGGTAAAATAGTAACACTCCAAAATTATGCAAATTTCCTAAACTGACTCTAGTTAAAAGTTAAGTTCTTCACATTTAGTGAAGCTTATTTAGGGGTTACTGGACAAAAATTGATTGGGCTCTATGTTGAGCTATATTTGACCATTATCAGAGTGTTAATAGTTTATTTAGACTTTATTTTATATTCTAGACTCAATGGTGAGGGTTGCAGAGCCATCAGAGGACTTTAGAGCATGATTTGTCTTCAAAGAAGCTCCAGGGGCCACGAGGGCCACTAGGAGCCAACAACAGAATGAGGCCTAGCTAGGGTAGCTAGAGGCCTTAATTAGGAATAAAATAATCAATTTTGGATGTTTCAAACATTATGGAACTAATGGTGAGGTTTTTAGAGGCAGTAGAGGACTTATGAAGGCTTATTTGCTTCAGAGAAGTTGTATAGGCGACTAGGGACAAGAGTGGATGGAGGCCTAGATTGGGGAGCCAGAGTTCATTTGGAGCAAATGAAAAGCCTATTTCTGATGTCTGATATATATTGGAGATATTAGGTGAGGATTCAAGGACAGAAAAGGACTTCTAGGGAATTTGTGTGAAAGAGAAGCTCAAGGAAGCATAAGGGAAGCGACATATGAGGTCAAGTCAAAGGAAGCCTAGTTCTATTTTCAATGAGTTTACATCCATTCCAGGGGTATGATGGTATTATAAACCCAATTGTACAATACAAATAACCACTGCAGTTGAGTAATTACTTGTAAAAGAATTTATACATCATAATCCCAAAGAGCCAAGTCAGTTTGACGAGAGCTCAAGGAGACCTAGCCCACAATATTCGAGTGAAATTCTTTATTAAATTTGTTGTTATGTGTTGATGCTTATTTTCTTCACTTTATGGTTGTTTTACATGCTTAATATCAGCGAAAAAGAAATTTAATTCCTCGCAGTTAAGGCATTAAAACAATTTAAAGCACATAAACTTGAATGAAGAATTCAATTCTGCAAAGTCAAGAATAAGTTAGATATTAATTTATTTAACTGAGTGGGAGGTGCTTGAAAATCATAACAAGTTATCCACCCATTTTCAGATAAGTGATATTGAAAGATATTTTCCTATTTTATAGATTAGTGGTTTTTCTTGCCTATTTTAATGATATAAATTCAATCCAAATGGCAAATAGTTTGGCTTCGACCTCCTTAGTATTAGGAACAATATTTTCTATATAGTTTAGGATTTTGAATGAAGAAAGGGTTGGTTGTGAAGAAAAGGAGTAGATTTATTTTGATTGTAAGATATGGAGTTCAAGCTAAACTAATAAATTCAGGAAAACATAGTTAATTTTGTTTCGGGATTCTGGTGTTAGACAAATGGTGTTGTTCCCGAATTTGTAAATTTGTCTTTCCTTCAAGTTTTTACGTGGATTATATTTCTCAATTGTTTAGAAGAAGATGATAAGTATAATTTACCTGCAATACATTATTCTGGCTTGTTAAGTAGTTTTAACTTATATAAAATTATCTTTGTATGCTTTATATTTAATGTATCCCCACTCTCATTCATGTCATCAATATCAAAATATCTCTATAACATCCACAATTTTTCCTACCTCACCCAATTTCAATCTTTCTCTTTTTATCTGTGATTGATTATTTAACTTTCTTATGACCCCATGCCCAATGGACTCTTCCTTCATTCTGAAACCAAAATTTTAAAACCAATTTCTTGATCTTCATACCTAGCCTAAAAACTTAGACTTTAATTGACTGAAATCCAAATAGGGAGAGCCCTCTTTGGGATTGGAAGGGCTAGTTTCCGATTCTACAACTGGTTTGTGGTTACCTTCAAAATTTTCCTCCTCTGCCCTGGAATACAACAAAGTGCTAAAATTCCCACGACTATCCTCGGGACTAAATCTAAATATACCGCTGTAAAACTGTAAATTATAAATTTTTAAGCCTATTTCCTCTGGTCAATAGTGAGTTAGGAAATTTTTAGGTTCATTTATTCATCCAAATATTTATGTTTTAACCTATATGTGAAAAGTTTGATTTAAAATATGGCTTCCAAAAAGATTTACACAAGATCCCATCCATATCATAATCCTCCTAAACTTGTGACTGATCCTGAAAGGTTGATTTATAAAAATAACTTTGAAGAAGGTCAAGCAAGTAATAGCCCTTTGCAAAGATCTCACTCACTCCCTGAAATCCTTGTGATAGTAGAAGGTATTGAGTTCAATTTTCCTTGTGAACATAGTATTTCTAGAACCAAATCAATAAAAAATTTCCCTGAAATAGTCTTTGATGGAACCAAATTGAAATCATACATTTCTTCACAAAAGCTTTTTATTTCAAAATCTAATAAGGACATCTTACAATATTTTGGAAAAATAGAAAATTTGGTAACTCAGTTGAATCAGGCTGCTCAAAAACCATTCATAGTTTAGAATACCATCATTTCTTCTTCTACTCCATCATCAACCTTCCCTTTTATTCCTCCATTTAATGTTGTTTGTATTACATATGTGGTTCATGCTCATTTTATACCAACTCAACACATCATAATCCCACCAATTTTTCCACCCTGATCATCAGACACAACTATAATTTTATATCCCCCTCATATTCCAATCATGGAAACCTATTATGCCCCTTTGGTTTTGAAAGAAACACTAAATGATATGCCACTTAATTATGCACAATGTATACCTCAATTCGACGGCACCGTGCCCAGTACATATAAGAAACAAATTGATTAGACGAATGATTTTGTAGACCTAGAAGGGGTCGATGATGATGATTTTCAAGTAAGATTGTTTTGTCAAATTTTGGCAGGTGAAGTGAGAAAATTGTATAGGGGATTGGAAGCAGGTAGTATTTCTAATTTAAAACAATTTCATCAAGTTTTACTTTCTCGTTGGGAGGTGAAATATAATCCACTTCATATTATTTTACAATATGAGGGTTTAAGGAGAGATCCAGGAGATCTCATTCAATATTATTTATATAGACTAAATAATATTTATAATGTTATTATAAAATGAATAAAACCTCCACCCGGGTTGGCCTTACTTCGATATCTAGATGATTTTGATGCAGATATGGCCTGTCCATTGAGAGAAAGAAATCCAAATACCTTAGAAGAGATACAAGGGATTGTTGTTAGTGTAGAGGCCAATATGGTAGCCAAGAAATCTAAGTTGAGGTATAAGAAACGAGTAATTATTAAAGAAGATTCTTATTCATCATTAGATGAAAAACTAAACACTTTGATTAAAAATATGGAGAGTATGAGGAAATAATGACTTTGATAGATATAGTTTCAACAAGACAACCACAAGGAGGTCCTCAGATCAGGAATCCAAATTTCCAAAGGAAATAACTACAAATCAAGGAAAGGGACACAAGAAACCCATCAGATTAGCAACAAATCACACCTTATTTTTAGGAAAACTATGGCAAGGAAGAAAATGAGACAGAAAAAAAAAATTCAAGAAGAGGATTGAATTAATATTGTTGGTGAAGGAGAAGAAAATTATTTTTTCTTAACAAAAGAGGAACAATATTTGTTCTTGTTGCCACAGCCAAAAGTCAGGTTTTCAGAATCGAAGAATTACAAAAAGGGCTATGATAATTTCATAATGGAAGTGCATAAACAATATAATATGAGAAATATAAAAATTGCATCAAATCCTCCCTAAGAATATACAAACTAATACACCTTCTGCAAGACATACAAACGTTGATCCTAAAAAGGAAGCCCCTCAAATGAAATATGCAAATGTGAAAGAGGTACAAAAAACTCAACCTTCTTTCAAGCTAGAAAATGAGTTGTCAAAGGTTAAAATTTATGTTACATTGATTGAATTAATGAAAAGGGATGTGTAAAAATTCAAGATATAAAGGCACTTAACATAGAAGAAGGAACTAATACTGAAAATATAAATCATGATCAACCTAGATTGTTGTTTGGACCAAAAGTGGAGGGAATTTCACAAGATGGTAATTTTCCATCATTTTATGTTAGTCTTGAAATTCATGATTTCATTATGCACTATAGCATGCTAGATTGAGGTGCTTTACATAATCTCATTTTAAAGGTGATTATGGAGAAGCTCAGATTACATATAACTAGACCATATAAAGACCTCTTCTCTTTTAATTCAACAATCATAACATGTTTAGGTTTGATCAAGGATTTTTGTGTGACCCTTACCCAAATCCCAACAAAAATCATATTGATGGATGATTTTGTAGTTTATATACCTCAAAAATATGGAATACTCCTCCCAAGGTCTTGTGGAGCAAAGTTGTAGGGCACATTGCAAATGGATATGAAATATAAAACTATTCTTGTTTCTGAGAAGAAAAGGAGAATGTATAGGGAGAAGATTATAAAATATATGGTAAGCAGTCAGGACAAGCCGATTAATTATCCAATATATTTTGTACATCAATACATTATTGTTTCATTTTATATCATGACATACGTTTGGAAGAAGACATTCAAGAGATGGACAATAAATTAGAAAAGACAAGGGATGTGAAATTAAAAGCTAAAATAGAAGGTGAAAAGGATAAAGAAGGTTTATGGAATATGGAATTTGATGGGGAAGTTAGCAAGGAATGAGAATGACATGATATATGTATTGCAAACACAAACTTAGGCATATCACAAAATTATTCCTATAAACTTTATTTTTAATGTACAAATAATGTTTTTGAATATGAGGCACTAGTATTGGTGTTGCAACTCTTTCAAATATCGGTAGAAAAAAGGATTTCATTTCATGGAGACTCAGAACTCATTATCAAGAAAATTAAAGGTGAGTATTCAACTAAACACCCCAAGATAAGGACATATATGAATTTTCTTTTGGATTTTCTACAATGTTTTTTAGAGTATTAGTTTTCTTCAATTCCTAGAGATTATAATTTATTTGATGATGCATTGGCCACCTCAGCAAGTACATGTAAGATGATTTTTTGGGCTAGTAAGAAGCTTGAAATTGAGGTCAAACATAGGCCTGTTGTCCTTAATAACATTAGATATTGGAAAGCGTTTGACAATAACAAACAATTATATAATTTTCTGCAATTAAGGGAAGAGTTTAAAAATATGCATATTTATGGGGAAAGTAGTCTTCATGATGATAAATGAGAAATTCAGTTAAATCATATTAGTGGGAGCTCTTTGATAAGTACTAACTAGTTCTTGAAATTTTCCAGGTAAAGGGAAAGGTGATTCCAATAGGTTTGGTTCAATTAGAGGATTTGTTTGATTTTAATGATGTCTCTCACAAAACCAAAAAAGGGCCTATTAGATCTTAGCTAGAGGACTTTAGTATAGGGAATAAAGATAAACCAAAGACTCTAAAACTTCCATGTCCTTACCTCGTGAAGAAAAGAAGAAATAAATTGATCTGTTGAGGTAATGTTCTGATGTTGCTGCATGGGGGTAAGAAGATTTGAAGGGATAGTAAAAAAAAATCATTTAACATATTATTTCTCTCAAACAAAATTAAAAAAACTTTCAAGAAGAAGCTAGGAAGAACTAATATTGTTTTTTTACCCTTAATAGAGAATGAGCTGAGAAAACATTTTAATGCAAACTTGTTTTTCCCTTTGATATTTTCTAACTAGTTGTCTAATCCAGTACGAGTGAAAAAGAAGAAAAGAGAAATAAGTGTATGTGTGGACTTTCGAAACCTCAATAACGTTTTCCTCAAAACAAAATTACCCTTTATTGAAAATGAATCATATATTGCAGCGGGTGGTTGGGTCTAACATAATTTCATTAATTGATAGTTTCTCTGGGTACAACCATATTTTAGTGCTTCCAAATGGTCATGACAAACAAACACCGTGGGTAACATTTATGTATGTGAATATTCCTGTTGGAATTATAAATGGAGGGGAAACATTTCATAGATAAATGTAAATTAGTTTTTCATAGTAGAAGGATAGGTTCATTGTGATTTATCTTGATGATATTACATTATTTTCTTAGTTTATTGAAGATCATTTACAACACTTGAAAATTATCTTTGAAAAATGAAGAAGATATGGTATCTCATGAAACCCAAAGAAATCTCTTTGGTATGGAATAAGGTAAGCTACCTGGACATATAATTTCCAAATATGGTCTTAGAATCAACCCAAGCAGAATTGAATCTATCCAAAATGCTCACATACCAAGAAAAAATAATTTTATGAGCAGGTTTATTCCATCTTGGCTGAAAGTTTAAGAGATATCACCAATATATTGAGAAAGTACAATGGGATCAAGTGGTCTGTTGAAGCTGAAATATCTTTCAAAAAGGTAAAATCATCTCTAACACATGCACCTGTTTTAACTAGTCCGGACTACACCAAATATTTCATGATTTTCTCGTTTGCCTCGAAACATACTATTACAATAGTACTAATGCAAAAAAAGAAAGAGAATCATAAGCAACCCATTGGAATTTCTAGTAGGGGGTTAAGAGAAGATATTTTGAAATATAAGATTATGGAAAAGTAGGATTTTACCTTGGTGAATTCTTTAAAATATTTCATAGTGTACATTTTGCATTCCCACATCATTTATTTTGTTCATATTGGTATGGTAAAGGACATCCTTACTCAGAATGGCCCAGAAGGAAAGAAAGGTAACTGGGTCGCTGTTATTTTGAATTAGGAAATTGAAATTAGGCCCACAAAAGTTATTAAAGGTCAAGGATTAGGTAAATTGATGGTTGAATAAAATTTAAATGCATTAGATATAAATTTCATGGTTGCTAAAGACAAGGAAGAAGAAGTAGTCCAAGAAGTATCAGAAAGGTTTATTCATTCCTCGGTATGAAAATATGATCTATGTGGTACAACATTTACAAGATCCACCTATTTTGATGAAATAAAATGTGACATTTCCTAAATTAAAGGTTTTTAAATTTTCTATTCTAATCTAGTCGTTGTATTGGAAACATGCAGGAGGAATATTGCTATATAGTTTGCTAGAGGATGAAGCAGATAACAAAATGGAATAGTTTCATAAAGGTTCACGTGGGGGCCAGGTTTTCTATAATACTAAAACACTAAATATCCTAAGAGAATGAATATTCTATTGGAATTTATTGTTTAGTGATGTCCATAAATGAGTATCTACTTGTCATCAGTGTCAAATTTTTTAAGGTAACAAAATGTTGTTGCCTTTCCCTTTGAAACCCATTTCGGTGAACGTGTCATTTCAAAAATGGCATTTGAATTTCATCAAAGAGATTCAACAGAGTTCTTCAACTCAACACAACTAGATTTTAAAAACCACATATTACTTCATCAAATGGATAGAAGGAGTTCCAACTAGGCAAGGAAAAAACTCAATAATTTTACAATTCATGGAAGGTAATAATATTTCTAAGTTTGACTCTCCCCATAAGATCATCACAAATAATATTGTTGCATTTAAATCCAAAAAAATGATTACTTTTTCCAATAAGTGTGACATATTTATTGGAGAATATATTCCCTATTATCCACATGGCACTGGCTTAGTGGAGTCTTCTAACAAATGTTTATTGAATATCATTCAAAAGTTGTTATAGGATAAGAAAAAGACATCGAATAAGAAATTGATCGATTCTTTATGGGAAGAGATGGTGAGTACTAAAAAATATATTCGGATGTCACATTTCCAATTGGTTTGTGCAGTTCATCTTGTTTTTCCTACTTTCCTTGGGATTCGAGTGTTGAGATTATTGCAAGAAGCAAAATTAGAGCCCAACGATGTACAGAGAAGGATCAATCAAAAGATACTATTGCAGAGAAATAGAGAAGAAGATTACCACAACACTCAACTAGTCCAGGATAAGATCAGAAGGATTCATGGCAGGAGGATGAAAGGTGATGATTTTTGACTTAATGACCTTATGCTAAATGTGACGCTAGAAATGAAAAAAATGGTAAACATGGAAAATTTTATAGTTTGTGGAAGGGGCCTTACAAGATTTAATATTTTTGTGAGATGAATAGATTTTTGTTGAAATATCTAACAAGGGAATTACTCACTGGAGGACCTGTCAATGGCAGGTTACTCAAACATTATTTTTCTGAAATTTTAGCTGGTTTTGAAAGCATCACTCTATATAGTAATTTATTTTTTCAAATACTTTAGGTCTGGGTGGATTCCATCATAATTTGAAGCCCAGAGTGAAGGGCATGAGTTTATTATGATTTCTTGCTCTATGTAATATATTTTTAGTCATTCAAGTCAGTTTCAATAGATTAATAGTCAAATAAGCGCTCAATGGATAAGGCTACTAGTCTATGGTGTTCTTGACACCTCAATGGAAGGATGTCATCCCCATTGGAGCCACTGTTAGGGTCCTATAATATAGGTAATCAAAGTGTCTCTATCTAGCTATTTAGTTTTGAGATCTTATTGTAAATTTTCCTACAAATTCACGAGGTATTATAGTCTAAATTGTATTTGTTCAAAAAGTGTCAAAGTTGGTCAAAACATTGTCAATATGGGTATTACAAGGAGTATTGCAGTTTTTACGATTGCTAAGAGGTTATCATTTAAATTTTGAAAATCATGGATATAATGAGTCATTATGAAAATCAAGGGGGTCATTTCATAAGCAATTTGTTCGTCATAGGCTAGTTTGGGTGTTATTATCACTAGGATTAGTTAGTTTCATGTCAATCAGTTGGAAAGGACATTGTCTTATTGCACGACATCAGCAATTGTACAACAATCAGTTCTAAATTTGGTAATATCCTTTTTTTTTGCGCTTAAGCTTTTGATGATCCCATAAGTACCATAATTTCCTAGAAAGGAGTAAATTTCTTTGCAAAATCATCATAATTGCATGCACTTCATCCTTTACCTTGAGAATCTATGGTCATTTCCATCTCCAAAAGCTTGTGAAAAGAGATCATTCGATACCTAGATAATTTTGAGGATGTTTCACTTTTCTCACAAGAAATAATTTGCTTAAAAAAAATGCCATTTTCAGGTCTATACACCGATCTGGGGGATTTCCTATATCATAAATTGAAGAGCTCACAATAATTTGTTAGCTTAAACTAAGTTTTCAAGCTTGAAATTTTATTGTAAATGGTGTTGGGAAAATGGTGTTGGGCACGTTGGTGCTTCATATGTTGGTGTTGCGCTAATACACTATCCTTCATTTATTTTCATCTTTTCTCGATCAAACAACATCAAAATCTTGGTATTTATACTTCATAGAAACTCTAGAAAATTATAAAAATCTATCGTTCCTTATAAAATTTAAATTGGTCATTCCTCTGTCCCTTTGTTCTTCATTCCTTGGGCAATGTGCACAGGAGGTGCTGCACTCAAAAGCATACCTCTTTTTCATTTTCTTACATATCCAGAAGACTTTAAATTCAAGGTATATCATCCTCCATTTAAGTCAATTTGAAAATATACATGGTCATAAAAAAAATTCATAGTCTTTGATTATGTTTGGTAAATTAAAATTTTTCTCCCTATATCGATTTGTTTAAGGTGCAACACACATAATAAGTGTTGTGCATAGGCTGAAACAAAATATTTTTATCCTTTCATTTACATTGACCAATTGTGAATTTTCATTCGTGTTTTAGTCATTGAAGGCTCAAAGCGCCATTTTTTTCTTAGGTCTTGAGGTCTAAAATTCTGGTAAATGATTAAATCTCTATATTAGAGAATTTTACTAGTAATAACCTTATTTTAATGATGGGGAAGTCAAAAGGAGGATAAATTGTAATATTTGAACCACAATACCTCTCACTCATTTACTTATACCCTTCCATAATGGTAGCCTTTCAACACACAGGTTATTTTAAGTTATGTGAAAAGATACAAGGGTATCATGTGGAGGGGACTAAAAAATTTTCCTTATATTTTGATGGTGTTAATGAAAAGGTTGGTCAAATGAAGTTTTTTGTGTCAGGTTCTACTGTAGCATCAGCCACATAAATACCTATCAAGGAGGATAACTGGTTCAAAGAGATGCCTTCGGAGTTGGAAAATTATAATAATTTCATGAAACCAGAGTACAAAAGTCAGTAGTTTGGTGCCATAACACCTAGTGACCATTTGTTGGATAATTTCAGCAAGCTTATCAAAGTCATCCAAATTATTTCATGAGTGAGGTAAGTTAGACTAGGGTTTATCAATACAACTACAGGCTTCTCATGCATTCCACTGGTAAAAATACCCTGAATTTTACCTTATTCCTTTTCAGAAGTTTGAGAAATATGGCTAGGGGAGTAAGAATTAAAAAGGGTATGGGTTATTCATCTTTTATTATTATTTTTATTTGATAAAATTAATTATGTTAGAGGAGCTACAGAAAAATAAACAATTATGGCTAGATTTCCTAATCTCATCCATGTTCACATTGCCATCTGCTAGAAGTACATCAAGTCACAAAGTGTAAAAAATTTAAAAAACCCATAAAGCACAAATAAAAACATGAGAGACATAGAACTGGCAGAAAATGCCTGAGATCCTTACAACATTCCTCACACATTATTTACTATTTAAATAATGTAATAATACAAATAAATAGATGAGGAATTTGTCTCAAGATAATGCATCTATCTTGGGTAAATTGGTTGATAAAATATCTCAACCACACACACTAATCCAAGAGCTAAGTTAGGTAGGCCTAAAATAACTTGTAATCAAGAGAAACTAACATAATATAGAAAATTAGGCATAAAATACTAATTTTAAATATTTAATTAATTTAATCTATTTTGGATTTATAATTGTTTATGAGAGAGGCTAATATTCCCCCCCTCAATGATAAATCCAAAATAAGAATGAGGAACCATCTTCCAAGTTCTCATGATCCTAAAAAACATTACATAAAAAATTGGCAAAGCTGGATGCTGAAAAATACTGCAATCTGAAGAGACCATGAGTCAACTATATATCTGATTCATATTTGAATTTTTCTTGAAAATGGAATCATGTGCAAGGATGAAAAAGGATCCACCTTACATTTTCTTGAAATCAACATCGTTTTTCCACTGACAAAATTTTGGAGACACCCATTAGCGAATTTCTTGATGATGAAACTACCCACAAGCTACTTGATGATCACCCACTAAATGATTGTTGGGACAGGTTCCCCTAGTTTCATTTTGATATGTTCCAATGGTCTATTTTTAAGATATTTTTGTAGTAATTAGTCTTGCACAAGGGCTTTCGGGTGCTTCAAAGCCACCAATGTATTGTAATGGGTAAAAGGGTTGACCTAGAGTCTACAAACCATGGTTTGCGTACCACAAGATAGCGCAGGCTATGATGATATAAATAGATAGATAGCTTTAGTCTAGAAAAAGTAAGATTCATTCTACGTATGAACTGTTGAGATCTGTTTTTGGTACTTTTGGGTTAGGACTGCTACTGGCTGTGTACGTAGAGATCCTCAGTCCTGTTGTGTGCAGACCCCACTAGCTGTGTGCATGGGCTGTAACCTCGACTTGTAACTTGGTTTTGGATGTTAATTAACACGAAATATATTCAAGTATCTCTATTATATCTGAACTGGTCATGTTTACTACTGAAGTACCTCTACGTTATTTCAATGAGCTACGACCATGTCTATGATAAATGAATTAGCTGCGATTGTGTTATTCTATGGTGATAATTTCTTATGCGCACATGGATGTGAAGGTGTTGCTAAGATCTACTTAATTATAGTAGCTTGTTTATGTTTACATGTTGTAATAATGTTAACAGCTTGGTAATAAGATTGTTTCTCTGAGAACCTAATATAACTCAACAAGATCTGCCTTATTTACCCACTCTATCCCACAGTGCGGAAACCTAGTTCCAGCACCCACCCATACTACTTTGGGTGAGACTTTGGCCTGCGAAAGTAGGTCATTATCGAAATCGCTAGTAGTATAGGGGTTTGTTGGCAAACCTTTAATCCAAACCTGTGTTAGGACCCCTCAAGCCAACAAATGGTTCCATTGCTAGGACCGAGAGAATTTTGAGAGGGAGATCGAGTAATTCCATGAGGCCATTGGGGACCTAAGAGATTAGAGCTCGAAGTCTGGTTTGAAAAAACAGATTCAGGAATTTTCTGTAAAAGAGAATTTCAGCAGCAAGCTAACAGCTGAGAAGTGGAAGAAAAAATATATTTTCACGTAATTATATAGACTTTTCTTTGTAACTTTTGCAAATGAGATCCAAGGGTGTTAGCGACGCTAGTAGAATTCCAGACGTGTTGGAAAGATGATCAGGTTACGCAGTGGAGTCTGGAATTGATTCAATAGTTGGAAAAGGCTGACAACACAATCACGCAAACTATATATCGTTGGGTGGATAGTGTGCTACGAGGATTTTCAATAGAATTCGTAGTCAAATAGTTTGCACCCTACTATGAGGTGAAGCAAAGGTTCTTCAAAGGATTTTGAGGTAAGTTCTTGTGAACATTGCCACTACTAATTAAAATATTATTGTGCGAAAAGGGCATTTTTTGTAGCCACATTGAATGAATGACCTCTGATCAGAGTGAGAGTACAACACCAAGTGGTAATTACTACCAAGTCCTCTGAGAAGGGGATAGATTCGTCTACATCCCATTAAGAGAGCTGGCTACGCATGCAGGAACTAGTCCTCCGGCTACACCATCGTCGAGTCAGCATAAGGGAAACAACTCCCCTACACCTCCGCCACTACTGGAAGAAGATATGGCCACACACATGAAGCTGCCCACCTTCAAGGGTGTAGGAGATGAAGACATGGACTGATTTTGGTTCGTAGATGAATCAATATGGACTGCATAGAATGTTGCTAGCGATGATGTAAAAAGGGCACAACTATCACCTAACTTTGAAGGAATGTCCCTATATTTGTTCATGGCGTATGTAGGCCAACATGTGGATCCATCAATACAAGAGTTTAGGAATTCTTTAAAATAACAGTTTCGGAAGCCTAAGTCCTACGCTCAACTGGTGGTTGACTTGAAAGACTTTAGACAAGGACCCACCAAGTTGGTATGGGAGGCTACTCAGCCGCTAAAGAAGGATATCAGAGATGGGGAATTTATGTATGAGGATAGACAACACATGGAATGCTTCGTCGCCATGATATTACCTCACATGTGTAGAACTATGGGTCACCAAGCGATTGAGACACAAGAGAAAGCCTTGGATATTTCTATGAAGCTAGAAGCTATGCCAAGAGACGATGCACAGTTTGGGGTACAACAGATCTAGGGATAGCTAGAGGTAATACACATCAAAATATAGAATTTGCAGAAAGAGCAAGGAAAGAAAGCTAGCCCATACATGTGGTGCATAAGATGTAGGGCGTCAGGCCACACCATGGATCAATGCCCTCTGTGGGTGGACTACATGCAGGCTGGGGGGCCCAACCCATTGTGCCCTAAAGAAGCTATGGGACCACGCGGTCCTACATTATGGTGCATTTACTTTCACATAGCTGGACTACATGATACCAACCGTCACACTCCTATTGGTGCCTATGTTCTAGAGTTGAAGCAAAAATGGTGCAAATTTTTCTTATCTATGGGACATGACGAACATAACTACTGGAAATATGACTTAATAATAGACCAAGGAAACCTGTATGGGTACAAGCTGACCCTTCTTCACCACTATCTCCCTCAGGACGAGGAAGCTCCCCCGCCAGAGGGGGGAGGGGTGTGTGGGTGTTGTGGGGGGGGGTGGGGGGGAAGACATGAAAGCACAGGTCGAGGAAGAGGACAATTGATTTGTTATAATTATGGAGAATTAGGGTAATTCGCAAGAGAATTTCTGAACCCTGCACGATAATCTTGTAGATATTGTGGACAATTAGATCAAGTGATCGAAGATTGGCTAGTATTGATAGCAAAATTGCAGGAAAAACAACAGACGCCAACACATAATGTGCAAAGGGTTAAGGAAGAAGGACGTGATGAGGGACCCAATATTAATTTCATAACACACAGCAGCATGGCTACTAGAGGAGTTGAGGAAAAAGCTACGGCTTAACACCTTATCCAAAAATCCACTATCGAAAAGGAAATCTTATACTTACAGAAGGAGAAAGAAACCTTCATAGAAGCTCTCAAATACTTTACCATTGATGAGGCATCTACTTCCAAGGCTCCAACAAACCTAAAAGTGGACGATGAATTTAAACCATTCCTATAGGCATGTATGAAGTTGCTACGCGACCAAAAGGCTGTAGAAAATCTTCACGCATTGGTACATAGTTGCGCAGAAAAAAGTGACCCTCCAATAGAAGTTAAACATGTTCACAAACTTTACAAGCATAAGGAATGCATTGGTCGGGAAATGTGGCTAACTGCGCAGATTGGTGATTTTTAAATGGATCAGGTCATCCTAGATCTAGGATCTCATGCGAATGTCTTGCCCAAAAAGACATGGTAGAGGATGGGGGAACCTAAGATGGAATGGTCTACTATATAGCTACACATGGTTAACCAAGAGAATATCATACCATTGGGGAGACTATCAAAGATTATGGTAGATATCGTAAGGGTTAAGGTATACGTGGATTTTGAGGTAATTCAAAATGTAGAGGATGCAAACGCTTATCCTACACTTTTAGGACTAGATTGGGCTATATACATGGGAGGAATTATCCACTTGAAGAAAAGGAGCATGGATTTTGAGAATGAGGGTATGAGACTAAGAGTCCCTCTAGACCTAGCGGATGGAGAACGGTATATAGAACCCGTGCGAAAAGAAGACGACGTGGATCATATCTATAAACTAACCACCTGGGATGAGGATTGGATTAATCCTATGGTGATGGCATGCTTTTCTAGGAGAAAGATAGTGAATGACTCCCCAACTCTGATGGGGAGATCGAAAATTGGCAGAATCGGTTACATGATGTATCTGCGCTATGGTGTCTTAGGGTCATGAAGAGCTTCCGTTGTATCTCCTCAGAGGCAAGAGAGCTTCCTTACTTTGATGGTTGTGGTAGTATTAGGGATTTTCTTTGAGAATTATAAACATAAGTTGTAAGGGAGCGAATAATGTCAGCGCTTAACCTAGCCATGCGTGTGACCCCTGTGCGATGATGGGAAACTCATGAGGGGATGTTTCAGGATTGGAAGGAATTTCACAAGATGATGATCCTATGGTTTAAACCTCTGGTTCACCTATGCATGGATACTTTACTTGGCCAAGGGGACGCACACAAGAACATGGCCGCATGGATGGAGGTGTGGTACAAAATCTTCGTGGAAGAATGGGTCCACCTATCCATTCATGCATTGGGACCAATACCCGCTGCATGGTATTTGGATGCAGAGCTACATAAATACACCCGCCACTGGGAGACCATGAAGAACGATTTTTTGGGGATGTTCAGGTTGATAGGTAGAACTAAGGCATTAGAAGAAGCCCTATAGAACATAAATGCTCTAGTATTTGATGAATCACACACTCGTGTGGAGTATGGGGCACCACATTGGGATACGCAGATGCAGGATATTGCTAACTGCCGCAATTTATCAATAGAGGAATTTGACAAAGACCCACAAAATTTCACTATCCTAGAATCAACGAATAAACAAGCATTTTTTGGACCCCCACTGCAAACCGTTGAGGTGACCAAGTCTCTTAAGGTAATGGAATTCAACATTGGAATAGAAAAGCGATTTAAGCTAGCTAAGATTAGGGACTACTAGGATGACGATACTATTGGAACATTCACGAAACTTTTCATGGAGTACCAGGACCTGTTTCCTATGAAATTCTCAGAACTCAAGGGTATTATAGGGGACATGGGGGCCCTTTCAAGTAACGACTTTACCGCTTGAACCCCATGTATAAGCATAAATTCAGGGAAGAAATTCACAAAATGCTAGCCACGGGTATCATCGAACTAGTAGAACAACCACATTGTGTAAGCCCTATGGTGGTCCAGGAGAAAAATACTAAAGGAGAAATAAATATCTGCATCAACTTGGGCAAGCTAAATGATGCATGCATACATTATCCCTTCCCTATGTCATTCTCTGAAAAAATCCTTGATAGTGTCAGAGTGAAGGAAGCGTACTCGTTCACTGACAGGTTTTCTAGCTACCATTAGATCAGGATTGCACGAGAAGATCATAGCGAAAATACATTTGCCACTCAATGGGGATCCTTCTAGTACACTGCCATGTTTGGGCTCAAAAATGCCCCTACCATAATTTCGCGGGTATTGATCGCAGTATTCAAGGAGTTCATTTACAAGTTCTTGGAGGTATACTTTGATGATTGGAAAATATTTGGATTAGAAAATAAGCATGTCTCGAACCTACACATGATGTTTGACACATGTAAAAAGCACCAAATTTCCATAAGTATTAATAAGTGCATATTCAGTGTACTTTTTGAGATCTTGTTAGGCCACATAATGGTTGACCCTACCAAGGTAGCAGTTCTGATCAACTTAGTGGTCGCTGCAACTGAGAAACATTTATGCTCCATCCTCGGGCACATGGGCTACTATAGGAAGTTTATTCAAGGGTACGCACTAATCACAACACCCATGGAGAAGTTTCTATAGAAGGACGTTTCATTTTTTTTGGGCGCAAAGTGTTAGAAGTGTTTTGAGCTACTCAAGGAAAAGATGGTCTCTGCACCTATCATCATATTTCTCGACTATGCAAACGTATTCCATGTCCATGTAGATGCTTTAATGATCACCCCGGTTGTTGTACTTATGTAGCCTAGGGAGGGGGGCATTAATCACCTAGTTTTATTTACTAGTAGAAAAGTCTCTAGTGTGGAGCATAACTACTCCACTACAAAATGCAAGGGGCTGGCCATGGTGTATGCCCTGCAGAAATACCAACATTATCTACTGGTAGGGCACTTCAAGATGTTCACGGATCACTCAACTTTGAAGTACCTAGTTAGTAAGCTTGTATTGGGGTGGAATATTTATTGATGGTTACTGCTATTTCAAGAATATGACTTTTAGATAATTGTGAATTTGGGGAAATTAAATGTTGGGTCATACCACTTGTCACGAATCGAGAGTGGTGGAGAACCAACCAACCTAGAGGAAGGATTGACCGATGTGAAAATATTTTGTGTTAAGGTGTTTGATGAGCATTTTGCTGATATTATTCAATTCTTAACTGCGGGGAGGGCACCTGCAGAATATTTGGTACAAAAAAAGAAAGAGTTCGTCACCCGCACAACTGACTTTACCATCATCGCGGGCCACTTGTATAAGCTGGGAGTTGATGTTGTACTACGAAGATACATTTTGTAGCATGAAATACAAGATATTTTAGTATAATCCCACAGAGGCATAGCATGAGGTCACTACGTAGGAAAGGCGACGGTGTGAAAGATCTTAAGAGTTGGCATGTGGTGGCCCACACTGAATAGTGATTGTTACAACTATTGCAAAGCCTGCGACACATGCCAAAGGATAGGAAGGTCATTGCGTAGGGATGAAATTCCCTTACAACCATAGATCGCCCTAAAGGCATTCGATAAATGGGCAATAGACTTCGTTGGGCCCATCAACCCACCAGGTAAGAACATAGGTGCCTGCTACATCATCACTACAACTGATTATGTAACCAGATGAGCAAAAGAACAAGTTGTGAAGGACTGTATTGTAGATACCACTACCCACTTCATTTTTTAGTATATTCTAACCAGGTTTTGTTGTCCGAAGATCTTGATGAGTGATGGAGCTACACATTTTCTTAATGAAACAATACAATCGTTGACCAGAGAATTTCAAATCCACCATGCAAAATGTACCCCATATCACCCGCAGGGAAATGGAATGGTAGAATATTTTAATAAAACTCTAGAACAGGCAATGACCAAGGTCTGTAATGTCGATGGAAACGATTGGGACATGTGCATCCCATTGGTCTTTTCGGCCTATCGAACCACGTGCAAGAAATTGACTGGGCAAACACTGTTTCGGATGGTTTATGGAAAGGAGGCCATTATGCCCATGGAGTATATCATTCCTAGCTTGCACATCGTAGCCTTTACAAACATGGAAAATATCGATATCATGGAGGAATGCTTGCACAGCTAGTCACCTTGGAAGAAGAATTGAAGCAAATGGAGGCTACAATTCCCACTCTAATCCCTGCTCAATGCCTGGCACGTCTACGAGCCAGCCATGCCCTCAAAGATGACCTAGAAGGGATTTGACACAAGAAGAAGGTTCTTAGTGACCACCAAAATCCCTGGGTTGATGAAGCACTCAAGATATATGAGGACTTGGATGTTGTATCCAAACAGCTAAATCAAACACTAGAGAGTGACACCGCTGCCACTGAAGGCCCAACCTCACAGAAGTTTTTGTACATTGTGAAAAACACTGCTGCGCAAAGAAAATAAGTGTTTCCACCTCTGGACGATGCCATTAAGAATTTCTAGGCCAAGATGCAAACCCCACAGCCACTGTGACTCACAATGAGTCATAAGATTGTATTGGGGTCCTGTTGGGATAGGTTCCCGTAGCTGCATCTTCATATGTTGCAATGCTGCATTTTTTGAATATTTTTGTAGTAATTAGTCTTGCACAGGGGCTTTGGGTCGGGTCAAAACCCCCAATTTATTGTAATGGATCAAAGGGTAGACCTAGATTCCATAAACCATGGTTTGCGGACCATAGGATAGCGCAGGCTATGATGATATAAATAGATATATAGTTTGAGTCTAGAAAAAGTAAGATGAATGCTACATACAGATTGTTGAGATTTTTTTTGGGTAGTTTTGGGCAAGGACTCTTGATGGTTGTGTGCATGAAGATCCTCAGTGCTACTATGTGAAGACACCGCTAGCTGTGTGCGCGGGCCGTGATTTCAGTTTGTAACTTCCTTTTGGATGTTAATGGACACGAAATCTATTGAATTATCTCTATGCTATTAGAACTAGTTATGTTTTCTACTAAAGTACGTCTGTGTTATTTGAATGAGCTATGATCGTTTCTGTGGTGAATGAATTAGCTGCGATTGTGCTATTCTGTGATAATAATTGTTGATTTGCATGTGGATGCGAAGGTGTTTCTAATATCTACTTAATAGTAGTAGCTTATTTATGATTACATGATGTTATACTATTAAGGGTTTGGTAATAAGCTTGTTTATGTGTGAACTTGATAGAACTAGACAAGATCTGCCTTAATTGCGCACTCTCTCCTAGTGTGTAGAAACCTGGTTCCAGCACTTACCCATACTACTTTGGGTGAGACTTTGTCCTGTGAAAGTAGGTCATTTCCGAAAGGGCCAATAGTATAGGGGTTTGTTGGCAAAACTTAAATCCGAACCTCGCCCAAAACCCCTCAAGCCAACAATGATGATGATCGTGCACTGGCTGACAATGTCAAAAAACAACTCATTTTTTCATTTGTTGATGTTGTTGGAAACTGCTCACTAGTGCTTTTGCTGTCGACCGCCCACTGACAAATTTGTTGATGCCCACTAGTTGATGAATATGCCCACTAGAGGTTCTTTTTTATGTTGTCGAAAATTTTATTTTGACAACCACCATTAATTTCATTAACATTTCCCCCCTTTCTCAGCTGAAAGGAGAGACAATCATCTAGAAATTATTTTTGAACTCCCCCTTTCAGGTGTAGGAGTGTTGCATCGATGTCCTCCCCCGTTCAACTGCATGGGAGTACCATATTTTTTGGACTATTGGCTACACTAGGTGTGATTGAATTTGGCTATAAAACTTATACAATATCTTCACTGTTGACGACCATTCCCAAGGATCAATCCAGGCGTAACTGATCTTCAATCTGGCAGGTTGGTTTTGATTGCAGCATTTCTCTAATGAATGATTCAGCTTGCCAGAATGGCAATAATTATGGAGATCAAAACAATGATCTTCCATATGACCTGTTCTTCAACAATGTGAGTATTTTGGTTTTACTGCAACTTTGATTTGCGTTCATTTTGGTTTGTCTACAATTTTTGCAGAATTTGTTGATGTGATTTTTTCAAGAAAGCCTGTAGTGATGAGCTTCATGGGATTTTAATAATATAGGATATGTAAGTTTTTTTCATCTTTGACATATCCTAATCCTTGTCGATTTGTGTTAATTTAGATTTCTTCCCATGGCTTGATGATTGGCTTGGAAAAAAGTTTAACTTGAACAACTTCGGCACTTTAATTTATTTGGATGAATGGATTATCATTTTTATATGTATGGTTCAAACACTTGCAAACATCACTCTTCTCTTGCAACTCATTTATTTGTAGTTGCGACTCCAGTTAAAGTTACTCAATCATTTCATTTGTCTGTTGTAGATGCTGTGAAATATCAGCAAGAGTTGCCTTGATTATTTGTATCATGTCTTCAACACTTGATAGGATCAAATTGTGAATAGTTTGTAACAGCTCGATGTGTTGTGCCATGTGAACTTTCTTGCTTGAATTCAAGCTCGCTTGAATTCAGGATCATTTGTCTTTGAACTTTCTCACTTGATTTCAACTCGTTGGATTGAATTTTCTTCATTGATTTGAAAGACACACTCACTTTCTTTGCAATTTTCTTGATCTCTTTGCTTGGTGAAACTTGTTTTGATTGTTTCACGCTCACTAGAACTAATGCTCGCTTGATTTATATTTCAAATTTCTTGATTGTTGTTTGAATATTACATTTTTTTTTTTTAGAGTTTAACACACTCAATTTCTTTGATTGTTTCTTCAATGAACTTCACGATGGCTTGCTTGATGTTGTAAACTTTGTAATGAATTGATTGTTCTTATTGGCAAAGGGTGTTGAAAACAGTTGAAAAGGCACCCAAAAGACAAATGACAAGCTCAAATAATATGACTCAGTTGAAGACTTACTTCACATTAATTGTCTTAGTTTGACCACTTTATTAATTCAAATTGGGGTGTCGATTTTAACTAAAAATGCACCGTGATAATTCAACTCAGTTACAAAAAATTTTATTCGCAAGTGACACAAAACATGTTTTTGATGTTGTCTTGTCTCAAAATTCTTGATGTGGAACCCTTAACTTAATTATTTTTATTTCAGTATGTGGATTATTGATGTAGAAGACCTCTTTATCAACTTGATGATGTGTTTCCCAAGTGCATGTGATTGATTGTTCTTTTATAGCTTGATTACATGAGCTTGATAACTTAAGCTTTATAAATTTAAGATTTCTTATGTGCATGTAGTTGGTATATTGATTTTGTACCTTATTACAAAGAAAGTTTAAAAAAAATGGACACAAATCATGCACACACATTCACTACACACAGTGTACCTGAGATCCCCTTATTCAATTTTAGGTGGATCTAGGACACAAACACCAAAAATTATGTTTTATTAAGTATGGGGTACATCATTCTTCTATATTTACAACCTCTTCATGGAGTTTTCTCAAACAATGATAATCTCACGCTCAAAAAATTTGGAAGAAAATGTCTTCAAAAACATGTGCACTTATCGCTCCAAATACAAAATACTTATTACTCAAAAATTACAAAAAATAAAACACCGTTTTACTCCAATAACTCACTTCAAAACTCTCAACATTCAACTTATCACTCCAAATATTACAAAAGGAATTTCAGCTTATCAATCCAAAAAAAAATATTACACAAAAAAAAAATTATTTTAACCATATGCCTCCACTTCTATGCCTCATCTATCTCACTTCATTTAAACATATAAAATATGTTCCCAAAAATACACTTTATAAATTTTATTTACTCCCTTCTCTTAAATTATATTTCCACTTCACCCACCTTTTAAAAATTGATTATGTAGAAAATGATTTTTTTGAAGTCCATGCTACCGTCATGTTTGAATTTTAATGAGTTTTCAATGAGAAAATTAAAAATTAATTCCGTCATGATTTATTTTATAGCTGATTTGAAAAGAAATTCATACATCTTACGTGATTAATTCCAGGCTGTGTCTCCATATTTTTCTTCTATTTGCTTACTAGTATATCAGAAAATGGTGTTCAAATCCAATTTTGCTCTCAACCCCAATTTTCGCATATCCATCAACAACCATTGCCTAGCCAAGGCAATGCTATTAGAACACTTCACCTATAGATATAAAAAACTAAAGAATCTACAAATGGAAGAAAATAGCAACTGCTCACTATAAATTGCGAGTCAGCAAGAGGGAGCAGTGGAGGTAGGGACTTAGCGGAGGCTCCACTGTGGAATTTTTTGGAAAATAATGGTGAAATCATGGCCACACGAGGTGAGCCGAAGATATGGAGGGGTTTCAAGGAGGTCGAATCTCTGGATGAGGAATCCCTAAAAGAAAAAAGGTTGGGTCACTTTGGTCGTGCTTGTTAAAAAACTTGAAGCTAAGTTTATGAATACCAATATAACATGGGGCTTCTTCTAATTGAGCAAAGAATGGATGTATAAGTATGAGAAAATGAAAGTTGCCATAGGTGAAGCTAAACAAAATTTGACGAGAGAGAAATCAAAACATGAACATTAGGAAATATTGTACTCAACACGGAACCTCGAACATACAAATTTAAAATCCCGATCCCAAATTGTTTGAAATTAATTTTTATTATAATAATAAATAAAATAGAAATAGTTTGCCAAATTGGAGGATACTGGCTAGAAATGGAGTGTTTTAATTAATTTTCCAAGCAGGCCCCTATTCATCTGACATAATCTGGAGTCTGAATGGCACCAATCAATCGTTTATGATTTGTGACTTTCACTCATAGTGGGAAGTAGTTGTAACTGTTCGGTGACCAGAAGTATGTAATAAGGGTAGTGCAGAGTGTGAGAAGTAAGGTTTTTTATCAACCATGTCTGTTTATGGATTTCTGTATCCCACGTCTCATAGGAACCACGAACCATCGCATCGCATAGAGAGGGGCACAATAGACTAGATTTGACATGTGTACAGTTGGATCCTGGTGCTTCCTTCAAACTGAATGAAACAATCACTCAACTGATCATGTGATCTCAGCCATGAAATTAATCACACTATAGACTCCCACATTCACCACACCAAGGAAAAGCACGACCCAACAAATTAATATGTTGTTGGAATTAATTTTGAACTGCCCAAGGAGCGCAGAGAAGCGGCAAGACTGTCCGCGGGGGTCCAGCAGGCAGAGCAGGCAGAGGATAATACCCCCTCGGAGCTGGGCCCACACTACACCATGCCAAAGAATTCTGTGGGGGTCAATGAAGGTTTGTTGATGGAGGTGTGAACCCCATCGGAACAGCTGACATCACCGCAGCTGGGGGCCCACATATTACACGGCCACACAAATATGTTAAAAAGATTGCAGGTCAAATGTTTTAACACGACATTTGTTTTAATTCAATAGTTCTGTTTATTGTTTTAAAATTATATGTTTTATTTTTAATATATGTGAATTATATATTAAAAAGGCCCGTAAGGTGAATAGATATGTGCTCAGCACATTGTAAAGATTGTTGTTGTATTTCAATACACAGTAAATGTTTTTATTATTACACAGAAATGTAATGTACAGCAGTGTGTTAGTAATAAAAAAAGGACAAAGTTTCATTGCACAGCAGTGCGGGAATGAAGAAAGAACAGCGGTGCCACCAAGTCAATTTGCCATCAATGCATAATAGAGTGGTGCCGGCAGAAGTAATGAGACCATTAATGTTTTTCTAAGCGGTGAAATTTAGTGGTTGAGTAAATTTATGAGACAGATATTTTTGTTTTGTAATATGTAGAGACAGAGTCATTCTGTTAATGTAATGTTTTATATACAGAGCAGCGTATTTTAAAACAGAGACAGAGAATAGTTTTTATGCACAGCAGAGTGCATTTTGTAAAAGACATAGAGCTGTAATTTATTTTATTACACACAGCAGAGTGTTTTAGAAAAATACAGAGAATACACAGCAGTGTGTATTTTTAGTGAAACAGAGTTTTATTTGTGCACTGTGACAACAGCAGACACAATTGTAAATCCCTCTTTTGAGGAAGAATTGTAATAGCAATTTTTTTAATAGAAATTTTTTTTATGTGAAACTCTGTCACTGTGGAAGAAATTCTGAATATTTCTCTATGTTAAGGAAGGCAGTTTTATTGTTTTGGAATTTAGCAAAATTCCAACATGGTATCAGAGCCAATCCAGGCTATTTGAAGGTCAAATAAGCTGAAGGAAAGGAGTTCTTAGTTGCAGCAGCTTCTCCAGCAGTGTGAAGACTCAGCCAAAATAATCCAAAGGTATTTCTCTATATAGTTTTTTGTTACTGTTGCAGTACAGTTGGTTATTTTAAAACACACAGTAAAGTGTTTTTGAGATCATAGTTAAGAGTGCAGAATGGCTGGAGCCAGCACAGGTATGAGCTTGGGAAATATCCATCTCCCACAATTTAATGGGAAAAATTATGACTACTAGTCAATAACTATGAAAGCTTTATTTACCTTACAAGAATTATGGGAATTAGTTGAGGATGGCTTTGAAGAGCCAGAAAATGAAGTAGAGTTTCTTCTTTTAACTCAGGCAGAAAGGGAGTCACTGAAGAACAATAAGAAGAGAGATGCCAAGGCTCTTTTCTTCTTGTATCAAGCAGTGCATGAGAGTGTGTTTCCAAGGATAGCAGCAGCTAAGAAATCCAGTGAAGCATGGGAAACTCTCAAGACAGCCTATCAGGGCATGGAGAGAGTGAAGACAGCAAAACTTCAGTTGCTGAGGAGAGACTTTGAGACTCTTTGTATGAAAGAGTCAGATAACATTGACTCATTCTTCACTCATGTGATTGGAATGGTCACACAAATCAGATCTCATGGAGAGACTCTTGAAGATAAGAGGATTGTGGAAAAACTCTTGAGAAGTTTACCCTCAAGATTCGATGTGATTGTCACCACCATAGAGGAGACCAAAGATCTCACAAAGTTTTCAGTGGATGAACTTCATGCATCACTGATGACCCATGAACAGAGATTGGGTAGGAGTGAAAACTCATCTCTTGAACATGATTTTAAGTACGAGATGTCTTTCGGAAGAGGAAGAGGGCAAGGCAAAGGAAGAGGAAGAGGCAGAAGCCAAAACAGAGGTGGAAGGAACAGTCCAGCAAATGCTCAAGGAAGGGGCAGCAATCCAAATCAGCATCAAGGCCAAGCGTGACCAACATGGCGGTTAGCGAATGCCTGAGGACAAAGGTATGATAAGTCCAATGTCCAATGTTACCATTGTAAAAAATATGGTCATTATGCTAATGAATGCAGGAAGAAGCAGCAAGATATGGCAAGTAGAACTAGTGCAAATTTCACTAAGGAAAATAGCAGCCAAAGTAATTTGTTTTTAGCTTGTAATATGGCTGAAGAAAAAAGTGAAGATTTATGGTTTCTAGACTCCGGTTGCAGTAACCATATGACAGGAAATATAGCAATGTTTTCTATGTTAGATGAAAGTGTGCAGTCACAAGTCACATTGGGAACTGATAGCAAAGTTTCTGTTATGGGAAAATGAGATGTGAATGTTTTAACAAGATTAGGTGCAAAGGAATCCATAGCAGATGTTTATTATGTTCCAGGAATGAAGTGTAATCTCTTAAGTATTGGACAACTTGTCCATAAGGGGTATAATGTTTTCTTTGATAATGATGTTTGTACCATCATGGATAAACCACCGAGCAATCAGTGTATTGCTGAAGTGAAGATGACAAGGAACGGGATTTTCCTCTCGGAATGAGGAAGCGAGACTTGAAGAATGGCGAAGAGAAACGTAGGTTACTGGGAACATACAAAGCGAACCAAAGGATGATAATTGGTTATGGCACCAAGTTGGACATCTCAACTTTGGAGGTCTTAATCGTAGACAGAAAAGGAATGGTAAGTGGTTTACCATTGATAGAGAAACAGTGTGACCTTTGTGAAGGTTGTATTCTTGAAAGCAACCACAGGGAAAATTTTTCCTTAGGGAAAAGCATAAAGGAAAAGGCATAGGAATTGTCCCGCGAGATGTATGTGGACCGATGAAGCTCCATCACTTGCAAGCAGCACTGTGTTAACATTCATAGATGATTTTACAGAAAAACTTGGGTTTACTTTTTGAAAAACAAAAGTGAAGTGTTTGAAAAATTTTGCAATTTCAAAGCACTTGTTGAAAATCAGAGTGGGCTGCATATCAAAGTCTTAAGGACTGATAGAGGAGGTGAGTATATATCTAAATATTTTCTACATTTTTGTAGAGAAAATGGTATTCAAAAACAGTTTACAACTAGATATACTCCGCAGCAAAATGGAGTGGCCGAAAGGAAGAACCGAACCATAATGGACATGGCGAGGAGTATGTTAAAGGAAAAGCATTTGCCTAATGATTATTGGGCTGAAGCTGTACATTGTGCAGCGTACATATTGAATAGGTGCCCTACAAAAGCAGTTATGAACAAAGTGCCGGAAGAGGCATGGAGTGGTGCAAAGCAAAGTGTCACACATATGAAGGTTTTTGGATGTGTGGCTTATGCACACATTCCGGATCAGCTAAGGAATAAGTTGGACAGCAAGGGGGAGAAATGTATTTTCATTGGATACAGTGAGGAATCCAAGGCCTACAAGTTATATAACCCATCCAGCAAGAAGTTTCTTGTGAGCAGGGATGTTCAGTTCATTGAAGAGGAAGCTTGGGATGGAAGCATAGAGAAAACAGTGAATGTTAAACACTGTTTATCTCATGATGAGAATGATGATGAGTTGGCTGATATACATCCCCAAATAGCAACACCAACACCACAAAGCACACCCTTGAGGAGAAATGACAGTGCTTCTCCAAGCACACCACAAGGAGTAAATTCAAGTGCTTCTTCAAGTACTTGTACACCTACTGAAAGAGGTAAGAAATTCAGAAGTTTGAAAGATATTTATGAACAAGATATAGCTAATGAAGGTATCAATTCCTTGTTTGCTTTATATTTTCATGTTGATGATCCTGTTCATTTCGAAGAAGCTATCAAGGATAAGAAATGGATAGAAGCTATGGATGAGGAAATAAGTGCCATAGAGAGGAACAAAACTTGGGATTTGGTTGAACTCCCAAAAGGTAAAGATGTCATAGGTGTTAAATGGGTCTACAAGACCAAGAGTAATGCTGAAGGGAAAATAGAGAGACACAAGGCAAGGCTTGTTGTCAAAGGCTATAAGCAGAAGCATGGCATAGATTATGAGGAAACTTTCGCACCGGTTGCGAGAATGGAAACCGTGAGAGTAGTGTTGTCAATAGCAGCACAAAAAAAATGGGAAGTTTACCAAATGGACGTGAAGTCAGCATTCCTAAATGGAGTGTTAATGGAAGAGGTTTACATTGAACAACCTCTCGGCTATGAGAAGAAAGGCCAAGAGCACAAAGTATGCAAGTTAAAGAAAGCTCTTTATGGGCTAAAGCAAGTGCCAAGAGCGTGGTACAGTAGGATAGATTCATATCTACTGGAAAATGGATTTGAGAAGTGTGAGGGAGAACCCACCCTCTACATCAAAGAACAAGATGGTAAAATTTTGATTGTATTCTTGTATGTTGATGATGTTATTTTTACAGGTAATGATGATTGCCTTATTGAACATTTTGAAACAGTCATGAAGGAAGAATTTGAAATGACTGACATGGGTTTGTTGAGATACTTCTTGGGAATAGAAGTAGAGCAAGATGAAAATGGGATTTTCATCTCACAGGAAAAGTATGTTAATGAGGTAATTGAAAGATTTAACATGCAGGAATGCAAAGCAGCGATCACTCCCACAGTGATGGGATTAAAACTCAGCAGAGAGGACAACAGCAAGGATTTTGATCCTAGTTTGTACAAGAGCATAGTTGGCAGCCTTATGTATTTGACTGCAACTAGGCCGGACATAATGTATGCTGTTAGTTTGATTTCCAGATTCATGGAAAAGCCAAAGGATGCACATTGGCAAGCAGCAAAAAGAATTTTGAGGTATGTTAAAGCTACTAAAAGGTTCGGTATTTTTTATACTACTTCAGAATGTTCAGATTTAGTTGGATACACTGACAGTGATTGGGCTGGAAGTGTAGATGATCGGAAGAGCACTTCTGGTTATGTTTTTCATATGGGTTTAGGAGCCATTTCATGGGCTTCTAAGAAACAGCCCGTTGTAGCGTTGTCTACAGCAGAAGCAGAATATGTGGCGGCTACAGCAGCAGTGTGTCAAGTAGTTTGGATGCGGAAAATGTTGAGAGGCTTATGTCAAGAACAGGTAAAAGGGACAGTGATCTTTTGTGACAATAGCTCAGCTATTGCATTGTCTAAAAATTATGTTTCTCATAAAAGGACAAAACACATTGACACCAAGTTTCATTTCATACGGGAATTGGTTAGCAATGGCGAGATTGTTTTGCAGCATTGCAGAACAGAGGATCAATTTGCAGATATCCTCACAAAGCCACTTCAGCAGAAAAGCTTTGAACATTTCAGGAAATGCATGGGTATGCAGGAAAACCCAACAGTTGAAATTAAGGGGGAGTGTTGGAATTAATTTCCAACTTCCCAAGGAGCGCAGAGAAGCGGTAAGACTGTCCGCGGGGGTCCAGCAGGCAGAGCAGGTAGAGGATCATACCCCCTCGGAGCTAGGCCCACACTACACCATGCCAAAGAATTCCGTGGGGGTCAATCAAGGTTTGTGGATGGAGGTGTGAACCCCATCGGAACAGCTGACATCACCGCAGCTGGGGGCCCACATATTACACGGCCACACAAATATGTTAAAAAGATTGCGGGTCAAATGTTTTAACACGACATTTGTTTTAATTCAATAGTTTTGTTTATTGTTTTAAAATTATATGTTTTATTTTTAATATATGTGAATTATATATTAAAAAGGCTCGTAAGGTGAATAGATATGTGCTCAGCACATTGTAAAGATTGCTGTTGTATTTCAATACACAGTAAATGTTTTTATTATTACACAGAAATGTAATGTACAGCAGTGTGTTAGTAATAAAAAAAGGACAAAGTTTCATTGCACAGCAATGCGGGAATGAAGAAAGAACAGCGGTGCCACCAAGTCAATTGTCCATCAATGCATAATAGAGCGGTGCCGGCAGAAGTAATGAGACCATTAATGTTTTTCTAAGCGGTGAAATTTAGTGGTTGAGTAAATTTATGACACAGATATTTCTGTTTTGTAATATGTAGAGACAGAGTCGTTCTGTTAATGTAATGTTTTATATACACAGCAGCGTATTTTAAAACAGAGACAGAGAATAGTTTTTATGCACAACAGAGTGCATTTTGTAAAAGACAGAGAGCTGTAACTTATTTTATTACACACAACAGAGTGTTTTAGAAAAATACAGAGAATACACAGCAGTGTGTATTTTTAGTGAAACAGAGTTTTATTTGTGCACTGTGACAGCAACAGACACAATTGTAAATCCCTCTTTTGAGGAAGAATTGTAACAGCAATTTTTTTAATAGAAAATTTTTTTATGTGAAACTCTGTCACTGTGGAAGAAATTCTGAATATTTCTCTGTGTTAAGGAAGGCAGTTTTATTGTTTTGGAATTCAGCAAAATTCCAACATATGTCTTGTCAATATGATTTAAATTTTGACTTTATTCAATTCGAATATAAACTCCTCATATTTGAATGCAAATTTCTACCGTAATCACAGGTCACAGAATTACCACAGTTTTCATGATACAACTCTGAGTTTCCATAGGGCACACCAATATAATCAATGCTAAATATTAACTAGCACATCAACAAAATTGACGGCGAAGATTCAATAGCCATGATCAATGCACTCGATCATTGATCTCCTCCATATGTGTGGCATTCCTCTAACAAAATATTCATAATACAGACAACCTAAATATCATCAAGCAAAGGAAAATTTTGCATGACCTCGTTATGCCATAAAAATGATGATTGACAAGAACGTTCATATGAGGGACCACAACCTCTCCGTGTTTTTGTTCATTTATTTATCTGCCACTGATAAATATTGTGTGTTCACCTGAAATCCAACACCAATGGTTTTTTTTCTATACCACATGTAAAAAAATAAAATAACTCATAAAACAGAAATAAAAACATTAGAGACATAGAACTAGCGGAAAAGGCTTGAGAGCCTTACAACACTCCTCACATATTCTTCATTATTAAAATAATGTAATAATACAAATAAATAGATGAGGAAGTTGTCCCAAGGTAGTGCGTCTATATTGGACAACTTGGTAGAGAAAATTTCTCAACCGCACACACTAATCTAGGAGATAATTTATGTAGGCCTAAACTAACTCCTAATCAAGAGGAACTAACATAATCTAGAAAATTAGGCATAAAATCCTAATTATCAATATTTAATTAATTTAATCTATTTTGGATTTATAATTGTTTATGGGAAATGCTAACAAAAAGGTACTCCATCTAATAGTAATACTACATCTTAACCTCTAAATTTTTCCATCAAGAAAACAATTCTAGTTTTAGTTGAGTCATCATCGAAGAAAAATGGCAGAAAAATATTATTTTCACCAGAAGTAGTAGATATTCAAGTGCCAAGAAGGCCACTGACAAAGGAATTTGCTAAAGGGTTACCATTGGAGAAATAAATTGGAGAGTTTTTTGAGCCCCATAGACTTAAAACACAAACATGTTCTACTGATGAGAAAGGTAATCCAAAAATAGAAGCAATGAAATAGCTAAAGGAATCTCACTTGGTTATAGTACAATTGTAGAAAGACAACAGACATTTAAGGAAGAATATTCTAGAAATTAAAGTTCAATTTAATGAAAAATTACGAATGGTTGAAGCCGCACTATGTTTTTTCAAAATGAAGGGAAAAATAAATGCAAGTAAGGAAAAGGTTAATAAAGCATAGACACCTACAACCATGGTCACAATATCCTCATCCACAAAGTTGCAAACTCAAGAAGGAATGTGTGTGTAGGAAGAAAAGGTTGAGGAAGGGATGTTCACTTTCATGAGGATTGAAGAGAATATGAAAAAGGCTAGAGATGAAATTTATAAGCTTAAGCAGAGTGATGAAAGATATCAGCAGATAAGAGAATTGAAGGATCATTTATATAAAACACAAGTGACCATAGCTTATTTGTAAAAACAAAAAAATAAAATCAGACATATAGTGCCATAAGAAATAATGACATCTGATGTCAAAAGAAAGGGTAAAATGAAATTTATATTGAAGAGATGAAATATACCATTCTATATACAAGGTGACCTAATACTAGGTCTATTTCCATTGTACATGAGTGGGACAAGGGGACTATGCAACATGTGATTGTAAATGAATAAAAGAGATATGAGGAGATACTAGATGAGCTAGAAGGTGTGCAGATTTAGGTTGATCAAATTAAGGAAAAAGACAATACGGACATGATGATTTTTTTTTATAGGCAGATGATACCTTAACAACCCTTTCCAAATAATAACACAAATTGAAATGTGATTTTCCTTTGCATAGGCACTTGAAGAGTTTGTATGTGTTAAACCTAGTTTTAAAGAGGAGACTTAGGTTTATGAAGATAAAGTTTGTTTAGGCGAAGGTAGCCAGGAAAAGGAAGAATTGAAACAATATAGACTTGCTAGTAGAATCATTTGAGGAAAGAACTATAAAAAGGAAAATTGGATATTCTACTCATAGGTGTTGTGCACGGAAGGAGCAAGATAACTAGTATTTCCTCAAGGTCACATTTTTGGAATTTTCTTTATATCTACAGGGAATATTTGTTTTCATTACACACAAAAGTAAATATACAAAAAAAAATTATTATATTTTATCCATTTATGAAGTCAAGTAAATGGAAGGAGATGTGCTACGCTCAAGAGGTGCTTTGCTAACGAAGTATTGGTCTCAAACACAATCACTATTTTGGAACAAATTTTCACCTTAGCATGGAAAATGAAGAGTTTGATTATGTAATTATTTATTTTTTTATCACTGTAAAAATATTCATCCATTTTGTCTTAAAAAAATTGGATGTATTATGAGTGTAGTTAATTTTTAGATGAAAGTCAATGATGTTGTCCTATTTTAACGATTAGTGGTTTTTCCTGCCTATTTTCATGATATTAGTTCCATCCAAATGGGGAATAGGTTGGTTTCGATATCCTTAGACTTAGGAATAATATTTTGTATATATTTTATGAATTTTAATGAAGAAAGGGTTGATTGTGAAGAAAAGGAAGACGTTTCTTTTCATCATAAGGTATGGAGTTCAAACTAAGGTAATCAATTCTGCAAAATAGAGGAATTTTTGTTTCAGGATTTTTCTGTAAAACAGATGGTGATGTCTCCCTCTATGTAAGTTTGTCTTTCCTTTGAGTTTTTCATGGATTCTCTTTCTCAATTTTTTACAAGAATATGATGAGTATAATTTACCAGGAATACTCTGTTATGGATTGTTAAGAAATTTTAATGTTTTCTTTCTGAAATTAAATATAAAATTTATCTACATATGATTTATGTTTAGTATATCCTCACCTTTGTTCATATCATCCATACCACAATATCTCTATAAGATCCATGTGTTTTCCTACCTCGCCCTATTTAAAGCTTTCTCTGTTTATTTGTGATTGATTACTGAACATCCTTATCATTCGATGCCCAATGGATGCTTCCTTCATTCTGCAACCACAATTTTAAAACCAAATTTTTGATCTTAATACCTACCCTAAAACCTTATACTGTGATTGATTGAAACTAATATAGAGAGAGCCCTCTCTGGGATTGGAAGGGCTACTTTCCAATTCTGCAAGTGGTTTTTGGTTACCTTTTGTACTTTTCCTCCTTGTCATAGGAAAAATATGGAGTGCTAACACTACCAGATTTAATTAAGGATGGCATAAATGAAAGAAATCCTAGAGATATAAGAATCGAAAAGGGACTTTTTGTCATGGAAAAAAGGCTAAAACAAATGGCACCTATTGGACTAACAAAGAGAAACCAAGCCAAAATAGGCTAGTGTATGGAGAATTAGGAGATTGAACTTAGTAATGAAAGTCTTAACAACCAAGATATTCTAGAGGGAATTCAAATAGATTTTTTTAAGTCTAGGAGGCCTCTAAATAAATTATTATTCCGAAGAAGTAAATAAAGAAACATTGATAGTATCTCTGCGACAAAAAATATGGCCTAGAAAACATTATGAGAAAAAAAACCACTACAAAGTAATGTATTGAGAGAAAATATTTGGAAGTGAACAATATAGAAGAGTTTCTTAAGGGTGGCAGATATCCAAAGAAATCATTGATTTGTAATTGTTTAGCAAGAAAGAAAGATGTTATTTCATAAAATAAAATATGGTTCATCAACCATTTTTTTGGATTTTGATTCTTATAATGGGTGGCCATAGAACCTATTTCAACCATCTCTCACATAATTTGAATCTATCTCCCATGTTAACTTTCCTACACTACACACCAATCATCATTGTGTAAATTATATTATTATGAAATAAGTCATTTTGTTGCATATCATTGAAATAATTCATTTTATCATCAACTAATCCTTGTTTGGAATGTATAATGGTGAAAAAAAATATAAGAAGTAACATTTGGATCAAATCCATTCATTATAAATCTTGAAAACATCATTTTCATTATCTTCCTTGCAATATCCATTTTTCTTGGCATGTTACTTAATGTGGAATGTTTGCTTATGACATGATAATTTTTTTTCTCTTTAGAACCTATAGAAATAAGATTATATTTCATGACATATATCATCAATTATTTAATTGATGTAAAAAAAACTCATAACAATCCAACTGATTTATCTTTAGATAGAAACTTTCTTCCCATTTTTTCAATTATTATAAGTAAGGTGATAAAATAAGCACTTTAACTTACGAGGATAGAATGCAATTCATTTTTCATGTATTTACTAATATTTAGAAGCTCAATTTGTTGAATATGACCAAGGTTCTTATTGTAAAATATAAGCATTCCATACATGTAGAAGTAGAGGAAATGATCAAGTGCAATGGGACAACATATGATGGGCATCAATCATCTCAGCTATTTCAAATTGAATAAATTATGGCAACAAATTGGACAACGAAAGGAGTTGTAAGAATTAAAACTTGTGCATTGTTTAATAAAACATAGGGAAATAGTTAAAAATAATCCCACAAAATAGTAAGGAGTTGTTGGAGTCAATAGCAGAAGCAGAAATGAGATAAGAAATGGAAAAAAGTTGGAAGAGGCAAAAAAAATATGGTTGTTCCCAACGGATAAAGCTAGTTCAAAGGCCAGTGAGTCAAATTTGTTAACAAAGAGAGCCAAAACATGTCCCATTGATAAATAAAAAAGGTGTTTGGGAGCATAAAATTAATTAAGAGAAAGAAATCAATTATGTTTTTTTTTCTTTATTTCTCACAACATTTGTGCAAAACCTACAATTTTCTTGTTATCTTAAAATTTAGAATCTAGGGCTAAAGATTTGAGTTACAAAATGAACATGATACATTAATAGATGAACTTGGATTTATGATAGATATTTTGGTATGTATAAAATATTATTGTTGATTCCTAGTCACCATATATGGATAATGAGGTATCGTTTTTTCCCTAAACTAGAAAAATGGCTTATTAACAACCTTATTGGTCTTCAAAAGAGTTGCTTAAAGAAAATGCCACCATGTACCCTGTTCAGGCTGTGAAAAACACCCTCCAAAATTTTACCTCCACTTGAATTTTGGAGCATACTGAGAATCTTATGATATTTCTTCCAATAGTCACCTCATGGTCAATTGATTTTTTGATAATTTTTTATGTCTTCTTGTGATATTCTAAATGTCAATGTCACTTTCTCACACATGCTTGGTCCTTGATGAATGAATGAGAATGCATTCCTTTATGGAATTTTGAATAAGCATAGTCCATCCAATTAAAATAGTTCCTACTTCATGTTCAACCAATGTGGATAGCGAGTGCACATTTTCATTAACACGCACTCTCTCTCTAGTTGCAATTGCACTTCTATTTTGGTAATTTTTCCTGATTGCCTCTTTTATGCAGATTTGCTTTCAAAAGTGAGTTTTTTACATTTGTTACTATCACTTTTTCTTTCTTTCAATTTAACAAGTGGATATTTCATGTTATATTCATTTTGACATGCATCTCCCTCAAGTTATTTAGATTTTACAAGCGTTTTTTTCTTGCTCTCTTACTATTGAAAGTATCGCTTCTAACTACTTTCACTCATGTATGTTCTGCACCTTTGCACATTAATAGAGTTAGTTCTAGTGCATTATTTTTAAATAGATGGTTCTAAATATCATGATAATATGATATAAACACATTCCCATAGCTTACCGCACTTTCTGGTCATAGGTGACACTTGTGTTGCAACTTATGTCGTAAGTGTCATGATGTGTTGTCTCAACTATCACACCTAGAAATAAGTTTCTCTTTACTATAGTTTCAATATGTGACTCCTATTCATGAGTCTGTTCATTCCCATAACTTGTATTAAGGGAATAATGTGTGTGATTTTTATTTTGATTATTAATCAGATGTTTTCCCTCTCTTTCTCTGCTAATGCAACACTTAGCCATTTGGAGCACTTCTTCTTTATATTACCTAGTGCAAGATATGAAAGCTTCAATCATTCCCTAGCTTATGAGAACTTACTATTCATCAGCCTTATTGATGATACCCCTCCCTCCTATAATTTATCACTAAATATCTCCTCAGGTCATATCCTATGGTTTTAAAGTCAACACCTTTAAGGAAAAGTGACCTAGCCTTCTTGTATCTTCCTTAATCAAATGCACAATTTCCTCTTCTAATGATCCGGCATCTTGGGTGTAGAGCACATCTCTAGTAAATAGCGAGAAATTGTTTCAGAAAAATAACCCAACAGAAGGATATCTCTCTCAAAGTTCACTTTAGTAAAACAAGAACCTTCTGAGTGCACTTTGGAATAAATACCCTTTTTTTCGGAAAAACAAGGACCTTATGAGCCCACTTTTGGAATAAAATGACCTTCTAACTCTTAAAGAGTGCGCAAAGCACTCTCAAGCCACAAACCTTAAACCCTTGCTCACTAACTGTCCACTTTGTGCTAAACAATTTCTCAAGCCTCTATCTATCTCCCAATTCTTGGTGCAGTATTAGAGCTCAATGAGGCCTCCTCTCAACCACTATTGAGTTAAACCGCGCCTTGTGATTTTTGAGTGTGTTGGAACCTAAATAATTCCTCCTCATATAACATGCTACAATTTTGAGTGAATAGTGGTGCTTTCCTAAGAAACTGTTGGGATCAACTACACCCTCCTCGTCAAGCCCTTCCTTTAGAGAAATTTCAAAGACCTATCATCAAAAAGATATTTCATGAGAAAGGTAGAGATATGATATATGATTGAAGACTGATATTTCCTTTCCATGAGTGACCTTCATTGACAGTTGTACTACTTTAACAAGCTAATCTAATTCTCAAGGAAGATGTTAAGGAGAAGACAAAAATAACGGTTTCACAGAAGAAGCACAAAGAATAACTATTATGAATACATGAAGAAGATCCTAGACCATGATAGAATGAATACTTTTCATGCTAACTCATAATGTATTGATGATGATCCAATACCATTTTAGGGTGACTATGAAGAAAAAATCATATATTTCCTAAATATTGATGACTAATTAATAAGAAAAGAAACTTGGCATTGCCACATCATCATGAAGTTCCATTTCGTCATTGTCAAGTTGTGGGTTATGGAAGTATAATCACAATGTCATATGTTCCCATGTCTCCTTCCACATCATTTGTGGATGTAATTATGTATTTATAAAAATAAAATGGAAAATTGTAAATGTGTGGATGTCCAAGAGTCACATGTGGAATAGGAAAAGTCACAACTAGACAAAAAACAATTATACAAGTTTAAAGGTCATTTATCAGTCCAAAAGTCTCATGAAAGTGAAAAGGTTAAATTAGAAGTCCAATATCCATGAGGGTAATTCAAGATTCATGGTAAGAAGAAATTTAATTCCTATTGTTATAAATACGCCCTCATAACTCAATAAAATCAATTTTAGAGGCTTTGACCTTAGAGAGCTAGCCTTGGCTTCCTCCACTTGGAATAGGAGAGAGAATCACTCCTTGGGGAAGGAAAAAGTGACTTAATGTTTTAGTATTTGAACAAGTCCCTCACCATTGTAACTATGTACTTGGATATTTTAGCTAATTATTAAATTTCATTGAGCCAACACACTTTAATGCAAGTATGGTGAATGTTTTAAGACTATCCTTTAGATGTTTGCAGTATATGTTGGCATTATTACGTACAAAATAAATTGAACTATTTGAGTGTATTTGGTGCTTATATGGTTGAATGTGTGTTTTAATTTCTATAATGAATCATTTTTATCACATGAAATAATTTTTAGGTTAATCAAGGAGTATATCCATGCTCCTATGTACCTCTGTTAGGATAGTACTATTAAATTCCTTCTAGAGACTCAATTTTTTCTCCCCTCTCGTGTAGGCCTCTGTTTACATATTGTAATTAGTGTTTCAGAATCCCAACTTGCTAATTTAAAAGGATATCTATCTAATACCTTATGTTATTCATTTCAACCAAGGAAAAACTCAATTTATGGTGGCCAAACAAATACTTTAGATGGATCTCCTACTCCAAATGGTGTGAGTTCTAGTTGGTACTTTAAATTGGGGAGACTCCCTGTATGTTGGGGGTGTCTAACACCATCAACACTCTAGTACTAAAAGAATGGTGATATTAAAATATGTTCCCATTGATTCTGTTTTGAATCTATTATCTTTAATGGATCATCCCCAAATCATAATCCCATAGTGTCGTTGTAACCAATCCTCTAGTAAAATTTTCATCTTCGAGGATAATTTTTATGACTTTCCTTAATTCAGGTTTGTTGGCAAGGGTGGTACACTCTTAGCCAAATATATAAATTATTTTATTGGGTTTTGAAAATCTTATGCAATTGATGATGAATATGTTTTTTTTATTATTTTTACCTTCACACTTGAAGCTCGAATAAACTGATGGCTTTTTTCCTTACCACCTACTTCTATTCATTCATGTGGATAATTTATCAAGGGGATTCACCAAGCCTTTGATAGGTGTGATTACAAATTTTTACAAAATAATTACTCAAACAAGAATGAATCCTTATCACACAATTGAGTATCTTTCGAATATATTTCTTCACCTATTCTATGAGTTTCCTGAACAAGGTATGGATTGGCATTACTTCAAGGAAAATTGTTAGTGCTTGGTTCAAATCTCTTTGAAGAAATCTAAATTTTAATACTTGGTTAATAGTACTCCAAAAAAATTCATAAACCATGAGACACCTCTAATTTCATAGGAGGACACTACTATTCCTTTTGTTCCTTGTCCGCCTCCTTTTCTAGTAACAATATGTAATGTTCCCAAATTAGGAACAACTACACTATTGGGAATAACTTTAGTTATTACCAATGTGGTGCTACAACCATATACCTCATATAGATTTAAAAACACTTAAAATTCAGTTAAATATTCAAAAACAACCTTATACAGTATTTTATAGACCAAAAGGTGGGGAAAAGTGATGATGTAGGCCCTAAAACATGTGTTTCCAAATATATGCATAAAAATAAGATGGGAAAGAAGTTGGATATGATATATAGGGTTATGATGACTCCCATGTCAAATTTCAGAAAAAACAAAGGCGTTTTTCTATATTAAACAGTTCCTCCTTTCCTAACTAGGCTAGAAAACCTTGATTTCCCATGGCTTAAATTATGCAGAAATTTGTTAAAACATGGATAGCATAATTTCTAAGGGTTTTAACTAAAATAATTCTGGAACATAATTATGGCAACTTATAATATGAATCATATGGTTTACATTAGGAAAATTAGAGATTTACATAAAGAAAGGCCTCCAAATGAGATGATGTGACCATGCAATGAGACAGAAAAGCTGAACAACATAATTTATAGGGGACTGAAGTAGTGCTTCATTATATTTTAGATATACAATAGATATTAATATAAAATCATATATTAGAATTGGATCTATATGAAAAAAGAGTTTTTTAGTACATTCCCCTTCGGGATCTCAGCAGAAGATGAATAATAATGAATAGATCTGAGATCTACACCATATATATGTAATAATATTCAGAAATTTTTGAAGAATATGATACACAACAGATTAGAGCTAAAATAGAACATGGATTGGCTAGCCAATCCATGGATCACCACAATGAAGGAAAGGAGCCCTTCCACCAGATATCTCTCCTCCAAACTGCTATCAAATGTACACTGCAACTTTGCCTACAAAGAGGACGCAGTTTCCTCAAGTAACTGTGCTGAAGAAGTGGATAACACTTTGGCCTGATGCCAATAGAATAATTTGAAGCTCAAAACATCTATTTCACTCCTTCTAATGGCCTAGATGACTTCCCCACTGAAATGCAATAGAACTCTTCATAGATGAATAGATCTTATTACAATTGCTGCAGTTCTCTAAACAGTGAAGCCGTAATTATGATTTACACTATCAAGGGAAGTGAAGTTTGGCAAAAATACTAGATAGTGGATCAATGTAGCACAATCTCCTCCAAGAGACCCTTAAGGAAGGAAGAGGAATTGCTAAACAGGAAATTCCTCTCTCTTAGTTATACAACTAGGAGAGTTTGAGTTGCTCAAGAAATCTCAAAATCTAATTATCATAAACAACCTTTTCCTTGAGCCTTCTCGTTCCTTTTATAAGATGAGGATGTGCAAAACCCTAAACCACCTTGAATCACTTAACCCCTTTCACATGATGTCATCCTTATAGAACTGCACTGTCCCTTCAAGAGATATATTGAACCTAGACAACGTTGTAGATTTGGTTCTATTGACCCAGTCAATTAGCTCAAACATGTTTCACACACAAGTGGATTTATTACAAAGGCCCAAATTTATCCCTTTTCACATTCAGCATGTATTTATTCTTTGATTTATGGGGTTTTTCATTTCATCCTCTAGATTTTATTCATCAATAAATAAAATTAAAAGAAAATGAAATGTTCCTATTAGCTTGGGCTAATTAGGAAAATTACAGTCCTCCCCTCCAAAATTGTTTCTTTTCCTCAAGAAACTGCAAGGTGAGTGCTAAAAAATCTCCTCCTTGGTGAGACCAACATAAGATAAGATTCCTCCATAAGCCAAGTGCTCACCAATACATCCATTTCCTGCTCCTCCAAGGTTCTCATGAGATGCAAATAGCTCATCCCATATGGAGACAATAGATCATATGAAACAAAAATGGTTTTCCTCCATGCTCTCCCTGAAACAAGAAAACATAAAATACATGGAGAGTAGCCATCCCATGAGGCACATGTCATCCTTCCTCCTTCCTCCATACATCCCCATAAAATTATAAGTACATTATCAAGATAGGGAATCAAAACAATGTGCTTGGAAATAGAGAATTGCACATATGGATGTGGGTCATAGTCCCACATGTGGAACCAACGCAAGGCATCCCCTGATTGTATCAAATGTAGATATGGTAATTGGTTTTCCCACCATTTATTTGCTTCCCACACCATATAACCATGGCTGAAAGTGTGATATATATTTGGTGCTTTGCGAAAACACCCATCATCTTGCAAAATCTCCCTTTTCTTCTCAAGGGAGTGGCCCAATTTAGAAATTTTTGGGGCCCAATATTGGCCAAGAGGCTCACATGATATAACACTCCTCCTTGGAGTCATGGCTTACAAGAACATGGTGTAAAAGTACATGAAATCAGAATATAAAATGTATGTAACATGATCATGTTTCTCACCAACAATCCTCCTCTCATCAATAGAGTGGTGCATGGATCTATTCTCTTCCTCAAAAGAAGAAAGAGTGAGCTGATTTGGATCTTCCTTTTGGCCCCCTTCCATGCCAAATATGTCCTGTGGAAATTTTCCCCTCCCATGCTGCTTCAAAACATAGCATAATAAGTGGCCATCCCACCACCTACTTGCTGCAATAATCTTCTTCAAAGCTTGAAAATAGTGGAGGATAATAGGTTTTGGCTGAATATGATTCAAACAACACATGTCATGCTCCAAATTCTCCCTTGTGAGAGATCCCTTCTCATGACATAAGCCCAATACATGACCTTTTTCGTAATAAAACACAATATATAATACAGCTAAGGTTCTATCCTCCCCTTGAAATACAAATGAATTTGGGAGATCGCATTCCCAATGGGTACATTCACCCATTGTACCTTTCCTCCTCTCATGTTTACAATAAATATTAGAGCATCATTAACATCATGATATCAACATGTTCCCTTATGCCATCCCATGAGAAGGTTACATGTTCTCCCAACCCAAAGTACATACACAATTATGAGATTCATTATAAATAGAAATGCATGTACCTCCATCATGGATACAAGTAGATGTATGGACATGGAATTCATCATGGAATGTCCATACTCTCTTCTCATCAACCAAAACAAACATGCCTTCTTCTTATGCATTATTTTCTTGAAATACAAGGCATGAGGCAATAAATTCAAAAACCTTGGGTGGTACCCAAACTCACCCAATAAGAAATAGCGCAGGGGATCTCCTCCCTGCTTCAGATCTATATGTGGTAAGTGGTTTGCATGCCACTTACCTGTTTTGCTTATCATTTCACCATGGATGAAAGTGAAATGTATATTTGGTGCCTTAGGGAAGCACCCATCATGTTGTAACACCTCCCTTAGCTCATCAAGGGAGTGGCCATATTTGGAAATAATCTTGGCCCATAGTTGGCTATGAAGCTTGTAAGGTAAAACACTCCCTTTGGGAGTTATGGCCTACAATGGTAAAGTAAGAGAGTACATGCAATCATGAAATAAGATGTGATTTACATAAGCATTATTCTTGCCCAAAGTCTCCAATGTTGTGTTGGGTCCCCTCTTAGAAAGAGATGACATTGATGCACAAGGTTGAGGGAACACTTTGCTCTTCTACTCATCACGGGAACTCCTTGGTGGAGTTCCTTCAAGTAAGGATACATCAAGGAATAGATCATGGAAGGATGTATGGACTGATGTGTCCTTTATTTGCTTGAACAGATCACTTTACCTTCTTTCTACATTATTATGCTAAAATAAAGAGGGGCAAATGTTTCTTACCATGTGAAGCTTTCCCTCTTATTTTCCTTCTGCAATATTCACGGTCTCATCCATTGATAGTGATGACACATGTTGCCCATGGATGGTGCCATAATATTCATATAATGAGACCTCATTAATGATATATGACTGAATACATGAATGGAGAAGACCCTCCATGATTCCACTGCACAATCCAATCACCTTCGTAGGTGTTTCAACCTTCTGCAATGGATAGGAATGAGGTTGGCCCTCTTCCCCATGTCCTCTTTGTGTCCTCATGGTTTCACACCTTCTACATTTCAAGGGCTTTTGAAATGCAATCCCTTTCAGATCTTCAATAAAATACCTCTCATATATGTCCTTCCAAAACCATTGAGGTTCTGGATGTTATACAAGTACAAGTTTCTCTTTGAGTTGGGGAGTGCTCATTGAGAAAGAGGCATCTGGAAAGGAGAAAAGGTTTCTCACTTAAAGACGTCTACCACTCATAATTTATTCTGCCATTTATTCATGAATGAAGCTGCAATTTGAATTCCCCCATGAGGAATGGTGCCTCCTTTCTTCCTTACTTCTTTTTCACAGTGCAGTGCAACTTTGTTGCTCTAAATCAACAACATATAGATATGTAGATCTCCTCATACAATGTGCTGAAATGACAATAGATGAATTTTTAATCACACTTTTGTGGGATGTAGAAGCAAGAGATTCTTCTGCAACTATGTAGTATTTCTCCATTACTAAAGGTTTCTTCTTCAAGCTTGTGCCAGCGCTAGTACAAATCTCCACCCTTTCAATCTCCTTGAGATCTTCTTCAATACGCTTCATGGTCTGGAAAAAGAACAAGGAGATCTCCTCTTCTATAATTTTTCCAAGTTGTGGAGACATGCTCTTGTTTTTTCTTTACAATGCATCTTCTTTGTGAGGGTAGGAAGTACATGGGTCTTCCTCTCCTTCTCAAAACCTTCTATAGGTCTCATTGCAACTTTCTTCTCCTTGAAACCCTCTAGGAGTTTCATTTTCTTCTTCTTTCTCCTTTGTATGTCTATCCTACTTTAAGAGGTTATTCATGGATCTAGAATATTATCAGGTAAAAATCATCTTCTTCAGCATTCTGATCTTTCTCCATACTCTACAGCACTTTGGCTTGAAGCCATAGGCTGAGCCAAAGATCTTGCTTTGATACCACTGTAATGTTCCAAAATTACGAATAGCTACACTATTGGGAATAATATGAGTTATTAACAATGTGGAGTTACAACTATATACCTCATGCATATTTAAAAAAACTTAACCTTCAGTTAAATATGCAACAACAACCTTATATAGTGTTTTATAGACCAAAAGGTGGGGAAAAGTGATGATTTAGGCCCTAAAACATGTGTATTCAAAGATATGTGTACAAATAAGATGGGAAAGTAGTTGGATATGATACCTAGGGTTATTAGGGACTCCCATGCTGAATTTAAGAAAAAACAAAGGTGTTTCTATATTAAACAGTTCCTCCTTTCCTAACTAGGCTAGAAAACCCTGATTTCCCATGGGATAAATTATGCAGAGATTTGCTGAAGCATGGATAGCATAATTTCTAAGGGTTTTAATTGAAATAATGCTATAAAATCATTATGGAAACTTATAATATGAATCATATGGTTTCCATTAGGAAAAGCGGAGATTTACATAAAGAATGTCCTTCGAATGAGATGCTGCAGCCATGCAATAAAACAGAAAAGCTGAACAACGTAATTTATAGGGCACTAAAGTAGTGCTTCATTATATTTTATATCTACAATAATTATGAATATAAAATCATATATTAGAATGGGCTCTATATGAAAAAACATCTTTTTAGTACATTCCCCTTGGGGATCTCAGCAGAAGATGAATAACAATAAATAGATCTGAGATCTACACCATAGATCTATAGTAACCTTCAGAAATTTCTGAATAATATGATACAAAACAGATCAGATTTGAAATATAACATGAATTGGTTGGCCAATTCATGGTTCACCACAGTGAAGGAAAGGAGTCCTTCCACTGGAGATCTCTCTTCCGAACTACTATCAAATGTACACTACAACTTTTTCTGCAAAGAGGAAGCATTTTTCTCAAGTGAATATGCTGAAGAAGTGGAGAACACTTTGGCCTGATTCCAAGATAAGAATCTGAATCTTGAAATAGCTATTACACTCCTGCCAATGGTTTAGATGACTTTCCCACTGAAAATATGCAATAGAACTCTTCATATTTGAATAGATCTGATTCCACTTACTGTAGCTCTCTAAATAATGAAACCCTAATCAGGATTTATGCTATCAAGGGAGGTGAAGCTTGGCCAAAATTCCAGATAATGGATTAATGTAGCACAATCTCCTCCAAGAGACCCTCAAGGAAGGAAGAGGAATTCCTAAATAAGAAATTCTTCTCTCTTAGCCAAACAACCAAGAGAGTTTGTGTTGCTCAATAAATCTCAAAATCTAATTATCATCAAAAACCTTTTCCTTGAACCTTCTCCTTCCTTTTATAATATGAGGATGTGCAAAACCCTAAACCACCTTGAATAAATTAACCCCTTTCACATGAGGTCCTCCTTCTAGAACTGTGCTTTCCCTTTAGGAGATACATTGAACCTAGATAGCATTGTAGAGGTCCTGTTGACCCATTCAATTAGCTCAATCCTATGTCACACACAAGTGGATTTATTAGAAAGGCCCAAATTTATCCCTTTTCACATTGGGCATGTATTTATTCTTTGATTTAAGGGGTTTTTCATGTCCTAATTTACATTTTATTCATCAATAAAGAAAATTAAAACAGAATGAAATGTTCATATTAGCTTGTGCTAATTAATAACATTACACAATATAGGTTCCTCCACATATTAATTATCAAGTTGGGAAATCTGCAAATCAAATTCATATTCTATCTTCTCAACCTTCATCTATTTTGCATTATCTTGATCTGACTGAGGATAATTTCGAATGGTTTATAGAGAATTATTTCAAGAATAATCCTTTGATTTGTTAGGATGATATTAATTCTCATATCATTATTCTTGAATATAATTTTCATACCTTTAATCCTTTGCCAACTCTTTCTCATGATCCCTTTCCCATTGATTCACTTGATCTATCTCCTCCAAAATCATGTAGTGAACAAGCTAAAGGTAGTCACATTTCATAGATAAAGGAGAAGAGAAGTTAATATTATTTTTATATTTATTCTCTTTTTCAAAATCCTCTATGTAAATATGATTTTCTTCCATTCTTGGCTAATTTAGAATATGATAGTCTTAGTCGATGATTGAATGAAATCAATTTTCCTAATAAAGCTAAATTTTTGGGCAACAATTATTATGATGATTATGACTCTATTGATGATGAACAACTAAGCGCACCTACTCATATTTCAATTTCTCAAGAATATTTTGATTTGAAATATCTAGATCAAGAGTCTAATTCAATCAAATAAGATTTTATCATAAAGAGTTCTTCATCAGATCATTATTCCTGGTGTCCTACTTCTTATTTGCTTTGGTCTTTGAATCTCTCGCCACATAAGCATAATTATGAATTGACACAAGGTAATGGGGTTATCCATGATGGAAATAAGGTAAGAAAATCATTTAGCATACATTCCATTCCTTATCATTTCTAGCCTTGCATGAAAAAAATTATTCAATTGAAATTTCTCATGACATTTTTCCAATCTATCCATCTTCAAATGTACATTTTGTAGGACTTTATGACTTGAGTGATTTGGTCATTAAGGTTTCTTAATTTTTTATAAATAAGCATTGTTATTTAATTTTATAGTTGCATTTATTCAATAGCATTTTAATTTCACCCCAAATAGCTATATGATTATGCATATCTATATTATTCACCATCATAATATGAAACTATGCAGAAATAACAATACAGTCATCATCATCATCATATAGGAAATGAAAAGGAAATATCAAAGGAAGAGAAGCATGAAAAAATAGAGACACCATGATTGGTCTGAGACGAAGGAAATACCCACTACGAGGAAAACCATTGAAAATTCTTTTTCTTAGATATTCATTAAATGATTCAACAACAAGAGTACAATGATCCATAGATACATATATTTATGATGTAGAAAATAACTAGCATACACACAATACAATACAACCATACTTATTCTTAAAGGAGCTTGAATCTCATAATTGAAATGCACTGACAATGGCTATAGAAAACTCATGAATATGCATGATGTTGAATAAGGACTGTAGATACATATTGCAGCAGAAAAAACAGATCTGATCTATTGATCATTAGATCTATAATACCAAAACATGGATATTACAGAACCCCAAGTGATCTAAAATTTTAAGTTCTAGATATGAATCGAAGAGACCGTCGACGATTTTTCTGACGCAATTGTGACTCGATGATTGATGCGTGGAAACAATGCACAATCAAATGAAGGTGACCCAACTTATATTTACTCGGAAAAATATCTTCGTTGTAGCCTTAACACGTTATGCTTGAAACTGTGGGGTCCTTATCCACTACAAATACACTTTGTGCCCACGGCTCTGCTTCAAATAAGCCCAATTTGACATCAAAATCTTGGTCACAACCTTAACAAGGTATGCCAGCAACTCTTGGGTCCTTGACCATGGGCATAACACAAACATTTTGTATCTCTTCTCATATAAGCCACTACCTTAGTTATTTTTTCCCATGATTCTACTTTAGATAACCTAGATCTACCATGAGATCATGCCTATGATCTCGACCCTTTGCACAAGCTCATCATAATGTACATGTGCGAGACAAAAACATAAAATACTAACCAAAAAAAAGAATAGCATGGAGGAGATATGATGAGCGAATGTGTATAAATGAACTTGGGGTTTCTTCTATTTATAACTTTGAGAGTGACCACTTGGGGCTTTGATCGAATCAAGATGCAGTTAGGCCAACCCATAAAATAGTAAAATAATTCTTAACTTAACTAATGTTTAATATATTGGGATGATCTATAGGTCAAATTTTATACTCTCGAAAAGAGGAATCTGATTAAATTATTATCTTAATCATCTAACCTATCAAATGGGGAATTTTACACTAGTTGGAAAAATTAACACTCCCTCTCAACTAGGAAGAATTCCACTTTGCAATCTCTGCTTGTAGTTATTTTTGTTAGGGTCATATAAATTTTATAGGATGAGTTGTTGGTGTACCTGATTATTTAGATTTGAGATGTAAATAATGATTCATTTCTCAATTGTTTTCCATGAAAAGGTTGATTATATCATTTTAATCCTAAATATCTTGGCTATTCATCATTAGTGCTTTCAAATCAAGGTACTAGTACTGAAATTGACACCTAATCACTTGTACTATCCCCTCATCATATCTTTACTCCCCTTTCACTTCACTCCTCCTATTCACTCATTCCATCTCCACTCATTATTTCCCATCAATCACTCCATTTACATACTCTAACCTGCTCATTTCCTTTCCCAAATTCACTCCATACATTCATTTCCCAAAGGAGAAATCTCTTAGTGCATCACAACAAAGAGAGGAGAGTGATTTTCATGGTTTCAAACCCTCATCACTATTGACTGCACAAATACCACATAAACCCTCAGTGCAATAAGTGACAGTGCAAAGATCCGCCCTCATCTCAGCATCACCTCTGCAAGCATTTCTTCAGTTTCTTGAACATCTCACCATCCACAAGTTTACCTCTAGAAAACCCATGTTTCAGTTTTTTACAGAATTTCCTCCATATACGAAAACCATTAAAATGTTTGACACTGACAGCGAAAAATTGGAGTATATAAGAAATATGAATTTTCACTCTAATTTCCTATTTCATTCTTCCTATTCATGACCAAGACGACTTATATGTCTCCCAAATGTCTGCTACACCATTTTATTTTCATATATTTCTTGTTTAAAGTAAATAAAAGTCTAGTTTACATGACCTTTTCCTAAACCTTATTTGCATAGTCAGATTTGTCCAAATAGCTTCATCCATTGACCAAGAAACCATTCTCACATTCCTTGCAACATCATCCCATCTCCTTGTTTTAAGGAAACTAACAACAAATATTCCCATATGTTCACTTTAATACCTTCATCTTTGTTCATTTTGTGATGTTTACGACTCCTTAGTAGATGGATCAGTATATGCTTAATATTTCTCAGATATGTCATCCTCAAGAATAAAACAATTGTAAAATTCACCAGCTAAGATGTCTACATTAGAAAGAGAGAGAAGGATCACAACAAAACCCATCAGAGTGGAACATTGAAGCATAGAGATGTTGTTAAATGACCTAGCCATTTGGACAACATTTGAACAAGTAGGATGTACTAAATTTTGAAGGAAATGTTAGCTTCATGGTTTTCATTTCCAAGTGGTAGAACACTTTACATATAACCTTAAAGACAATTTGGTAAAGGTAGGAACCATAGAATTTTAAGATTCAGAAGACACTATTACTTTGGCCATTGATATCCCATTGACATAAGATTATTGGTTTAAAAACATGGATTTGGACCCTTTTTTATACAAAACTTCCTCAAACCTCAGCATAGGAGTAATTAGGGAATTTTTTTCCCAAGGTATTATCTCTTTAACATATATGATAGGCTTTTAAAATAGATCCAAAGGTACTTTACATGTGAGGGAAAATTGATTAGAATTTTTCAATACCATATTAGGATGGTTATGTGTTTCACAAGGATAAAGAACCTTAACATGGATTTATATTTGTTTAAAAGTTTGGGTAACATGGCAGAGAAAATGAAAACGAAATGAGGGAAGCATGATTCTAGCCTATTTCATTTTTCCCTTATCAAGTTGCCAGTTTTTAAGGAGCTAGAGAAGAGAAGTACCACTTGGGAGGACTTCTTGGGAGCATCAGGTTTCATAAACCAGTCGTATATGTCAAATATTCAGGAGAAAGAGCCCACACTTGAGGCATCTCAAGATACACCCGAGAAAAAATATTAAGTTGAAGAGCCTAAAGCGAAAAGGATAACCACTAGATCACATGAAAATAAGATAAAATTAACTGAACTTCGAAAGGAAAAGAGAGTTGTTGTTTTTTTTAAGATCAAGAAGAAGAGGTACCATCGAGCTAGTTGAAGAAGGAGACATTCCCAAGTAATACATCAGTTATTCTGAAAGAATTTTGACACAACAATTTGAATACCAAGATATTGGAGGTGAGGTAAAGAAGTTGATTTCAGAAAAGGAGGTAAAAAAAACAAGAGGAGAAGGACCTTATGATTTCTATGTTATAAGAAAGACTAGGCAAGGCCCATTACACCATTGCTTTTGTGAAAAATGGAAACAAAAAATTACAACACCAAGTTAGGGAGGCAGAAAGAAAAAAATTGCATGAAATAGTTCCCACATCACTATCACTTGCAACTAAAGAGAAAGTATAAAATGTAGTTTATGTTGAATAGGATGATGTCCCTGAAATAAAGCCTAGAGGACCAAGGACTAGGGAAATGACCAGGAAAGAAAAAAGCACTGAAGGCATTCCTCCACCTCAAGACCAACCTACCATAGAAAACACTATATGGGATGACTTGGAAAAATTAAAAGAGTACTAGGTGGAAAGAGTCAATGATCATTTAGAGAGGTTGTTGTAAAAACCAAATATATATATTAACCTCCAAAGAGACCTAGCAAGGCATTACTATGGTATAAATATGATTTTTAGAGAAAGAATAAGAGTGATGAAAAAAAAACTCAAGAATATTAGGAGACAGCTAAGAAATATCAAGCAAGAAAACACTAGAGGGAGGAGGATCAACCTTAACATTTAGGTTAAAGTAGTTTCTAATTAGTTTCCTAGCCACGTGTGTAATTTTAAAAAATGGCATGACAGACACTGTTTTGTGAATTTTCTCATAAGGTGTGATGTGAATTTGATATTTTTGGATCTAAATCTATGTTACAAGGAATTTTAGGAGAAAAACCACCAACTTCAACACTATTTGTGCCTTGAAGGTGGTTAGTAGACCATTTTGACCATGATTGTGCTTTGACTGCACAAAATATCAGATGTTGGTTTTACAAAGTGTATCAGTTTGAGAAACTATTTCAGGGATACATCAGGATGTTCCATACTCATATACATACATTCATCTACAAAAATTATCAACATGTCTCTTCAAAAGCCAAATTTGACACTCAACTGCAGTTTGAATCCGAAAAACAATATGAGTCTTTTCTCAGTTTGGGTCATAATTTTGAAAACTTTTTTGTGGAAAAATAGAGTTGAATTTTGGGAAACCATAGGATATTTTTGTTCATAATATACCAAAGAAAAATAAAATATCTCACTTTATACAAAGGTATTACATATTGGGATATCCACTCACATCTTCACAACCTATTTTTCTGACTGGGCAATTTCCTGTTTTAGTCCTATTTTTGCGAAGCAGATTGAGAAGAGCTAGAGCATAATTTCTAGAAAATCAGGGAGGGTTACCTTAAAAAATATTTATCTACAAAAGTCTCTTTCAATTTTTACACAGTTCATACAGTTTGAAAGATCTGTGGGTAACATGGAGACCCATTTTTACAGTTTACAGGAAAAAATTACATGACAGTTAGCCTAGTCATTGTCAATATTTCAATTTTTTTAAAGATGAGGTGGAAGTTGAAGCAATTGAGAGATGGCTGCATGTAATAACATGTAGTAGAGGAATGTATTAGCATTAATTAGGATCTATATATTTTCTTCAAATCATTACTGGTTTAGTAAATTCAACCCCTATTTTTTTTCATTTAGTTTTTAGGTGCATTGAACGTGTTGTTTTGACTTTTTAAAGAGGAATTCAGACAATTAGTGATCAATTCCAAGCCCTGTTTTGTGTAAATACGAGAAAAAAATGTGGTTATTTATTATATAGTTATATTTAGCAATATACTTTGTAAGTATTCACCTGTTAATACTTCAAACATTGAAGCATTAGAGGTCGGAGCATGTTGAGAAGAAGTACTCGTTGATGTAAGGAAATACACATAACTACATTTGGTCAAACATTAGTAATACAGTTGCAAAAATCATAGGATTCTTGTGTCACTTATGTTGGTGAAGTGCATCTATATTTGTATCTTTTTTTTTACTGTTATTTATATGTTATCCATAGATTCTAAATTATTCTATGTAAAATGAACAAAAATGTCGAAAAATACACTCTTCTTCTAGCTTATAAATAATCTTAAATTTGTCTACTCTATGGTTAGTTCAAAAATTATTAATTACTCTAGTATCACCTGATACCTTAGTATCGTCATTGGTTCTTTGTTGCCCCATGGGGGGGACAACATCCCTAGTTGGAGCCATTTTTAGGGTCCTATAAAATTTATAGTATGATTGGTTGTTGTACTTGGATTTTTAGGTTTGAGAGATGTATATAATGATCAATTTTTGAAATTATTTCCATAAAAAGGTAGATCATAACATTTAGATCCTAAATATCTTGGCTAGTCATCGTTACTATTGTTGACTTAAGGTACTAGTGTTGGAATTTACACTTAATTACCTGTACTATCCCCTCATCAAAGTTGTCCCTTCCCTTTCACTTCACTAATCCTATTCACTCATTCCATATCCCATCATTATTTCATAATATTACCCCCTTTTTTCCTTTCCAAAATTCACTCCACATCCCTCATTTCAAAAGGGATAAATGGAGCAAATGCACCGTAGAAAAGAAAGGTGAGCGATTTTCACAGTTTGAAAGCCTCATCATTGCAGAATGTGCAAATACTACACAAACCGTAACTGCACAAAGATTCCGCCCTCATATCAATATCACCTGGGCAAGAATTTTTCCAGTTTCTTGAACACCTCACCATCCACAAGTTTTTCTCTACATAACCAATGTTTCAATATTTTCCAGAATGCCCTCCATATACCGAAGCTGTTAAATTTTTTGAGATTAAGTGTGCAATGACTACACAAATATGGAGTGTGTAACAAATCTGAATTTTCACTCTAATTTCTCGTTCGATTTCGCCCGTGCATGACTAAATCGTCTTATATTTCTTATTTGAAGAAAAAATAAGTCTATTTTACCTTAAATTTTCCTAAAACATATTTGCGCAGTCATATTTGTCCAAATATCTTTATCCATTAACCAAGAAACCATTATTAGATTCCCTAAAACATCATTGCATCACCTTTTTTTAAGACAACTCACACCAAATTTTCCACTATTTTCTCTTTCATTCCTTCATCTTTGTTCATTTTGTTATGTTTACAAATCCTTATTATATTTATTAATATATTCTCAATATTTCTTACATATGTCATCCTCATGCATCAAACTGTGGTAAAATTCACCAACTAAGATGTATACATTAGAAATAAAGAGAAATATCACAAAAAATTGTACTTTTGGCACAATTTCCGATGGCCAAAATGTCTGTCTTGTGACACATAGGCATCCCAAGAGTGACACTTTGAGGTGGAGAAAAATGTCATTTTCATCTGTGTCGCAATTTCAACACCTCTAGTAATTTTTGCTAGAGCGACACTATTTCCGATGTTTCCAAGTTTTCGTTGCGCTTCAGACATTACCAACTTTTGCGTTGCTCTTTTGATAGTTCCATATTTGCATCTCTCTTCCAACGTTACCAAGAATTTGTTTCTATTCCAATGAATCCAAAAGTTCATCTCTCTACTGGCATTACGAGGTAGTCAATACTTTTTTGATAGTGGCATGTGTTTGTCTCTCTTTCGACAAATCCATATGTTCATCGCTTTACCGATGTTACGAGGTACTCACCATTTTTTCAATGGTTCCACACGCTTGTCACTCTTTCAACGCATCCATAACTTAGTCACTCTACTGATGCTATGAGGTAGTCATCTATTGTACGATGGTTCCATATTGTCTCGCAACTCCAACTTGAGAAAGTGGTGTGTCAGAATTTCGACGTTGATTTTGGCACCATGTTCGATGCTTAATAGTGTCATCATTGTGATGATTCTCACACCACAACCCATGCTTCATAATGTCGTTCTTCCGAAGTTGCATGGCGTTGGTATTCCGACGCTTCATTCAGGTAGAACAAAAAGAAACTAGCCTCATTTTATAGGATGCCCCCTTTATTCCACATTTTGGAGGGGAATTCATCACACATTTCACATCATGTTATGTTTGATCATTCAGTTAGGAGCTTGTGCTTTATATTCATGGTTGTACTTGTCAGACAACATCATGTTTTTTTTTTTATAATTGACATTAGGGCTTTGGGCACTATACAAGGGAGAGGTTTACATAACTTACCATGATTATTTTGACAAATAAGGCTCTGTCACATATATACAAGCCTCTCACAACAACAAGAGCTTCAAAAGGAAACCCTAGATAACTTTCTCAAATGTCAAAATAAGAGGGTGCCCAAAGCCCTAATGTCAATGTTCAAATAAAACACATGATGCCATGTGGCAAGTAAAACCATGAACATAAAGCACAACCTCCTAACTGAACGATCAAACATAACATGATGTGAAATGTGTCATTAATGCCCTTCCAAGATGTGAAAGAAAGGGTACGTCTTGTAAAACGAACCTCATTTTACAATGTATGTTCAGAGGGTAATAGGGAAAAACAAAACTTCCCTCAATCCCCAGTCAATGTATGTTGACAGGGTGTTAAATGGAAAAACCACAACAAAAATTCAATCTACAGTTTCTATTGGAAATACTCTTAAACAAAAGTGAATCCTTCGAGATTGAGGGGACAAAGTGGGTATCATAAACCATGATGGTAATTTTTCCACAGAAATTTTTGTCGCATTTTTCCAACTTTTTATTTTGTTACATTAGTAAATTTTTTATATATAAATCACCCCAACATCCCCATGCATTCTGATTTTGAAAAGGAAGTGAACCATGGTAACTTAGGAAAATATTAATATATTACAAATAGCATATAGACCACTAAAATTTAAGAAAAAAAAAATGTACAAATTGGTTTCTTCCAAAATTGTTTCATCTTATAAATCAATCAAAGAAAAAACGATCCCCTTTTAACAATCAAAAGATTGCTTATGTAATGTCAAACATTGACAAATGAAAAGCTGATAAATAAATACAAAAAAAAAAAAAATTAAGACTACAAGACTCCATCGAAGAATCTTACTGATGAGGTTCTTTTTTAAACATGGAAAATAAAGAGCTGAAATGAAGATGATGACTATTACTTAAAAATTCCTTCAAAGAAGGCCACAAACACATATATTTGTACCAAAAAATAGCCAAGAAGATTCTGCCAAGTGCTACACTAAGGAATATTTCATACAAGGTACTCCATGAGTTGTGTTGAAACAATGGACGTAGTAGATAAGGTGACTAAGAAAGAGGAATCTTCATCTCACCACAACAAAATACAATACAAGTGACTATGGCAGAGCCATATGCATTGCAACATGGGAAAATACTATCATAATGACCTCAGATCCAATCTTATCAACCTCAATATTGCATAGATCCATTTTCAATAGCTAACTAGCCTGCCTGATAAGCTTAATTAGGGAGGGACCCTTGTTTGGCTGGCATTGATTTTGTTAAGAATATAAACCCGAGAAACAATAAAATACTTCACCTAAAAAATTCAGTTAAAGTATACCAGAATTCCTGCAATAGTATAGATTAACTTCGTTAACTTGAGGGTTACATCAAGAAACTAGTAATCAAAAATATTTTCCACACAGACTTTCATTAACAAAATGTACCTCTCACCTATTTGTTCAATCCATTTCTAAAACCCATGATACTTGCTGAGCTTCAGTTTGGATGTCATGTTATTCTCGTCTAGGAAGACTTTCCATTTTTCCTCAACGTTTATCTGCATTATCTACAAGGTTGTTGTTACTTGCAACAGATGATGCATGTGATTTAGGTGGAGGATCAGGCCATGGTGTGTGTTTTTTTTTAGCCATGATCTCCAAAGGACAATATATAACCCATCTGCAAGTAAAAGAATAGTCGAGTAAACATAATAATGAGTTACAAAACTAAAAAATAAATCGTCTAAAAAATAAATTAAATGCTATTATACTTTCATGTTTAAGATAAAATATCATAAAAAACAATGTCTATTAATTGTTCCTTCACCATCAGAGAATTCATTAAGCAAAGCATGAATTGTGAATTTTTTTAAAAATAGAATCTTGATAAATTATTTTGTAAGGAAATTAGCACACTCAGGTTTCACAATGAAATATTTGTCCATGACTCCAAGTCTTGGAATCTCAATGTATATCCAAATGCCATGTGCCCACTATTAAATTCCAAACTAGTCTCAAATTTATTCATATTCAAATTTCAAGTCCATTAATGACAAAAATTATCCTAGTTTCCTAAATTTAAGAAGAATAAGCATTTTATATGTAATCAATGCAAACATACAATTTGTATCAAAGGTTACATAATCCAGTTTCTTTTAGATGTAAGATCTATTGCCGTTCTTAAACAAGCCTATAACTTACTCATTTATGTCAACATGGGTGTTACAGTTTCAAAATGTTTCCACAACTTTCACTGCATTTTGTTCAATCATCTTAAAACTTCCTTAGAGCTTGCAATGGATAGCATAAGATACCAAGGAAAAACCTTGGAATAGAGACAAGTATTCCTGAAGTAACAACTCAGAACATGGCTATATATATAGACACACACACACACAAGAAATAAGCTTTATGACGAAAATAAAATAATTGGACAATAAGAGGAGATAAGTGAACTAACCCATGAGGGAATTTACTATCCGCTCAAGCCTCCATATGAAGACACAACAACAATACATTACGACCACATCTTCCAAGTGGCTCCACAAAGGAATCATCTTGAAACATAGATAAAGGGCTCTCCACAACCTCACCATTTGTAGTCCAGTCATCCCAATCTCAATGCCAAGTTGGTTTATCGCTACGTTTCAAAACTAGTCTTGCATTAAGTGTAGAAGCTGCCAAATCAAGTCTCTTTGGAAATAAAGTGGCCCCATCACAAATAAATCTGGCACTTTCCTTAACATATGGAATGGAATTAAAAGTATTCCAACCAACTAAATGGCCCAAGGATTTGCAGGCAAGTCCCTACACAGGTATAGGAAGATTTTCTTCTCCACGCTATTGGCACATGGACTTGCATATGTCTCAACTACAAAATATGGACTTGAGTAATAATCCTATAGGAGACAGTGTTGTAAAACATCTCATTCCATATTTCCAAAAGATTTTTGAAAGGGATATACAGTGGGTGATTTAAAGACAATAAAGTGAAATAAATCCATATTTTTCTCTAGTTTTGAATGCATTTGATTCAGCAGTACGTCATCAATTTTCCTCAATGGCTTCCAAACCATCATGTCTTACCTTTACAACATCAAAACCTATGCAATGGGCACCCGTTGCTTCTCTATAGGCCCCAAACTCCTATTATGAGGAACTTTCGAAAGAATACAAGTTCAAGTTATCCAAAAAGCCAAAAAAAGGTTGCGTTGTTGTTGGGAAGATTTTGCCACAACTAATCTAGAATACAAGGTTCACATAGTTTCAACGTGGTGCAATACGTCCTATATTGAAAATTATTTATGCTCTAGATTCTTAGATCGGGTCTGCCTTATTTTTCTCTTGGAAGACTAGCACAAAATACACACAACAAAGATGGCATAATTCATGATGGAGGACTGCCAACATTGCTAGTACTTCTTGACTCAAGAGATGGATACCTTCAACACAATGCTGCCTTTGCAACATATGGTCTTGCAGAAAACGAGGATAATTTGTGTGAAATTATGAAAATTGGTGTCGTTGAAAGATTATACGATGGAGAATTGATTTCTCAACAATCAAACAATTATGTGGCAAAAAACCCTAAAAAGTTTGGAAGAGAAAATTAATGGAAGGGTATTGAAGCATTTAATTTATGTGATGCATCCACTTGATAGAATTTTCCAAAGACAATTTGCTTTGCCCCTCTCCCATATTTGTTCTTCAAAATATCTAAGGATGATATTCATTGATTCTAATGGCTTAGATGTGCTACTGGGACTTATTGGTTGGAATGTAATCCCAAAGCACCAACGAGATGGTGTCTTTGCATTGATTACATTAGAAAAAAGGGCATGCCCATCTCCTATAGTTTCTGCACCACTTCCTCCTCCTCCTTAGGTATATGTGGGGAAACAGTTTGTGAAAAATGAGACTTTATCAAATGATTGTATTGTTATTGAAGCCAGATGATTTTATGATCGTATAATTTCATTTCTTGAATCATCAGATGAATTTGGTGCCATGTTTCATGGTGGCTACAAGGAAAAGGAGGAAAAGGGTATCAAAATCCCATATATAAGTTGGAGATTATTTAAACTAATGATGAGATTTATCTACACAGGTAGAGATGAGGTGAAATTGGAAATTGCACAGGATCATCAAAGGGCTTTTGACCAGTATCTGTTATAAGGACTAAAGCACTTTTGTAAAGACTGTCTTGATGAGGACCTTACCGTCGAGAAATTTTCTGATATTTTTTGATCTAGTTAAGGCTCAAAATGTAATTTTATTGAAAGATACCTATGCTTTATTAATTTTCAAATGAAGTGAACATATGTGAACAATGCCTAGGTATTAAGCTTTTATTGAGAGAATAATTCAAGCTATATCTGAGAATTTCTACATGAGGTGATTAAGTACATCATGACTAAAGGTGAAAAATTATCCATAGTAGTTTTTGTTGATAATGAAAGATGTTCTCTTTGTACATTGAGCTTCAGATAGGAAAGAAATGAAAGGTTATCCATATATTTTGACACATCCTAAGACTCCTGTTATTTTCTATGTTCTTTTGTTTTCAAATAATTATAATGGTATTTTGTCTCTCATTCCAGTAAGAAAATGTGGAAGAATCCATCATCAAAGTGTGATCCAGATAGTGGAAGTAGAGAGAGATTTGTATGCATCAAAGGTTGATGAATGCATTTTCATGAATATTGGAGATCGGCACTATGAAACTCCAAATTCCTCTAAGTGGACTGTGGGGACTTAGGACCCAGACTACAAGGGAGTCAAACAATGTGTCAGGGAGGTTGGAATTGGTTTCATTATGTTTCCAAAATACCATCTAGCGATGAAATTTGTGGCTCCAGTGAAAAGGGCCCTTAAAGTAAAGACAATTTTCAATATTTTAGGCCCCAATATGAATCTAGCAAGGGTTGATTATGAATTTTTTTGTGTCTATAACAAGAGCATCGTAAGGTTGAAAATATGCCCAAGTATTTTTAGAGCTTTACAATGCAAGAGAAAAAAGGTAGCGTGCCCACACTAGCTTTATTGATGGATGCATCTAAAGGAAGAATGGGTTGCGCTTTTGGAAATAAATTATCTTAAAATTTAATGATTTTCACTTAGTTTCCTTCACCAGTAGTCATTTTTCCATATAAATTTAAAGAATTACCTAAAAAATAGCTCTCTGCCCTCACTTCATCATTGACAGACTAGTTTTGGTGAATGCATATTTTGAGTACTTTTTTGGGTTCTTTGTGATGAAAAACCACTTCAGAGGCATAGAATACACCCTCAGAAACCTCCAACAGCTTTCAGAGGCACAATTTATCAAATAATCACCATAAAATCACCTCAAGAGTCCCATGCTATGCATTTGTGTACATACAGACATGCTACACAAACACAGTTTCATGCTACGTTTTCAAGAAAAACTTATTTTTTGTAATGTTAGGGTTAAATTCAATTTTAAAATGGTGAATTATAATGTGATATGATGTATGAAGTGTGCCTAAGGTATAATAGCTCAAAATCCATTAATTGTAATGATGTAAATTCAAATATATCTAGTTGGAGAAAAATCAAGGAATGGTTAGAACCTCCTTTGATTTGTGCTTTTGTTAGAGAAAAAGGTGTTCATAAGTCATAAATAGGTGGATTTGATCCCTAGAGATGGGGATTTTTAGTTTTGAGTCTATAAGTGTCTATGGTTTGAGACAAATGCGGGGGTTCGATTTCAACAGAGTGAGAGGTAGTTGGACTGTGTATTTTTCCTTGAATAGTTTTGTGTTATTAAATGCAGGAGTTTCTCCCTTCTTTGTTTTGATATTCATCATGGTGTTTATGTTCAGTATTTGTTCCAATGTATGATTTCCATGATTATGTTTTTATTCTATTATTGTCTGCGAGTAAGTGATAGGAATTCATCCATGTTAGATGCTCCTTTCACATTGATGATACTTGTTATGTGTTAATGGTTATCTTTACATAATTCATCCATGTTTGATGCTCTCTTTTCTAACCTATCCTTGTGTTATTTCCTAGAAATCTTCACTGGAGATTCATCCACTAATAGATGCCTGTAATGTACTGTTATTTTTTCTCCTTTCCATCTCTCATTTCATATAACTTATCTAGATGAACATAGCATCTACTTTGCCTCAAATTTGTAGAAATAAATTAGCCTTGAATCCGTTTCCCAATGGTACTTTCTCTATTTTTGTTTTGACCCATAAACCATAAACAAAAACCATAAATCCTATCATACCTAGACTAAGATACATTTCATACTCCAATCATCTCCTTTTATTGAGATATTTCACTGGAGAGAGCCATATCTGAGCTTTGTAGGGCAAGATAGCAAGCCAAAAGAGGTCTAAGGTTACCTCATTCAATTTCCTTCTCATCCTGGGAGATTTTTGGGGCGAACACACCCCTCTCCTTCATTTCTAATTTCACTTCCTGAGTTGCTTGCATCCACAATATCTATGAGGTACCATGATATTAAAGAATTCCAATTGAAAATGCACCCATCCATTTCATGGACTGTATCTCATCAAAAAGCTCTAAATTATGACTATTTCTGTCATTAGCAAACATGACAAGACCATCCAGTTTTTTCTCCCTCACAACTTTGGTTTCATGACAAATAAAACATTAGCTTCAATAAATTAGAGAATTTGAAAATCCATTGTTGCCTCCAAATTGAAGGTGAATGAACTAAAAATAGATACCCCACTTGTGAACCAATGGTAATTTTTGAATAACTAACTTGTATCAATATTATAACATATCCACACACCCACCCTATAGACATGAACTGATAGAGAACTCATACTCTTTATTTATTAATTGGAATGTTGATGAGAATCCATTAAAGCCTAATAATATCCTATTTCAAGCAACGATGACATTTTTATAAAATTGTATGTGTGGGTAGGTGTTAAAATTTAGATGTACTTATGAAATAAAATAATTGGAACTTCATTTTTTTAGTTGCAAACTGAATTTTCATAGGCATCTACAAATAATACCAATGAAAAGTGGATTTTTTTTTTTAAATTGAGCATGAGCCTTTTAACTTTGATTTTTTTAAATGTAGCTTCATATATGGAACAATTCTAACAAGTATACCATAATCATTAATCAACCTAAAACTTAAACGAATAAATAACATGCATTATAGATAAATGATAGCCAAAAAATTATTTTAGTATGTGCAAAAGTTGTATTGCATTAACTAGATTTTGTTCATTTACAAATTGCCTGAATCCATCACAGTAGTATTTTTTAATTTTAAGCCAATTAAAAGTTAAAAATCAAAAGCATTCAGACATATATTTTTTCATTGGTGTTTTCCATTGAGCATAGTCAGTTAATTGTGTCAATGGGTAAGAAGTAGCACTCCAAAGTCTCATATTGGCATGCATGTGTGTCTTCATTGATGTTATCATCACACAAAAAACTTCAGGATTCTAAAGCCTCTGCGATATGTTGCCACTATTGATGGGAACAAGACATAGTCACAACCCTTAGCCATGTAGCTATAACATTTTTTGTCACTGATACAATTTAGCTGACTTTATGCAATAGAGAAAAATATTCTCCTAGAAGTATCTTTGAGAAGAGAAAGGTTGGATGGAATAATGCAAAGGAGTGCGCCATGTTAAAAATTTTCAAGTTCCATTGATGTATATAGATAACTCAATGAATCATAAATATGATTAGCCACCAACTTGGCACTAATTCAAATTAGGAAAGAAAATAATATGGCGATTATGTGGACATGGTTTTATCAACTAGAAATCCAAAAAAATCTCCAAATCCAAGATGACAATATATGTCAGACAAATATACGGTGTGTTCCTTTGGTAGAATCAATGGTAATGAATGCAATAATGCCACTGAATTCATGTGTAAGTCTGCTAATGTAGAACTTATTTTTTTTTTATTTTTTATTTTTTTTATGCTGCTTCCCACACCACAACAACTGGGAGAGGGTTGCACTATATAACAAACACTTTCTACAAATTTGATGCCAGGTTCAAGGAATAAATATTCCACCAAAACTCCCTAATATTTGCACTAGCCTCATTTCTTTTTGAGACATGCCATGAGGGTGAGGCAGAGTAGACTAAGAATGGAACCTGGTGGATACCTCAATACACCATCAAACTCATTGATTCAAAACCCCATTGGAAAATCAATAATTATGCTACTAAGGTGGAGATAAGAGTGATAATTAGCCTTGGTCGATGGCTTATTACAACATCGAACTCAGTGAATCAAAACCCCATTGGAAAATAAATAAATTATTATGAGGGATGAAAAATTCTACCATCACTTATAACATTTATCATGTTCCTCTAGTGATCATGTTTTAAATAAGCTATAGATAGGTTCATATGGTTCAAGGTATTTATGATATGTAAGAACATTTCTTTGATTTTATGCCCTATGTTTAACGCCAGAAAACACATGTTTTATTTATTTATTTGTTTTTTTTATGGAATTTATCTCAAGAAATGCATCATGATTTTGGGGGTGCATCCGTGTGATTTTGGGGATGCATAATTATTATGGAATTATTTATATTTTGAATGGTTTAATACTCTATCAATCTCACTAGTGAACTAAGGTTCTGTTGGCAAGATAGTCACAATGAAAATGAAGATTTAATACTCTATCACCTCACTAGTGAACCAAGGTCCTCTTGACAAGATATGCACAATGAAAATGAAATTGTGTTGGATGGCTTAATACTTAATCAACATCACAAAATAAGAGGAATCTCAATTTGAAAAAAATATGTGTACACTAAATAACATGATATATTTGGACAATTATACACTATTTTAGATTATTTAGCTAATACTCCTACCTTACTGGTTGAAGTTTCAACCATAGATTATGTCTTTTGAGAAGACTAGAATAATTTCTACATGTGTTAGCACATTTACTAATCAATATGGAAGACAAATTATCAATATATGTTGCACAAATACTTTTGAAATAAATTTTAGAACAGGGTTGCGAGCACTATAGTGAATCCATAATTTTTTGACAACTAAAAGTAGTGTTATTATTGTTTTTAAAATTGTTCAATTGATAGTGTTTTACACTACATGCTAACTTGAATTATTAAATAAAATCCACAGCTACCCAAACCTCCCCATGCGAGAAATCCAATAAAAAATATAAATTGCAGGACTTTTACCTATCCTCACAATTAGATTTTCACTACTATTTTGTCGCCATTTTCTACATTTTTTACATTGTGATGTATTATTACAGTTTTTGACTGGGTTCTATATGCTATAGGCAATTGGGAAAGTGGTTTCATGTTAAGAAAATTCTTCTCCTTTCATTGGAGACATAATGGTATTTCTTCTTAATTCAATTTCAGTTGACTAGCTGCACATATTTTCATTTCTATCCAGGGGACTAACAAGAATCATTTCTAGATATCCTTGGAAAGGAAGAATCATCTAAAGGGAATAAAAATAAACTTTCTCTATGTTAGGTAAACTTGACTCGGGATAGAGTCAAAGTTGACTACGGCAAATAGTAGTGGTTTTGGGGCACATGGTTTTGTGCACCTATGGTTTTGGCCCATGGTATTGCATGTAATCGAGCCTATAAAAGGCTGGGAAGAATTCATTGTAATGTAGGCCTGGAGGTGAACGGTGAAGGCTCACTTGGCCGGATTGGCTAGGGTTGTGGCCAATGTTTAATGAAATTTCATTGGTTGGGTTTTTCCCCAGATTTGGGGTTTTCCCGGATAAACAATTGTGTTTATGTTTATGATTTGTTGCTGGCCTCTTTTTATGCTTATTTCTCTCTCAGTAAATTATTTATGTTCTCTGGTAAATTTCCTAACAATTGGTATTAGAGCCATGGTGCAGGTTTTGGCTTCAGATGGACGTTTTCTGTTGCCAAGGGTTTTATTGGCTTGTGAATAGAGATATGATCTATTGTATTTATGTAGATCTAGATCTCAAACCGAAGGACTAGATCGATGCATAACCCACTGGAGGAGTTCTCTCATGAAAGTAACGTGGACGAGCACGTTGAGATAGAAATGTAATTTTTTTGCTGCATAGTGAAACCATTGATGCAAAGAAGCTGCATATTATGCGAATTTGTTTAAATATTTCAAATCTAATGCCTGTGGAAGCATTGTTGATGCACTAGCGGCATTCGATGAAGCTTTTGAGCGTACTACGTTTATGTGAAATGCACTGCTCATAGCTTATGTTAAGAATGGGCTCTATGAAACCAAGGCTATGGATATTTATAAGCGGATGAAGTTTTCTGGGATGGAGCTTGCTAATGGCGAAGGCGATGCATGCTGTGATAAGTTTAACATGACTTGTTTTTGTATAGCCAGGATATTAATTCAGTCTCTTGCTGTTAGACAACCATCAACGTAGGTACCAAGCTGGTACGATGTCAACGATCTTTGCAAGGAGGGCCGACTAAAGGAGGCATTGGCTATTTTACAAAAAAACGCAGACCACCATGGTATTTCTTTCAATTTTGAGACTTATGTTGCTTTCTTGCATGCCTGTCTTGTCTCCAAAGCTCTTTCTAGAGGCAAGCAACTTCATGCCAAAATGCTGGTTAGTGGCTCTGATCAGAACTCATTTTTTTTGGGAACTTAACTTATGGGCATGTATGCTGTCTGTAGCAGTTTGGACAATGCATGCCAAGTGTTCGAAAAATTAGACCAACGAACCACTCTCTTATGGAATTCCATGATCAGAGGTTATGCTAAGGGTGAGCTCTATGATGAAGCCATTGCCCTATATTATCAAATGCAGCAGGAAGGAATAGAGCCAGAAAATTTCACGTTTCCATTAGTTCTCAAAGCATGTCCTACCTTACTAGCTCTGGAAGAGGGCAAGAAGATTCATCATCACATAGTTAGGATGCGGCTTGAGTCCGATATTTATGTAGTTGTTTATCTTATAGACATATATGCAAAATGTGGAAAATTGGAGGCTGCTCGTCATTTATTTGATAAAATGCCTCAAAGAAATATGATCTCGTGGTTGAATATGATTGCAAGATAGTTCAAAATGGACCATGAAGCTGATAATTCTCAGCAGATTCAGAAAGAAGAAAAAGATGTTGTTTCAGCTGTAGCAACCGTGAATGGATGGAAATGTCAAAAACTTCATTCTGAGCTTCTTGAGCATTATAGTGGTGTTGCTTTAGAGAGGTCTTGGTCTCTAAATCTATAGAGTAAGAAATTACGAGGATTGGTTATATGCAAAGTGTTTGACAGAATATGTCAATCAAATGTTTTGAAGAACGTCAAAATGAAAGAGGATATTTGCAGCTGAATTAATTAAAAATTGATGAACCATGTATCTGAAGAGAACTCCTAGAGGACTGGCGGTTATAGAGGCCGGTGACCCATGTAATCTAGTAGATGGGTTCTTTTTATATGGACATTGATTTCATATGTACAAAGAGCAACAATGAAAAAAAAAAAAAAAACTATATTTATAATGGAGTAAATTTATTACATGTAAATGGGCATACTGCTGTAAGACTTGGTATGACATGCGTACCCCTGGGTAATCACTGGTAAAGTCTGGGTTAGACCTAGGTGATAGGGGGGATGTCAAGTTAACAATTACCCTGGGTAAAAATTTGAGGGGGGAAGAGCTAGAGTGAGCGGGGTTGTCTCATCTAGCAGGTTTGGCTAGATTTAGTCAATAATCCCTAAGTCAAGTTTAAGGGGGGAACTGTTAGGTAAAATTGACTCGGGATAAAGTCAAAGTTGACTAGGGTAAATAGTAGTGGTTTGGGGGCACATGGTTTTGTGCACCTATGGTTTTGTCCCATGGTATTGCATGTAATGGAGCCTATAAAAGGCTAGGAAGACTTCATTGTAATTTATGCCTAGAGGTGAGCGCTGAAGGCTCACTTGGCCGGATTGGCTAAGATTGTGGCCAATGTTTAATGAAATTTCATTGGTTGGGTTTTTCCCCGGATTTGGGGTTTTCCCAGATAAAAAATTGTGTTTATTTTTATGATTTGTTGCTGGCCTCTTTTTATGTTTATTTCTCTCTCAGTAAATTATTTATGTTCTCTAGTAAATTTCCTAACACTCTAGGAATGCTTATTGTAGAAGAGGATTCGATGCCTTAGTGGGAATTTTACAGAATGAAATTTCTCATGGAGTGCATCCATCAGGAAGAAAATATAATGAACAAATGGCCAAAATCCCTAAAAGAAGAACAAAAGGACAAGAATTTACAAAGTTATAGAACTCTGTAAATTAAAATTTCCTCCAAAATAGATAGCCAAGGTGTGACTCCTAAAATTATCACCTTAGGTAAGAAACTATTCTCATTGAAAATGCTCTTATGAGGATTGTCATTCCACAAGGTATCATATCCAAAAATAATATAACATGAATACACTATATTTTATAATTTTGTTAATGTAATATTCACTATGAGGTTTGCATTGGGCCTCTAGAGTAACCCATTGATTCCTAAATCTTACAGCTCTTTGCATTCGGTTTTTCTCATTTAGGACATCAAGATTCTCATTATTGTTCACCATTGCATCATTACCTCATTCTCTTGGTCTCCCCTTGTTTAAAAGATGCAATTCTGTTCATTTTCTCTCGATTCAAACCCATGTGCCCCAAAAAAAGACTTATATACTGGATGTATTGTTGTGAGAATAGAGTCTCTTAGATGGTTGCCTATGTTCATGAATAAAATTACATGTAAAATAATTTTAAATATATCAAAACGAAAAGAAAAAATGATAGCAATATTGAGTAGCATAGCGTTCCAAGAGGGTAAGGATGCATATTTTTCCCAAGTAGACCAATAGATGTACTTTGTGAAACCACTGATGGTAATGGATTGCTTGTGGGAGGCCTATCTTGATTGTCTAAAGCTACCGACCCATCAAGCCAAAGAATAAACATTCACGATACCATCATGGTTTGTAGGAAAAATACCCCTGTCATATCCACCATTATATGTCAATAAAAGCATTTGAAAGCTAGCTCATGGACTCAAGGGAACACCATTACGGTTCCATTATTAAAATTTTCATCTGTGCTATCTAATTTTTCCTGATCAGAAGTTATGGATTTTAACACTTCTCACTGTGGTGGGGGAGGAGCCAAATAATGAACATATTGTGCAGTTGATCTAGAACGTGTTGAAAAGTATGAAGAAGTAATTTTTCTGAAAAGGTAGTATTTTAATAAGAGAATGAAAATAATCCCTCATCAAAACCCCTTGAATAATGATCAGGCTATAATTTTGACCAGGGTGTTTTTGCAGGATGACATAGCAAAGGAATGGAGAAATCTAGAATCAAACAAACCAATTGTTGAAGTGGATAAGTTTATGGATTCGAATTTCAACACTAGCATAGAAAGAATGTTTTTTGAGTAGCCCATGGTTATGTTCATCCCAACAACAACATGTGTTGATGTCAAAAGAATGGTAAATAATGATATATGTGTCTATGGTTTGACATTTTAAGAATAATACAAAGATATGGTTTCCTGTGGTGATGTAGACCCCTAGTGTTTTACATGAAAATTTCACAAGCTTGGAGGATAAGAACTATGTTGTACCGAAGAATTCCCTATCCATAGATCTGAATGGCTTACATGAAAGAAGGGTGGGTATTATAATTAAAGTGTCATAGAACATTTGATAGATACCGCTATGAATACTTCATAAACAAGATACCTACATAGGCATCTTGTAAAATATATGAAGGATATCATGGTTAAATATGACGAGACTGTCATGAACTCACTTGGTGATGTTATTCAACTTTTATATGGTGAATATGGTATAGATGTTGTTTGGATTGAGTCAAGAAACTTTGATTCTATGAAGATGAAAAAGAAGGATTTTGAAAATGCATATAAATATTAACATGATCGAGAAAATTGGAATCCTAGTTACATATTACTAGACCACGTGCAAGATTTCAAAACAATCCTGGAGTTCCAAAAAAATTTCATGTGGAAATGCAAAAAATGGAGTTAGATAAACAAAAACTAGGTGTTAGACTCCTGTATTTCAAAGTATCACCAGGTGACTCATTATTGCTTATATTTGTCATAATGAAAATAATATTCCATGGCTATTATTTATTTTCAGAGAAAGGAAGGGAGATCCTGAGTGTCAAGAGCATCAAATGAAACAATTTTCCTTACAGTTTAGTGGAAAGGGGAAAACATTTTGCTGATAAGGTGTAATGGTAATCAAAATTCATTTTTTCCCTCATTTCATTTCATTCACCTTCTTTTCCCTCATTTTCTTCATATTCTAAAGTTTTAAACCATAAACAAAACCCACCCCACCATTTATACCTTTTCATTTTCATTTTCCCTAAGTCATTTCCCTTTTATTTCATTACCACATGCACAAGTCACTTTTTGCATCGGCCAAATCATAAATTTCTTTAAAAATCGTCTCATATAAACCTTTCGAAAGAGATATGCGATTAAAGTGTGACCTATTCACAAGGAACTTTTCAGCCCGCAAACTTAAAGCTATACCTCTTAAAATACTTTGCCAAAAATTATTTTCCGATGATGCAATGAAATTGGGACCCATCATACCTTACTGCGCCACCAAAAATGGATGTGAACCTTGCTTTTACCTTATTCCTTGTATTCCACTGATTCTCACTCCCCTCTGCCTAAGTGCCCATAGATCATAAATTATAACTCATTCCATTTTCTGCCAAACTTTAAGTCTTGTGACAACTGATGTGCGATATCGCATCGTGCATGTTATAACCCTTAGCTCTAGCGCACTTCACAAATGTTAAAGTTTAAACATACAACAAACATTCTAACTTGCGATTTTGCAATGCTGTGGGACCCGAGCAGAGATCTAAAATTGTAATCTAAGAATAAAAGTGCAAACAAAAGCGTTTAAATTCGTTGATCTGCGATATGATGAAGTGGGATGGCGATGTGGTAGATAACATGGACTGGACCTGATCATAATCACAAATCACAAAACTTAAAAGGTAAGTTGCGAATGTAAAGTGTTAAAACCACGAAGTATGATATGCGATGCCACAGTGGGACTCGATCACAATCGCAAATTGCAAAAATTAAAGGATAAGTATGAAGGGTAAATGTTAAGTCTTGTGTCATGTGAAATGTGCAAATCCGATGCAACTTGAAAACAGAATTTTACAATATGTCACATCTGGGCAAATGGTTTTTTACGCTATTTCATTTGAAAAAGGGCTAAACCCAAAAGGGAAGGACTCGGGCAGCAAAAGGGTCATGACGAGTCCCACACATGTGATATGCCATTCCACCTCTAATTTCCCTCCACCTTTCCTCCTTCTCCACTCCTCTCCATACATTTGATGGCCCTTATCCAGTTTTGGCCTCCTCACAGCATCCAAACCTTAACCAAGGGAGGTGGGCGGGGGGGTGGTCGGAAATGGATGGTATCCCATGCCTCCCATCTAGCTATGTGTCATGCACAGAGATATTCCGAACCGCCCTCTCCAAACACCGCTTACCACTCTCACCCCTACGAAGGGTAAATGTTAAGTCTTGTGTCAGGTGAAATGTGCGAATCCGATGCAGCTTGAAAACAGAATTTTACAATATGTCACGTTTGGGAAAATGGTTTTTTACACTATTTCATTTGAAAAAGGGCTAAACCCAAAAGGGAAGGACTCGGGCAGCAGAAGGGTCATGACGAGTCCCACCCATGTGATATGCCATTCCACCTCTAATTTCCCTCCACCTTTCCTCCTTCTCCACTACTCTCCATACATCTGATGGCCCTTATCCAGTTTTGGCCTCCTCATAGCATCCAAACCTTAACCAAGAGAGGCAGGCTTGGGGGGGGGGTTAAGGGGGAGTTGGTCGGAAATGGGTGGTATCCCATACCTCCCATCTAGCTATGTGTCATGCACAAAGATATTCTGAACCACCCTCTCCAAACACCGCTTACCACTCTCACCCCCTCCGAAATTCCCTTTGCACCATTCTCCAAACCGCCGTCGCATTCAATTTACCACTATCACTACTACTGCGTCGCATCCACCTTCATCCCTTGACATCTAGGCTGCTACAGTTTGCACATTTTTTAATGAAGAAAAAGGGTTAAAAACATGACATAAATTACTCGTAATAGATTGAGCCCCGACAAAGGAGAAAAAACCAAAGCGAGGCTGAACAACAGGTAGAAAATATTGAGTCGAGAGTTCGTGTAGATATATAACAAAAAAAACCAAAAAGGTAGCAAAGCACATCAACATAGTCACTAATCAATGAAAAGTAGCCAACACTACACCAGATTTAGTTACCCAACGCTAGTTTTTTGAAGATTAGGGGCAGATGTGAGACCCACCACTAGTTACCCCTTTGTGACTATCACAGCTATCTCCAAGCTTATTTTTTGATCTTCTGAGGAGCCATCGAAGCATTTGGATCAATGAATAGATAAACAACATTAATTATACAGGTGGTGTTGTTGTGATAGATGTCTAATTGGGCCTTGCATGGCCACACTTGTCCATTTTTTTGTTAAAGTGTAATCAATGAAAGGTTGTCGAGTAAGTTAGGGTAACCGAATTAAGTTGTTAGTTAAATACTCCTTGAACTTGCAGTCTGAGGGGTTAGAAGTTGGATATTGTTAGCCCCTGCATTGTAAGAACTAGTCTATTGGAACACCATAATTTCGGAGCTAGACATCAATAATCAAAGACCGTTACAAGATTCTTGAGCTATGTCAAAATGGTGAAGTCTCTCTTCTCTATTTTAAATGTTTCGAACATTTTCTCCGCCATGTATCTATTCTTCTAATTTTAAGTAAGAAATTTTAGATTAAGATTTTCTCTCTGAGCACCTTAATTATGTCTGCATTTACAATCTAAATGTTTTCTACTGAAGTTTGATTAAATAATTCTTGAATGTTCTTTAGTCATTATTGAACCTCACTATTTATTTCGCCTCATAATTCATACAGTTTAAGATCCATTTAGCACAGTTAGCTTGCCCATTGATGCTCTTGAATGTTGATAAGCCATTCCAACCTTTTGACCCCATAGCCCAATGGAATAGTCCCTGTAGACCTATTTTCCAACCACCCAATCAATCAAACAAACAACCCCCATCACTGTAACTAGCCTAATATCAGAACTTATAATTATCAAGTTAAATCACAAAACAAAGAGAGCCCTCTCCGAGTCTAGGAAGGCTAGGTCCTAGACTCCAATGTGGTCTTTTGTTGTCCTTTGTCATTTTTTCTTGCGAGTCTCACAAACTAGAGAGTGACAACATAATGGTGAACATACTGGGGACTGAGTTATTGAAAAGTCTTAGTGTTTCTTGAGAACTCAGAAACAACAGTCAGAATTATATGATTCAAGTATTTGCCAAGATTGGTATCTGGTTGTTGATGGTGGACAACATCCAGCCACAAGAAAGTTGAAATACTAAACCTAGAAGCTCCAATTCAAACCAGTTCCATTCAAAGACTCCACTGGAGGAAGGACGTGAAACATGATGACTCAACCTAGAAGGTGAAAGTATTCAAGCCCAAACTAGATTCAAGAAATTGTTGTTTTCATCTATAACTATATTCTATTTTACTTTAAGCCTGATCAAGAGTACACTGCTGAGGTTTACATTGATCATTGGTAGTTTGATGAGCCTCAAGAAGCTAAGCCCCAAATTGTAGACCATGTACATAATTTTACACCTGTGTATATCCCTGATGCACTTGTCGAAAATCCAGTGGAAAATGAGCCTTGTATTTCATCTCTTGCTCTTGAAAAAGCTCCAAATGGTTATAAGCCTCTTGCTTTACTACATTTACCTGTAAAAGTCCCACACCGATACAAGGCTCTAGTTTTTCGTCCTATCCACATGACCTCCCTACAAAATTTATCAATAATCTACCCAGATTTGATGCAGAAAATGAAAATATCATTGTTGAAATGCACATTCAAAATATTGAGAATTTCCTTCATCTGTTTGAGGTGGGAGAAGATGATATTCGTATCAAAATGTTTCCCCTATCATTGCAAGGAAAAGTTGAAATTTGGTTTAAAGATCTTGCAGCTGCAGGCATTAGCAACTTTCATCAATTCACTCAAGTTTTCCTGGATAGATCGATTGTCTTGGCAAATGTTTTTCTCATCATGGAAGAGCATAACCATTTAGAAAGACAGCGATGTAGACAATACAACATTTTTTATTTAGGCTCAATAAGGTATTCCGTTCAATACCTGCTAAGATAAATCCACCCACAGGATGGGCTCTCTTGCACTACCCAGATGTATTTCACCCACAGATGGCATTCTGGTTAAGAGAAAGGGACCCTCCAACCCTGGAAGAAATGAAAAATTTGCCATTTGATGTGGAAGCAAACCTATTGAATAGGGAAGCCAAGCTAAAAGCAGTGAAGAAGGACAGAATATAAAGATAGTGGTTCATATATGCAGAGATAAAGCTAGACATGTTAACAAACACAGTCAATGAAATGATGCATATGATTAGTAGGAAAGAGGAACTTCATGTTCAGATACCTCTTGCTCCATTAGTTCTAGATAAGACACACATCAATGTACCCAAGTAGTTTGTAGCCCATCCTAGACACCCTAAAACATTAAAAGATTGTTTCATGTACTCGATCCACAACACAGCCAAAGATGAAGTCCAAAATTAGAAGGAGGTAGGGAAATCCTCAACAAAAATGTACATGATAGATGACCTTGCATAGAGAGGTACCCATCTTGAATATGATTATGAAGATGAAGACTATAAGGTTAAGGTTGAGATTGATTATTTTAAGCTACCAACACTATTTTCTTGGGAGGAACAAAGTCAGTTGTCACAATGAAAAGTTGACAACCAAACTCTGCATGGTTAGAAAGATTGTAAGAAAGAAAATGCATAAAGTTGTCAAGCAAGTACAAAATGCATTACTCTATCTTTTGCCTCATTCTTAAGAGAGCATTACAAGCATGTTTAAAATAGGAAGGAGGAGGAATGATGTAATGAGTCATTTTTGGAAAAGAGGGATAACCCTAAAACTTTTTCAGATCCAGAAGTTCTCTCCCTGAGTCATCTTGAAGTCATAGAATCTAAAATAGATGATGGATTAATCAAGATTGCTTATTTTCCCTTATGCTCTGATGCATTTCAGATTATAAAATGGAATATGGATCACATTCTAGCTTATAATCATAGGAGAAGAGAACTCTCTCACCAATCAAATGAGGAAATCAGGGATGATAAAATATCTATTTTAGATCTAGGGGTTCAACACTTAAGTTCTTTTGAATGTAAAGTAGCAAATGAAATCACAGAGTCTAAAACAGATGATGGATTGATCTAGTTTGACTCTCTAACTTTGTGCTTTAATGCATTTCAGGTTATAAAAGGGAATGTGGATCACATTTAGGCTCATAGTCCTAAGAGAAAACATGAGGTCTCAGAAGAACCAACACTACCATGGTTTCTTATTTCAAAATCAATCTTCCTCTATTCATAATGCTCCCAAAATCTGCTATGATATGGATATGACCAGGTAGTCTTCCCCATTTTCTAATTTAGTAGAATTAGTGGCACAACACTCATCTGGTTGAATGCAAACATATTTCGAGTTGATTGTAGACTAGGAGAGCACATCTACATTACCAGGATATGAAGCTGAGTTGGTTGAGTCACAATACCCAAAAATAAATCAAGAGTATACTGATCGAGTGGTTGTCTATATGGAGGAAATGTTATGTACAAATCCTGCACATATTTCTAGCATGACGGTTGTTTTTCAAGTGTAACAAGAACCATGTAAATCATATCATGCTAGGATTTCTATCAAATACCATTGTCAGGTTTGTCTCTGAACATGGAGAAGAGAAATGAAAGAAAAAATATATTAGAATAATTCATTAACTGAGTGCACTCACATTATTGTATTTTTTAGAAGGGAAGCCATTTCAATAGAGTAGGGTAGGTGGGGTGAAAATAAGCTCAGCACTCTAAGAATATTTAAAATTTTAGTTTTATATTTCTTTTCATTTTCATATCAATATGTTTCAGACTCTATTTTTAGCTTAGTTCTAGTTTCACCATTCAAGTTTTCAAGGTAGAACAGTATGTTCAACTTGATGGATTGGTGTGGATAAGTGAAATTGCAGTTTCAATTCATATATCAATATGGTAATAATCTAGTTGGCCAAGAATCTGGTCTATTTCTATTATTCAGAGTCACGAGGAACAATCAACTAGTATCCTGTCACAAAGTGCCTGAAAGATCAAGATACAAGGGTGAGATCATCTTAATGGATCAGGTCACTAGTCCATAGTGTTCTTGACACCTCCTCAAGGAGCTTCCATCCCCATATGGAGCCAGTGTTAGAGTCTTGTATTTCACAGTATCACCAGGTGACTAATTATTACTTATATTTGTTATACTGAAAATAATATTCCATGGCTATCATTTCTTTTTAGAGAGAGGAAGGGAGATCCTAACTGTAAAGAGCATCGAATGAATCAATCTTCCTTATAGTTCAGTGCAAAGGGGCGAAAAATGTTGTTGATAAGGTGTAATTGTGATCAAACTTCATTTTTTCCCTCATTTCATTTCATTCACCCTCTTTACCGCTCATTTTCTCCATATTCTAAAGTTTTAGACAATAAAAAAACCCACCCCGTGATTTATACCTTTTCATTTTCATTTTCCCTAAGTCATTTCCCTTTCATTTCATTACCGCATACCCATGTCCCTTTTCGCATAAATCACAAATTTCTTTAAAACCGTCTCATATAAACCTTTCGAAAGTGATATGTGATTAAAGTGGGACATATTCACCCCACACTTCATAACCTGCAAGCTTCAAGCTCTACCTCCTAAAATAATTTTCCAAAACTTATTTTCCACTGATGTGATGAAAGTGGGACCTTTCATACCTTACCATGCCACAAAAATTATATGTGAACCTCGTTTCTGCCTTATTCCTTGTATTCCGCCAATTTTCACTCCCCTACGCCTAAGTGCTTGCAGATCACAAATTACAACTCATTACATTTTCCGCCAAATGTTAAGTCTTGCGATCCCTGATGTGCGATATTATATTGTGCATGTTATAACCGTTCACTCTAGCGAAATTCATAAATGTTAAAGTTTAAACATACAAAAAACCTTCTGACTTGAAATTTTGCGATGCAATGGGACCCGAGTGTAGATCGTAAATCATAAATATAAGAAAATAAGAGTGAAGGAAAAAGGTTAAATTCGTCAATCTATGATATGATGATGTGGCATGGAGATGTGGCAGATAATGTGGCCCCGATCCGATCGCAATCGCAAATTTCGAAACTTAAAATTTAAGTTGTGAAGGGAAAGTGTTAAGACCCTGAAGTGCGATATGTGATGCCATGGTGGGACTCGATCGCAATCGCAAATTTCAAAACTTAAGGGATAAGTATGAAGGGTAAATTTTACGTCTTGCATCGTGCAAAATTAGTGTATGTGATGCAGCTCCAAAATTGAATTTTATAATATGTCAAGTCCGGGTAAATGGTTTTTTATGCTATTTCGTTTGAAAAAGTCTTAAACACGCAAGGAAAGGAATCATGTAGCAAAAGGGTCATGACGGGTCCCACCTATGTGATATGTCATTCCACCTCTAATCACCCTCTACATTTCCTCCTTCTCTGCTCCTCTCCCTAAATTCGATGGCCCTTATCTAGTTTCAGCCTCCTTATAGCATCTGAACTTTAACCAAAGGGGGGGGTCCAAAATGTGTGGTATCCCATACCGTCCATCCAGCTATATGTCACACCTAAGGATATTTTGCACCCCCTCTCTAAACACCTATTACCACTCGCACTACCTCCGGATATCCATTTTCACCATTCTCCAAACCATTGCCACATTCATTTCACCACTATCACTGCTACTGCACTGCGTCCACCGTCATCCCTTCAGGTCCGGACTTCTGCAGTTTTCACATTTTTTTATGAAGAAAACGGGTTAAAAACATGGAATACATGAGTTTTAAAAGAATGATCCTCGAGAAAGGAGCAAAAGTCAAAGCAAGGCTGAACGACAAGTAGAAAATATTGAGTCGGGCATTCGTGCATATATATAACAACAGAAACTGAAAAGGCAGTAGAGAACATCAACATAATCACTAGTCAATGAAAAGTAGCCAATGCTACACTAGATTTAATTACCCAACATCAGTTTTGTAAAGATTAGGGCCAGATGTCAAAGCCACCATTGGTTACCCCTTTGTGACCATCCTAGCTACCTCCATGCTTATTGTTTGATCTTCCAAAGATCCATCGAATCGTTTGGATAAATTAAGATCTACACAACATTAATTCTACAAGTAGTGTTGTTGTCAAAGATATCTAATCACATCATGCATGGCCACCAATGTCCATTTTTCTATTAAAGTGTAATCAATGAAAGGTTTCTGAGTAAGACAGGGAAACCAAGTTAAGCTGTTAGTTAAATACTCGTTGAACTTGCAGTTTGAGGGGTTGGAAGTTTGATATTGTTAGCCCTTTCATTTTAACAACTAATATGTTGGAACACCATAATTTTGAATTTGGACATCAATAATCAAAGAACGTTACAAGATTCTTGAGTTGTGTCAAAATGGTGAAGTGCCTCTTCTCTGTTTTAAATGTTTCCACTATTTTCCCAGCTGTGAATCTGTTCATCTAATTGTAAATAAGAAATTTTAGATTAAGATTTGTTGTGTGACCATGTTAATTTTGTCTAAATTTACAGTCTAAATGTTTTTCTAATGAATTTTAATTAAATAATTCTTAACTACTCTATAGTCATTACTAAACCTCGCTATCTATTTCACCTCCTAATTCATACAGCTCTTAAGATACATTAAGAAAAGTTAGCTTGCGTTGTGATTCTTCTGAATTTTTATGTGCCATTCTAACCTTTTGACCCCATAGCCAAATGGAATAGTCCCTGCATACATGTTGTCCAGCCACCCAATCAATCATTCAAAAAACCCCCATCACTGTAACTAGCCTAATATCAGCACTAATAATTATCAAGTTAAATCATAAAATAGAGAGAGCCCTCTCTGAGTATAGGAAGACTAGGTCCTGGACTCTAAAGTTGTTTGATGTTGTCCTCTATCATTTTTTCTTGCCAATTTCACAAATTATGGAGTGAAAACACTAGGTAGAGAGATTGTAACCAGTGGAGATAGTGCGTGGTATCTACCTGTAAATCTTAAGAGGCTCATGTGGAACAACCAAAAGACATTCAAAATTGATATGAGAAAACCATCAGAGATGAATCCCATGGAGATTGTAGAGGCAATTGATAGGCTTTGGGAAAGACTTAAGGTTGTTCTCAGTGATGACCCAATGAGTATTGAAGCACGAAAGAATGCCACTCTGTATTTCAACATTCTGCTTCGAAGTACATTTGCTAGTAAGCATGTGCTGAAGGAGTACCACCTTACATGGGAAGTATTTTAATGCGTAATCGGTGGGATAGAATATCATTTTCTACAGTCCTTAGTTGCTCCGGTTGAGATGATTAGCTGTCTTGCAGCATAATGCATTAGTGAACCAACTACTCAGACGACATTGAATACTTTCTGTTATGCTGGTGTCAGTGAAAAAAATGTTACTCTCAATGTCCCTGAGCTGAGGGAAATCATAAATGTGGCAAAAAATATTAAAACACCATCACTGTATGTGTACATAAAACATGAGGTTAACACCACAATGGAAGGGGCCAAAAATTTGCAGTGTGATTTAGAGTACACAATCTTGAGAAGTGTTATAAAGGCTACTGAAGTATGGTATGATCTAGATCCAATGAGTACTATCATTGAGGAGGATGTTGACATTGTAAAATATTTTTATGACATGCCAGATGAGGATATTGCACCAGAAAAATTATCTCCATGGCTGCTCCATATAAAATTGAAGAGAGAGATGATGGTTGATAAATAACTGACTATTTTAGCTATTGCGAAAAAGATTATCCTTTAGTTTGGTGATGATTTGAGATGCATTTTTAATGATGATAATGTAGAAAAACCTATTCTACATTTACATATCATGAATGAAGAAGGTCCTCAAGGAGAGTGTTGGCTTTAGGGGTGTTGACCCAGTTTTGGTTTTAAGGTTTTCCAACAAACCCTTGTACTATTATCCCTTTCAGAAATGACCTACTTATACAGGTCAAGGTCTCGCCTGAAGTAGTATGGGAGGGTGATGGGACCAATTTTCTGCACCCTGAGAGAGAGAGAGTTAATTGGAGTGGGTCCCTCCAGATCAGATAGACTTATGCAGGAGAATCCGTAATATAGAAACCCTTAACATTATATCGGTAGAGCAAAGATCATAAATCATCGGATAAGGTATAACCAGAGCAGAGTATTTGAACCATATCTACACATTCATAACATCGCATCCATGTGTGCATTGTTAAAGCATCAATATTTGGTGAGCAAGTATAAACTCAGAAATAGCATAAAGCATAGCCAATAACCATAACACATAAACACTTAAATATCACAATAGTCTTCTCATTCATTCGTATTCATATCCAACTTACACACTCTATCTACCAAGCCACGCACACAACCATCAGGGTCTGCACATAGCAGGACTCATAATCTCCGCACACATAGCTAGCAGGATCCCTTACCCAAACAATCGACACAAAGGATCCACAAGTTCATATCCAAGCTTAATCCAAAATTAGCCTATCTCTAGACTTGATTTATATTTATATTTATAACATATTAGCTTGTGATACTCTATGGTTCGCAAACCCTGGTATGCAGACTCCAGGTCTACCCTTTGACCCTTTACAATTCATTGGTTGCTTTCACTGCCCAAAGCCTGCACGCTAGACTAAATATTACAAAATATTACAAAAATGGATCAAAAATGTGGTTAGGAGACCTTTTTCCAATAGGTCCCCAACACAATTTTGTGACTCGTCCCAAGTCACAACATCAATGGGGTCTTCATCATTTCCTGGAGCTACTTGATAGCAACATCCAAAGGGGGAAGAACACCTATTCTCTACGCAACTTCATTCTGTGCAAAAATAGCTATGGTGACACTCTGCAAGGTCTGACTCAACTACTTCATGGCCCCATCTAATTCTTACGAAACCTTGAGAGCTTTGTCATCCCATGGCGTCAGATGATCGCTGAGTACCTAGTTCTTACACTGGAGCCCAGCAATTTCAATTCTTAGCACATGGCAGGTACGAAGGCACGCTAGTTGTTGGGATGGGACAAGGGTGGTCATAGTGGCTTCCATATGCTAAAAATCTTGCTCCTTTTGGTGCAACTCCTAATTTATTTGATGGAGGAGGGGATCATGCTGCACCTAGGAACCTAACTCCATATCAGTCTTAAACAACGTGGTGCCTTGACTGATCTATGTGGTAATACTAGTTGTAGCTTCTGTGATGAGCATGAATCACTGGGGAAAAAACTCTGGAGGTGTCTCGGGCTAGATCTTGGCCTATAGTGATGCTATCTGAAGTTCCAAATCGGCCTTAACAACTTTCACTTCGGTCTGCGATGCCTTCAAAGTAGTGACCAAGCCTTCAAATTTTTCCTACAACACGATGGATGCATGAATTTACTTCTGGCATATCCTCATAGAGTCAGTTTATCAAATACTCTAATTCAGCCTGCTGCACGATGGTGGTGATGTGTGCAGCCTGGGCTGGGGTGTCTTCAATAGCTTTAGTCAAAAAAGTTTGCTTGACTTTACTAAGTCATTGTTGTGCCTACAGTTCTCTTTGTTGAAGCTCATTGGTGATGGAGGTAAACAAGACATGAAGATGCACATTCCTAAGGCATACAACATCGAGGTCAACTGAAGAGAATGCATAGACTTGGTCACATAATTCTTAGGGTATCATCACAAAATATACGCCCAGGAGCGGGTAGATATGACTGACTGCGAGGATGGTCAAGGTTGTAACTGTAGTTGGTTGGCTTGCTTTATTATGCCTCACTTAATCCATGCTCATCTGAAGTGTGTTTGTCTTCAGCTAAAGGGCCTGCAGTTCAGACTGCAAAGCATCTACCATGTCCTTGTGTTTTCCTTCCAAAGCAACCCATCAATCTTTTGATGCAATGTTGACGATTTATGTAAAATTTTCAAAGTCATATTATGTCAATGTGACCTTTGTGTTTGCGCTAGTCTTAGTAGCCTTGCTCTTCTTCCTAGGCCATTTGGGAGGTTCACTAGAGCATTTGATGCCATGCGGAAATCTCATATATTAACCACCACGCTCGTCAAGTCCCTAATCCTGCTGCGACTCCTACTCTATCCCCATGGTAACATCCTTAGGGATTTCTTGGGTCATGCTCTTCTTTGTAGCATGTACCTCTGGTTCCTTCATTGTGTCTGGTGGAATAGTATTGTTTGGGGTTACACTTTGGCCGGATGTGCTCATTGTACCTGGGCTAGATGACTTGAGGCCAAGCTGCCACGTTGGTGGCCACGTTGCAACCACTTGAGAAATTTCTGATTCTGTAGCCATATGAGGGAGATTATACTAGGTTTCATCTCCATAGGCTCGAACCTATACATTGTGCATAGTAACCTGAAAATTCACAATATCCTTTTATTTCTCGTAGACCATGGGTGACAAGCACGGCTGGGATTGAATTGTTTCTGCGAGAGAATGATAAAACAATACCCAGTGTTATCACCAAAATAGGACCCTGATAGGTTGCTGGTCAGACTTCCTCAGTGTAACTATTTCAAACAAAAATTTTAGTTGAGGCATAGCCTCCTCAACTTGAGAAGGCTCTCTCAATAGGTTTTATGATTTTCAAATAAGGATTATATGGCTAAATCTATGAGTAAAATAGATAAAAATGGATAATTGGATGTACTACTAATCAAAAAACATCTATTGGGCTTATGGAGTCAAGTGTGTTTTCACAAAACATGAATATCAGTTTCATTTGGAAGTCAGAGAATTTCAGGGTTTAGATGCTTCAAAGAATAGTAGGACAGAAAATAAACACAGTTCATGAACATATGAAGGAATTTAGATCACCTTCAGTGAATTCTAAGTAACATGCATTCTTTCTACTGCAATTAATTGGAAAAGGAAAACTATGAGAATAACACACAACCATAACCCTTTCGGAATCCTGAGTGATGAAACGAATATCTTTGTATTAATATAAAAACACAGTTTCTGCTACAACAGAACAGTATGCTTGTTAATGGAAAATTCAAACCCTATGCAATTCGACTTCTTCTCTCTTATACAGTCATCATTACATTTCTTGAATTCTATCCACACACTTCAGAGAATTCGAATTTGCTAGCTTGACACCTATCAACTACTAAAAAAAACTTTAATTACATCTGACAGTTAAACTGTCTGTTCTAGAGTCCTAACACAACTAGAATTAAAACTCTTTATTATAAGCTAACAACCTTATCTAAGCATTAAATTTTCTATCTGATAACCAATCCCCCTAAAATTCAACCTTGATGATTTCCATCTCCTTTCTGTTGGATTGTATTTATTTTCCGCTTATCTACCCTAAAAAATAGGAACATGCTCTTTGCAAAATAACTATAATGCTTTATTTATGTTTCTTCAAACCATCTTCTGACCAAGTTGTGCTAAAAAATATGTGGCAATGTCTTATTGAACTCATGTGCCTTTTCCCTTCCAGCTATCCCCAAAAAAAACCTTTGAAGAAGTGCCAAAAACTATTAACATTGCTACACTACGAAACTGTCTGCTATTTTCGTAGCGCAGAACTTCACCTTTGAAAACCTCACTTGGAATCTTCAATTTACTTTGTTTTATTGTTGGATCTTCACTTATGGTAATTATACATCCTTCAGTAGCATCAAGGTTTAATAAACATATACCCCTTCCCCATTGAAAGCTTTCAAAATTTATCAATCTACATCCTACAACAGTTTCGTAGTGCGCTAGGAAACTGTTGTGCATGACACCTACAGTAGTTTCGTAGCGCGCTACGAAACTGCTGTGTCTTTATTTTCAAAAAAAATTCCAAAAATTTAATCTTCAAAACTTTACTGCCATATTTTCATTTATATATAAGCCCTCATTATCAATAAAAATCAATTGTGAGCTGCTTTCAAAGATGAAAATTTTTGACATAACTCCAAAAATGTGATAGGAGATGTCATTTACTATTTCAACTCATTTTGGCTGTGGTTGATCTTCAGCCTTTGCTAGTTGTATCTCAAGGTCTTCAACTTTCCTTTTAAGCCCTATATTATTAGCTCTTATTTTGGTATTAACCATCCTTATGAACTTTGCTTCCTTGATTACAGGGATAGTCCATATGAAGAATTGATCCTGACTGTTGATTGACTCACTATTTGAAACCTTTTATAGCTCCCACAGACCTTTAAACCTATCAAATTTTGACCTTTCTACAACATGCATTCTCACTTTCTTCCTCAATTTATCAATCTCAATGTTTGCAAGTCTGAGTTTGTCTTTAACCTCCTCATAACTACTCCTTTCTCTCTGAGTATTAAAACTCTGTTTATGTCTTCTTCAAGTATTTGAGATGATGTATTAATGGGTTCTTAAAAAACATTTGCATCCTCACCTCCTATTTGTTCTATCTCCATTTTTGGCTGCTTCGTTTTCTTAGACTGCCTAGTCAATGGTTTTCTAGGCTTAAAAACAAACTCTGACACCTCATCCTCAAAGTCTAATTTTTTGGATGTTTTCAATTTCTTTGATTTGTCACCTGTATCCAGCTTTATGGACTCTGCTTGAACCAGGGGAGACTCTTCAATGTCAATATATTGTAATATATCATTCAAGTCACCTCTTAATTGCAAATTTTCATTTGTGACCATAGCCTTACCCTTCTCATTTGACCTTTGACTCCTAGTCAACTTCTTCTGAGCTGTTTTACTAGTTGAATGTTCTTGAATTGTCTTTTTGACCTGAGTTCTCTTCTTTTTTGCAGATTGAGGAGTCATTTGGATATTCAGTGATGTATTTATCATAGGTTTCTTAACCTATTTCCTAGGTTTAAGCTTGACAAACCTCCTTGATTTTGATTCTACAGGTTCAGTAGTCTTTCATGAAGATGTTTCTTTGACTTGAGCGCTAGCATCTGTTCCTTCAACCCCTATTCCACTTAGAAAGAGAAATGCAGACCATTCTATATTCACTTTCTGAAGCTCATGAAAAAATGATAACTTGACTAAACCATGATGAAATAATGGAGTTTCACATGCCTGAGTTTTCATCTGAACTTTGTCTGCCATTCTGGCTAGACTTCGAATAGAAATAAAGGTAATTCTAGAGAGATTATTCCTGTGAAATGAAATAAGAGTTTAAATTAGTAAGTGTACACCTTGTGGTATCTCCCTTCGTAGGTGAAGTACCTTTGGATATTGTAGAGCAGATTGGAAAATGCATCCTTGACATAACTTCATGCCACAACTTTGTTCAAATCAGCATCCATGAACTCTGGTTTCAAAAATATTTTGCATGGTTGCATTTCAAACCTAAAATTCTTCAACCCTCTCTCCTCCCCTCTTGGAATTTTTGTGACTACTGATATAACTTCAGGAGAAATTGGCAAATTGAGAAAAGAAACCTTTGTGTTTGACCCTATGATGTTGGTAGAAAATTCTTCGGTAACCTGATTATGCCCTCCTTGAATTTTTTCATAGAACCTCCAGCAACCTACCTTCCTGAAGGCTTCTTCAATAGAATTATCTCTTCTGAGAGTTTGTAAACCTTCGGGTTCTATCCTCAGGTAGTGACCATACCAGTGATTTCTTTTTCCTTTGTCATATTCTTCCTGAAAACCCTGTTTCTTCACCAAATCTGTAATCAATCTCTTTGTTGGATAAACTGGCTCGCTTGAAAATTTGTTTCAGCCTCGCTTGATTAGAAACCCTATTTCAGCCAACAATTATTTTCGAACTCACTGGATTAGCAAGTATCAAAACTACCGACCTAACATCAATTGGGTTCAGCCTCGCTTGATTTAAAATTTTTCCTCGCTTGATTGGAAATTCAGCCTCGCTTGAAAACTTTAAAGAGAACTCTAGTTTCTAATCATGAGCTTCTCTTTCAAAAATATATATGCATGCATTTTTTTCTTTGCATTAGATAAAATCAATGATAGCCAACCCTTTTTCAAATTTGCAAAGGACCAATGACAAAAGAATGCTAATGAATCTCATAACGATTTCATAACTGCTTTGGATGGTTGCATACGTGAAGGAGGATTCGTGGACTCACACCATAATTGTGGACTGCCATCATAATTATGAAAATTTAACCCCAAGTTGATGGATGTGACAGGTAAACCGAAAGTTCTGAAACCTCAATTTCGTAGCACTGGTAGTGTGATTTCAGGATTTTGCACTATGAAAAGACCAGCATTTTCGTAGCGCAGAAGTAGTTTTTTACACTCAGCGCTATGAAAACGTGGTTTCATCGCTTATTCAATTTCTTTTTCCTAAAGACTTAGAATATGGTTTTCAAAACGTAGCATGAGATTTCTAAGGAGTAAATTAAGGTTTATGAACTTCATTTGGTGATGAAATGAGACTTGTAACCTATGACTTAGACCCTATAAAACATAAAAATGACTCAAACACTATCTAATACCATGAATTAGGAGCAAGTATGAACTGACTAAGTTTAGAAAATTTTAATAGTGATAACACCCAGAATAAATTATTCTAATCGATCCTCTTGGGATCATTTGAATCCCAAAGGTTTTCAAGTCACACAACCTCACACATACCCGGTTCGAGGTCAGGGAGCACTGCCTTGCCAGGTGCCTCCAATGCAACCAAGAAAATTAACAGTATGATCGAGGAGTAGCAAAACGCATTTTTCGTGTTCTTGCCCCTCGCACACATTGTCTAAAAATTCATCCACAAGGTAATTTGATTAGTTTTTGCAGACTCATTTTTCACATCTACCAGTAAGCTGAATTACATAGGAAAGGACGACCAATGCTTGGCACTTGCACATCATTTCGCATGCAACTAGTAGGGTACGCATTTGTGCTCATGGATCATCTATTGTGTCTACAAGGAAGCCTCTCTGGTTGCATTCAATGTGATATTTCTCCAAGACTTCATCAGCAATCCACTTCTCGAACTTCTTACCAATGCCCTCCTTAGGATTTGGCCCATGCATGGGTAGGTTGGTGATTCAGTGAATTAAGGCAACATCAATCGAGATGTGACCATGGATCTACAAGCACCCGTCATGGATGGGTGCCATAAGCTGGTGAACAACCGAGCTTTTGATGTTATAGGAGCCAAAGTGGGGGATGCGTAACAAGTTTAATATCAGTGAAGCAGTCAATCCGTGTTCCCAAGGCATTGTGTATACCTTTGGCACATTAACATACATAACTCTTTCAAGATATAATTCTGGAGCAAATGCTGGGAAGGCTTCCAGATTTCCTAGATCATGATCATCAAATTTAAGGAGGGGGAGGCCTCCAAACATATCACCATTTAGAAGCACCTCTGTCGGGACGAAAGGCATCTGTAGGTAGGCGCAGACAATGTCGACATTCTTCGGGATGCACATGGTTGGCTTGCTTGGATTTACATATGGTGACAGCTAGGAAAGTGGAGTTGCATGCAGAGCTTCCTCTGGAGCCATCATGGGCATTTTGATGAATCAGGTGAGTAGCCCTTAGGAATATTTCGAGGGGAGTGCACAATCAAATGGGATGTGTGCAACTTCACCCTAGCCCACTTCTCTTCTTTCCCTTTTCCTTTATCCACTCCCTTAACCTTACCTTTTCCCTTCCTCTTGGTTGGCGTAAACATGACCTCCTCTATCTCAGGGGATACTTCCAAGACATCTTAAGACCCACCTTCCCCGGATGCCATGACAAGCAATGATTTAGTAGGGATAGTAGTGGTAATCCTTGCTCATAAGATGAATTTGGGGTTGTTGTTGTCGAAAGGTCTAGCTTGCCTAGACATACGGATGGAAATGGGACACAATAAACTGAGTTCCTAGACGATCACAAGGTGCAAGAGTCTTGGTGAGAAAACAAACCCATTCTAATTGATGCCCTTATGTTTATAGCACCCAATGGGTAAAAACGATCGAATTAGCCTAAATGGCAACTTATCATTATGGAAATAGTAAAAAATACTTCCATATCGCCACTTTGATTTCCAATTTCCTGTTTCATTCAATGGTAAAATTGGTTTTCACTTAGTTGCCATGTTCCAATGGCTAGTTTTTCTAGCCGCGTACCATCATTGAACCTTTGTTGCACCTTTTTCCACCACCTCGCCTATGCACCATCGCTACGCACCCATTGACCATGCCTTTTTTTTTTCACACTAGTGCGTGTAGCATCATTTACATAGCTACTCTGTCCATCTAGTCATTTGGTCAGCAACATGTTGTCTCTATAGGGTTTTAGACCACTTTCATTAATGTACCCAGGAAAGTAATCACCGCGTAGCATGGCCAACCTGACTGCACCACCATTGGTAATCTCCTTTACTATGTATGGGCCCATCCAGTGCTTTCGAAACTTTCCTGGATGGCATGAAAACTGGATATCGTTAATTAATACCAAATCATCCTCCTTAAAGACCTTCTGCCAAATATATCAATCATGCCAATATTTTTCGCGAGCCTCTTGAAACTACTAGTGGAATTGAGCTATGAACTGATCTTCTTCCAAGGCCACCATCTATGCCAATCCATCCTCCATGATTTTTGGTTCTGCCATGTTTGTAAAAGCCTAAATGCAGATGTTGGGAATGATGTATTTCATATGCATGATGACCTCATTCACGTAGACCATTATAAAGGGCATTTTTCTTGTGAGTTTCTTACATGTGGTCCTATAGGCCTAGAATACTAGGGAATGCGTACGTCCCAATCACTTTGGTCAACATCATAGATCTTAGTGAGTGCATGTTCTATGATTTTATTGAAGACATCTACTGTATTGTTTTCCTGTGGGTGATATGGGGTACTTTACGCAAGGTGGATTTGGAATTCCTCAGTCAAAGCTTAAATAGTTTCATTAATAAAATAAGTACCTCTATTGCTCATTAGGATATTCGGGCAACCAAACCTGGTCAGAATGTAATAAAAAATGAAGTGTGTAGTGGTATATGCAGTATACTCCTTGAAAAAATTTGCTTCCACCCACTTGGTTACATAATAAGTGGCAGTGATGATGTACCGGGCACTCGTCTTCTTTCCTATGGGATTAGTTGGTACCACAAAGTCTATGTCCCACTTGTCGAATGCCTATAGATTTATATGTGGCTGCAGGGGCATCTCATCTCAACGTGAGGGTTTCCCAATCTGTTGGCATGCATCATAGGCCTACAAGTAAGCATGGGAATCGTTATGCAATGTGGGCCACCATAACCCAGCCCTGAATACTTTATGTGCAATAGATTTTCTTGCATAGTTCCCTCCTGCCACTCCTCCATGGGCCTCAATCAAGATAACTTGTATTTTGTGTTCGAATACATACCTCTGCAGCACCTCATTTGTGCCCAAGTTGTAGATTTGTCGAGCGATTATTGTAGAATCGGCTGCGCAGGCAACCAATTCATTTTTTGTGGTACGACATAGTCGTCAGGTGCCATACCTATGGTCAAAAAATGAATAATTTCTGCGAAGTGCTCATCCACCACCTTAATAGAAAACAGTTGTGTTTCCATAATCCTTCTTCTAGATTAGTCGACTCTTCCCCATTCTCAAACTGAGACAAGTGATTAGGCCCAACATTCAGTCTCCCCAGTTTCACAATTATTTCAGAATCATACACCTCGAACAACAGTAGACACATACAAATGTTCCCCCCCCCCCAACATAGGCTTATTGGACAAGTATTTTAAATCTGAATGATCTATGAACATCTTGAAGTGTCTACCTAATAAATAGTGCATGTATTTCTGTAGAGAATACACCATTCCCAACCCTTCACACTCTATGGTAGAATAGCTGCACTTTGTGCTTGAGACTTTCCTGCTAGTAAAGGCAACCGAATGATCGATGGCCCCTTCTCCTTGCTGCACTAAGATAGATCCTAAGGCTATCCCTAATGGATCCACATGCACATGAAAGAACTTTGACCAATAGAGAAATATAAGAATAGGTGCAGTTACCATATTTTCCTTTAATATCTCAAAGCTCTTCTAACACTCATCATCCCAAAAAAAAGAGACATCATTCTTGATCAATTTTTCCATTGGTGCAGTGATGAAAGCGTACCCTTGAATAAACTTATTATAGTAACTTGTGTGGCCTAATATGGATTGAAGCTATTTCTCAGTGTTAGGGACTACCAAATTTATGATAATTGTGATATTCGTTGGGTCAACCATCTATCCCTGCTGGCACACAATGTGTCCCAACAAAATCCCAATTTGGACACAAAAAATGCATTTCTTTATTTTTAGTGAAATTTGGTGTTTCCTACAAGCATCCAACATCATTGACAAGTTTGAAACATGATTATTCAAAAATACAAAAACCTTCCAATCATCAAAATAGACTTCCAGAAACTTATGAATGAATTCCTTGAATAATTCTACAACTACGAATGAAAATATGGCTAGGGCGTTTTTCGGTCCAAACGGCATGACAGTGTACTAGAATAATCCCCACTCAGTTGTGAAGGTTACCTTGCTACATTATTCAGGTGCGATGTGGATCTGATGGTACCTAGAGAACGCATAAGTGAATGAGTATGTTTCATGTCCTCCCAGATTATCCAAAATTTCATCGGGGAGCAGCGTAGGGAATAAATCATGCACGCAAGCATCATTTAACTTGTGTAGGTCGAAACAGATCCTTATCTTTCCTTTATTATTATTTTATTAGACCACCATAGGGCTTACCCAATCTGAATGCTCGACTGATTCAATGATACCTATGCCCACCATCTTTTCTATTTCTTCCTTGAATTTTTGTTTATATTTAGGGTTCAGGTGATAGGGATATTATTTGAAAGGACGTGCATCTGGCTTGAAGGTAATATTCTGAAATCCCATATCCCAGAAAATCCCTTTGATTTTACAGAAATTTGTGGGGAATATATATTGATATTTAGTCAGTAGCTGTACAATCTTTCCCGCTATGGCACTATCCTAGTAATCCCCAATTTTGGCCACCTTGGGCAGTGCTTCCATGCCAAAGTTGACTTCCTTCAGCTTCAATGGTTTGGTTACATGAATTGGCTGTAGAAAAGGTCATGAAAGGGCATGTTCCCCTTTTGATTCTGGGATAGTAATGATCTGGGAGTCCTCATCGCAGTCTCCTACTGAAAAAATCCTGCAATTGACAATATTATGTGTGTGCACATCTGAAGTTGGCACAATACATTCCTTCTTAGAGAAGGACTCATTAAATACTAGAGAATATATACCTTGTAGTGCTTCATAAAGTTTTTTCAGTTCCTACTACTAACCCAAATGCCATTACGAGTACGTTGGTGTAGTTCTGCATCCAAATACCAGGTGGTGGGGATTGGCCCTAATGTATGAATAAACATATGGATCCATTCATTCCATGTATTTTCATTCCATATTTCCATCCAGAGAGCCAAGTGCTTGCACGTATCCCATCGTCCTGAGAAGAGTTCCAGAGGAGGGTTTGCCAGAGGGTCAAATCGTAGGATCATCATTTTTTGTCATTCCCTCCAGTTCTAAAAATATTCATTATGGGTTTACCATGATCATACGTGGGTAGCACGCATAGCCAAGCCAAGGGCCCAAAATCTTCGTTCTTTAGGGACCTTGCCTTTAATTGCTCTAAGAAATTCCTTAACACTACAAGAACCATCAAAATAGGGTAGTTCAGTAACTTCTGAGGATATGCATGAAAATTTCTTTGTGATCTTAAGACACCGCAGCACAGATACATCATGCAACCAATTTTTCCAATTTTCTATCTCTTCATCCGAGTCTAAGGGGAATTCGTTGTCTTTTTCCAAACATAACATGCCATCAGCCATGGGGTTGATCCAATCGTCGTCCCATGTGTTCAATTTTTATATGTGATCAACATCCTCTTCCTCACGTACTATTTCTTTATATTGCTAGCCTTCTGCTAGATCCAGGGGGAATATCACCCGCATACCTTTTTTTTCAAAGTTCATACTTATCATTTTCCAATTAATGATACCTCTAACGTCAATAGCCCAATCCAGGCCTAAGAGCACAGGGTAAGGGACCATATCATCCACTTGCTAGATTACTTTGAATTAACATGAACATTAACACCTATGATGTCTACGAAAACCTTTGATAGCCATCCCAGTGGGATGAGATTTTACTGATTAGCCATCCGTAACTAAATAGTAAACCATTCCAGCTTAGGTTCTCCCATTCATTGCCAAGTTTTCTTGGGGAAGACATTTTCATCCAATCCTAAGTCAAGGATGACTTGGTCCATTTCATAGTCCCCAGTCAATGCAATCATGCGCATCTCCCGACCAGTCCTTTTTCTATTCTTATGTAGTTTGTTCATAGTTTTAACCTTTGGTTTTGACACAACTTTATCTCTGCAACTATCTATTAATGATTGGAGATTCTCTACTACCTTTTGGTTGCACAGAAAATTCATACATGCTGGAAGGAATGGATTAACTTCATATGCTTTTAGGTCTACCAAAATCATCGAGGTAGATGCTTCATCTTTGGCGATCTCCCTTCAAGATTCCATGAAGGTTTGTTTATCCTTTTTCAGATCTAGGCTTTCCTTTCTCTCCACATATTTCCAGATTAGTGACTCAAGTGTAGCTTTTTCCTCATCTCCTCTGGTGGAAATGCCACTGCACATGATCACAATTATACTTGGCCCATTATCTCATGGTATTTCCCTAACCCGTTTCATGTTCTGCGTGGGCGTCTATTGTTTCTCCTGCATTTTTTATATTAGCACCGGGAAATCCTCAATGACATGGTCAAACTTCCTGCAACATCTGTAGGACTTGTGCATAGGGTTTGGGTAGTCTTGTGCATAATTTCCCACATCCCCATAGTTTTAGCAAATCAGTTGCCCTCGTCCCTGACCTACACTTCCACCTATTCTTCCTCCCCTTCCTCTTGCAGGGGATCCACCCCTCCCAGAGGGAGATAGTGGTGATGAGGGGTGAGTCTGCACCCTGTATAGGTTTCCCCTATCTACTATTATGTTGAGTGTTTGATAATTCTATCCTTCATGTCCTACAAATGAGTAGAATCTGCATCACTATTGTTTCAATTCCAAAACATAGGCACCTAGTCATGGGCAGTGATTTGTATCATGTCTTCATGCTACCCGATAATTAGTGCACCACATCATGGGGCTACATGGTGCAGCCATATCCCTACGGAGTAGAGGGCTTAGCTCCCCACTCTGCATATAGTCCTATAAAAAAGGGCATTAATCCTTGGCATGGCTCGACACCCTAAAACCTATGCACTAGACATCAAGGATAGCTTCCTTACCCCAATTGTTCCATAAGTTTTTAATTTCTAAGTGAATTTCCTCTAATTGGCTCTGGATCTGTAGTGCCGTGAATTCAGTATTATCTCTCACTTCAACTTCTAACTTCATGGAAATCTCCAGAGTTTCTTCCCTGGAGCCACTATCCTGTTGTCCCATAGGTTCGTGTAGGTGTAGAAATAACATGGCAGTAAACCATTCCTTGTGTTGCTTATCCCTGTAGACAAATCCCCCATCACTAATGACCTTCTTCAATCTATGGTCAACTTCTCAGATGGACTCTGTAGGTCCCTGCTTGAAGTCCTGTAATTTGACTACTGTTAGTATGAATCTTAATTCTAAGTGTATGAAAAAAGACCACTTTAGCTGTGCATAACCAACAGCCCTAACAACAGAGATGACTGCCAATATCTTCAGATCTTCATTTAGGTGATCAATATAAATGCTACAAAAATCTATATCTATGCATTAGAAGACATTAAACAGTAGAAAAAACAAGATTTGGTCCATGCATCCAATAGACAAGACACGAATATGTTGAATGAATTTTGTATTAGGGGCACTTGGGAGGAAAAAACAGGAGGGTGTTCCCAACTCTCCTAAATGGGATGGGTTCTTGAAAAGATCTCATCACTTCAGATCTAGAATTCTGCTCTCTTGATGGTGTAGAAAACCCAAACAAAAATAGTAGCACAATATGACTATGATGGTGGATCAATATTCAGACCAAAAGTATAGATCCAGAGTGATCTTTAGGCAAGAAAAGGTGATAAATGAATGATAAAACCCTTCTATTTATAACAAATTATTGAGTTAGTCTAGATATTGGTTCATAATTAACCAAGTCAAGATCCAAATTTTATGGAATATTTTATTATATTTGTTGGAGGGAAAAGGAATTTGACTTGGGTCAAATCCCTTTATTTGTAGATAATAAGTAAATAAATGATTTATTTATCATTTTAAGTATGTGGTTGAGTAATAATTAAATAAATAATTATTTATTTAATTATTCAAGGGTAATTTAGTCATATATAAGAAAGAATATTATTTAAATAAGGTTTAAATAACTATTCTTTAATAAATAATAAGATAAATAATGATTTATCTAATTAATTTCCTTGTTTTGGGTTAAATATAACCAAGAATATTAATTAAAATGTTGTTTAATTAATTATTCCTTGAGGAAAATCAAAAAAATATAGATTTATTTAATATTTCCTCATGGGGTTTCCTATTTAGACCATAAACAACTTAGTAATGGTGGTTTACTAAGTCATTTTTCATAGTTAATGCGATTTTACTTAGCTTAAAATTGGTCTTACATGGTGTACTTGGGTTTATCTAATAATAATGGGTTAGATGACCAAAAAATGGTGTAACAACTACACATTGAGAGTGTGATTTAGGCTTTCAAAACTACTACTTCAGGGCATCCTTAATATCTTGTATTGATGCGTTCGCATGTTGTCCAATGTATCCCATAAACCAATCCAGGGCCCTTCCCTCAAAGGCTATGGCTAGTAATGCTCTTTTCACAGCATCATTGTTAATGTTATGTGCAGTCCATACAGACTCTGCTACAAACCAGAATTGATCCATATCCTCATCCCCCACACCCATAAAGGTAGGAAATTTCATGCGGATAGCCATATCATCCTCAGGTGGTGGCAGAGGTTGGGTGGGAGAATTATTAACCTTGCATAGATGGGGGACTGGTTTCAACTTGCACAACCATATCCTGGTTAAATTCCAGTGATTCCCTTAAGGGGTTGTATACTGCTCTATCTCCTTCTTGATTAACCCGATAGTATTTACTACTTCATGTAATTCTTCCACTCTGGTCAGAGTTCATTCAATTGGTGTGGCCAAAGAGGACACCCTCTTCACTCAATAACATCTTAATTAACAATGGAATTCTTTTACGAATCCTTTCAAAATACTATCAACCTAGTGGTCTACAGTCCTAGTAATGTTGTTATCAGTATTTTCCAATTTTTGGATCAATTTAGGGGTCCACTATGTCACCTGATCATCTTTCTATTAGGTCTAGAACCTCGCCAACCGTGCCAGTGTAATATCTCTTTTTGGAAAAATCAACAATATTGACACCAAAAATGCAGTTTTTAGAAAATTACAGTATAAAAATGAGAAAAAACACTTGGATCCATTATTTTATGTATTATATCCATCAAATACAGAAGGGGATCAGAAAAAAATCCTTCTAGCTATGTTAAACAGATTTCCCAAGCTCAATATAGGCTAAAAAAACCTAAACCTCATGACTTTAACAACATAGAATTTATGAAGCATAAGGAAACTAAATTTCATGAGGGTTTCTGCTACAACAAAATTTAAATCAATGGATCAGATGATATATTACTCAAAGAGCTGAGAAAATAGAGATCTATTGTCTTTTATACAATCTTGAGGTAACCCGGTAAGGGTTTCTTGAAAGCATGAAGTACAAAAAGTAGATCTATAGATACATGACTGAAAATTATGCTTTCTAAGTGCATATCTGCACACATATGGCTGGAAAATACAAGAAATGACTGAAATCACTCCTTGCTAGATTTCTGGGAGAAATATTGACCCTTTCCCTAAGAAACTAGCTCATAAACAGGGGTTTTAGCCCTAACACTGCAACACCATGAAAAATAACGCAATTTATCCAAGGGAATGAACCATAGAGGTAGGTGGCTACTCGACCCAATGTCTGATACTATAAATATAGCCAAAAATACTCCTCTTAGATCCCTTCAACAGGCTCTCCAAGAAAGAGTGTGGAATTCCGGCATGGGAATACCCTTCACTAAATAGTGCAACAAACCCAGCTAAACAATTGAAGTATGCAAGTAGTCATCAGACTCAATATTAAAAAATATTTGAATACCTCTCATGGCGTCCATACCTTCCCTTTTATTCTTGGTGAGCCTTCTCATCCTTGGCCCCACTCATTCATGAATTTACTTCCTTGCAAATATTCCTCCCCCAAAACTGCGCTGTTACCACTAGCTCTATCTTCTCTTTTGGCAGTGTTGTTGATTTGGTCAACATGGATCTAGTCCACATTCATTGCCCCCTTTCACAACCAAGGTGACTTTATTTTGTCTACCTAAAATGATCTCCCTTCACATTGGAAGTGTTTTATTGCTACTAAAGAGATTTAAGGGTCTCCCTACCCCATTTATTTTTCTAGACTGAAAAATAGAGAAACATATAATATTCCAACTAGGAATAAGCTAATTGGGAATATTACAGTCCTCCCCTCCCAAACGTTGCTTGTCCTCAAGCAAAAATAAAGAAGGATGCTGTAATATATTTTCTCCTTCCCAAGTGGCATCCCCATCAGGAATATTCCTCCATCGAATCAGATATTATTTGATCACCCTAATCGTTAGCTACCTCTGTCGAGTATCCAATATTGCCTTTGGTTGCAGAACTAGATGGAATTCATCATCAATGGGTGTGAGATCCATTTTGGCAACCACATGTTGTCCAACGGCCTTCTTGAGCCATGAGACATGAAAAATGTTATGTATCTTGCTCCCCTTGGGAAGATCCAACTCATATGCTACTTCCCCAACACGACGGACCACCCTGTATGCCCCATAGAATCAAGGTTTGAGATTATCAATGCCATTCTCCTTAAGTGTATACTGTCTATAAAGTTGAAGATGAAGATAGACCAAGTCATCTACCTCAAACTGTCTTTCTATCTGAGCACAGTTTGCATATATATTCTACTGGTTTTGGGGTGTAGCAATGTTGTCCTTGAGGGCCCGGAGTATATCCTGACTCTCTTGAATCCATCTCTTTGTTCTAGGAGCCTTGCTTGCCCCAAACATGAAATCATCAAATGAGAGTGCATCATACCCATAAAGAGCTCAAAATGGGGTCATGCCAGTGGACATATGGAAAGTTGTGTTGTAACAATACTCCCCCAAATGGAGCCAATGCAACCATGTCCTCTGTTAGCCTGAAACATAGTGCCTCAAGTATCCTTCGAACCACTTGTTCAATATTTCAGTCTATCCATTGGTTTGTGGGTGATAGCTAGTACTTGGTGTCAATTTAGTACCCACTAACCGGAAAATTTCTTGCCAAAAGCCACCCATGAAGTGGCTATCCCAATAACTGACTATGGTCTTTGGAAGACCATGGAGTCTAAACACATCTCTGAAGAAAAAATCGGTTACCTGTGAAGCATTATATCATGTAAAAATAGCAAATAAATGTGAATACTTTGTTAGTCAATCAATAACTACAATGATACAATCCTTACCCTAAATTGTAGGTAGACCGGTGATGAAGTCCATGGAAATGCTCTCCCATTTCCCATCCAGAATAGAAATGGGTGCAATAACCTTATAGGATGGTTGTGTTCTCCTTTTTTTTGTTGGAAAACTACGCAATCCTTGATGTGTTGGAGTACATCCTCCTTAAGACCCTTCCATGAGAATCTCTCTCGTATGGCCTGATAATTCTTATTGAATCATTGATGCCCTCCAAGTGGGGAATCATGTGATGCTTGAAAAACCTTCTCCTTGAGCTTAGAATTTCTATTCCAGAAGACCCGATCTTGGTAATATATGACCTCATCCATCACTCTATACCTCTCATCAGCTACCACCCCATCTAAGATCTCACATGCAAAGTTGTCTTTGGAGTATTCCACCAACAAATGAGCCTTCCAATCTGCATCTATGCCCCTTAAGGATAGTGTTGTTGGCCTTCTAGATAGAGCATCTACCACCACGTTAATTTTCCCTTTGACATACACTATGTCAAAGTCATATGCTTGGATCTTACTTACCCATTTTCTCTACCTCTCCTGAAGCTGCTTCTGCTCAAGAAAGAATCGAAAACTATTATGATTAGTCTTCAATCGGAATTTATTCCCCACCAAATATTGTCATAAGTTTTCCAAACCATGCATAATATTCATTGTGTCTTTATCATATATGGGGTATAGCCTTTCATGTGGTAGCAAATTACGGCTCTCAAAAGCTATAGGGTGTCCCCCTTGCATCAAAACTACTCCAATGCCTTCCCCTGATGCATCACATTCCAGCACAAAGGGTTGAGTAAAATCTAGAAGGACCAAAATTGGGCAGCTACTCATTAACTCCTTAAGCTTATCAAAAGCTCTCTATGCTGTACGTGTCCAACTTAAGGCTCCCTTCTTGGTTAGACCTGTAAGTGGTGTTGCTAGTTGAGAGAACCCTTTTACAAACTTCCGGTAATAGGTACATATGCCTACAAACCCTCGACGTTTTGTGACATTCTTTTGTTCAGGCCAATCTCTAATAACATGGATCTCCTCTTCATGGACTCTTACCCCATCCACTCTAATGATGCGGCCTAAGTAAAGAATCTTTGCGAGTCGAAACTCATATTTGGAGAGCTTAGCATAGAACTTATTCTCCTTAAGAATGCATAATACTGCCTCAATATGCTGTAAATTTTCTTCCCATGTGTGACTGTAAATAAGAATGTCATCAAGGAAGACCAATACAAACTTCATCAAATGACCACAGAAGGTGTGTTTCATGCAAGATTGGAATTTTGTTGGAGCATTGCTTAGCCCAAAAGGCATTACCAGGAACTCAAAATGCCCATAGTGACACCTAAACGTTGTCTTGGGGATATCTTGATCCCTCACCCAGATTTGATGATATCTAGATCTCAAATCAATATTGGAGAAATATTTAGACCCTCTTAGTTCATCCATCAATTCATCAATCCTCGAAATTGGGTATCTATTCTTCATGGTATTCTTGTTCAATTCTCTATAATCAGTACACATCCTCAATGTTCCATCCTTCTTCTTCGCCAAGACCACTGAAGAGGAAAAATGACAAGTAGTAGGTCAGATGTGTTGCAAATCCAAAAGCTCCTAAATGGCCTTTTCAATATCATCCCTATAAGCTTTTGGGTGCCTATAAGGTGTGGTAATCACTGCTTCGATTCCTTTCTCCAACTCAATAGTATGTTCAAATACAGGTCAGCAGGTATCCCATGTGGAACATCTCCAAACATTGTAGAGTATCGGTCCAAGATATATTGTACATCGGGATGCACTGATGAATCCTTCCTCCCAGCTTCTAACAAACACATTTCTACTACCCATTCTATATCTCCTTTACATAAATATGCTTCCATTTTTTGGGTCGAGACAATCTGAGGTGGATAGGTGTGCATGCGTTTTATTTTCTAATGTTTACCATTCCCCTTTTCTTTCCATTCCATCTCCAATGTCTCCCAATCAATGGTAACCTTCCCTAAGGTGATTAACCACTGGACACCCAATATAACATTAGTGTCTCGAAGATCAACCACAAAGAAGTTGTGTCAATGTTTAAGTCCCCATGGTGATGGTTAATACTGGAACATATTTGGCACATTACATGGTTCTAGCTCCTGGAACCAAAACTGAGAAACCCTCAAATTATTCTATGTGAATGCGCCTCCTTTGTACCAACAATGTATCATTGAAGTTATGAGTAGCTCCATTGTCTACCAAAACTAATACTCTCTGTCCCATAATAGTGCCTCTAACTCTCAAATTTAGATACTTGGGAACTCCTCCTAATGCTGCAAGAGCCCCTCCTATTGCATCAAAGGCCTTTACTACATCCTCTATGGGAGGTAAATCATTGGTCTTCTCCTCCTCATCAAAAAATATCTCAATGCAATGTGCTTTCCCTGTAGCACATTGGTGGTTTGACACCCATGGCTCTTGACAGGTGAAACAAATTTTCTTCCTCAGACTCTTCTGATCATTGTTAAGAGGTTTTCTCAATTGATTCTCCTTTGGGCATGAAAAAATCTCTTGTTGAAAGGGTGCTTTAGTCTTCGGAAAGGCATGTTGTAAATCCATAGCTTTCTCCATAGCTTCTTGGAGTGTGGTAGGTCTAGTGGATTTCACCAAACCATGTAATGGTTCATCCATCTCCAATAAACATGCATATCCTCTGGTTCATTGTTAGGTTAGATACCATCACTGAAAACTTCAGAAACTCAGAAATATAAATTTCTAGATCTCCCATTTTCTTGAGCTTGGTTAGCTCAACAAAGTGAGCCTCTATATCCCTAGGATAAAATATCTCTACTAATGTCCTGGTGAAATATGAATATGAAGTGATATGAGCATGCCCAAGTGTAGATAACCCATGTAACCACCATTCGTGAGCCTCACCTTCTAGGTGCATCGCTGCTATTTGGATAGCCTCCATTTCAGAAATTCCGTTGAGTTGGAAATAAGTATCCAACTGCTCTACCCAAGCTTTGGATGTGCACTTGGGTGGTCCATCGTAAGAGGGAAACAAGAACCTTCCCAGGCTATGCTATAGATCTGAGCTCTGCAAAAATCCACCCCTTTTTTTATGGTGAAAAGATCTCCTTCCATCCTTAATCCGACAAAACTCCTAAAAGCTCAAATGTTCTTTGAATCTTTGGGATTGAGATTCATATTCCACAATATAATCACCAAGGGTTCCTTCCCTCAAAGGCCTTCCTTCCTCACCTTCAATACATAGGAATGTGGGCATAGTGGAGTGTTGTGAATAATTTTTTTCTATTGTTTGTTCCCACAAATGTGATGTGGCAGAGCTTTCTCCATGGCGAAACCCTCTAAAGGATTCCTTCTGCCTCATCTCCTTGATGTCTTTAACAATTTCCTGCATAGTATGAAGAAGAAGATTGGGAATCTCTCTCTCCTCCATGGCTGTAGAATATTGTCCCCATAATCCATGTGAATATCAGAGCTCTGATACCACTGTAATATCCCTTTTCAAGAAAATCAGCAATATTGACACAAAAAACGTAGTTTTTAGAATATTACATTGTAACAGTTAGAAAAAAAACCTAGATCTATTATTTTATGTATTATAGCCATAAAACACATAAGGAGATAAAAAAAATTCCTTCTAGCTATGTTAAACAGATCTGCCAAGCCCAATATAGGCTAAAAACACCGAAACCCCATGACTTTAACAACATAGAATTTCTGAAGCATATGAAAACGCAGTTTCAAGAGGGTTTCTACTATAGAGAAATGTAAATCAATGGATCAGGTGATATATTACTCAAAGAGCTGAGAAAATAGAAATCTAGTCTATTTTATACAATCTTGAGATAACCCGACAAGGGTTTCATGAAAGAATGAAGTACAAAAAGTAGATCTACAGATACATGATCGAAAATTAGCTGTCTGACTGCAAATTTGAATAAATATGGCTGGAAAATACAAGAAATGACCGAAATCACTCCTTGTTAGCTTTTTGGGAGAAATATTGACCCTTTCCCTAAGAAACTAGCTCACAAATGGGGGTTTTAACCCTACCACTGCCACACTATAGAAAATAACATGGTTTCTCCAAGGGACTACACTGTAGCTTTAGGTGGCTACTTCACCCAATGTATGATAGTGGAAATATATCCCATAATACTCCTCCTATATCCCTTCACCAAGCTCTCTAAGAAAGAGTGTGGAATTCCCACATGAGAATACCTTACACTAAACAATGCAGAAAACCCAGCTAAACAGCTGAAGTATGCAAGAAGATGTAAGACTAAATCATAAAAAATATTCTGAATGCCTCTCATGGCTTCCATCCCTTCCCTTTTATTCTTGATGAGCCTCATCATCCTTGGCCCCACTCATTCATGAATTTACTTCCTTGAAAATATTCCTCCTCCAAAACTACGATGTTCCCACTAGCTCTATCTTCTCTTTTGGTAGCATTGTTGATTTGATCAACATGGATCTAGTTCACATGCATTTCCCCCTTTCACACCCAAGGTGAGTTTATTTTTTCTACCTAAACTGATCTCCCTTTACAATGGAATCTTTTTTATTCCTACTAAAGAGATTCCAAGGTCTCCACATTTATTCTTAGAGGCCAAAGAAAAATGAAACTGTAATGTTGGCGGAAATAAGCTAATTAGGAATATTACATCCAATCACTCTTGCAATTGATGTCCGAAACATATGAAGAATATTTAGTGCACCTATGTGAATTGTACTTGTTTTTCAACTCTTCAGTAGATAGATTCTTACTTATATTATCTTTTAGGGGAAATTCCTAAATCTATTTTTCGAACCAATCCTGTAGCTTAGGCTTCAATGGCTTCCAATGACACCATGCCATTACCTGATCTCTCTCTCAAAATGCTCTTGGTCCTGGAAATGGATCCATTTTTTGGCTTTAGGGGTCTTGACCAAGGTTTGGTCTTAAGGTTTTCCAAAAAACCCATGTACTACTGGCCCTTTGGATAATTACCTACTTCTGCAGGTGAAGGTCTCACCCGAAGTAGTATGGGAGGGTGCTAGAACGATGTTTCCTTACCCTTAGAAAGACAATGTTAATTGGAGTGGGTCCCTTCAAATCAGATAGACCTATGCAGGAGAATCCCTAATACAAAACTGCTAACAATATATCGGCATAGCAAATATCATAAATCATCAGATAACATATAACTAGACTAGAGTTTTTAAACCATATCTATGCATTCACAATATCGCATCCACGTGCACATCCATAAAGCATCAGTAATTGTTGAGAAAGTAAAAAATCAGAAATAACATAAAGCGTAGCCAATAATCATAACATAAAAACACTTAAATATCACAACAATCTTCACATTTATTTGTATTCAGATCCAACTTACAGATTCTATCTACCAGCCCATGCACATAGGCAACGCGGTCCGTACACTGCAGGACTCAGGGTCTCTGTACACACTGCCAACAGGATCCCTTACCTAGAAAATCAACACAAAAGATCCACAAGTTCGTATCCAAGGTTAACCAAAACTTAGCCTATCTGTAGACTCAATTTATCTATATATTTATAACATATTAGTCTGCGCTACTCTATGGTCCACAAACTGTAGTTTGCGGACTCATGCTCTACCCTTTGACCCTTTACGATTCATTGGGCACTTTGACCAACCCCAAAGCCCCTACGTTAGACTAAATATTACAAAATATTACAAAATGGACCAAAAATGCAGTTAGGGGACCTCCTTCTAACAGAGAGGTACAAAACGCAAATTCTAAAGATGATGTGTTTTTGAAAAAAATGGAAAGTAGCATGCTTATAGAAATGGCTGCTAAGGGGAATTCTAGATATCAATAAAATGTTTATCAAGTCTCAAAAAGTAAACAACTTTGAGGAGAATTATGGATTCCAGACTGAGACAGAATGGATGCTAGACAAAGAATGTTTCAATATGTTAGCTATAATCTGCCATGAATGTGTGGATGCTCCTAGGAAAACTAGTAATCACTTGATTAACGTTGTTGAAATTCTTGGAATTGAGGATGTGCAGAAGAATCTTCTGGATGAGCTCCAAGTTGTGATACCTTTTGATGGGTCATATGTGAACTACATCTAGCTGTTATATGTGATACAATAACATATCGAGGTCATTTGATGAATATTACTCGACATGGTATCAATTGTAATGACGCGAGGCCAATGTTGAGATGTTCATTTGAGGAGACAGTGGATATAATTTTGGATGTTGCTGCATTCATTAAATAAGACCCTCTCAATATTGTTATAGAAAACATCATGCTTGGCCAATTGGCTCCTATTGGTACTAGTAATTCTACCTTGTATTTGAATAACAAAAGCTTCAATAGGAAATTTAACTCTAGCTACCCAACTATATGGAAGGTTTATACTTTGGCATGTCACAAAATCGGTCTCCTATTACAGGGACACCATACCATGATGCCATGGTGTCACCATATTATTTTATCAGTCCCAAACTATCATTTGATGGGGACATTATTCTAGCATCATTCTTCTTGCACATAGTCGAAACAGAAATAATGCATGTTGTCAAGTCAAAATATGATGTAAACCACCAAGATGGTGCTAAAACCTTACATTCTCTAAAATATTAAACTATGATTCTAACAATATATTATTTATTCACATGAAACTTCAATTCATGAACTGTGGTATATTTCACTATATTAATAGTATTAAAAAAAAAAAGTTTCAATGTTTAAAAGCATGTTCAAACTTACAATCAAATAGAGGAAAAAGCACATACAGAAAACCAAATCATAATCATGAAAAAGCTTCACCTTGAATAAATAAGTGTAAAGGAACTTACAAAATGTGACACTACGAACCTGTTCAAGCACACAAGAAGAAAGATCTTAGACATGACCCTGGTTGACATGTTGTATTGCTCATGATGCAAAAGGATTAGTGCCTGTGCTGCCAAGTCATTCAAAATCCATAATTAGCTATACAATAAATACAAGTAATATTTGTAGTATTTTTTACTCTAAGATGCATTCTTATGATAATGTTAGAACATATTTTGAAAATTTTAAAACATACCTTAATAAGCTCCTCTTCATTTCAATAAAAAATTATTAGAGTCACCGAAACTTGGAACAAACCTCCCACGATCTAAAAGAGTAGCAACTAAGTCATCAATGACTTTTTTGTTGCTACGTTGGATCTAGGGAGGTTTTCTCGAAGATTAAACCACTTCAATATATTATTCTCCACTAGACAGGGCCAACCACGTGAAGGTGGAAGCTCTTATGGTCCCTCCTCCCCCCTTCCCCCTCACATCATTCTCAATTATCTAATACCCAATCTATATTTCATTTTTTACAAATATGAGCACAAAAAAAATATTCAATAAGTAATTAAGAATCAATGCAACAAAAAGTGCAGAAGAAAACATTGAAAGTGTATGCCATAAAAATAGTATGATAAATGAGTTTTTATATAATGCAAAAAAGTTTTCAAGTATGGTACGACATTCATCATCTGTCTTATAATAATTAAATATTTTACATTATCAAATTTTCTTTTTCTTCTTATTTTTAAAGCTGCTAACTACATCATCAACATCATTGTTCTCTACTTCCGTTTTGTGCCTTTCCTACATAGTTGACCTAGTTGGGTAATCATGGTGTCTAGTCTCATACAATGAAGAAGCATCACCTCAAAAAATATATGTTAAATTTAAATTTCTATTTATTTTAAATATTAATAAAAAAAATTGCAATGACATTATTTACCTAGTGCACCAGTTGTCACCATTGGAACCATTACCCTATGTTCCTCTCTGGTGGTACGATGCTCAAGTACAACATTCTTTGTCATTTAAACAAAAAATGATATAAGAACACAACCCTCAATGTATAATTACAAAAAAATATAAGTAGAAACTAATTACCATTGTGGATGTCACTGATAGCAGCACTGCCAACCTGGTCCCCACTGCAATGATCAGGTTGGAAATGAAGACCATGTTCTGGCAATATTTCACTCCCAACACATTACTCTACAAATAGGTTATTTGGATCATTGAAAGTGTTCCTCCCATGATTTAAAAGAAATTGTTAGACATTAAATTTATGGATGAAAACAAATATATTGAAAGGTTAATGTTTTACCATATCAATAATTTTCAATTTTGGGACCTGTCCCTAATTCATGACATTCAACTATGGCTTGATAGTCAGAATGGAAAGCGATCTCTTTGTCTTTCTTTCTGGTTTCTATTCCAAAGTCGTCACCCTACATTGCATATTATTGTATATTTTTAATGTTATTTCATGGGATTACAAAATTTTTGGAAGGCGATAAAATCAATCAAACTTTTAGCTACTTACAATTCTTGTGGCTAATTTCAAGTGGCCGCCCTAGCATAGCTTGTGTTGGCCTTGTTTGTCAATCCTAGCTTTGGTTGCCTTCGAGGTGTCACGCAACCTATAATCAAAATCTTGAGCTCAGTTATGTAGCACAGTTTTATTTTAGACATAGAGAAAATTAAAGCTATTCAATTAAAGTACTAATTTACCTTGCGGGTCCAGTTAGCATTTTTCCTTCTTTCTTGGTCTTTTTCTCTTTTCCATCATCGATGAGTGATCTCCACTCCCTCTCTGGAATTATGAGAGGACACTAGTTTATAGATTTATTTTGTAATTATGTCCTATAAGTGTCTCGCCTATATTTCAGATATTTTCCAACAGCCCTGGAAACCGTTGTTCTATCAAATGTGCCGACCCCAAAAATGCCTTCTAGATAATCTAGAAGTTCTTTTTTCAAGTTGGAATTCTGTGAATTCCACCTTGTGCATATGGTTGGGCCAAAAATTACCAACGCCTTGCTCTCGAAGGCCCTATAGAAATCATTGTTTCATACAAAGAAAATAATATTATCATTAATTTAAAAATAATAATCATGATAAAATATGTTTTGAGTACATGAAACAATTAAAATGTCAAAAATTACCTCAGAGTTGTACTTGATTTATAAGAACACCTTCATTTTTTACAAAAAACATGCTTGGAATGATTTCGGTGGAGGTGACACGTCTAGCTCCAGGAAGTGCAATCTTAAAGTTGGCCATATCATCCTCATCACTGTGACCAAGTTCAGCATTTGGTTGTGTGTCTTCTTGTGGGTGAATTTGTTGCCTGCTACCTAAAGGCATATGAGCTACATGAGAGGGTTCTTGGGGAGCCTGTAGAAAATGATACATACGAAATAATTTTTTTATTAGTTTAGTTAATGTAAAAGTTATAAATCATCCTATCACAATTGATCTTATGCATAAAAATAAAAATATCCTTTTGATTTTCTTTTATTACGTCAGATTTTTGAAGCTTAGTCATAACTTGTAATATCCTTTCATCGAATTTAGGTGTTTTAGGCACAATGTATACCAAATGCTCCAGTTCCTTGTTTGTGTTTAGAATATTTTTTCTTAGCAAAACAAATGGACTTGGGGATGAATGAAAATCTTCTTTGTTGAGGGAATCATGATGCGTACCATGGCCAGGCATCTGCATATTTGAACAAAATTAACATTGTTTCAATTATGTAAACAATTAAAATACCTAAATATAGAGTAAGATTGGCAGTTTATATGTTCCTCGATTGGCCCCTTTCCATGATCATCCTACCACATTATAAAATTATAAGAAGCATGAAATATATAAAAAAACAACTGTTAGAGATAAAGAAACTAAATTAAAAGAGAAATTGTTATTTGTTTACCTATATTGAGGTTGTTCTCATGACACGATCAGTCTGCCACATTGAAATAAAATTAGAAATGTGAAAACTTGAAAACAATATCTAACTTGAAAACAAAAATGAAAATTGAAATAATTTCTAAATTTACCCCTCATACATAAAATTTTTGCATTAAAGTGTAAAACTTTACCAGAAAATCACATTCGAGTTTAAAGAGAATAAACAATAAATTAGAAATATTAAGGTCGAATCAGCATACAACACAAAAATTTATGCACAAATCATGCCCGAGTTTACCATTTTCATTGTTGTGTCGGTGCTCAGTTGGGAGATTTCAAAATAAAAACCTGTAAAACAACAATAGTGTATCAAATACATCAGCATAATTGGACTAAAATAAATTAGCATAAACCTGACTAAATATGTGAATTGATATGACTTCTAGATCTTAGAGAAAAACACAAGTAGATGAGAAAAAAAGAAACCAGGAAAGCAAAATAGGATCAAAATCTTTCTTCTAAAATATGATATTTTAGAACCTTACAACCTCACAATAATAAGAGAAAAACAAACCACATTATCACAGTGTCCTATATCAAGAAGGTCAGAAGATCACAAGATGAGATGTTATATTTTTTAGCTTGAGTTGTGCATTTTTACACAACTCAAGTGAGGCATCCTCATAGGGGTTAGCTTGCACTTAACAGTGATCGGGTGCATTGTTAAGGCATTCCTTGACGTGAATTTTGAAGTTTTCCTCGAAAAGTAAAGGTCAGATTCATCTTCTAAATTGTATATAAGGAACATACTTCATCCCATTCTCACACATCAACTTCTCATATCTGAGATATGGTTGTGGATATATGGAAATGGCTTGAAGGCTTCCAGTGTAGGATGCAGGGGAATAATGTAGAGGTCTAGACAACATATATCTAAGCTAGCATTGAGGAGTTTCAGGTCACAAGATCACAATATGATGTTTTACAATCTTTAGCTTGAGTTATGCATTTTAGATCAAGAAGGTCACAAGATCACAAGATGAGATGTTACAATTTTTATCTTGAGTTGTTCATTTTTATGCAACTCAAGTGAGGCATCCTCATAGGGATTATGGACTCACATAAAAATAGCACACACCACAAGAGGTTTAACTGAGCCTACATGTTAAGTTTGGATAGCTTGGCCTTAACGGTGACTAGCTGTGTTTTTAAGGCACTCCTTGATGTGAAGTCACCAGTCTAATTCCCTACCCCAACCTGGGTGTTGTATTTTGACATGATCATTAACAGTGTATTCCTACCCAACTTACAAAAAAATTTGTGTTTCAAATAAATTTCATTCAAATTTTTTACATCAGACTTACTATTTTGGGACTCTACGAATCAAATTTATGCAAAAAATTGAAACCGTGTTGAGTTTTCGACTAGAAAAAATTTCCACATGTCCACCCCAAGATCATAAGAACCCACTCTAAATTTTCCCGAGTAGTTGCGAAGAGCATACACATAATGAAAAGCAACACCAAAATCCTCTGCGGTGGCAATTAACTCCATAATGGTATCATACGATCACTTCTAGATAACAATGAATCTACAAATGTAGGTCGAAAAGAAAGGCCAACATTTGATATAAGTCTTTTCATGAGGAGGATGCTCAAGGACAATGGAGACAAAAATAATGAACTTCAATTTCGAAGTGAAGTCATATTTTTTCCTTTAGTCTATTTTATCGCTCAGTGTTGTTTCTCTTATTAGCACTGCTATGAAATCACGTATATTCAAAGGAGTGATTTGTTCAAAAGGCATAGCTTGCTTCTCAATTAGTATAAGGGGTCATAAAGTTATGTTGAAAGGTCATGATTAGGAATTCATGTTTATAAAATCATCATTGTAGTGTGTTGTTTCCCAACTGTCATCTCACCAAGGCCTTGGTTAGTATAAGAGACCTCCCTTTTGTCAAACTGAGTTAGCATTACAAGTGGAGGCATCATTACAAGCATTTTTCTTCAACCTCCATTCTATTAATCACCTATACATCTAAATATATAATTCTTCTTGATAAATGATTTCATGCTTTGTCAAACTGCATTAGCATTATGAGTAGAGGCATCATTGCTGGCCATTTTCTTCTACCTTCATTATATTAATTACTTATACATATAAATGTAAAATTGTGCCTGATAAGCATGATTTCAACCTTTATACCCTCTTCTCTTAAATTTTGTTTTATGTGTTTTCCTTTTCATTTGAGTCAAGTTCTCATTGTTGATCCATTTCATTTTCATCACTCTAAACTAATAGCCACAGAGAAAATCTTTCTCACCACCCTCTCAAAGGAATTCTTGCAAGGTGACGCTTCTGTCATTCAAGACTCTAACAAGTTAAATTTGGTGATCTACTAACTAAGATACCAATCCATTGAAACAAATTATCCTTATGAATGTATTGATTCATAAAAACTTATAACTAACAAGCAATGGATTCTCATAATACATAATGATATTATAGACATTAAATTGTACAACATTAACTTTAACTTTTAACAACATATCCACATGGAAGGAAATGAAATCCTCATTATGAATGACCAGTACTCAAAAGAATTGTCAATAGCTTTATACAGCTCCTTGTACTCTATAATTTATGTTAAAACGTTTGATTTTTTTATTAACAATAGTATTTTCATGGCCCTGTTTAAATAATATGCAACATAACGCTTCTTCCATGCATTATCAACATGCATATTGGTCTCTATTGAGCCAAAGCAAGTCCTTATTTCCATAGAGATATCTATTTGGTTTGCAAAGACTTCCCTTTTGTCTATGGAAGCTCTTAGAAGGATGTCAGTGTTACATGAATCTTCAACAACCCACTAATCTCTTACCTATGGCTTCACATTAAATTCTCTCCACTCTGACAAATGCTCACCTCTTATGGTTATAAATCCTTCACAATTCGTTCGACCATGGTTCATATTGAGAGGGGAGTATTTTATAGAAGGTTTGGACCCTATTTCCATGATGTTACTAATTGGAAAACGTCCTTTGATGGTATAAGAATTGAACTCTCTCACATAATTTTCAACTTGGTGACATTTAGATGCATTTACACTTGCTACTTTAACATACATAATGACAGAGATAAAATTCTTTCCCTCATAGTACAATCCAAGATATCCATACTATGGCTTGCTAGACAGATTTTTTATTTGCATTTCACTAAGCTCCATTCTCTCCAAGAAGGAAATTAAATCCTCTATATCTGGATTACATGGTACAGTCATTCTTATGCCTGTTAGCGGCCAAGGTATAGTATCAACACCATTGAAAAGTGTAAACATATTTTTACTGAGTTCCATGGTTTTTTCATAGAACGGATAGACATCGTTGTCATAGAAATAGTGCGAGCCAAAGGAAATAGATGCATGGAATTTTTTCCCTTTGCAGGTGATTAGCATTTAAAATCTCAAGAAAAAATGATGCAGTTCCCTAGCCAAGCAATGTCCTCAAAATATTATCTTGTCTTCTTTATAATTTTGGAAAAAGCCCATACTAAGAATATTGCAAGTAATTTTCTGAAAATCTCACTATGAAACAAACCTTGCAAATATTTGGCTATTGCACTGTAACTCTTACAAAATTATTTTTTTCCTAGAACTTTGAGATTAAACATATCTCGAATATAAAACCCCCACTCGAACACAACGAACAAAGTATTATTGTCTTTGTGCTTACACTGGCCGACTATAAAATCGGGTGCCATTAGTATTTTTTCCTAGCCAAAATGGTAGCGTAGGTCTGTAGCAACTTTCTTTCTTTCTTCATTATCTAGGTTAGACAACGATGAAAATAAAAACTCCTTGATAATTTCATCAGAATTTGATTGATAATCCGATCGAGAAGTGTAAGCACCGATTTTGATTCTACTATTTATATTCAGCTCTGTTATCATGCATTCAACATAAGTTTTTTCGAAAGGGTGGAACCCGTTTCAATTATTTAACTTGGAGGCATTGAACAACAACCACAGTAACAATGATGATATTTCTAAAATGGAATCAATGTTTCTAATTGCACATGTTGCAAAATCCCTTTTTGATAGCTTCCACGAATATAGTTTTATTATGATCATTGTGAAAATTTTGATATGCAAAATTTGTATACTTCAAATATTCTGGAAAATTTCATAGAATTCATGCATTCAACAATAAATTTTAAATAATATAAAATAGATGGTAACCGAAAATGGTTTCACCACTCACACAAAAAATTCCAAATCTTAAAAAAATTAAATAATCGCAAAAATTATATTCTCATTGCACTAAATAATAGTTAGAATTTAAAATAATTAAATAATACCAAAATCATGTTAAATATAATTAATAATGATTTAGATGTAGCTCAACCCAAATCGACATGTATATATTTAGGCTCACCCAATCCAAGATTTAAGCATCAAATATATAGCCTTGGATATGATTACAAGTACATAGCGATACATATGAATGGGCCATGGTCACATGTACAGATCATACCAATAATTTTAGCATGTAATGGTGCCATTTATTTTTTCTAGTAATGGGGTTTTAGTTTTTAATATGTCATCAATTTATGCCAAAATTATTCCACAAGATTTTATTTTTCCTTATGGGGAGTGGTGTGTTGTTTTATCTCTTGAAATATTGAGTATGAAGGTTTCATGGATGAATTTGTTGGAATGGGAAATTGAATTTTTGACCTGAATGGTTGAGAATAAAAAAAGTAATCAATTTGGTAAAGCTTCTGATCCATGGTAGTACTGTAACTTAATATCTGGACAAGGGATTGCAATGGTAATGCACAAATGTGGTGAAGATGAGGCCATGATGGAAACGTTCGAGGGGATTTTTGAAAGAGCTCTACAGGCAAAGGGAAGCACCAAAGCTTACAAATTGAAGTTACTACTAGGACATATGTACATTGTGCAGCTACACTTTGTACCCACAATCTTGGCGTGCTTTTGTGATTCTAATTAATCAACTAGTTACTATTTGACATGCCCATGCCCAATAATATTGTTGAAATTTGGTTACCGGAGGACAGGTGGTTCCCTAAGGCTTTGATCTTTGGCCTAGGGAAAAGTGTCCAAAAGAATTTAATTTTTCTCCTAAAGTGACTTTATAAAGTTATAAAGTCAAATCTAATTTAAAAGTGACTTTAAGTGATAAAGTTACAAAAGTGACTTTATAAAGTTATAAAGTCAAATCTAATTTAAAAGTGACTTAAAGTGATAAAGTTACTAAAGTCTAATTTTAAAGTGACTTTAATAAAGTCAATATAAAATTAGAAAGGAAAAAGTGACTTTGGAAATAAAAGACTAAGTGGGTCTTTATTAAAGTGGGGTGAATTAAAAAATAGAAAGTGAGATTTAAATGAGCATTTAATCTCGGCCCTAGATCTCAATCTATTTCAGCCATTGGATTTAGGGATTCCCCAAAAGTCACTTAGGGTTAGGTTAAAGGAGGAAAAGGAGGAAAAGGTCATTCATTCTTTCATGAGCAGATTGAGAGAAGGAGAGCAAAAGAGCAAGGGAGATTTCTGGGCAGTGAGGAGAAGGAGGCAGCAGCTTGGCACACTTTCCAAGGCAGCATTTCAGCAAGACCGTACAGCTGAGTTAGCACAGTGAAAGGCAGAATTTTTGGGCACGGTTTTCTAGAAAAGGAGGCCGTACAGTAAGGCTGTACATCAAGCCATATAGAAAGATTGGGCATAGAAATCGAGGTAGCAGAGGGATGTTCCATACAAAAAAGTTCTACTGTGTTTTTGGCATGAAAATCGAGATTTTGGACAACAACATTTATTGCTATTTGCACAGATTTTGAGGAGGCTGTACAGCTGCATTTATTGCAGATTTCTAGGCACAAAAATTGAGGAGGACGTACAGCATTTATTGCTGTTCTGTTTTTGTTGTTTTCACATTTTCTGAGGCGGTGTTTAAGCACAGAAAATGAGATAAGTTGTAAAGTCGGTTTGCTGATTTTTTTGCTGAATATTTCTCTCACTGTAAAAATCATTTTCCAGAAATAAGAAGGAGCTTTCGAACTAGTTTTCCCCAAGAGTTGTAGGGGGTTTTTCCAGGGTCATGTTGACCAAAAATATATGTGTCAAAATGTGTGAATGACTATTTTATGTGTGCTGATATTTATTTCTGCATTTTCCAGCATTCTGTAATTTTTCCGGAATTTGTGTTTTCAGCAAAATTTATTTTCCAGCTTGTTAAATGTATGGATATGGGAAAGGGCATTTAACTATTTTTGAGTAATAAGGTGAAACTGAAAACCGAGGTGGGAAAACAAAAATGTCTACAAATATTTCCTTTTGGCTTATTTTACTTCGACCCATTTTCTTTTATTTATGGTAAATTTTAAATTATGAATTATTCAAAATATATTATCAATACATTAAGTACTAAAAATGATTTTAGTTAGATCTCTAATGTAAATTAGGTATTAATAGTTTGTTATGGTAACCCTTTCAACACGTAGATAAATTGGCGTGTGTGTGTTTTACATGTAGGAAAACCTCCAAAAGTCTTTGGAGCATTATCAACGTTTGGTTTATGAGAACCCTAATGATTTTTAGCCCTACCTTTTTTAGGTGTGTGTTTTTATTTTTATTGACATGGGAAAGCTATGAAATTAGTAGGGAAACCCAACATTTCTATGAGCATATCATGAAATCCCTTTTAGCATTATTTCTGATGAAGCTTCACACCACTATATATATAGAATATCATTCCTTCAAAAATGTAGAAACCCACAATTACATAATCACAAATTCCTATATATTCTTCCACTCTTAGCTGTAGGGATATTTGTTCTTAAACATAACATAGAGAATAGGTTTCAGACCTGAGATGATCCTATAAGAAGGGCTTTTCAAGATACAGAATTTGAGTTATATATATGTGTGTGTGTGTGTGTGTGTGTGTGTGTGTGCTTGGAACATGTATCGCAAGGCCGAGTTTCTTATTTCACTAATTCAACTTTGTAGATTATGTATATATATGGATCTTGGTATTGCACTTCTTCTCCATAAGATTTTGGTGTCCATACTAAAGAGAAAGTCATATATTAAATGAATCTTTCAAAGGGTAGACTTCAACAATTTATGTTTCGAATAATTCTAGCTATTTTCTCACTATTTATTAGGCTCAGGTTGTGTATTGTATGTATGTGCTCAGAACTTTCATCCATGTATATCGGCATTCCCATAAATTTCACAACTTCATGGATCCTATACCACAAGTTAATATATTATATGTCAATCAACAGGTCTAAAGGTCATGGATTGAATAAAGTGATTATAGCTTGAAAATTACTCTTCTGAGATAGGCCTTTTTTTCCTCCAATCAACTCGATTTTATGAATGTAACAGGATTCTCAACTCCTTTTCATAGTGACTAAAGATGTGACTGATGTCCTTTTGAATTATAATTATGCTAAAAAAAATAGGAGGTCTCGAATCCTACTGAAGTGACTCCTTATAGCCTTATAATTAGGCCTTCTGTTTGGATTTTCTTCATACTATTGTGAGAATTGCTTTAAACTTGTAATATGAAATCTATTATCATAATTCTTTCTAGACTTTCAACTTGACTATGCTAAAAAATTTGGTGCATTGATATGGATAATAGGTCTTAGTTTCAAATGATATTTATGCTAGAAAATTTGGCTGCTTTGGTGACATCCTTTATAGGGCTTCCAATGTATTTTTATGCTTAGAACGAAGTCAAATTTACCCTCCAACGAAATTGGAAATTTATACCTCATGACTTATCCTCAGAATTGGAGACAACTTAGTCCTTTGATTCTTTTCAAAACTCAGAACTATCCTTAACAAAACATTTAACAAGAAATGATACATACCAAATATTTTTCACATAGTGTCGAATGATTTTGATGAGGATATTATGCTGTGTAAGGTCGCTTTTAGATCCTTGTTACATCACCAGGATGTGGCACTCACCTTGAAATGCTAGGTCAAGATTTCGGTCCTCCTAATACAAGAATTTTATACCTTTGTTGTTTTATTTTAGGTCTGAAATTTTGTTATAATGAAGAGGAGTGAAAAAGGGTACCTAGAAATTCATTTTTTTTCCAACATACTCAGACTAGAATGGGATATTTTCTAATGCCCCAAAAATCTAAACCCTAGACCTCCTTAGTGTAATGAGACAAAGAAAAAATTGGAGAAATTATTTCATGAAGGGGGTAGAGCGAAACCTTTTCCTGAAAGTGTTTCTGGAGGATGAAATGAACAACCTCGACCTCGAACAACAATAGACTATGTCGCTGAGCATATGGAAGCCACACCATGAAAACAGACTATGTATGAGCTTACTGTCTCATTAAAAATCACTAATCGAGCTCACCTCACATTTTTGTTGAAGAAAATGCATCCCAGGAAAATTAAAGAAAAAAGGTAGTCATATGGATTGTAAGGTTATATTAGGAATCACTAGTTTGAGCTGAGTTCAAGAAAATGTGGCCTGCCAAAATTTTTAAAAAGGTGGTAATATGGATTGTAAAGTTGTATTAGGGATTATTTGAAATATGGATTATAAGGTTATATTAGGGTTTTTAGCGTTTAAAAAGGGATAGGGATTAAAGGTTATAAATTTTAGGGTATATGATGGTAAATGCTAAGAGAATAATGGCTATAGTATTATGGTATTTGTTAAGGAGTATAACAGTCATGTGTCAATGATTATATGTATTAGATGTTAGAGAGGTAAATTATTTTAGAGGATAAGGGTTGTAATATCTAGGTATTGAGTGTGGTAGCAATTATATAGATTGGGTCTTATAAGTTATGTGTAATTAGGGCTTAGGATTAAAGTTCATATGAATTAAATGCATTCTAGTTGGTCGGGTCGAGTTGTGCCATGTGAGGGCACCCAACGAAACATGTTCAGGCTGGTTGTGTGAGGGAACCCAAGAAAACACATTTCGTTTGGTCGGGTCGGGTGGTGTGAGGGAGGTCATATAAAGAATGCCAATTTGTGACTTCTTCTATGCCTTATGGATGATCGTGTGACCCATTTGCAATTTTCTCCCTTGTGCCTTTGTTCGAGTGGGTCGAGTTGGGTCAGGTCGTGTGAGGGCACCCAAGGAAATGAGGTCGGGTTGGGTCGGGTCAGGTCATGTGAGGGAATTTGTATAAAAAATGCTAAGTTGTCACAACCCATATGTGTTGTGCATGTTCCTACGACCTGTTTGTCATTTGATCCCTTGTGCCTTCATTAGGGTAGGTCGGGTCAGGTCAGGTTAGGTCGTGTGAGGGCACCAAAAGAAACGCATTCGTGTCGGGTCTAGATGGGTCATGTGAGGGAGGCCGTATAAAAAAATTATATGTTGTTACCACCTATGTGGCTTGTGCACCTTCATGTGACCTGTTAGTCATTTTCTCCCTTGTGCCCGAACGCATTTCCTCTAGCGCCCTCAGATGACCCAACCCAACCCACACAAAGGAGTTTCCTTCGGCACCCTCACATGAACCGAACCAACCTGGCCTACCCAAATGTGTTTCCTTGGGCTCCCTCTCATGACCTAACCCAACCTAACCCACTCGTACACATTTCCTTGGGCACCCTCACACAGCACGACTTGACCAGACCTAACATGCCCAAACACATTTTCATGGGCACACTCACAAGACTGGACCCGACCTAACTCGACCCGCTCGAATGTGTTTCCTTGGGTGCCCTCACATGAGACAACCCGAAAAAACCTGACCTGATCGAACGCGTTTCCTTGGGCATCCTCACATGGCATGACCTAGCCTGACCCGACTTAACCCGCTTGAACGAGTTTCCTTGGGCGCCCTCACATAACATGACATGACCTGACCCGAATGCATTCCTTAGGCACCCACATGACCCTACCTAACCCGACCTGGCTAAAAAATTTCCTTGCGCTACCCTCACACAACCTAACCCAACCTTCCCGAACATGTTTTCCTTGGTGCCGTCACATGAATTGACCTGCTCGAATGCATTTCCCTGGGTGCCCTCACACGACTTGACTTGCCAAAACGCATTCCCCTGGGCGTGCTCACATGACCCAACCCAACTAGAGCTGCCGAAACATGTTTCCATAGGCACCCTCACACGGCACGACCCAACCTAAACTAACTGATAGTGTTTCCTTAATTTCCCTCACATGACCTGACCCGAACTGCATGAGCACAATTTCTTGGGTTCCCTCACACGACGTGACCCAAACCGACCAATCCCACATGAAATTTTTTTGTTGGGCATGCTCAGACAACCCAAACCAACCCAGCTTGCCCAAACGCATTTTATTGGGTGCCATCACATGATCTGACCCGCTTAAACGAAGGCACAGGGAAGAAAATGGCAAACAAGCCACGTGAATTCGTGCACAAGGCACGCGGGCGGTCACAACTTAGAATTTTTACATGACTACCCCCACACAACTCAATAGTCAATTCATTTCCTAGTAAAGAAGCCGCCATGATTGAGCTCGACCTCTGCATGAAGACCATCATCGAAGTCCACCTCCATCAAAATCCACGTGATATGTTTATCTCTATATGACAAGCTTGCTTCCACTAGGAAAAAAAATTTACCAATGGACTTTTCAATCACCATTAGTGATTCATGGGACAAGAATACGAGCGGTAAACCAGGGAGTTTAGCTTGAAACCAATTTATTTCTTTGTAATTCCAGGTATGGATGAAATCCCAAATGTCAGTGATCTTATCAGGTGACCTAATAATTATAGGCGACCTAATAATTCATCTCTAAAAAGCTCCAGTCGAAGTGGAACCTGTGTAGGAGGAGAAGGAAGTGGCATATAATCATATCCACCTTCATAAGGTGGATAAGGATAAGGATAAAAAGTTTTTTCATTTGAATTATTCCACCATGTTCCAATATCCCATGGTCCTATCATGAAATATAAAAATTATAAACCCAGGTAGGATAAAACAATTGAAAATTTTCAAATGTTTTCCTTGTAAGGACAATAAAAAAAGATTGAATTTAATTTGAAGGAATGTTGCTATTGAGATACCTTTATTATTTTTAAACAATAATTTAATTGTTAAAAAAAATAATGTTGTAGGCATGAAAGAATAGTTCCCATGTTTAAACAATTAATTCTTAAGTTATGATAGGAACATACATTTGCATTGAGTGCATATAGATTGTTTGAACTATTGTCTAGATATAATGATATATTGAGAATACCCACTATGCACATGCTCCAACAGACAGTAGGAATGAATTCAATGAAACAATGGCATACAGAAAGTGTTAGAGAAGACTTATCACTGAGAGGAATAGTGAACATGAATTCTCACGGGAAAAGGCTCTTGAAAAGTTAGACTTTGCATAGTCAAAGGTGGTTAGGAAAAGATCACAAAATAACATTATAAACGTAGATGTATTAAATATATTCAATGTGTTTGGACTTGAATGAAATATCTAGTTTATGAATGTTGTGGATCCTTATAAGAAGTTCAATTTTTCAGTATTGTGCATCCTTTTATCCCAATTGAAAATACTTCATGCTTTCTAGTTTTGATAAAAATCACACCTTAACATTAGTTTCCACAGTTACGATTGTGGAGATGACTAAATAATCAATAATGTGACCATGACTAGGCATATGAATAAGAATTTCCATCAACCAACTCATATCAGGACACAACATAGAATATTAGACAATAAAGAAAGAATCCTTCTAAGATTATTATAAGTGGTTGTCGTCGATTGGAAATTGGATTGTTGTGCATTTTTCAATATTGTAAATGCAATTAGTCAATCACCAACATTCTAACATGTAACTTAGTATTGAAAATTCCCTACCCAATTGTAGGAATCATATAGATAGATAAATCAGAAAGCATGTAAGCCAACTAAACTTAAAATTATAACCGTAACTACAAAATCAGATAGGAATTGTCGCAACCCTAATATATATTGCTTCACTACAACACTACATTTTCTATTATAATATTTGTTGACATCTTCTATAACAATGTTCAAGATATCGAACCTTTGTGAAACGAATGCACTTACCTGTGTTTTTATATAGGTTCAAAACCTTTCCATCACTTTCGAAGCGGTTGCAAATAATTCAATTATCTCAACAATCTCACAACCTATTGTATGCTGATCAACTTGTTCATGGAATAAATATATATATAATGTGAAATCTATGGCAGCCGGTGCCATCTAAGTTCCAAAATGCACGAGAATTCTCAGTATCACCTTTGTATTTTTGTTCAACTTTATTTTTTGAAGGTAAATTGTGACAGTCTTCCCATAAAAATATATTGAGGTGAGATCATCGTCGATAGCAATGAATTTGATCACTTTATCTTGGAGAAAATCCCATCCATGGTCATATCCCAACTTAGTTGGGATGCCTTTTCATTTGAGAGATCTCTGTTTTAAAAACAATCAATTGGAGGGAAACATTCTAAGTCGAACCTTCTGATTGAATTTTTATCCTTAGATGGTTTTAGTGCAGGTTTAGATATTTGGTTCTTTCTTGTTGTCTTTCCCAGAGAAAGATATTTACAAAAGAGCTAGGAAATGAAATTACTGAGATTTGTAGGCTTATGAAACATATGAGGGGAGGAAGATACACGAATTCCATCATTTCATAACTAGAGAAGCATCTATTTGAAGTGCAGGAAATTGTTACCAAGGATAATTCTTCTTCAAGTTTTTTTTCTTTCGATCATTAATATTGCAAATGAAAGTTCTGCTAAGAAAGTGGTTCAAAAACTTGGATTTTTTGGGATTCAAATATTTTAAGGGAATAATACTTTCCTAGAGATTGATTATAAAGTTTTTTTTTCACATCTTCCATTCAATGGTTCTATTTCTTTCAATCCACAGAAGAAAGAATCGATTGAAGTTTGTGAACTCCTTAAATAATCCTTTGTTTTGGATTAAATCCCTATGAGGAATTTATTCATTCAATCTCATCTAGAAATGGAACTTTCTATCAAAAGAAGGGAATGAAACAACTGGGAAAATTATTTAAGAATCTAATAGACTTTCTATGTGATATGACGATTTGCTATGATGGGATAGTCATAAATTCTTGTGGAGAATTATTCATTCACTTTTAATATGACAATAGAAACTCTACAGTAGCATGTAAATCATCAACAAAGCTGAGGGAAGGTTAGGAGTTACTTGGATAATTCTTCTCTAGGAGAAATGTAGGGACATGAACCGCTAGAACAATTGCAAACATTGAATTAGAAAGCACTTATTGATTCTTTTCAAAACATATTTCTCCTTAAGACAACCTTAAGGAAATGCTAATGAGTAGATATCAATATGGCTTACTACCAAATGATCGATGGTAAATTATTCACATGAGAAGTTTTTGTGTTTAGGAAACAAATTTTGAGGAGAAAGTGACAACAATTCGCTCTCCAAATTGGGACATCCTTTCAAATATTTTTCTCTCCAACTTGTTGTTGAGTAAGTGGATCTCTATGTTGCATTTTTTGTTTAAATTGTGTTACATATAATCATAGAATCTTACTATCCAGGTGAATCATCTAACCAATATGAATTAGAATGAATCTTTGTATGGGAAATTTGACCTTCATAGAAACATGAGAATGAACTGCTTCTTGTTTGAGGGTCTCTAATTGATGACTTTCTTCATCTTTAATATTAAAGAAAACTACACCATAGAATATTGTTCCTCTTCAACAATAGGAAGGTTTGCTGGGTGCACGATTATTATTGGATTTCTTATGAAGGCACCAGGGAGAAAAATGAAAATGGATCGCAAAAATGTGCACAATGAACATGGGTGCTCACAAATTAGGATTTTTTCTATGGCCACCCTCACACAACCTGACCTGACCCACATGAACGCATTTCCCTGGGCGCCCTCACACAACCCAACCTGAACCGACCCACCCACATGTGTTTCCCTTGGTGCCTTCACATGAGCCAAACTGAACTAAACGCGGTTCCTTAGGTGCCCTCACACGAACCAACTTGACTCACACAAACATTTTTCCTTGAGCGCCCTCACACGTCCCGACCCGAACCTACCCAACCAACTCGAAAGTGTTACCTTGGGCGCCCTCACACAACATGACGCAACCTAACTTGTCCAAATGTGTTTCCTCAAGCGCCCTCACATGACCCAACCTGAACTGGCCTAACACATTTTCTCGTGCTCCATTATGCGACTTGACCTGACCTACCCAAACGTGTTTCCCTAGGCACCCTCAATGACCTAACCTGACCTAATCCAAATGCATTTCCTTAGGTTCCCTCACACGACCCGACCTGAAACACACGAATGTGTTTCCTAGGGAACCCTCACATCACCCAACCCAAACTGACCATCACAAGACGTGACCCAGACATTTTCCTTGGCCACCTTCAGACAACCTGAACAGACCTGCACGAACATGTTTCCTTGGGTGCACTGTTAATACGACATGACCCAACCTAACCTGACCCGAAGGCGTTTCCTTGGGTGTCATGACACAACCCGACCTACCCGAACATCAAAGAAACGAGGGAGAAAACAACAAATGGTTTGCATAAACATGCATAAGGCACACATGCGGTCACAAATTAGCATTTTTTATATGACCTCCCTCACACAATCCGGCCCAAACGTTTTTCGTGTGGCACCCTCACACAACATGATCCGACCCACCCGAACGAAGGGTGCACAAGAAATAAAATGGAAAACGGATCACAAAAGCATGCACAAGGAACACAGGAAGTCACAACTTAGCATTTTTGATACGGCCACCGTCACACGACCCGACCCGACCTAACTCGCCGAAACGCGTTTCCTTGGGCGGCCTCACACGACATGACCCGACCCGACTCGACCCGCCTGAACTCATTTCCTAGGGCACCCTCACATGATTTGACATGACCCGATCAAGACACGTTCCTTGGGTGCCTTCACACGACTAGATCTGACCCGACCTGATCCACCCGACCTGATCCATCTAGTCGGGTCAGGTCGGGTTGTGCCATGTGAGGGCACCCAACAAAACATGTTCAGGTTGGTCATGTGAGGGCACCCAAGAAAACACATTTCGATTTGGTCAGGTCGGGTCGTGTGAGGGAGGTCGTATAACGAATGCTAATTTGTGACTTCTTGTATGCCTTGTGGATGTTCGTGTGACCCATTTGTAATTTTCTCCCTTGTGCCTTTGTTCAACTGGGTCAAGTTGGGTCGGGTCGTGTGAGGGCACCCAAGGAAATGAGGTCAGGTTGGGTCAGGTCAGGTCATGTGAGGGCAGTTGTATAAAAAATGCTAAGTTGTGACAACCCGTGTGTGTTGTGGATTTTTGTGCGACCTGTTTTTCGTTTGATCCCTTGTGCCTTCATTGGGGCAGGTCGGATCAAGTTAGGTTAGGTCGTGTGAGGGCACCAAAAGAAACGCGTTCGTGTCGGGTCATGTGAGGGAGGCTGTATAAAAAATTATATGTTGTCACCACCTATGTGCCTTGTGCACCTTCATGTGACCTGTTAGTCATTTGCTCCATTGTGCCCGAACACGTTTCCTCTAGCGCCCTCAAATGACCCAACCCAACCCACACAAATGATTTTCCTTCGGCACCCTCACACGACCCGAACCAACCTGGCCTACCCAAATGTGTTTCCTTGGGTTCCCTCGCATGACCTGACCTGACCCAACCCACTCGTACACATTTCCTTGGGCACCCTCACACAGCACAACTTGACTAGACCTAGCCTACCTGAACACATTTTCATGGGCGCCCTCACAAGACCGGACCCGACCGGACTCGACCCGGTTGAATGTGTTTCCTTGGGTGCCCTCACATGAGACAACCCAAAAAAACCTGACCTGATCGAACGCATTTCCTTGGGCATCCTCACATGTCACGACCTAGCCTAACTCGACTTGACCCGCTTAAACGAGTTTCCTTGGGTGCCCTCACACAACAGGACATGACCTGACTCGAATGCATTCCTTAGGCGCCCACACGACCCTACCTTACCTGACCTAGCTAAAAAAATTTCCTTCGGCTACCCTCACACAACCTGACCCGACCTACCCAAACATATTTTCCTTGGTGCCGTCACACGAATCGACTCGCTCGAATGCATTTCCTTGGGCATCCTCACACGGCCTGACTTGCCCAAATTCATTCCCCTGGGCGCCCTCACATGACCCAACCCAACGAAAGCCATCGAAACATGTTTCCTTGGGCACTCTCACACGGCACGACCTGACCTAAACCGACTGATAGTGTTTCCTTAAGTTCCCTCACATGACCTGACCCGAGCTACATGAGTGCGGTTTCTTGGGTTCCCTCACACGACGTGACCCAAACCGTCTAACCCCACCTGAAAATTTTTCATCGGGCATGCTCAGAAAACCTAAGCCAACCTAGCTTGCCCAAACGCAATTTATTGGGTGCCATCACATCATCCGACTTGCTGAAACGAAGTCACAGGGAAGAAAATGGAAAACAAGCCACATGAATTCGTGCACAAGGCACGCGGGCGGTCACAACTTAGAATTTTTACATGACTACCCCAACACAACTCAATAGTAAATTCATTTCCTAGTAGAGAAGCCACCATAATTGAGCTCCACCTCTGCATGAAGGCCATCATCGAAGTCCACCTCCATCAAAATCCATGTGATATGTTTATCTCTCTGTGAAAGGGATACTTCAACTAGGAAAACAAATTTACCAATGGACTTTTCAATCACCATTAGTGATTCACGGGACGAGAATATGAGCGGTAAACCAGGGAGTTTAGATTGAAAGCAATTTCTTTCTTTGTAATTCTAGGTATGGACCAAATCCCACATGTCAGTGATTCTATCAGGTGACCTAATAATTCTTGGCGACCTAGTAATTCATCTCTAAAAAGCTCCACTCGAAGTGGAACCTGTGTAGGAGGAGAAGGAAGTGGCATATAATCATATCCACCTCCATAAGGTGGATAAGGATAAGGATAAAAAGTTTTTTCATTTGAATTATTCCACCATGTTCCAAGATCCCATGGTCCTATCATGAAATATAAAAATTATAAACCTAGGTATGATAAAACAATTGAAAATTTTCAAATGTTTTCCTTGTAAGGACAATAAAAATGATTGAATTTAATTTGAAGGAATGTTACTATTGAGATACCTTTAATACTTCTAAACAATAATTTAACTGTTAAAAAAAATTAATGTTGTAGGCATGGAAGAATATTTCCCATGTTTAAACAATTAATTCTTAAGGTATGATAGGAACATACATTTGCATTGAGTGCATATAGATTGTTTGAACTATTGTCTAAATATAATGATATATTGAGAATCCCCACTAGGCACATGCTCCAACAGGCAGTAGGAATGAATTCAATGAAACAATGGCATACAAAAATTGTTAGAGAAGGCTTATCACTGAGAGGAATAGTGAACATGAATTCTCAAGGGAAAAGGCTCTTGAAAAGTTAGACTTTGCATAGTCAAAGGTGGTTAGGAAAAGATCACTAAATAACATTACGAACGTAGATGTATTAAATATATTCAATGTGTTTGGACTTGAATGAAATATATAATTTATGAATGTTGTATATCCTTATAAGAAGTTCAATTTTTAGTATTGTGCATCCTTTTATCCCAATTGAAAATACTTCATGCTTCCTAGTTTTGATAAAAATCACACCTTAACATTAGTTTCCAAATTTACGATTGTGGAGATGACTAAATAATCGATAATGTGACCATGAATAGGCATATGAATAAGAATTTCCATCAACCAACTCATATTAGGACACAACATAGAATATTAGACATTCAAGAAAGAATCCTTCTAAGATTATTAGAAGTGGTTGTCGTCGATTGGAAATTGGATTGCTGTGCATTTTTCAATATTGTAAATGCAATTAGTCAATCACCAACATTCTAACATGTAACTTAGTCTTGAAAATTCCCTACCCAATTGTTGGAATCATATAGATAGATAAATCAGAAAGCATGTAAGCCAGCTAAACTTAAAATTATAACCGTAACTACAAGATCAGATAGGAATTGTCACAACCCTAATATATATTGCTTCACTACAACACTACATTTTCTATTATAATATTTGTTGACATATTCTATAACAATGTTCAAGATATCGAACCTTTGTGAAACGAATGCACTTACCTGTGTTTTTCTATAGGTTCAAAACCTCTCCAGATCTTTGGAAGCGGTTGCAAATAATTCAATTATCTCAACAATCTCACAATCTATTGTATGCTGATCAACTTTTTCATGGAATAAGTATATATATAATGTGAAATCTATGGCACCCGGTGCTGTCGAAGTTCCAAGAGGCACGAGAATTCTCAGTATCACCTTTGTATTTTTGTTCAACTTTATTTTTTGAAGGTAAATTGTGATAGTCTTCCCATAAAAATATATTGAGGTGAGATCATCGTCGATAGCAATGAATTTTATCACTTTATCTTGGAGAAAATCCCATCCATGGTCATATCCCAACTCAGTTGGGATGCCTTTTCATTTGAGAGATCTTCGGTTTAACAAGAATCAATTGGAGGGAAACATTCTAAGTTGAACCTTCTGATTGAATTTTTATCCTTAGATGGTTTTAGTGTAGGTTTAGATATTTGGTTCTTTCTTGTTGTCTTTCTTGGAGAAATATATTTACAAAAGAGCTAGGAAATGAACTTACTGAGATTTGTAGCCTTATGAAACATATGAGGGGAGGAAGATACACGAATTCCATCATTTCATAACTAGAGAAGCATCTATTTGAAGTATAGGAAATTGTTACCAAGGATAATTCTTCTTCAATTTTTTTTTCTTTCGATCATTGATATTGCAAATGCAAGTTTGGCTAAGAAAGTGGTTCAAAAACTTGGATTTTTGGGGATTCAAATATTTTAAGGGAATAATACTTTCCTAGAGATTGATTATAAAGTTTTTTTTTCACATCTTCCATTCAATGGTTCTCTTTCTTTCAATCCACAGAAGAAAGAATCGATTGAAGTTTGTGAACTCCTTAAATCATCCTTTGTTTTGGATTAAATCCCTATGAGGAATTTATTCATTCAATCTCATCTAGAAAAGGTACTTTCTATCAAAACAAGGGACTGAAACAACTGGGAAAATTATTTAAGAATCTAATGGACTTTCTATGTGATATAAGGATCTGCTATGATGGGATAGTCATAAATTCTTGTGGAGAATTATTCATTCACTTTTAATATGACAATAGAAACTCTACAGTAGCATGTAAATCATCAAGAAAACTGAGGGAAGGCTAGGATTCACTTGGATCATTCTTCTCTAGGAGAAATGTAGGGACACGAACCACTAGAACAATTGCAAACATTGAATTAGAAAGCACTTATTGATTCTTTTCAAAACACATTTCGCCTTAAGACAACCTTAAGGAAATGCTAATGAGTAGATATCAATATGGCTTACAACCAAATGATCGATGGTCAATTATTCACATGAGAAGTTGTTGTGTTTATGAAACAAATTTTTAGGAGAAAGTGACAACTATTCGCTCTCCAAATTGGGACATCCTTTCAAATATTTTTCTCTCCAACTTGTTGTTGAGTAAGTGGATCTCTGTGTTGCATTTTTCATTTAAATTGTGTTACATATAATCATATAATCTTACTATCCAGGTGAATCATCTAACCAATATGATTTAGAATGAATCTTTGTATGGGAAATTTGACCTTCATAAAAACATGAGAATGAACTTCTTCTTGTTTTAGGGTCTCTAATTGATGAATTTATTCATCTTTAAAATTAAAGAAAATAACACCATAGAATCTTGTTCCTCTTGAACAATAGGAAGGTTTGATGGGTGCAAGATTATTATTGGAGTTCTTATGAAGGAACGAGGGAGAAAACAAAAAATGGATCGCAAAAATGTGCACAATGAACATGGGTGCTCACAAATTAGCATTTTTTATATGGCCACCCTCACACAACCCGACCCAACCCACACGAACGCATTTCCCTGGGCGCCCTCACACAACCCGACCTGAACCGGCCCACCCACATGTGTTTCCCTTGGTGCCCTCACATGAGCCGACCTGACCTAAACGCGATTCCTTAGGTGCCCTCACACGACCCAACTCAACTCACACAAAGATGTTTCCTTGAGCACCCTCATAGGTCTCGACCCGAACCTACCCGACCGACTTGAAAGTGTTACGTTGTGCGCCCTCACACAACATGACGCAACCTAACTTGTCCAAACGTGTTTCCTCAAGCGCCCTCACATGACCCAACCTGAACTGGCCTAACACATTTTCTCGTGCTCTCTTACATGACTTAACCCGAACTACCCGAATGTGTTTCCCCAGGCACCCTCACATGACCTGACCCGACCCAATCGGAACGCATTTCCATAGGTGACCTCACATGACCTGACCTGAAATGCACGAACGTGTTTCCTAAGGAACCCTCACATTACCCAACCCAAACTGACAATCACATGACTTGACCCAAACATTTTCCTTGGCCACCTTCAGATGACCTGAATATATCTGCCCGAACACGTTTCCTTGGGTGCACTGTTAATACGACATGACCCAACCTGACCCAACCCGAAGGTGTTTCCTTGGGCATCATGACACAACCCAAGCTACCCAAACATCAAAGACGCGAGGGAAAAAAAAAAAAATGGTTTGCATAAACATGCATAAGGAACAGATGCGGTCACAACTTAGAATTTTTTATATGACTTCCCTCACACAATCTGGCCCAAACATGTTTCCTGTGGCACCCTCACACATCATGATATAACCCACCCAAACAAAGGGTGCACAAGAAATAAAATGGAAAATGGATCGCAAAAGCATGCACAAGGAACACGGGCAATCACAACTTAGCATTTTTTATACGCCCACCGTCACACGACCCAACCCAACCTGACTCACCGAAACGTGTTTCCTTGGGCGGCCTCACACGGCATGACACGACCCGACCCGACCCACCCTGAATGTGTTTCCTTAGGCACACTCACACGATTTGACATGACCCGATCAAGACACGTTCCTTGGGCACCATCACACGACTAGATCTGACTCGACCCGATCCACCCGAATGCATTTCCATGGCCTCCCTTGCAATATGACACAACCCAACTCAACCTAACCTGAACGCGTTTCCTACGGTGCCATCACACTAACTGACCCAAATAGACTTGACTGGCCCAAACTTCGAAGGAATGAGGGACCAAATGGAAAATAGGTCACATGAACATGCAATAGAAGGCACACGGGTGGTCATAACTTAACATTTTTGATACGACCACCCTCACATGACCCGACCCTTCTCAACCCAACCCGCCTGAACACGTTACTTTGGGCACACTCACACAACGTGACCTGACCTAACTCGACCCGACTGAAAACGGTTCCTTGGGCACCCTCACATGACCCGACCCACATCAACCTACCTGAACACTTTTCCTTCTGTGCCCTTAAACGACACGACCTGAACTGACCCGTCCGAATGCATTTCCTTAGGTGCCCTCACATGACCCAACCTTACCTGCACTAACACGTTTACTTGGGTGCCCTCACATGACATGAAATGACCAACCTGAAATTGTTTTCCTCGGTGCCCTAAGATGACATGACCTGACCTGAATCAACCCACCCGAACATGTTTCCTTGCATAGCCTCACACGACACGACCCAACCCAACCTGACTTGACACGTCACATGCAGTAACAACTTAGTATTTTTTATATGACCACCCTCACATGACCCGTCTTGACCCCACCTGAATTAACCCAACCCGACCCCCGCAAATGTGAAATGGAAAATGGAGAAAATGGAAAATGGTTCGCACAAACATGGAGTACAAGGAACATGGGTGGTCAATACAACTTAGTGTTTGTTATACGACCACCACCACATGACTCGACCTGACCCAACCTAACACACTCGAATGTGTTTCCCTAGCCACCCTAACACAACTTGAATTGACTCGATGCACCCGAACACGTTTCCCCGGGTGACCTCACATGACCCGAACTAACCCGAGCCCACCCACCCGAACAGGTTTCCTCAGGCACACTCACACGACCTGACATGACTAGACCCAGTTAGACAAGTTCCTTGGGTGCCCTCACATGACGCGACCTAACCCGACCTACCCAAATGTGTTTCCTTGGGCACCCTCATAGTACGACATGACCAAATCTGACCCGACCCAAACACATTTTCTTGGGCGCCATCAAATGACTTGACCCATCCCGATTCGCCCCGAACGTCAAAGGCATGAGGGAGAAAATGACAAAATCATTGCACGAATGTGCACAAGGCTCACAGGAGGTCACAACTTAGAACTTTTGATACAACCTTCTGTTGGTCGCTTTAATTGTTTTCACAATTCAAGCTCCACATAAATTGTCAACCCGAGGAAGTCTGTTTATTCCAAAGACAATCACGCACTGGATATGCTCAATTTCAAAAGAAAAAACAATGTTGTAGTAAAAAGCCACACAATTACCAATCATACAAATCTAATTATTCACACTCTGTTTAATCAAAGCTGAAGTCAATTATGTTATAGCAGAAGTAATTCCTAGGTTGCAGTTTAGAATCCAAATAAAGGGAAATCAATCTACAGGAAAGGAAACCAATTAACCATAACAGGAACAGGACCCTATTCCTTTAAATAGGAACTTCAGCACCTGCTACCTGACACTAGTCACTTTGTAGAAAAGATAACTCAAGAGACCAAGACCCTATTCCCATGAACAGGAACCTTCAGCACTTGTCTCCTGTTCTAATCACACTGCAGGAAAAGAAAGGAAATTAGTGGGAGCAGGACCCTATTCCTTTGTACAGGAACCTTCAGCACCTGCTTCCCAGCATCATACATTAAAAAAAATAACAGAAATAGATTTCTCAACTTCTTAAGAATGAATGTACTGAACACATGCAGCGTTAAGGAAACAGAATATCCAATAAGCTACAGAACTGTGTAACTGGTGTCTCAGCAACAGAATTAAAGTAAAGTGAAAACATCATAAAGAAATTAAACAAACTACAGGGACAGTCAGGTGAATCTTGTGAGGAAGGCGGGCCCTTTCCCTCTCACAAGATTCCCCAGGGAAAGAATTAAATTGGAGTGCTCAAAAGGAAATTTTATTCATCTGTCAAAAGAAATGATACATTACAAGTGGAGTCTAGCTCCAGTCTCTCAAACACAATGTTCTCCTGTAGCTTTCAAAATCGAACTCTTTTCTAATGATGATGTCTCCTCTTTTTAAAGAGGAGACATCTCTTACAATTACATGAGAGCAAATCTACGTTTATCCCGAATCTGTTCTTCTTTCTTAAAAGAGGCTATTTTGTTCTTCCATAAAAAGATATTGTTACAACAGATACCAAAAGAGTACTATCTTCAGAATAATCCGTGTAACCACGTCTTCATGTTGTTGCCATTGTTCCACAAAATGCTCTTCCAGAATCGCAAATTACGAATGGTGGCGGAATTTGCGTGTCGGCTGGCTGTTTCAGCAACGGAGTCGACTGTTTCAGCAACGAAGTTTGACTGTTTCAGCAACGGCCGTTTGTTCCAGCACAACATATAACTTATCTGCGATCTTTAGACTTATGTTAGCAACAATCCACTTCGATTAATGATAAAATATAAGAGTAATATGGAATTATATGTAAATAGATTAAACATATAATAAAGAAGAGGATTTTATATACCTTGGGATAAAGTAAATGAAAATGATGATGGAATCCTTTTTAAGCATGGTTATAAAGGTAAGGTGGTGTCAAAATATATAGTAAAAATGATACATAGTGAGGTCCTAACATCCCCCCCAGCTGAAAGTGTTGCATGTCCTCATGCAACTCCTAGTCTGAGTACTGACTCTGTGCATGCAAGTTGCTCAAGCAGTAGGTGGAGAAGGGGGCTTCTGTCGGAGCTCGGAATCCTCTATTATTCTGCAATTGCTGCCATGCTATAGCTTCATCTCTGCTAGCCAATTGATAGTGACACTGATATTTCTCTGAAGGCATCCATAGAATTGGAAAATGAAAATGGTAACCAATCCAATTTGCTCCACAATGTCGAATGCATCTGATGTAATTAGGTACCCTGGAAAGTGCAGCTTGGAGATTATCAAGGCTAAAAGGGTGATAGTCTTGTCTTTATTTACATGACTGCTGCCAAAACATAGTGTTGGCCTTCAATGCAGCAGCCTCCTTTACCCTGATTTGCTGTTGACACTTCAAAAGTGTTGAAGCCTGTAGTTGTTGCATGTACCTATGCATTCCTGGCTTCTGTAAGAATTGGTGATATTGTGCTATAAACATGGCTGGACTTAAAGGTTCCGGTCTAATCCAAAGGAGCCTATTCTCCTCATTATGACTACTTGCAATAAACGCAGTTTTCCAGGTGAGCTGATTGGCCAAAAATGAAACAAATGCCCTTATTTGTATATCACCTGCAATTGGAATGACATTGACTCTTCTATTCTCAGGAATGGCCTCGTTATGGAGATAAAGTTCACACAACAAATGTTGGTCACTTTTAGGGGCCTCAGCAAAAGTCTCAACAAATTGTTTTGAAGTAAGCAATTCATGAGGTCTGCCATCCTTTATTGCCTTCAATTGAAAATAAACTAAACCTTTAGAAAGGAAGAGAGAGTAATTTACAGAGGATTTGCGGGTAGCCATCAACTTCTGTACTAATGAAAACATCAAAACCATCTTTTCCTTTGATTCCTTGACTTCCTTTTTGGAATCCCTGAGCTGTTGCAATGTCTGTTCCCAACTATCCCAGTTGGCATACATGTGATTCTGCCATGCTAACTTATGCTGCTGTAATATTGTATCTTGTTCTTCAGCATATTGTTTCTTCCATTTGTTCATAAGTTATAATTGGTTCCATGGCAGGGTCTGTGTCCCGGCATTAGAAGTACTGGGTTGGGACATTGTTTGAGTGGCTGAGCTGACTAGCTCAGGGCAAGATATCTGTGCTTGTGGTACTGTCTGAGTGGCTGAGCTGACTAGCTCAGGGCAAGATATCTCTGACTGTGGTACTGTCTGAGTGGCTGAGCTGACTAGCACGGGGCGAGATATCTGTGGTTTGGTTTCTTTTTCTAAATTTATTGAGAGCCCTACTGGTTCTTGTGGAGCAGTAGGGCATTCTTCTTTAATTGCAGCTGATGTAGATGCCTCAGATACCTAAATTTTGACTACTTTGTAGCCTGCCTGCTGGTAAATATTACCACACTCATGGCACATGTATTCTTTGCATGGCTCCCTATTTTGTGCTGATGCTGTGTGTGCTAGCATATAGAGATTCAATTCTCTATCAAAGGCTTCTCGTTCCATGATTAATTCATTCTTATAGGCTTCTAGCTCAGACTTCAAAAACTCATTTTCCTCCAATAAGGATGCCATAGTGTGTGAACCCTGTGTGCTGGTTGATTCTACTGGAGTTGTCTGCTGATCCACAGCTGTAGCTGGTTCTTGTGGAGTAGCTACAGTTGGTTTCCCTGTATTATCATGCTTGGTGTATGATTTTTGTACCCCAGTGGCTGGTTCTTGTGTTTCAGCCTCTGGGTAAGTGACTGGTTCTTGTGTGACAGTCACTGTTTGAGCCATAGATGATGTCGTATTATCCCGGGGCACTGGTTCTTGTGTGGCAGTGCCACCGGACGAGACGGGTTGGGGGATTTGAAATGGGGGTGAAGATTGAAGTTTTAACAGAATAGTGGCGGGGTCAGGGGAAATGGGAGTAACTCCTGTTTCAACAGTCATCTTCATTTTCCTTTTTGGTAGGAAAGCAGAGAAATCATTGTCTTTCCTTTTCTTTGCAGGGGAAGATTCTTTTCTGGGGGAAGGGCTTTCGGAAGAAGTGAAAATTTGGAATTTGGCCCTTGTTCGACGTTTTGAGACAGAGACTGTTGGGGTTCTTTTCTTCCTTTTATGAGTAGGCGGGGATGGGGGTGTTAGAGAGTCATCGCTAGGGATAGAAATAGTGGGAATGGTTGACTCTACTAAGTGGGACGAACTTGGGGTTGGGTCAACTGGCTCTGAGGATGGAATTACTGGGATATCATCCAGTTTCCCTTCATAAGGATTCTCAGCAGTTTCTTGGGAACATCCAGCTTGTTGGGGGATTTGGGGCTATTGGGGAATTTCAGCCTGCTGGGGAATAAGGAGTGGATTATTCAGAGCGGGGTTTTGCTGAGAAAAACCCCTCTGAATTAATAATTGGCATAAACGGTGATGGGTAAGGGATAACAATGGGAATTTTGCCCGTCTGCAATAATAGGACATGTTTTTGATACAACCAAGCAGATAATAGGGAATATTAACTAATCGACCATTCCTTAAATGATTCATCAAAACGAAGTCGTGTTGGTAGACTACCTGGTAACGCCCTTCGCATGTCAAGTAGTGCTTGATGAATTCTGCTACTGTTGGCCATGGTCGAGGAAGTGAATGCAGACTTACACCGCGGCCTTTAAGTTCAACTGGTTCGTCTGGAAGAAGAAAATCTTGTTGTGCACTTAAAATCACTTGCTTCCTACTGAACCAGCGAGTCCCAATAACCGGAAAACCTGAAAATTGATCTATGTCCTCCTCTGTAACTAAAATGCGGACCCCTTGAAGTACTGAATAATTCCCCTGAAGGTTTTGTGCGAACTCTAAAACTTGCTGCTGATCAAATTCTCCTAACCTTTCGAAGTATGCTGTCCATCTCGCTTGTTGAAAAATTTGATAGGCCTCTGGGAACAATTGAAGAAGATTTATCGAACCAGGCTCGTGTCTGATAGCGGACCCTCCCATGGCTACTAGCTTGAGTTACATGCAGAGGCACAGAAGACAGAAACAAAGGCTTTGGTCAAGCTAGTTGTTGCAACAGAGGATGCGGAGTCTCAATGACGGCGAAAATGGAATGAAGAATGACGGAGGATTGGTTGATGTGAAATGATTATTCAGTTTTTGAAATTCCCCCCCCTACGTATGGTGCAATGATGATTGGGCATGTGGAGATTGCAATCATTATGAGCGAGATCCTCTCTTTAAAATATAATTTAACTGCATTACATTAAAAACCACATACCTTACATTTTTACCTCTGGTTTAATAATTCGAAGTGTAGAGTGCTTCATAATGGCTTGATATTAATGGAAGAATCTGTAGATTTCTCTGAAATTTAGAACAGGAGCATAACAGGATCTTCTCAGTACTGAATAATTTTCACTCAAAGGATCTGAAGAGTAAAAGTGGAGAACTAAAAATCTTGTATAGCAGGAAAGAAATGATGTTTTAATGATGAAAAGATGAATGACAGGTTGCTGAAAATGGTGTTTCAGCAACGAAAAAATGAATGACGCGTTGCTGAAACTGGTGTTTCAGCAACGGGAAAAATCAGGAAAATGGGATATAATGACTTGGGTTTAGGACAAGTGGGGGAAGTGTTTGATAGGGGATAACTTCAGCAGTAAGGGATAGGAAATACTAGCTGAAGGATGATATTTTAGGAATGGTAGAAGTGGGAAAAATGGAAAAAGGGAAATAATGTAGGAATGGGATGAAGGGATATTACTAGGAAATGGGATAAAATGAAGGAAACAAGCTTCTGTGATTGAAGCTTCAGATCTTCTTATGATGGATCTGTCCTCCTTAATGAGCTTTTCCAGAATCTGCAAAATTCAATTGTAATATGCCAACCCTTAACATGGATTATTAATTTTAAATCTAATCTAATCTAATACTAAAAAAAACAGTGCGGAAAATTAAATGTTGTGAGGAGCAGAAGACTCCCCTAGAAAAAGATAATGAATATCAGTCATGCAAGCAGTCTTGAAATCCTCTTTAGAAACAGGGCGCTGGTATAAACGAAGCCTATGACCATTGACTAGTAGAGGTGTTTTAGAATCATCAATTGTTAAAAGTCTTACTGTTCCATTAGAAAAAACATCATCTACCTCATATGGTCCAAGCCAACGTGTACGTAGCTTACCCTGAAAGTTTTCAAACCGAGAGTCATACAACAAGGCCCAATTACCTTTTTGGAACTGCTTGTGTTTAATAATTTTATCATGCCACTTCATTCTCTGTTGTTGAATCATGGTGGTTTGGTGAATGGCATCTAATCTCTTTTCATATAACTCAAGAAGCTGTTGCAACCTAGCTGCCTGTACATCAGTCAAATCAAGATTAACAGCTAAAGCAGTTCTTAGAGTTTTGATTTCAAATTCCACAGGAAAAACAACATTTTTACCATAAACCAATTCATAGGGAGAAAAACCTGTAGTGTTTCTCCAAGTAGTTCTGTAAGCCCATAGTGCTTCAGGGAGCCTTTGAGACCAATCCTTCCAGTTATCCTTCATTGTTTTAGTTAGAATGGCTTCCAATACTTTATTTGTGCTTTCCACCTGCCCATTGGCCTGGGGGTGGTATGGTGTAGTCATTCTATGATGAATATGATATTTCTGAAGGGTAGACTTAAAACCATGAGAATTGAATGGAGGTCCTCCATCTGTAACTAGCTCTCTAGGGATTCCAAATCTAGTGAAGATTTCTTCAAATAAGAAAGCTAGGACAGCCTCTTCATTGGCTCTAATAAGTGCTTTGGCCTCCACCCATTTAGTCATATAGTTTGTACAGACTAATATATAAGTTCTTTGATTGGATGGAGGGTTAATGGGTCCTATGAAATCCAAGGCCCATCTTTCAAATGGTTTAGAAACTACCTGGGGGTTTAATGGCATTTGGTCTCTATGATTGGGTTGACCCATTCTTTGGCAGCTGTCACAAGCCCTTACATACTTCTTTGCATCCTTGAATAATGAGGGCCAATAGTAACCCATCCTCAGAATTTTGTGTGCTATTCTCTTATCAGCAAAATGCCCTCCACAAGGGCCATCATGACAAGCTTTCAATATGTCATACACTTCATCTTCTCTAATGCATCTTCGGATCTCCTAATCAAGCCCAGTGTAGAAAAGACACCCGCTTATCCAGCTGTACCTGGCACTTTGTTGAACAATTCTTCTCTTTTCTCTGTATGACAGGTGTGATGGTAATTTTCCTGCAACCAAATAATTAGCAATATCTGCATACCATGGAGAGTGAGCAGAAACCGCAAATAAATACTCATCAGGAAAAGAATCATCTACTGGAATATCATTGTCAGTTTTTAACCGTGAAAGGAAATCAGCCACCACATTTTCTTTACCAGGCCGATCTACAATTGTGATATCAAATTCCTGTAGTAATAATAGCCATCTAGTAACTCTAGCATTTGTAACAGATTTGTTCATTAAATACTTAATAGCCGAGTGATCAGTGTGGACAAAAGTAGAATAACTAGTGATATAATGTCGAAATTTATTAATGGCATAAATTACTGCAAGAAACTCCTTTTCGGTAACTGTATAATTAAGCTCAGCAGGGGTCATATTCTTACTGATAAAGTAGATAGCATAAGGAAGATGATTTTCCTCTTGTCCCAAGACGGCTCCAATTGCAGTGTCTGAAGCATCAGAAGATATATGAAAAGGGAGGGCCCAATCAGGCCCCCTCAAAATAGGAGCAGTAGACAACTGATGCTTGAGTTCTTCAAAAGCTTTCTGACAAGAATTAGTCCACTTAAATTCAACATTTTTCATAAGAAACACAAATAATGGAGAAGCTATCTTAGAAAAATCTTTAATAAATCTTCTGTAGTATCCAGCATGTCCTAGAAAACTTCTCACATCGGTTTGTGTTTTAGGAACAGGAAGATTCTGAATGACCAATATTTTAGATGGGTCTACCTGAATACCTTGAGATGAAATAAAATGTCCAAGCACTACTCCTTCACTCATCATCATATGACATTTTTTAGTACTTAGGGAGAGGTGAGCTTGTATACATCGTTTAAGTACCTTCTCAAGATTTTGTAATGCATCTTTGAAAGACACACCATAAGGAGTAAAATCATCCATAAATATTTCCATAGAGTCATTCAGCATATCAGAAAAAATTCCTATAACAGCCCTATGAAAAGTTGCTGGTGCATTACATAGCCCAAATGGAAGAACTCTATAAGCAAAAGTTCCCCAAGGGCTAGTGAAAGTGGTCTTGTCCTGGTCTTGGGGTGAAATTATAATCTGATTATACCCACTGAATCCATCTAGAAAAAAAAATAATTTCTTCCCTGCCAGACTATCCAACACTTGATCAATGAAAGGTAAAGGAAAGTGATCCTTTTGAGTAGCTTTGTTCAAGGCTCTGTAGTCAACACATACTCTCCATTTCCCGTTTTTCTTAGGGACAATTACCAATGGGGAAACCCATTCACTATCAGATATAGGGTATATAAATCCTGCATTAAGCAATTTATGAAGTTATTCTTTAACAATTTCTCGTAAATTAGGGTTCATTCATCTTTGGGGTTGACAGACTGGTTGGCATCCCTCTTTAATGTAAATTCGGTGAGTACATAATTCAGAAGAGATCCCTTTCATATCTGTGTAATCCCATGCAAATGCTTCCTTATATTCATGCAATAACTTCATTAACTGTTGTGTTTCATCAACTGTTAGATCAGGATTTATGTTTAATTTCTTTCCAGGTTCAATTTCAATTGTTATGCTTTTAGATGAGATGGTGGTTAATGTCTAAGATAAGTCTTCAAATTCAATCTTTTCTTGGGTATCTGTTTCAAAAATTGCAGTCAATTGATTGTGTGTTTTAGCAATTATAGAAGAAGGTTCACAGATAAAATTATTAATTACTTCATCCTCTATATTGCCTTTAAGAGTTAAAGCTTGCCCAATAGTTAGAATAGGCTGAACAGCATTATCATCATAATCCATCCACATAGAATCTTCATTATTAATTATGGTGTAGCATGAGGATAAAGAGTAAGCTGTTTGGTTTCATAACCATTAGAAATTGTCATTGAACCAGATCTACAACTGATAAAGGCATCAGCTGTGGCCAGCCATGGCCTCCCTAGAATTAAGGGGTGTCCCCCCAGCTTTGTTTTAGTCTGCAATACAACAAAGTCAGCTAGGTAATTCCAGGATTCAACTGAGATAAGTAGATCTTCAACAACTCCTTCAGGTTTAATTGTAGAACGGTCAGCCAACTCTAAAATGGTGGGTGTATCTCTAATTGTGTTATTCAGCTGTAACATTTGTGAAGTTTCAAGAGTCATTATGTTTATTGCAGCACCTAAATCTACCAAAACTTGAGGAATCATTGTTTTACCAATCTGAACCGTTACGGTAGGATGGCCGAGATCACCATATTTCACAGGAGGGGTTTTTCCAGACATTAATGCAGATAAGTCACCCATCACATGTACTGTAAGGGGATCTTTAGTTTTCCTACCAGGTTTCTTAACAAAAATATCCCTTATTGTTCTGGCATAAATTGGTACATCTCTTAATGCTTGTAAAAGTGGAATTTTAACATACAAATTTTGCAATTCCCCTAAAAGATTAAAAGCAGGTGTTTCAGGCGTTCTAGTTAAAACCAAACGCTCGGGGAATGGTGGTTCTGTTATTTCAACATTTTTGTTAGAAGGTGGTTGTGCTTTCTTATGTTTCTCGGTTTCTTCTTTATCAGAATCAGAAGAAGTTATGTCATCAATAATAGGCTCTACTATTTTCCCAGATCTTAAATGAATATCATTACATTGCATAGTAGGAAATATAGACTGATTCTGAATATCAATGACTTGCACAACTTTATTATTGGGGTTAGGATTTGGTTGCACAGGTAGCTGGGGTCTCATTTGGTTATTTGGTGGAGCGTTTGATGACAGAGGAAGTGGTTTTTGGAATTGAGGCAATTGATTTGGATACGGGAGTTGTTGACTTCTCCAATTTGAATTCCAAGGGTTAAAAGAAGATGGCTGCTGTGGAGGCCAAGGAGTCCACATTGAAGGATCAACAAAGGGAGGGTTTGATTGTTGCATGGGTGGAAAATTCATTTGATTAAAGGGTGGGTATTGCATTTGATTAAAGGGAGGGTAATTTGTTTGACCGAAAGAAGAATAAGTGTTCTAACGATTAAATGGCATACTAGAGTTCATACCTTGTCCTTTTGGTTTCCATTGTCTTCTTTGAGTTAGCAAGTAAACTGCTTCAGCTTCTTCTTCCATTGGTTGCAATGCTGCCTTTATTCCTGGTAGAGATGGACATTGTTTTGTTTCATGGTCTTTCTCACAAAGGGTGCAGATTGGTATTTTGTCTAATGGGCACTCCCTTAGTGGATGTTTGTCTCTGCACTTCGGGCAAAAGATAGCCAGAGTTGCTTCTGCTTCAGCCTGCTTCTTCTTAACCTGCAAAGTGTCAATTTGTGAAGGAAAAGAACTTGACATCTCAGTTTCAAATTCTTCAAGTAAATTACCTATTTCAGCTCTTGTTGCTCCCCCACTGGCTGATTTCTGCACTCTTGAATAGGTGGGATCTCTATTACTTACTCTGTTCCTTGCAACTCTCCTTGAACACCTCTTGGAAAGTTCAACAATCTCATCATATCATTCTTTAGATATATCTCCCTTGCCAAGCATATTTAACATGTCTAAAAAATCATCCCTTAAACCTTTAAGTAATATTGTTTGCGAATTTCCTTACTTATATTCGGATGATCAGATCTCTGTATATTGTACTGCAGCCTTTCTACATAGTCTTCCAAATTCTCGTCCGGCTTTTGTGCCATATTGAATAGTTCATCCTTCTTTTCTCTTGTCCGGCAGTAGTCTTGATATTTAAGCAGAAATTTCTATTTCATCTGCTCCCATGTTGTGATTACCTGACTTCCAAGGCTCATGAACCATCTTAAAGCATTTCCTTTTAAGGTGGCTAGAAACAGTTTCAACTTTTGAGCATTAGTAACATAATCATAACTTCTTCATAATATATCAAATTAAAAAAGAAATTCATCCGGATCTTCAGAGGATAAACCATGAAAGTTAGGTAAAGCAGACAATGGAATGTTTTTCATAGGAGTTGTTCCTGCAGGGAGATCACTAATAGGAAATCCCAAGGTAAAGAGAGAATTTTCATCCATTCCTTCTCCTTCAGGATCTACACGTCCTCCACCAAAGAAATCGTCATTGTTTCCTTCCATTGTCTGTTCTCCTACTGCACTTGCTCGATCGTCAAGATCCTCTACTGGCTCCTCAATGTTTTCCACTGGTCGTCCAACACTCTCTATTATTTCCTCAATGTGCTCTGCTGATTTACTAACACTTTCTTTTGACTCTCTAGCACTGACTACTGGTTCTTTAATCACTGGCTCCTCTATATTTTCAGGACCCACAACTTCCTCTGTTTTGTAATCTGATTGAGGGGAGTGCTGAAGTTTTGGTCTTCGAGAACTTAATCTCTGTGATGATTCAGCCTTTGATACAATCTCGTCAATAAAAGTCTTTCTTCCTCCCCTTCCTTTGCCTTTGCCACCTGTGGGGTTATTTTTCTTCTAGTTTCCACGTCCTCTCATACAATCTGCACATCTAAAAAGAAAATATTAATGCTTTTGAAATCTATAATTTCCTTCCCCCCCGCAACGATGCCAAAATGTTGGTCGCTTTAATTGTTTTCACAATTCAAGCTCCACATAAATTGTCAACCTGAGGAAGTCTATTTATTCCAAAGACAATCACGCACTGGATATGCTCAATTTCAAAAGCAAAAATAATGTTGTAGTAAAAGGCCACACAATTACCAATCATACAAATATAATTATTCACACTCTGTTTAATCAAAGCTGAAGTCAATTATGTTATAGCAGAAGTAATTCCTAGGTTGCAGTTTAGAATCCAAATAAAGGGAAATCAATCTACAGGAAAGGAAACAAATCAACCATAATAGGAACAGGACCCTATTCCTTTAAATAGGAACTTCAGCACCTGCTACCTGACACTAATCACTCTGTAGAAAAGATAACTCAAGAGACCAAGACCCTATTCCCATGAACAAGAACCTTCAGCACTTGTCTCCTGTTCTAATCACACTGCAGGAAAAGAAAGGCAATTAGTGGGATCAGGACCCTATTCCTTTGTACAGGAACCTTCAGCACCTGCTTCCCAGCATCATACATTCAAACAAATAACAGAAATAGATTTCTCAACTTCTTAAGAATGAATGTACTGAACACATGCAGCGTTAAGGAAACAGAATATCCAATAAGCTACAGAACTGTGTAACTGGTGTCTCAACAACAGAATTAAAGTAAAGTGCAAACAGCATAAAGAAATTAAACAAACTACAGGGACAGCCGGGTGAATCTTGTGAGGAAGGCGGGCCCTTTCCCTCTCACAAGATTCCCCAGGGAAAGAATTAAATTGGAGCGCTCAAAAGGAAATTTTATTCATTTGTCAAAATAAATGATACATTACAAGTGGAGCCTAGCTCCAGTCTCTCAAACACAATGTTCTCCTGTAGCTTTCAAACTCGAACTCTCCTCTAATGATGATGTCTCCTCTTTTTAAAGAGGAGACATCTCTTACAATTACATGAGAGCAAATCTACGTTTATCCCGAATCTGTTCTTCTTTCTTAAAACAGGACTATTCTGTTTTTCCATAAAAAGATATTGTTACAACAGATACAAAAAGAATGCTATCTTCAGAATAATCCGTGTAACCACGTTTTCATGTTGTTGCCATTATTCCACAAAATGCTCTTCCAGAATCGCAAATTACGAATGGTGGCGGAATTTGCGTGTCGATTGGTTGTTTCAGCAACGGAGTCGACTATTTCAGCAACGGAGTCGACTGTTTCAGCAACGAAGTTTGACTGTTTCAGCAACGGCCGTTTGTTCCAGCACAACATATAACTTATCTGCGATCTTTAGACTTATGTTAGCAACAATCCACTTCATTTAATGATAAAATATAAGAGTAATATGGAATTATATGTAAACAGATTAAACATATAATAAAGAAGAGGATTTTATATACCTTGGGATAAAGTAAATGAAAATGATGATGGAATCCTTTTTAAGCATGGTTATAAAGGTAAGGTGGTGTCAAAATATATAGTAAAAATGATACATAGTGAGGTCCTAACACCTTCCTCACACGATGTGACCTAAATGGGTGTCCTGTGGGGTCCTCACATGGAATGAACCGACACACTCGAATGAAGGGTGCACGAGGGAGAAAACAGAAAACGGATCGCACAAATGTGCACAAGCAACACTGGCAGTCACAACTTAGCATTTTTTATATGATCACCCTCACACGACCTGGCCTGACCAGACCTTACCAAACCCATTTCCTTGGGTGGCCTCACATGACATGACCTGACCATACCCAACACGACCTGACCTGCCTAAACACATTTCCTTGGGTTCCCTCACAATATGACACGAACCAACTTGACTTGAAATGTACGTGCTTCCTTGGGCGCCATCACACAACTTGACCCGACCCATACAAATGTGTTTCCTTGAGCAGCCACACACGACATGACCCGACCAGACCCAACCCGACCTACCTGAACATGTTTCCTTGGTCACCCTCACAGGACCCGATCACACTACCCAACACATTTTTCCTAAACCCTAAACCCGATCACACTTCTGACACATTGTTCCTAAACGTCACAATTTTTGCACGTTGTACTGAAACATTGCAATTTTCGCGCTTTTCCTAAGAGTTGCAATTTTGAAGCTTGGCTCCTAAACATTGCACTTCCGTCACTTTGTTTCAAAAATTCAAAATTTCGATGCTTTTCCCTGAAAATTTGCATTTTTTATGATACCGCTAAACGTCACTAACCTGATGATACCTCCTAAATGCCGCTAGAGTGACTCATATTGGTGGGATTAAAAAAATTGAGAAAAAATGGGGAACTTTCTGACAATACATCAAAAGTGTCAGAAAATTGACTATATGTACTAGTGAAAACCCGTCAAAGTGGAAGCTAGAATCATAGAAATGATGCCAAATTACCTAGCCATTTGGACAACATTTGAACAAGTAGGATGTACAAAATTTTGTAATAAATGTCAGATTCATGGTTTTCATTCCCAAGTGGAAAAAAACTTTGCACATAACCTGAAAGGAAATTTGGTAAAGGTGGGAACCATAAAAATTAAATAATCATAATAAACTGTAGCTTTGGCCACTGATATCCCATTGAGAGGAGATTGGTGGTTTAAAAATATGGAGCTAGACCCTGTTTTATACAATACATTCCTAAAAAATCAACATTGGAGTAATTATGTAAAGTATTTCCGAAGGTACAATATCCTGAACAAACACGAGAGGATTTTAAAGGAAACCGAAAGGTACTTCACATATGAGGTAAGAGTATATAGAATTTATAAATACCATATTAGGCTACTTATGCATTTCACCAAAAGAAAAAGGCTTAATATGGATTTTGATTTTTTTTAAATTTTGGGTAACATGGCAGAGAAAATGCAATGAAAAGGAGGGAAGCATGATGCTAGCTTGCTCCATTTTTCCGTTATCAAGCTGCTAGTTTTGGAGGAGCTAAAGAAGAGAGGAACCACTTGGGAGGACTCCTTAAAAGCATCAAAGTTCATATACCAGTCTTATATGTCAAAGTTTCAATAGGAAGACCGCACACCTGAGGCATCTCAAGACATATGAGAGAAAAATGATTCAGTTGAAGAGCCTATAGGGAAAAGGTTAACCACTAGATAATAAGCAAATAAGTCAAACGTAAGTGAACTTCAAAGCCAAAGAAAGCTGTTGTTTTTTAGAAGATAAAGGTTCCAAAAAGATCAAGAAGAAGAGGTTCCATCAAGCTAGTGGCAGAAGAAGACATTCACAAGCAAGACATAAATTCTTTTAAAAGAACAATGACACGATAGTTTGAAGACCAATAGATTGGAGGTGAAGTTAAAGAAGTTCATTTTTAAAAAGGACAGTCCAATAAATAAGATGAGAAGTACCTTATGATTGGTGAGTTACAAGAAAGACTAGGCAAGGCTCATTAAACCATTTATTTTCTGCAAAAGAAAAATAGAGAATTAAAACACCACGTTAGGGAGAATAAAAGAAAAAATGGGCATGAAACAATTCCCAAATAACCATCACTTGCAATTAAAGACAAGGGAGAAAAGGTAATCAATGTTGAAGAGGATGATGTCCCTCAAACAAAGCGTTAAAGACCAACGAACAAGGAAATGACCAGGAAAGAAAAAATCACTAAAGGCAGGACTCCACCTCAAGCCCAACCTACCATAATTCAAATATTACCGACTTAGACGAGTCAATTATCATTTAGAGAGGTTGTTGCATAAAGCCAATAGAGACATTAACCTCCAGGGAAAACTAGCAAGGGATTATTATGTTAGAAATATGATTTGTAGAGAAAGGATAATAGTGATGAATAAAAAACTCAAGAATACCAAGAGGAAAATGAGAAAGATCAAGCAAGAAAACATGAGAGGGAGGATGAGAAACCTTAACATTTTGGCTGACGTAGTTCCTAATTAGTTTCCTAGCAACATGCGCAATTTTGAAAAATGGCGTGAAAAACCCTGTTTTGTGAATTTTTGCATAAGATTTGATGAGTTTTTTATATTTTTCGATATAAATTGGTGTTATAATGAAATTATGGAAGAAACACCACCACTTGCAGCAATACTAGGTTCCTTGATGGTGATTCGCAGACCATTTTGACCATGGCTACACTTTGACTCAACAAAATATAAGATGGTTCTTTGATAAAGTTTATTAGTTTGAGAAAAAAATTCAGTGCTACATCAGCATGTTGCATAGTCCTATGCATCCATTCATCTACAAAAATGATCAATAGGCCTCTTCAAAAACCAAATTTTGCACCAGACAGCACTTCGACTATCCAAAAGAATATAATACATTTCTATGTTTGGGCCATAATTTTGAAAACTGTTTTGTGGACAACTAGAGCTGAATTTTGGGTGGCCAGAGGAATTTTATGTTCCTAAGACTTCAAAGTGAAATAACCTATCACACTTTCTACTCGTGTATTTAATATTTGGTTATTCTCTCACATATTCATAGCCTATTTTTATGACTATGCAATTTCCTATTTTATGCTTCTTTTTGGAGAGTAGATTGTGAAGAGTTGGAGAAATATTTGTGGAAACTAAGGGAGGTTTATCTCAAAAAAATATTTTTCTACAAAATCCTTCTTCACTTTTTAAATAGTTCATACAGTTTGAAATATATTAGGGTAGCCTAGAGACCTATTTTTTTAGTTTTATAGGAAAAAGTGACATGATAGTTAGCACAGTCATTGTCAGGATTTCGAATTTTTTGAAAGATGAGGTGGAACATGAAGAAATTGAGAGATGGAGGAATGTAATAGGATTTAATCTATGAATTTATTAGAATTAATTAAAATCTATATAATTGTGTGAAATCAGTTTTGGTTTAGTAAATGCAGCCCCTATTTTTCTGCATTTAGTTTTTAGGTGCATTGAACATGTTCTTTCACTTTTTAAAGAGGAATTCAGTCACTTAGTGATGAATTTCAATCCTTGTTTTGTGTAAATATTATAAACATATGTGGTTAGTTATTATATGGTTACATTTCTAAATATATTCTGTAAGTGTTCACCTATTAATACTTCAAACATTGAAGCATTAGAGATTGGAGCATGTTGAAAATAAGTACTCATTGATCTAAGGAAACATAGAGCTACATTTGGTACAAAATCAATAATATAGTTGAAACAATCATAAGAATCTCATGTCACTTATTTTGGTGAAGTGCATCTATATTTGTATCTTTGTTTTCACTATTATTCATATGTTATCTGTATATTCTAAATTATTCTAAGATGCAAATGACGAAAATTTATTGAAAAATACACTCTACTTCGGGCTTAGAAATAAAATTAATGTTTTCTACTTGATGGTTAGTTCCAAAAATATTAATATATCTAGTATAATCTGATCCCCTCACCTTTTCTTCCAAATCACTTATCAACCTTAAGTATCCAACAGGAGTGCCTACCCTTCCTTGTAAGGTTACCTGTAGAACTTGTCTTGATTGAACTCAACCAGTGACTCCATTTCCCAAAGGCTTATCTTCATTGGTTCAACCCAAATAAATTCTAAAATCCAAAACGTGAACCTAATAGCTATCATAATATTAACCAGAATAACATATCTAAATCAAACAAATATATCCCTCTCTAGATTTGGAAAGGCTATATTCCCAACTCCCAAAGTAGCTTTTGGTTACCTTTGCAATTTATTTTTCTTTCATTAGAAAATTATAGAGTGATAAAACTTTGCATCAAGATGTCATCACAACTCAACTCAATCTGTTGAAATATGTTCATCGGTATATATATGCATTTATGTTATATTCATGCATCATCAGGTATCGTCATTAAACATCTCTATCATGTAGTTGTCATGCTGTGAACCCTTCTCATTATAAATCATCAATGTACTCTTCATGATTATTTAGTATTATCTCCTGATTGTTCCCGCTTGTATGATGAACATTATCGGACCTAGATGAATAATTTTTCAACAAAGGGGAGCTTGGGCTACCACAATTCATCCATCAAGTTATCATCATGTAATCTCTACCATCAGTCTACTACCCGAAATATCGTCAACGAAGAGCATACAAACAAGGAGTACATCTCAACCTGTAACCACATTGGGGAGCGCATCTCGACCGACAATCTCATGGGGGAGATATACCACTATAACCCCATATCTAGTAATAGGATAACCATCCATGCAGGGGAGATCATCTCGACCATCATATCAGATCAGATCGCTTACTCTAAACTCAGAACCACATAGGGTTATCTCAACGCATCATATTTCGTACTAATATTCCAATTGATGACCCCGAATAGTCATGTTTTAGAACACCTGTATCATAATACACTTGGTTTGTACACCCCAAGTATACTCTCAAATTATTGTTCAAATGAGGAGTGGTATTCCAGAAAAACCCTAATTGTGGTTGTGATGCTAACTCAGGTATAATCTTCATAGACAAGATAGGAGAGAAACATTCTCCAACCCTATGAAAATAGGGCATCAACATTTTCAACCCTAGGTAACATATAGTAAAATTACATATTGTTGAGATATCCCTCAACGCCAGGAGCCTCTATCTCAATTCATCGTTTTGGGAGCTCAAATAGAGAGGAAGATATGCCCTAGTGTCCTCGAGAAGCACTACTCTCATTTGGTATATGTTGTTTCCTGTTCCTACAAGAAATAGAATAAAGTGTTATTTTAGAACATACATAATCATGTAAATTAGAACAAGATACAAACGATAACTAGATACCATAATCATCCTCTCTTTCATGTAGGTTTCAATCATACATGGATACCATAATCATCCTCCCTCTCATGGAGGTGTCAATCACAAGCCTTAGTTTGTCTGAAACAACCACATTGTCTCAATAAATGGAGAAATCACAGTCTGAAATATATTTATATGGGATTATATATCATCATAGTGTATCCATGTCTTATCCATATCATGTTCGGTCAACTCTCTAAGGAACCTCTACATCATGCCTCACAACTAACCTTGGTAGCAGCATTATGCCCGAGTTCGGTTGTGTTATGGAACTATCATCCCAGATATCGTGGAATATCTCATACTAAGGAAGCATCCAAGTGTGCTCATTAATAATAATCCCAAACATAATTAGTTCAATCATGCAACTACATGTAATGGGTGAAATATCTCAACCTTTAAGAGTAGAACAATTAAAAGATGTCTGGTTGAAATTCTGAGTGGAGAAACTCAATCATCAATTCAATCAGGTTCCATACACACCATATACAAATTGATGTTCAAAACGAAACATAAATGATTCAACTTACTAACATATGTCATTTCACATTCAATCAAAATTTGAAATTTAAATCCAAGTGTCCAAGGTTTTGTATTACACTAAGACATTCAAACAATCTTTCACTATGGAATTTCTTTCTCAAGTTTAACAAATCAACTCATCATGTCATGATACATCATTACGCTATTCAGAAGTCATCTCCCTCTCACTTAGATTTTTTCTAGGCTCATCATCTGTCAAGGATAGGGTATCAATATGTATAAATAAAGTGATCAAAATCAAGGCCATACCTTGGAACTCATTATCCTAGATTCAAGAGATAATATTTAAATATAAAAAAAATCTAAATATAGGAACTTGCATCACGAAACACTCTCTACAACCATAATCCCTTACCATTCCAACATATCCAACCTTACTCAAATCAACGTTTTTTCAACAAAATCTAGTCATCAAAGCTTAGAAGTCAGTCAAAACAATTATCAAAGACATTGATTTCATAATATCAATTCTTTTATGTAGAGACAGGTAGAGAACATATCAATTCTTGACATCATTTCATGTCAGGATCTCAACTCTATCATTTAACATGTCATTACTAACCATTTATGCCATTAGATGCAATTGTATACACATAAAAGTTAATTCGTTCATGTTCATACTAAGTCACAAAAGCCATTTTTCTGGGAAAAAGCATTCCAATACAAAACCATACATTTTTATAACCACATATGACACTGAAGGTTACTATGCCCACATAACATTGTCATTTGGGAAAAATCAACTATCACCAGATCAAATCATGTTAAATCAAAATGTGCAATAGTGGTGAGATCTATAATTCTAGACATATCTCAATCATTAAGAATAATTTCAAAGACACAATCTATCAATATCAATTGGCTAAAACATGTAGCACAATCCTCAATCTTAATGACATACCCATATGAATGTCTCAGTCACGTGCACACACAAGTTTGTTTCAAACATACGAACTTTCACTGCTAACAGATCTTAATGGTATCTCCAATGCCTCTACAAAATTGGAATCTTCCAATTTACCATATAGTTTCATGCTCAATTCTAGCAATTCCCAAAATCAATTTACAATGGCAAGGCATGTTAGAGATCCTTTATTCAGAGTATAAACCAAAATGATTGTACGAAATTTCAATTCAGTTTCTAACAGGGACAATCACATTTATAAATTTGTATTTGCATGAATGAGGTTAAAACCTATGTTATAGATCACCAATGTGAGATACTCATAAATCTTATTTAAATAGATTATAAATAAGAAACATGAGTAAGATTCTTTTAGGAGAGAGATTCTACCTTTGAATGAGAATCCAATTCATTCATGTCCTCGACCTATATTTTACAGGAATAATGAAAAATCATATATATTATATCATAAACACATATATATCATGATCATCAACATCATGTCATCAATATTTCATCAAGGGTTGGACTTGAAAGATCAGGGTGGAAAGCTAATGTGACAACACAACCTTAAGATCCCAATAGCAATACATCAGGTTAGAGAATTTAATTTCACTGCATGCTATAATTACACATAGTCAAATATCTGAAAAATCAGTCTCATAGATATGCCTCTATCATCACAGTTTCCAGTACCATGCATATCATAAGCAATAAGATCAAGATACCAATAAAGTGCCCAATTATTCAACATACCAATAAAGTCCCCAATGATTCAACATGCCATATCATACAAGAATTATCAATACCAAGAGGTATGTTTTATAAGAGATCCAACTGATATTATGCATATCAAGAGTTAAGAGTACCATTCACTAGAGTCAAAATTAGGATCTCAAAAGCAATAGATGTTAGAAAATCATCAATTTTTACCACTATATCCTATATCAACAATCACATCAAGTACTTTTACAGAATGAAGTAGATCATCATAATAAAAAAATTCAATACCAGTTCCACCATTTCATCATAGGAAACATAAATCTCGACCACTCTTATATGCATGCATGAGCCATCTGAGGAGGAGGAATTACTAATATATCGTAGTGATTACCTACCCATCCAATGTTTTAGATGAATCCTAACATTGAAATAATATACCATGCATGGCTTGTGGTGCACGTTAACATAGGAAACTTGCAATTCTCAAGTGCTCCTTTACCTTTTCCAAATCTAGCCATATTTCCTGCATTTCAAAATATCCTCAGTAGGCATCCACTTATCACATCTCATCACGTAGTTTAGAACTATCTAGGTGCTCAAATATACATGTAGGAAGTAATGACTAGAAACAATAATCATAGAAATAAAAGATAAAGGTTATAAGTCAAGGAATACTTATCTTCAATGAGTGATGATCCTCTCCCTCTTGAAACAAACTTCAAGAGACATCCATAGGCCATAAAATAATGTTTCCTTCAATCAACAACTTTATCAATAACTAGGCCATCTGTTAAATCAATCCCAAGTGCTTGAGCATCTTCAAAAATGCCATCTAAGGGTTTCATATACCAAATATCAACACTTTACCATAAACCAAGGTTTCTCTCAAACACTTATCCACTAACTTCCAAGGGTTTTCATCATACCCTATAATTATTTTAGGTCTCTAGTATACTCTACTTTCTTCCATAAAGGAGTCTCCTTCGGGTGATCTCCATGGATTTTCTTTAACCAGCTCTAATACAATTTTATTTTTTCATAGAGAATCATTGTTATTTACTTTGATAGTTACATTTCTTCAAATAACTTCTTAAGCTCACCCCAAATAATTATGTCATTGTATAGATCTATATTATTAACCATCAAGATATGAAACCATGCAAAATTGACAACACCATCATTATCATCATCACCTAAGCAACATAAAGTAAAATATCAAAGGAAGAGAAGCATGAACACATAAAGACTACAAGATTGGTCGGAGACCAAGGAACAACCTGCTACAGGGAAAAATCATACAAATGATTCTTCTTAGATATTCATTAAATGATTTAGCAACAAGATTACAATCATCCATATATACATATATTTATGATGTAGAAAAAAGCTAGCATACATGAAATAAAATATAACCATACTTCTACTTGAAGGAGTGTGAATCTAAAGAATTAAAATGCATTGACATCGGTTGTAGAAAACTAATTAATATAGTTGATACTCAATGAGGAATCTAGATACATCTTCTAGGAGAAACAAACATATCTAATCTACAAATCAATATAACTATAATACGATAACAAGGATCTGATAAAACATCAAGTGATCTTAACTCTAAAGTCCTTGATTTGAATCCAGGAGAGTGTCAATGACTATTCTGATGCAATTGTGACTAAAAAACTGATGTATGGAAATAATGCACACTACAAGGAAAAGACCCTCTAGCAGAGGTTATAAAGGAGGTTTTTAGTGTTATAAAATTGGAATTTTTTTTAAAAAAAACATATGCTACCACATATGTTTCTGCTAACAGAGGTTTTGGTGGAGCTTTAATGGAATTTCAACAGAACTAAAAAAAATGGGCGGCTAGAGGTTATTACGGATGTTTTTTTCATAAGTTCTCTTATTAGGTTTTAGTGCATCGGCGCGTATCAGTAGACAGCACACTAAGGCAGTCGAAGGAGAATGCACCGGGCCATTAAGGAAAAAAACAACACCGGGCTTGGTGTTGGTGATACAACCCACGGGGCCATTGTAATTGGTCTTGGGATTTGAGTAGTGCCCATAGGTCCTATAAGCGCATAGGTGCATGCATCTTTATGAGGCACCGGTGCTCCGTATCATAGAAAGGAACTGAGATTTATAATTGGTATCGGTATTCATGTGGTGCACATGGCATCTAAAAACTCACCGGTGCTTATAGATACATAAATGCCCCGGTGTGTATTATCACACAAACACACCAATATTTGTAACTGGAATTGGTATTATTGCGGTTCCCATAGAATCATAAACACACCGGTGCATATAAACATATAAACGCACTGGTTTTCATTTTGGTTTTTTTAGAAACATCCACCTCTGACAGTCCAATTATTGTGATTGTTTTAAATTCATTATTAATCAAAAGTCGACACATCTTATAACAATATTCATATTAATTACATTTTTATTAATGCATCCGAATGTGCTATTTGGATGAATTTGTTATATCATATCATAATTATTGTGTTTTTTTAAAATTCATTCTTCATCAAAAGTCGACGCATATATATAATCTTATTACAATATACATATGAATTAAATTTTTATTAGTGCATTTGAGAACGACAATGGAGAACACAATAGAATAAACTAAAACATATTTTATGATTATATATAAGACAATATTTATCATACAAAATGGGACAATTATTCATATCCCTTTGTCCTTCAATTGGGACACTATGTCCATTACATTAAACAAAATGTCTGATTTCACAGACATATTTCAAAAAATATAATGCCTTGCTTTGATATCCAAATTATATAGTGATCATCATTCTTTGCTTGAATTGCTGTCACTGCTAGAACTGCTTCCATGAATTGGGTTATTTTTAGGAATGTTGTGTTCATAGCGTTGATTGTTTTATTCTTCTTCACTTTCCCTCTACAAACATGAAAATTAACTGAAATGATTGTATATACATTGGTGAGAATAATGAAAATTCCAATATTATATAGTGATCATCATTCTTCGCTTGAATTGCTGTCACTGCTAGAACTGCTTCCATGAATTGGGTTATTTTTAGGAATGTTGTGTTCATAGCGTTGATTGTTTTATTCTTCTTCACTTTCCCTCTACAAACATGAAAATTAACTGAAATGAGTGTATATACATTGGTGAGAATAATGAAAATTCCAATATTAAATAATATACATCAATGTAAATCGAAAATAAAAATGACATACCATAGCAATAATTGAGTCATAAACTATACACATTCTTTCAAAACCATGTACCATGCCATCTTCCAAAATTTCATCTGTTGACTCAGTTCCATACTTTATTTCCTGCAAGTTTTATACCCCATAAAAAATCATATATTTAATATAAAAGATGTTTTTGTTTTATTAATTATAGACAGATATAATTAAAACAAAATCGATAGATGTTTACAAATTCCACAATTAAATTATGATACGCTAACATATACTCACAACCCATATTTAACCCAATTTCAATCAATTTTTCTGATGGTTTTTTTTGTATGTTAGCACCTGTTTGAAGACATTCAATGATGGTTTTTGTAAAACAACTTGAAAAATACAAAAATGAAATCTAGTTAAGTTGTTATAAGGAAGTAACAATTACTCACAAACTTAAAGATCAACCATTTTATTCCTTGTCGTCCTATTTTATGTTCTGAATGGGTTCCATTTTATTTTGTTTTCTGAAAGAAAATTTTTAAAAATTAATATTTAATACTAAATTGCTTATTTATTGTAGCTAATGATCGAAAAATTCAATGAGTATGTATTACATTTGAAGCATGTTGTTGTATTTGTTCCACTAGATCCCTCAAACTTTTGTAAAAGTTTTTCCCCCTTTCGTTAACTTCCAGCACCACTCTAGATGAGCCAAGGGGCAATTAATTTTCATTTGCATGTTCTATTTTTTTCTTTTCTTAGAATAACATTCCTTTTCTGAGTTTTTGGTCCCTGTAGAACATTAAATAGATGTGAATTAGTAGACTGTTTGACACATGTTATCTAATAATTTTAAGTATATTATTAATGATAATTAAAAAAAAAAACTCATATTGGATCGATAGTATTGTTTCATTCACCTGATTCATCTTTTTGCAATTCTTCCATTAAAATTTTACACTCTTCTGGTCGTAGATCAGAAATAATCATATCGATCTTTGTCATTTTGTGGCTGTGCATGATACACGGTAAACAATACATATTAGTTAAAGTTACATATAGTTCAAAAATAATATTTTTTATAAAGAATTTAAAAGAACTTGGCTTTTTTTTATTTTCTTGATGTGTTAACAGTATTTTTGCTAATTTATATCTTGTCAGTAATTTCTTTATCAATCTAAAACCTATAACATATCATTCATTAATATATTTATAAATAAATTCTCAACTTTTCAGGTAGAAAATAAATCTCGAGACACCGGTGCGCCTTTCATGAAATTCGCTGGTGCGTGGATATATTAAAAACACATCGAAAAATTGTATAATACATTGTAAGATGTGTTCGGTATTGTAAACGCACCACAAAAATAATGTAATAGACCTAACGGTGCGTGATGTATTATAAAAACACCGGAAAAATGGTGTAATACACCATACGGTTCTTTCCTAGTTAAAGAGAGCACCGGTGCCCTATTTTAGATTTGGCGCATGGATTTAAAAAATGTTTTAAATTTTTTACGACACAAAACTTGCACGATGCACTGTAATAATATAGAGCACCAGTGGGGTGGTGTATGCAGGGCACACCAATAAAGAAAAATCCATTTTTTCAAAAATTCACGCAATGGCCGAATGGATTGGGATCCAACTATGCAAGTCGTATGGTGGGCTGGAATTCAATATAAAATGAAAAACCCTAATTCTAAAATCACAGAAACAGGGAGAAGAAAGGGAAAAAACAAAAAAAATGAAGGGTTCAAGGTAAAAATGGATAAAACTGTAGGAAAAATTAAAAAACTGCAAAAAAAGTAAAAAAAAAGAATCAAATTTAATCACGAAATGGTTTGAAATTCTATGATAAAGGGCTTGAATCACCAGATTTTTGGTTTCTCGTTGTCTGAATACTTGTGTTCGAATGTATTTCTCCATCCACAGTGCCCTCCTGCTCTCTTGCTTGAGGTCTATCTCCTGCAAAAGTTTGACTGAAATTTTTTAGCAAAAATGGGGAAATAATGAAAAGTGTTTAGTATGTAAAGAATTATTTTATCAAATTATATTTTCAAAAATATTTTGCCACCCATTTTTCATATTGCCGCCTTTTTTTAACTTAAACAAAATAGATTTGCATTTTTTTATTTTCGTTTATTCACTTCCGGTGCGCGGAAATGTGACGCACTGGTGCGTTGTATTAATACAACGCACTGAGGCCTGTTAGGATGATAAGCGCACCGGAATTTTTTTTTTTGTTGTATGTAAGATCATAATAAAATAATGATAATTATAAAATACATGAATTTATTTTCATTATTTTATAAACTTTATATATGTAAGATCATAATAAAATAATGATAATTATAAAGTACATGAATTTATTTTCATTGTTTCTAAACTTTAAGTTACAAAAATTCGTATTATTCTAGATTTTTTATTTTACAGTTATTTGCAAATTTACCAATTTAAATATTTTAATAAAATCATTTCACATCAATACAATTAAAATTTTCACATTAATAGAATTAAAACTTTACAGATTCATATTTTACATACAATTACATTAATTAAAATTATAATTATAGTTATAATTAAAATTAAAATTACAATTTTACATTAATTTCACATACATGAATTATGATTAGAATTAGAATTACAATTTTAATTTTACATACAATTACATTTAGAATTTTACATATAATTACATTTACAATTACAATTACAATTTTACAAATATTTTACAGACAATTCAATTAAAATTACAGTTACAAATATAATTACATTTGCAATTTTACATGGAATTACAATTACAATTACAATATTACAAATATTTTACATACAATTCAATTAAATTTACAATTACAAATAAAATCACAATTTGTGAAATTTACATGTACAATTGGAATGACAATTACAATTTTACAATTTTTCATATATACAATTACAATCATTTCAGAATAAATTAAATATTACAATTACAATTAAAACTTTGCATTAATAAATATTTTACATACAATTACACTTAAAATTACAATTAGTACAAATACAAATACAATTTTACAATTTTACATATAATTAAAATTTAAATTACAATTACATTCACGACATAATATTTAATAAATATCATGGTCATTTAATAATATTAAATTAATTAATAAACATCATCATGATCATGATAACCATAATACAAACATCATATTTGACTAATAAACACATTCAATTAACATCAAATTAACATTATATATTAACATCATGACAACAAAAACATCTGTTGGAAATATGATGCAGAGTGTTGTCCTTGATGGCAACCCACTGAATGAAGATGAAGACATGAGATTGTTGGCATGTGTTGTCCTTGATGGCAATACACCTGATGAAGTTATTCTTGACCTGATGGACTTGGTAGATGATGTAAATCTGATATGAAATGATGTTTGTTAGCAATATAATGCTGAGTGTTGTCCTTGAATGGCAACCCTCTTAAGGAAGATGATGACAACTTACTTGATGAAGTTGTGCTTGATATAATATGTTCTTGATGAAGTAAATCTGATGTATCTACAATGATTATAGAAGGGAATGAAGAAAGAAATTCAGTATGTGCTAGATCTATGATAAAAAGAGTATGTCTCAAGGCATACGCGGATTTGCCTAGGAGAAGTCGCGTATGCACGCTGGAAACAACGTTCCAAGTCGCGTATGGGAAAAAGCGCTCATAAAGTGCAAAACCAGGGGTAACCACCATGGTATTGACCCATTGTATTGGGTAATGATTCGTCTAAATGACCCCGTCCAGGAATACCATCGGAAGTAATGTGGTTTTGGCTCATGATATTGAAAAAGGATAAACCTATATAAGGAGAAGAAATTCATTGTGCAAATCATGTGTGTGGGTGCAAGATGTCTGAGCTTGAATGAATACTTCTCTCTGAAGGATATCTGAATGGAAAGGGTTACAGTTGAATGATAGATCTGAATGTATGATGCACCAATGATGAAGAAGGGGGTCTAGATCTGAAATGTACTTGTATTTTCTAGATCTGTTTATGGAATGATTAGATCTGTGAGGAGGCGAACATCTGTCTGAGGTAAAGGGTAAAATCTGAAGTGATGTATCTGTGGTGAAGAATTGCAATGACATAAAAGTCTGAAGAACCATACGCTAGTTCGCCGAAGAGGAAGCGCGTATATACGCGGCTTCGCTGAAGAAAAAGCGCATATGCGCAATAAATTAGATCTGTATAATGTACAGAAGTATATACACGACATCAGAGAAAGGAAAGCGCGTATAATAGAAGCGCGTATATACGCGACATCAGAGAAAGGAAAAGCGCGGGCTGCAAACTCGGGTTTTCGAGTACGGGGTAAAAATTTCTGATACGTTACCAGCTGGTTTACGTGTCTGTTAGTAAGTTATATGTCTTGTTTCATGGTTGTTGTGCTTAAAAGTATGGAGTGGGTCCGGTACGAAAATATGATGAAACGTAACAGAGTGGTGTCCTGAGTTTGCTGGATCCAGTGTGAAAATTGATGAAACGTGGTCCAAGGTGGTGCTGAGGGTGGTAGCCTTCAGTCGGGGGGTCATAGCTCCCTTCCAGGAGAGGCTGGTAAACAAGCAGGGGGTTGTAGCTCCCTTCCAGGTGAGGCTGGTAAACGAGATCGGGGGGTCGTAACTCCCTTCCAGGAGAGGCTAGTAAACGAGTCAGGGGGTTGGAGCTCCCTTCCCGGAGAGGCTGGTAAACGAGCGCGGTCGTTTTCAACGTCTTTGGTAGGAGGTGGAACCGGCCACATGTTTAATAGATGTTTTCTCTATAATAAAATATTGAAGGCTGAGCAACTGCAACGGTGGTTTTATTTCGACTTGGGTTTCCACCTAAAAATCCTGGTGTTCATGTGTGATGCTTTGTGTGATGGTTTATTCTGTTGTTACTGCACATGTTTACTGATAACTTAACATCAGATGAATGACTATTGCAAATAACTAAGTTAATACATATCTGCATTTTTAGATCTCTGCTAATACGCGAGTTGTATGAAGGATAGTCGCGTGTATACGCGAGTTTACTAAAGGAAAGTAGCATATGGGTTTTAGAAAGTGAAAAAGTAAAAATTTTTGATTATGCAGTAAATACTGATTCACCCCCCCCCCCTCTCAGTATTTTTCCCAACAATTGGTATCAAAGCGGGTTCTTCTGCAGAAGCTTGATCGCTTGAATGAGATCCGTCGCAATGGGAAAGAAGCAAAAGAAGAAGGCCACTGAAAAGGAGATATCTCAGAAAACATGTGTAGCAAAAAATGGAAAAGATAAAACAGGTATTGATAATTGTTCTGATGACTCTCTTTCTTGTGCATACAATGATGAAGATAGTAAAAGAAATGTTATGGATCTAGAAGAAGTTCTCAAGATCAAAGTTGAAGAACAACAAAGAGAAATTAAAGAGAAAGGCTCTATCGAAAAAGAGATGATCTCTAGAATGAAGGAACAGATAGAAATGCATGAAAATCTGCAGAGAAGGCTTGTAAAAGAAAACCTCGCTCTCAAAATAAATCTGGAAAAATCAAATAAGAATGATGAAGAACTTAGAGCAAAAATCATGTCTTCCATAGAAGAATCATACAAGGAACATGAAGAACTCTTACAAACTTTTGAAGAACCAGACAATGGGTTGAAAGAAGAGATTCTAAATCTGAATGATCAAGTTGAAGAAGGGAAAAGGATTGAAGAAAGTATGAAGAAGCAATGCCAAAGCTTGGAGGTTGAGGTAAATACTCTCAAAGGTAAATTAGAAGAAAAGGACAAACTCTTGAAGTTTCAAGATAGTACTAAGATTCTGGACAATATTCTTAGCAGTCAAAGGTCTCCTTCTATTAAACTTGGTCTGGGTTTTCATGAAACGGTTAAAGGAGAATCTAGTTCACAAGGAGGTGCTAAAGAGTCAAGGGATATCAAAGCAAAACCTGAAGTATTGAAAGAAACAAAAGGACAACCGACAATCATGAATTATCAAAGGAAATCATTCAATAATGTTGAATGCTTTAAATGTCATAATCATGGACATGTTGCAGCCAATTGCAGAAGCAGATTGTTTCAGCCACAAATAAACAGATCCTACCTAGAAAGGTACTCTGGTTTCTTCAAGGGATATTGTTTTTCATGTAACAAGTATGGACATAAAGCAGCTGATTGCAAAAGAAGGAAGATTAGAAATACTCATTATGATTCTTATGCTTATTTCTCTGAGACTTTGAGGTCTTATTCTTGTAGTATAAGAGTATGGACATGTAGAGAAGGAATGCGGGTTGAACGGATCTGAGAAGAGGACAATTTTCAGCACACGAGTTTGGAAGTTTCAAGCAAATTTGGAAAAAGAAAGAGGACCAATCGAGAAACGTAGGGAATTAGAGCCCTCTTTGCAGTCATCCGCTTCTGAAGCTTACTTCTCTGATTGACTGCAGGAATGATGTGGGATACATTATGAGATTTAGTAATGTATCGTCACAGGGGGGAGAAATGTATGATGTCTCTCATGATTGATTTGATTATTCTGGTTATATGTATTTCTGACAGAGCATCTGATATGAAGAAGACAAGTACATGAAGTACAAGTTCAGGGGGAGATGAAGGAATGTGAAAAATTTCTATGCTTCACTTTCCATACGCGGGTTCTATTAACAAAATTTGCGTATATACGCGAGTTTCAGCAGACACAGTCGCGTATGCATTGATGATAAGAGAATTTATATGATAGTTGAAGATCTGGAGCAGATGTTCAGGGGGAGCATCAGTCTGACTGTTAATAACTGTATTATTGACTCAATATCAGCTTAGTTTCTCAGTTCTAAATAATGATGATATGATACATGGTTTCTTATGTTGAAGATTATGGATGAGTCCTTTTTTCTTTTTGATGAAGAGTATTCGTTGCTGAAATGAAAGTCTTATAATTCAAAGATAAGGCATTTCATGCAAAGATTGTTCTTGATGACTTGCTGATGAAGGTGTTCAGGTTTCACAAGTTAAGTAGGAGCACTGGTTCAGGGGGAGCAACAGGTTGAATACTAATAATTGCATTATTGGCACTATAACTACTTATTCTTTGGTTATTGTGATACTCATGATGATGACTTAGTACATGGTTTATTATGATGAGATTTTGAGCCTTGTTTGCTGAAAAGTATCTTTTGTGCTCACACATGGATTAGTTGGAAGTCTTATGATTCCTAAATAAGAATGGATCATGCAGAGTTTGTTACTATGGTTGAGACCTTTTCCCTACATATGCTACATCATATTAAATCTTGAAAGATCTTGGTGATATTGGACCACATGGATGATTGCTTGACATATTTGAATCTTTTGTTGATATGATAATCTCTCTTGGAAAGATTGTATTGATGCTGCAAAGAATCTAAAGGCTTGGTTACTAATGTGCTTATGCTACAACCGTTGGATGACGCTTGAAGACACAACTACACTATTCTATTTATCTGTAGTCCAGGGAAGCATTCAAATATCCCAGAAAGAAGCTGAACACTGTCTTTTTCTCAAAGAGGATCAGATCTGGTTAAAATTTAGAAGATGGCATTGGATACGCGGATTTCCTGAAACACAGTCGCGTATATACGCGATTTCATGCACAGAAAACCGCGTATGTCTGATTGCTGACAAATTTCTGTTTGGGGTCAGCTCTCTTCAGCACAGCTGCAGTGCTGTTTGGTATCTCTGGTGGTGTTCCAGTTCTCATAATTCTACTTCTAATGTTTTGATGAAGATGCCTTGATGATTTGTTGGTAAAAATGTTCAGGATGCACAAACTAAGGGGGAGCCTTAGTCATATGGAAAGGATGCTTGGATGCACAGATTCAGGGGGAGCATTAGCTTTGCTGAGTATAATGCATTGTTGGCATTAAGATGGTTCTGAAATATGTTCTCTTTCTTGAGGGCTTTCTGGTGTTGGTATTAAAGTTATATTTGTAGTTTGATGAAAAGGCCATGTAGAGATCCATGATGTAAAATTGTAATATTCAGTCATGTAAGGACTTGATAAATTTGTAAACCCACTTGGTTGGGTAGCTGAGTAAAATTTTGTAAACCCACTTGGTTGGGTAGCTGAGTCCAATTTTTAAACCCACATGGTTGGGTAGTTGATTCTCATATGTAAATCCACTTGGATGGATATTTGATGTAAGTATGAGTCATTGGTGATAGGAAATTCATAGAGTCATGTACTCCATTGGAAAATATGTTTGAAACTTGACGCATGAACTCGGGGGGAGCTTGGTCACTTTGGTATACATCGGATCTACGAACGCTTCTTCTACATGAGGAGAACAAAGGGGAGAGTGTGTTGGTTTTGATCTAGCCTTTGCCCTTGATGTCGAAAGGGGAGAGTGACATGGTGTTTGAATGGTGTCAAAGAATGGGGAGAGTAACATGGTGTCATGGTATTCTTAATGTATCTATCTGTTGTGGTAACCAAACACGATCATGGTTGCCATCAAGTCCAAAAAGGGAGATTGTTGGAAATATGATGAAGAGTGTTGTCCTTGATGGCAACCCACTAAATGAAGATGAAGACATGCGACTATTGACATGTGTTGTCCTTGATGGCAATACACCTGATGAAGTTATTCTTGACCTGATGGACTTGGTAAATGATGTAAATCTGATGTGAAATGATGTTTGATAGCAATATGATGCTGAGTGTTGTCATTGAATGGCAACCCTCTTGATGAAGAAGATGGCAACTTACTTGATGAAGTTGTGCTTGATATAATATGTTCTTGATGAAGTAAATATGATGTATCTACAGTGAGTATAGAAGGGAATGAAGAAAGAAATTCAGTATGTGCTAGATCTATGATAAAAAGAGTATGTATCAAGGCATACGCGGATTTGTCTAGAAGAAGTCGCGTATGCATGCGGGAAACAACGTGCCAAGTCGCGTATGGGCAAAAGCGCTCAAAAAGTGCAAAACCAGGGGTAACCACCATGGTATTGACCCATTTTATTGGGTAATGATTCGTCTAAATGATCCCGTCCAGGACTACCATCGAAAGTAATGTAGTTTTGGGCTCATGGTATTGTTTTGGCTCATGGTATTGAAAAAGGGGCTCATGGTATTGAAAAAAACGGTAAACCTATATAAAGAAAAGAAATTCATTGTGCAAATCAGGAGAGTGAGAGCAAGATGTCTGAGCTTGAATGAATACTTCTCTATGAAGTATATCTGTATAGAAAGGGTAAAGGTTTGATGATAGATCTGAATCTATGATGCACCTATGAAGAAGAAGGGGAGTCTAGATCTGAAATGTACTTGTATTTTCTAGATCTGTTTATGGAATGATTAGATCTGAGATGAGGCGAACATCTGTCTGAAGTAAAGGGTAAAATCTGTGTGATGTATCTGTTCTGAAGAATTGCATTGATCTAAATGTCTGAAGAACCATATGCTAGTTCGCCGCAGAGGAAGCGCGTATATACGCGGATTCGCTGAAGAGAAAGCGCGTATGCACAATAAAATTAACTCTATAATATGTACAGAAGTATACGCTGGTTTATGTGAACGGAAGCGCATATATACGCGACATCAGAGAAATGAAAGCGCGTATGCAAACTAGGGTTTCTTTGAAGTACGGGGTAAGAAATTTCTGATGCAGTATGACGGTTTGCGAGGTATGTGTCGGTAAGTTATATGTATCTGCTTCATGGTTTAATGTGTAAAAGTATGGAGTGAGTCCGATCTAAAAATATGATGAAGCGTGGCACATAAGTGGTGTCCTGGATGCTTTGGATCCGGTGTGAGAATTGATGAAACGTGCTCCATGGTGGTGCTGAGGGTTGTAGCCTTCAGTCAGGGGGTTGTAGCTCCCTTCCAGGTGAGGCTGGTAAACAAGATCAGGGGTTCGTAGCTCCCTTCCAGGAGAGGCTGGTAAACGAGAACAGGGAGTCGTAGCTCCCTTCCAAGAGAGGCTGGTAAACGAGAACAGGGAGTCGTAGCTCCCTTCCAAGAGAGGCTGGTAAAAGAGCGCAGGTGGGTGCCTGCGTGCTGGTAGGAGGCTGCGCCAGCACATATGTTGTAAGATGTTTTCTCTATAATAAAATATTGAAGGTTGAGCAGCGTAGCGGTGGTTTTCTCCCGACTTGGGTTTCCACCTAAAAATCCTGGTGTTCATGTGTGATGATTGTGTGATGGTTTATTCTGTTTTTACTGCATATGTTTACTGATAACTTAACTTCAGATGAATGAATGTTGCAAAGAACCAAGTTAACAAATATCAGCATAATTAGATCTCTGCTAATACGCGAGTTGTATGAAGGATATCCGCGTGTATACGCGAGTTTACTTAAGCAAAGTAGCGTATGGGTTTTAGAAGTTAGAAAAAGTAAAAAGTTTTTTGAATATGCGATGGTGCGATTCACCCCCCCCCCCCCTCTCAGTATTTTTCCCAACAACATCAAATATACATCTCAATATAATGTCAAATAACCATCAACCCAGCCTCGAAAATAGGGATTTTTATATATTTTTTAATGATTTTAATGGCATACGCGGAAAATTATCTGTAGACTCGCGTATACACACAGAAATGTCTGGGCATATCCGCGTATGGGATTTTAAACACTGTTTTTCATGAACTTTTTTCAAGTCTGTGGGAATGGGTGCCCAAGGCCAAAGAGACAATCATGAATCACATAAGGGTGAAAAATGATGCTATAACATGCGCCTATCACATATACACATCTATATGCAAGCTAAACATTAAATGAAAATATCTAACATGAATAAAAATATGCGCCACATCATGATGATCATCAACATGAAAATTAAGTACAACTGCAACATGAACATGAAATACATGGACCATATATATATCTATCTATCTATCTATCTATCTATCGATATATATATATCTATATATATATATATATATATATATAACTAAATAATGTTAAAAATATATAACTGTAATATAAATGTCATGGATCAGGTGCTATTGGTAGTATAACAACATCAATAACACTAGTAGAAGTGGATGCAACCTGCTCAGTAAAGTTGGGTGTAGCCTTGACAGTCGATAGTTCACTAGCGTGCTGATGATCATGATGATCACTAGTAATGATGGATGCATCCACTGGTGGTAGTACAACATGATCAATATGAGGTGCAATAGTAGTGGAGGCCTGCTCAGTCAATAGTACTACAGCCTCGATAGTCAATGGTCTATCCTGCTTATGATGATCCAGACTAGTACTCATGATGGATGCTACAGGCTGCTGACTAGACGTGGCCAATGGTCCAGCCTCATCTCCATGATAAATAGTGTTAGATGATGCCAATGGAGCCTCATGCTGATCATCAGACGTGTTGCGAGGTGAACGATCACGAGATGTATCTGAGTTGCTGCTGGCGGGTTTTCCATCACGTGCCGCAGCTCGACTATGCCTATAGCTATGGACAATCCTCCTCAATCGCATAAAAACTATTGTAGCTCCTACGACATGTCTCATCAGGCCATACATGTCACACAGCATGCCTCTCCACATCTATAATAGTCTATCACCACCCTGTATCTCTGTGTAATGAGTGGGCCTGATGCCCACATCTGAAATCAATCCACAGAGTTGGCTGCCCAACTCCATCCGGTATCTGGTCTCAGGTCGACCACGCCTAGCAAAAGGCAGTAAGGGTGCACCATGAGGCACAGGATTAACACGTCTCTCTGCTACGCCACCAGCCTGATCCTCCGGTGCATTAGCCATCTCCTCATCGTAATCATCAGGATCGACACCTGGATCATGTGATGGATCCATCATCTCATCGCAATCAAAATAGCCAATGTCTACAAAATATATACAAGTACACAACAATAATTAGATAATTTCATTACACAATTTAACAAAAACAAGTTAAAGAACATGTTAGAATAAATATAAATAAAACACTAATATTATCTCTATCATCTGGCGGAAAATCAGGAGTGAAGAGGATGTTGGGACACCCTCACCAATCTAGTCCAGCATAAGGACATGGGACTATAATGAAGGGATGAAGCCTGTGAACAATGACTGGTAAGTCTAACAAATCATGTGATATACTCGCTAGAAACATAGTGTATCCCCTCTTGGGCATCATCTGCCCCCACATGCACACTCAAGCCTTGAATATTAGCCTACGAGGCTGTCGAGCAAAAATAGGTCTCATCTCTGGAAACCTCTCAAAAAATAAACAAAAAAAATCTAAAGAAAAAGGGAAGTTGACCCTCTCTTGCGCATGAGCATGACATCTATCTAAGGTCGTAAAAAACTGTCGCAAAAAAATGGCAAACCACCTGACAAGTTGTGGTTGTTGTACTAAAAAATCAACGTAATATAAAAGTGAGCAACTAATGCATTGCCCGTCACTGGTGTTGTATGAAATGATCAAAGCAATAATAGAGAGGTACTGCATGTCCTGTCTACCAAAAGAACCTATACGTAACTGACCTCCATGTACCTGAAACTCTGAAGGAGACAATACATGTGCTTCAATGTATCTCTGGGAGTAAACTAACTGACTCCCTCCTACACAACCAGATGACACATCTAGGAATGAGGGAAAATCCACCCTTCTCGTCGATAGTCCTGTAATAAAATAAATGTCCTCCTCATTGGATGTGTAACACTGGTCAGGACCAACCTGAAAATCCTGTCAGTGGGCATTCCACCTACCGATAAGATGTCTCAAAAACACACTATGGTCCTTTAGGCTAGAAATAGCCTCCTCATAGATCTTGAGGAGGCCTACCTACATAAGGATCTCCTGGGCATCTGCAGTAATAGGGCAAGGGTATCCATCTCTCTCCCTCTCTCTCGCCTCCCATTAATGAATCATGACATATTTTTCTTCTTATTGTTGATGTTGTTGCTCCTGTTCTCTCTGAACCATTTCCATATTAAATAATCTTTTTTTATTAGAACATAAATGTATTTATAAATATACATATATAATTAAAAAAAAAAAACAAACACACAAGTCAGTGCTCAATAAAAATAGTCATGCACTGGTGCCGGTGCATCCTAATATTTTAGAGCACCATCCCTAGAGCCCCTAATGAAATAGATCGCACAAGATTTGGTGCAGATGTCTATTTTTCAAGCATCGTGGACTGTATATAATTTAGAATAGCAGTGTGCTGACTGAAATATACGCCTCGACATGTATATTCGTGTCAGTGCACTGAATTCATGACAATGACATAGTTGACGGTGTGGTCTTTTACCCAACCACACCATTGACCCTATTGGAATGCAAAATGTGGTGCACTAACATAAACCGGGGTGGCAAATGAAGTCGATGCACCGCACTGTGATTTTCGGGGTCAATGGTGCACATGTATAAATGAGCGCATCTCCTTTTTTATTTTTTATTTTTAGTTTAAAATTATTTGGGGCACCTTCCAGCACCACCCCAAAAATGGTGCGATTACTGTTATCACTGGTTGCAGTGCTGCCTGTAAATTTTACACGTAGCACCGCTATCCGGTGTGAGCTGAATAGCTTGAGTGCACCGTGCGACAAATATTATTTTTTTCTCTTTTAATGGCCATTTTTAAGTTTATTTCAATTTCTAATCTGATAAAAGGCTTAATTATAGAAAAAATAGAAAAATACCTTTACATTTCACCGTCAGGGAGGCATATTGGCTGTAAAATTTGGAAAATAAAATTTGCTCACTATTTTTCAAAATGCAAGCTGGAGATTGGTGGCCAATGCAGAGCAGTAGTGTGTGTAATGGGTGTAATGAGAGCACCGATGTCAGAGCAGCTCAAAAATAAGGAAATAACACCCAGGCTTGAGAGCTCTAGAGGATTGAGGAAAGTGAGTAATGAACTTTTTTGGCCGTAATATTTTTTTAATTAACCTTGTTTTGGTGCGCGAGGTTTTATAAGCACACCGGTGTAGTGCAATAAAACTGTACCGGGGGGTATCAATTTTGGTTCATTGTTTATAACATGCAGGGGTGTTTCCCTAACAACACACCGAGATGTTTAATTTTTGGCACGAAAATTTGATGATGCATCGGAGCAATGTAATGGTAAAGGACTGGTGCATAATAGTTGCAAAGAATCACCTTTTTGGCCTTAATTTTTTTTTTCATAATGTTATTCCAGTGCGTGCGGTTTCTGGCACACCAGTGCTCTTAGAGAAAAATGCACTAGCTCGTTTCTGTTTTGGTGCGGTGTTTTATGGTGCACCGACGGGGAAGAGTATTGAAAACCTGGTGCACTGTAGTAATTGGACACCCCAGTAGTGTGTACTTCGTGCACATTGTCTGGCGTGCCAATGTTCGGTGGGCACCGGTGCATTCTATGGTATCGTGCACACCGGTAATTGATAGCTGAGGAGCATTGGAAAATTTAAAAATCCTATTTTTTTGTCGTAAATATTTTTTTTATTTAACCCTTTACTGGTGCGTGTTGTTTGTAGGTGCACCGATACTGTTTGCTACAAATGCACCAGTTAGTTCGTATTTTGGCACGTTTTTTATGATGCACTGGTGTGGTTTCTGTCTATCGCACCAGGTGGTTTCAGTGTTGGCATTGTGTTTTATAATGCACCGACGATAAGAGCACCGATAGGAAAACATCTGCAAAAGCCTCCCCCCACCAACCTCCTCTAGTAACCTCTGCTAGAAACGGATGTATGGGGTATTTTTCTTTGTGGTTCCTCAAAAAAATTCACTAGAGGGTCTTTTCCTTGTAGTGGCACAATCAACTAAAGGTGACACTACTCATATCGAATAAGAAAATCTGCTATTCATGGCCTTAACATGCTTTGGCCACGACTCTGGGGTCCTTGGCCACTACCAAGACACTCTGTGTTTGTGGCTCTGCTTCACATCAACCTAATCTAACCTCAAAAGCTTGGTCGTGCCTCTAACAAGTAATGGCAATGGCTCTATAGTCCTTGGCCATCGGAATAACGCAACCACCCCATGGCTCTGATCAGTAAGGCTGCTACCTCAGCTCTTCTTTCTCGTGGTTTTGCTTCATATCATTGAGAACTGATACAGGATCATGACTGGGATCCTGACCCTTTGTGTGAGCTCTGCGTGACGTCTTGTGCGAGACATAAACCTAAAATATAAACAAAAAAAAGAAAAGAATGGAGGATATCTCATGAGCGAATGTGTGCAAATGAACTTGGGACCACTTCTATTAATAAATTTGTGAGGGACCTATTGGGGTTTTGACCGAATAAATATGTGGTTAGGCCGACCCAGGAAAAAAAAAAAAAATCATAACTTAACTTTCATTTAACCAATTGGGACAATCTATAGGCCGATTTTGATCCTCCAAAAAAGAGGAATCTGATTCAAGTATTATCTTAATCATCTGTGCTATCCAATGTGTAATTTTATCATAGTTGTAAAATTAAAAAGGTTGTCAAAATAGATAAAATTATTGATGTAGATGACTAGCGTATAGATTGTAGTGATATTGTTCAAATTATTGGTAATAGCTACCCACACACCATGATTCATCTGATTCAGTCATTAGAATGAAATGATAAATCCTTGAAAATTCTGGGACTTGTAAGCGAGTCAACGAAATTGAACTTTCGTTGATTGTTATGGTAGGTTCTCACAATCCTAATAAGATCCCCGAACCAGGTCAGATCCATATTTTCTTGCAAGATTATTTTCCTTACATGGTTTCACTAGATGCAAAATATTACTTGAGTAACTTTCAGTACATTTGATATAGCTTTACAATTTCTCAAAGTTCGGTTTCAGATTAGATAAAGGATTCTATTTCAGTTAGTTTATCTTCATGAAAATATATTGTATCAAACTTAGATTTGTATTATATATATTTCATGAATACAAAAACTATGAAGTGATGTTTTTAAAGATTATCAATGGTCAAAATATTCATACTTATCAGACACATTTTAAAATAATCAACTCCTAGTCCTTCTTCTGAATCTCATAATTATAATCATTTTTGTTATGGCACGAAATTTCCTCTTGAAAGTTATTGAATGCTTGATTATGTCGGTGAATCAAATTCCTCCTTTTCACCCATTCGATATTGACTTGTTTCATGTATTTTCTATACCAACATTCCTTTTCAATTCTTTCAATGACTGTGATGTTAGTTTTGTTTCTAAACTCGTACAAGAAAATGGTTTTTGACATACAACATGCAAAGAATGTGATTCTATTTTTCAAAACATTGTAAAGTTTCCCAAACTGATCTATCTTTTTTTTCCACTGACCCAGAGTCTTATTCTTTAATTATTATAACTGATCATAATCCTGGTCCTAATAACTGTCACTCAATTGACCATTTTCCTACTAGTGTTTCTAATGCTATTTCTTCAAATAATTTTCAAGTAGTTGAGTCACTTCATCTTTCATTGATGGTTATGTCATGTCAGCACTATCTTTAGAAGCTTTCTAAATATGACCGAATTCATTTTCCATTATAATTTTCTCATCTTGATTCCATGTCATTAATCAAAAGTTCATTTTCTAAAGGATTTCAGGGTTTTCAAGGGGGTGGTTCTGAATTTTATGATCCAATATATGATTGGTTGCAAGCATCATAAATAGAAATACCTTATGTTAATAAAAAAAAATTATATTTCTTGAAGTTTTCTAAGCAAGAAAATAGAAATGAAGGATCATTCACAAGAAGCTTTCAATGTTTGTATGATTATGGTTTTAACTAAAAATTTAAGGTTGAAGGTTAGTTAAATTTAGTTTCTATCATTCATTTTTTAGATTGTAGGCTAGACCCTATACATTTTTTCCAAGATATTCAAGCTATTACCTTCTCTCTTGCACATTATTATATATCTGTTTTAATCACTAGTGTATTTATGATTGCAGGTCTGAAGTAGTTACAATGGTTATATTGGAGATTTTATTACACTTGACCCTAACCTTCTATATAGTTAGTTTAGGAGTAGGTCTTGTTGCATTATAGTTTAACATTTCATTCATTCTACACTTGCTCTCCATCCTGTATATGCATTTGTTTTGTTGTCTTATTTCTGCCTCAGATGTTCCTTTCAGTTCAATTCTCTTTTGATTTTTATTTTAATATTGTTTTATGGTTTTGTATTATATTTATTTTATGTTTTTCTTAATAAAACCCTACATCAAATATTCTCTTGTTTGGATCAAAATATAGTGTGGAAAATATTAAAAGGGAAGTTGTCATGATGAACAATTATTGGATAATATACTTCCTCTTCTCTATTTGGGTTACATATCTCTTAAAGTGAATTATTTCCGAACAAAAAATATAATCCATTCGTAACGAAGGCCATAAGGAAAAGAATAATACCCATACCTATTCTAGGATCTTGATTCCTTAATTCAATATTCAAATTGGTGTTTCCTTTGTTGATCCAATTAAATAAAGAAGTGAAAGGGGAAATAAATAGTGATAAAACCAATATTAGAGGTATATATAACCTTCATTGAAGGAGAAACATTTTTTTCTCTCAATAAGTTGGTATATCTCTTCTGCCTTTGTAAAATAATAAGTTCCTAAGTAAAGTTCTATAAATAAATAAAAGGAGAAAGAAGAGAAAGGTTTCCTGTGCAAGGAGGTGAAGAAAGAAATTCACCGTGGTAATGACCAAGCTCACTCGTAGAAAATCAATGCATGTGCTCCTAAAGTGACTTTCCATGTTACTTTCTAGGACTACTCACAACAAAGCAACATGAGAGGTGAAAACTAAGACTCTGATAAACTCACAATTACATATTACCCTTCTCCTACTTCGAAAAACTTGTGCTTGGCAACATTTTTAAATGTATTTTTAACCAAGAAAAGGAATAGAGGATACTATATTTATAACCAAGTAAAATGGGGAAGATAAGGTAATCCACTTGATGAATCAATACTTCTTCAAAGACTGGGACCTTGCAATTAAGTTGGAGACCTTTAATAGAAAAGTTGGAGTTCTACCAGTATGTCTCCAAGAGTTGACGCTTAGAACAACACCATCCAAAATTTTTCCTACATTTTAATTTTGTAGCCTAATGATGATCTTACAATATTCCATCCCATAGTCACTTTATGGTATATTGATGCTCTATTAAATGTTTAAGTATCCTATTCAGATTCTAAATGTCAATGGCACTTGCTCACACTTTCTTGGTTGTTCATAAATGCATTAGCACATCTCCCTTTATGAAATCTTGAATAAGCATAGAGAAACCCAAAAAAAATATCCTTGCACTATGTTCAACCCATGTTGACAATTAGTTCACACTATCATTGATAATATCTATCACTTTCATTGCAATTGTACTTCTATTTCGGTGAGTTCTCCCAAGTTTTTCTTTCGGACACATTTTCTTTCACAAGTGTTTCTTTCACGTTTGCAAATATCACTTTTTCTTGATTTCACTTTAAAAAGTGGAATTTTCATTTCTTCTTCGCTCTGTCATCTATTTCCATCAAGTTCCTTAGCTTTTTCAAGTGTCATTTTCATGTTCTCTTACTCTTGCAAGTGTCACTTCTAACTATTTTCACTCTTGTATGTGTAACACCTTTGTACATTATTAGAGTAAGTTATAGTGCATTATTATGCAATAGATGGTTCTACATATCATGAGAATATACGCTAGAAATATTCCAACAACTTAGCGCATTTTCTGGTCATATTCAAGACTTGTGTCACAACTTGTGTAAAAAGTGTTGTTATGCATTGGCTCAACAATCACATTTATAAATAAGTGTCGGTTTACTATCGTTTTAAGGTTGGACTAATATTCACGAGCTTTGTGAATTCCCATAGATTTTATTAATGGCCTCATGTGTGTTATCGACCTTCTGAGTCTAATTCAATTTTTTTCCCTCTCTTACTCTATTGATCCAACACTTAGCCATTTCGGAGCTCTTGTTTATCCTAATGCCTAGTGGAAGTTATGAAAGATTTAAAGCCGATGAGAACCACCTATTGTCAATTCTTATAAATGAGACCCCTCCCTTGTCGACTTGTGCACCGAGGCTTTCCTAAGGCTATATCCTATCGATACATATTCAACACATTTAAGGAAAATTTGCCTCACCTTATTTTATTTTCCTTGGTAAAATACCCATTTTCAACTTTTAGCGAGCCCTCTTGTGTGCAGAGCGTATCAGCAGTAAATAGCAAGCCACTTTTTGAGAAAAATTTCACCCAGTAAAAGAAAATCCCTCTAAAAGTTTACTTTGGGAAAACAAGAATCTTCTAAGTGAAATTTGGTAAAACAAGAAACTTCTTAATTCACTTCCGGGAAAAAAAATACCTTATGATTGCACTTTAGGAAAACAAGGACCTTCTAACCCTTCAATAGTGCACAATGCACTCTCAAGCCACAAGCCTTAAATCCTAGTTCAATAAGCTTCCCCTGTGCCCTAAACACTTTCTCAAGCCTATCTTTCTAAGTGCATGGTGTAGTATTATAGCTAAGTGATGGCTCCTCTAAGACATTGTTGAGTTATACTATGCTCTGAATTTCTTCCTCTCTTTCCTTCATAGTGCATGGGAAAATATTAATAAAAAATCTCTTAAACCTTGTTCCTTGTACTTTCCCATTATTTTAGACCCCAAAGAGCTCATTCTCAAATCACATGGTACAATTTTATTGAACAATGGTGCTTTTCTAAGCCACTTTTGGGCTCAATCGTTCCATCCTCATCAAGTCCTCCTTCTCATTCATTTCGAAGGCCTATCATGAGAAAGGTAGAGACAAGATAGATTATTTAAGACTAGTATTTCCTTATCATGAGGGATCTTCACTGAAAAATTTACCACCTCAACAAAGCAAGAAGATGCTCATGGAAGATGTTAAGGAGAATAAAAAAAAAAAACTTGCAAAGAATAAGCACAAAGAATAACCATCATGAAAAAATGAAGCAAATCTTGGACCATGAAAAAAATTAATAGTTTTGATGATAACTCAGATGGTCATGATGATGATCCAGGGCCATTTGAAGGGTGAAGATGAAGAACAAAGAAGATATTTCATGAATATTGATGTTAGGTCCCTATATTAATAGTTTAGTCCCTTATTGTTATTAGCATAGCCCCCTTATTGTTATTGTTGTACCCCTGTAGCCCAAATATTATTATTATTGTGCCCTTGCATTATTATTGTTAGGTCGGCTAGGATTATATTGTGGCCCCATGGAATCCTATATATAAAAGGAGGTTTTGGACACTGTTATCATCCAAAAATTGTTCATTTATGTAATGTATTGGAGGTTCCCCCCTCGAAGAGGTTGATTTATAAGGCATTGATCTCTCTTTTCTTCTATTTTTGGAGCTGGTTTCATAACATTTGGAATCAGAGCTTTGGATTCTAGGGTTTCTCTAGTCCAAACAGGTCATCGTGGATTTTTTACTATAAATTTTTTTTCTGTGAAGGTACTGAAGTTGAAATGTTTACAGAGCCAAGTTGAAGTCCTAAGGAACGTCCTGGAACAATTTCAAATCTTGGTTCATAATATTTTCAGAGATATGATCTATGCAAGATAGGGATTTGTGTAGGCTCCTAAATTTAACCTAAACATGTCATCGTGGAATTTTCACTATAATTTTTTTTTCTACGAGAGTTTAGAAGTTGAAATGTTTGTAGAGAAAAGATGAAATCTTGAGTAATATTGCAGAAAAATTCTAGAGGTTGATTCACAATATTTTAGGAGATTGGATCTGTGGAAGTCAGCGATTTTTCAGGCTCCCGAATTTCATTTGAAAGAGGTGACCATGGGAAAATCATCATAACTCTCTCTCTGAGAATTGGATTGGTATTATGTAAAAAGTGTCCGCAAGTACACGGATTTTACTTTACTTTATATCAACTTCAAAGCCAAAGGACAAAACAATGACATGTGGCATGCCGTACAATGTTGCTCTAATGAGCTAGTCCATAATTAGGTCATTGTGGGAGATTGGGCATAGCTTTTCCTTCAAGAATCCAAATCAATTGAGACCTATGGAAATTTAAATAAGCCTTAGAGGGCTACTACAGGGCCAAATTTTAGATATTGAAGAGCTGAAATAACAAAGATAATTCAGTTTCAATATCAAGCTCTTAAAACACAATAAAAAGGTGTGTATTTTTTTCGAATTGCATAAGTCTTGTGTGAAAAAAAAAATTGAATTGATTCCAAGGGAATATTGTAGAATATATATCTGTATTTGGGTATAAAATTCCCCCTAAAAAGAAATCAACACCCATTAAGCCTTCAGAAGGCTCTACTATGACTCATGAAGAAAAATAATTGAAAAATGAAAAATCAAAATTACAAAAGCAAGTGCACCATTTTTCACTTTCGCAAAGAGAAACAAAAAATGAAATGGAATTTTTGAAGAAAGGCATGGAAGCTAAGGTGGATGGTTTGAAGAAAGGAGTGGAAGCTATGATGGATGGCATAGAAGCTAGAATGGAAGCTAAGATGGATGACATGAAAGACAACATGGAAAACATAAAGACAACATGGAAACATGAATAATGATCTAAGTGCACACATGGAAGGTTTGACAAAGTTGATACAAGATATGTTTCTTAATGTTGAAAAGATAGTAGAGGAAACTAATGATCAGAACAAAATAAATATTAATAATGATTTCATAAACTCTAATGTTGGATGGAAGAACTGCCATATTCCAAATATGGATATGAGGAAGTTTGATGGCAAGGATCCTGTAAGATGGATACTACAGATGGAGCAATATTTTGATCTCAATAATGTGAAAAACACACAAAAGGTATGCATTTCAACTTTAAATTTAAAACAAAATACATTTTTATCGTATAGATGGCTTTGCTCCCATAAAAAAATTGTCACTTGGTCAATGTTTACGGAGGAAATGATGACACATTATGAGGATACAAAAATAAGCACCTGCTTTAGCCAATTGGTGAATCTCAAACAAAAGGGATCAGTGGTGGAGCACATTGAGGACTTCCAAAAATTAAATATAAGGGCAACTCATATTCTAGAGGAACATTGGATTGGTGTCCTCATAGGGAATTTAAAGGATAACATCCAACATGAAGTTTACATTTGGGAACTTGATTCATTGGAAAATGCATTTAGCTTAGCAAGAAAAATTGAATGTAAAATTGTGGTGACAAGTAATCCTACCACTCACATATATAAATATGGAAGTGTTGATACTCCTAGACTTCCACAACCTACAAGGTTTACACCACAAAAATTGGAATAATAAAGAGAAAAAAGGGTCTACTACAGTTTTCATAGCAAATATACTAAAGGTCATAAGTGTGTTAAGAAGAAATTATTTTACATAGTTTGTGAAGAGGAAGAAGAAAGCGAACAAAAATATTCAAAAGAAGAGGATATACACCAGGAACCAACCATAGAGAGTAAGAAATGAGTTTGACCATATCGTGTAATGCATTGGCAGGAATTACCACTCCTCAAAATCCCAATATAGAAGGACATATCAAGAATGAAAAGGTAATAGTCTTGATTGATTTGGGTAGTACCCATAATTTTATTCATTTTAAGGTAGCCAAGGAATTGAAATTTTTGCTATACCCAACACCAGAATGTCAAGTGATGGTTGAAAATAGAGGAACTATAAATTTCTTTGGAAAATGTCATAATATAAAGCTAACCAATGCTTTCCATTCCAATAGGAGGTGATGATGTTGTAATAGGAGTAAAATGGTTACAATCTTTGGGGATAGTAGCTTTTAATTTTGAAGAAATTTTCTTGAAATATTTTTAGAAGGAAAGGAAGTCAGATTACGGGGTGTTACAGGGAATACGAGAAAGATAATAAGCTTTAATGTCATGACAAAGATTATGAAGAAAGAAAAACGAGGCATAATTTCACAATTATGCTCACTAGAAGTTCCAACATCAAAATCATTTATTTCTGCATATCTCCAAAAAGTCTTGGACAATCATTCCAAGGTGTTTGAAACTCCCAAAGGACTCCCACCTATTCATGATCATGATCATGGTATTAATTTTATTCCAAGAAGTATTCCTCTAAACATGAGGCCTTATGGATATCGTTATGTCCAAAACAGGGAAATTGAACGTATGATTGCAGAAATGTTAGAGGATGGTATAATTCAACTTTTTCAAAGTTCTTTCTCTACTCTAGTAGTATTGGTGCACAAGAAGGATGGATCATGGCACATGTGTCTGGATTATAGGGAGCTCAATAAACTCAGCATTAAAGATAAATTTCCCATTCCTGTGATTGATGAATTATTGGATGAATTACATGGAGCAATTTATTTTACCAAGTTGGATCTTCGTTGAGGATATCATCAAATTAGAATGAAGACTGAAGATATTCCAAAAACAACATTTCGAACTCATGAGGGTCATTATGAATTTTTGGTCATGCATTTTGGCCTTATCGATGCACCTTCTACATTTCAAGGGTTGATGAATTCCATTTTCAAACCCTTCCTTAGAAAATTTGTGTTAGTATTTTTTGATGATATACTAATCTACAACATGTCTTGGAAGGATCATGTTTAGCATGTTGATAGGGTGCTCAAACTATTGCGGGAGAAACAATTATATTCAAAAACATCCAAATGTTTCTTTGGAGTACAAGAGGTGGAATATTTGGGTCATATTGTATCTCATGAGGGTGTTAAGGAATGGAAAGTCCCCACAACCATAAATAAGTTGCGAGGATTTCTCGCATTAACAGAGTATTATCACAAGTTTGTTAAGAATTATGGGAGAATAGCATCACCTCTAACAACATTATTGAAGGAAGATGAATTTTCATGGACTCCTAAAGCATTTAAGGCCTTTGAACATCTTAAAGAGGAAATGTTCATAACACTGGTCTTAGTTATGCCAGACTTCACAAAAACCTTTATTCTGGAATGTGATGCCTCATGAAATGGAATTTTTGTTGTTTTAATCTAAGAAGGAAGACCCATTGCTTTTTAAAGTTTTCCAATCAAAGGAAAGTATTTATAGAAAGCTATTTATGAGAAGGAAATGTTAGCAATACTACATGCACTAAAGAAATGGCAACCTTGAAAGAAAGACTATATTCAAAAGAGCAATAAAAATGGGTCATAAAGATGTTGGGTTATGACTTTGAAATAATCTACAAAAAAGGGAAGCTAAATGTCATTAGAGATGCACTCTCAAGAAAGAATGAAGAGGTTCAATAATTGCTTTGTGCCATTTATATTATCCAACTAGATTGGACAACAGAATCAAGGGATAAATGGAAGAAGGACAAAGAAGTGTGGACACTCATTCAAAAGTTGCAGCAAGATCCTAGTACATCTCATACATTTAGCTGGAAAAATGATTCCTTATGGTTCTAATATCGCTTATATCTTTGTAAGAATTCCAAACTAAAACAAAATATTCTTTTGGAATTGAACACTTCTCCTTTAGGAGGACACTCAAGATTTTCAAAAACTTACCACAAGGTGAAGAAAGATTTGTTTTTAGATGGCCTTAAATCTATTATTCAAAATTTTTTGGTGGAATTTTTGGTTTTCCAGCAAAATTAAGTTGAGACAATTAAGACCCCGGGCCTTCTATAACCTTTATCCATTCCATGTCAATGTTGGGAGGAGATTTCAATGGATTTTATCACAGGTTTACCTAAGTCTGGAGGAAAGAGTGTCATCATGGTGGTAGTTGATAGACTTACCAAGCATGCACACTTTTGTGTAGTATATCATCCATTTAAAGCACATACAATTGCTACTACATTTATGGACACAATTAAAAAGCTACATGGAAACCGAAAGATTATTGTGAGTGGCAGAGATCCCATTTTTACTGGAAATTTTTGGACGGAGTTATTTTCTTGTTTGGGTACTCAATCCAATGGTTACACTGAGATAGTGAATAAATTTTTAGAAGGATACCTTCGTTTTTTTGTATATCATAAAAAAACATAATGGGTCAAGTCGTTAGCTCTCACTGAGTGGTGGTATAACACTTCCTTCTATACTACAGCAAAAATGACCCCATTTATGGCACTTCATGGATATCATCCACCATCAATCACATCATCTTTAAGAGAAAATTATAAGGTTCAAGTGGTCAAAGATCACATCGAGCGTCAATAAGAAGTTCTCCAACTCTTATAGGATAACCTAAATTTGGCACAGAATCGAATGAAACAGTAGGGAGATCAACATCGCAGCGAGATTTGTTTTGATGTAGGAGAATCAGTATTTTTATGGCTAGAACATACAAACAAATGTCCCTCAAGCAAGCCAATAAGGATAATAAATTATTGCCAAAGAATTATGGTCCTTACAAGGTGTTGCAAAATATTGGTACTATGGCATACAAATTGGAGCTTCCTTCTTCTTCACGAGTGCATCCAGTCTTCCATGTTTCATGCTGAAAGAAGGTTATAGCTAAAAATATTCCAATTCAAACAATATTGTGAGAACTTTATGAGGAAGGAAAAATCATATTGGAACCCGAAGTGGTGACAAAAAAAAGAACTCGAAAACTATGAAATCGATCAATTTCAGAGTATCTCATAGTGTGGAAGAACTTTCCCACTGAAGATTCTACATGGGAGGATGAGAATTTTATACTAAAGCACCTAGAGCTACTCAAGTGTTGAGGAAAACACTTTTTTGAAGGAAAGGGGCATTTTAGGTCCATGTATTACTAGTTTAGCCCCTTATTGTTATTAGTGTAGCCCCCTTATTGCTATTGTTGTACCCCTGTAACCACAATATTGTTATTATTTTCCCCTTACATTATTATTGTTAGGTCGACTAAGATTATATAGTGGACCCATTGAATCCTATATATAAAAGGAGGCTTTGGTCATTTGCATCATCCAAGAAATGTTCATTTATGTAATGTATTGGAGGTTACCCCCTCGAAGAGACTGATTTATAAGGTGTTGATCTCTCTTTTCTTCTATTTTTGGAGTTCGTTTCATAACAAATAAAGAGTAAGAAACAAGAATATCATCTTAGCATTGCCACATCATCATGAATTTCCATGTTAGCATTTCCAAGTTATGGCTTATGCAAGTATGATCACAATGTCATATGTGACCATGTCTTTTGCCACATCGTTTTTGGATGTAGTGACGCAATTACCAAAAGAAAATGGTAATATTTAACTGTGTAGAAGTCCAAGGGCCACATGTGGAATATGAAAATTTACATGTGGAAAAAGGAGTTTTATAGAAGTTCAAATGTCATTTAGTAGTCTAAAATTTTTATGGAAGTGAAAAGGTCACATTGGAAGACCAACAGTCATGAGGGTAACTCAAGAGTCATGTGAATATGAAATTTCATTCCTCTTGTTATAAATACACCCTCATAACTCAAGATAAGGGATTTTGGAGGCTTGTACCTTAGAGAGCTAGCGTTGGATTCTTCCTCTTGCTAGAGGAGAGAAAATCATTTCTTGGAGCAAGAAGTGACATAATGTTCCACTATTTCAATGAGTGCCTGGACATTGTAAATTTTTACTTGGATATTTCAGCCAGTTATTGAATCTCGTTGACCCAAAACACTTTCATGCACGTGTCGTGAATGTTTTAGGACAATTATCTAAATTTTTGTGGTATATGTTGGTGTCATTATGTAATAAATATATTGAAACATTTCAATGGTTTTGGTTCTTATATTGTTGAATATGTGTTGTACTTGTTATCATGAATCATTTTTATCTTGTGAACTAATTTTCAAGTTAATCAACGAGTCCCTCCATACTCATGTGTTCCTATCTTAGGATAGTATTATTTCTTTTGTTTTAGAGACTCACTTTATTCTCCCCTATCATGAATGCCTCCTTTTATACGTTGCAATTGGTATTTCATAGAGTCAACTTACTTGTTGATTTCAAAGTATATTCATGTAACCTCTCATGTTATTCATTGCAACAAAAAAAAACCTTAAGTTATGATGGTCAGACCAATACTTTGGATGGGCCTCCTACTCCAAATGCTGTAAGGTCTAATTGGGACTTCATATCAGGGAGACCTTCTATACATTGGCAGTATCCAACAATGTCAACATAATACAACATGGGAATTTGAGAAAAAAGAAAAATATTAATTTGCTTTTGTATATGAATGCATAATTTGTTGCTACGAATTAAGGGTCTTAAGTGAGGTCCTAATGGAGTTAATGGAGAAAAGCATGTAGATTTTTACTCTTGATCATATGATTTTAAGAGGGATTTATTACTCCTTTTGTTTCTCCTTTGACACAAAAAGTCTTGAAAAG